>JACCIC010000133.1:0-1200000 GCA_018907035.1 Sycobia sp. Sy_11
TCGTCGCTCCCACGAGCTTTCTGACGGTTCTATCATACCCTCCTCGAGCAATCGATCAATTTCCGCATGAGCCTGCTGGAGGAGTTTATCCGGTATTCGCCGGAGACGCTGTTTTTATGGGACGGTGCCCCTGGGTGTCAATGTAATGTGCTGCATGCGTGCCAATTTCAGCGTTCCGGTTTTTTCCGGTATAAGGTGCCGTAGCACTCGGTCCATTTCTTTTTTCTCTGCGTCCTTTAATTGGGCTACCCCGTTGACGGCTGCGATAGCCGTGATAGCTTCATGTGAGTCACGGTGTTGAGTGACGAAACGCCTGATGATTTTATTAGGCGTGTGCCACGTAGCGTCTGCAAAGTTGATGGTCATCTTTAGCGACGAAAGTATGTCCATACCAAGTATCATGGCGTATTTCAAGGAGGCCGATACTTTGAAGCGGACTTTAAGCCGTTGGTTGTCGATCGTTAGTGACAGATCGACCACGCCTTCGTCAGGACATATCTTGCCGTCCGGCATCTGCATATAGAAGCGCACCGGTATAATAGCTGACTTTACCAGTTTTTCGGGACCAGGGCCTACGTAGGATTTCCGAGCGCCAGGATTGATCAGCGCTGGGAATATCTTCCCCATCAGCTCAATGTTGAGGAAGAATCTGTTTTCTTCCTCGGGTGCCTTGATGTTGGGATGTATGTGAGTTACATCCCTGGCTTTGGGGCAGCCGTATTCGTCGTCTGTGATATTTGGAGTCGTGTTGTAGGGATTTTCGAGTTCGACTCCAGCATCCTCGTCCCTTACTCGTTTCCCGAGCTCTTCTGTGGGCTGCAACGGGGACAATTCAATGTCGTGACATTGTTCTCGCCACAATTATAACAGTAGACTTTCCGTCTATCCGGGCATCTGTCTGCCCAGTGCCCTGGTTTCGTACAGGTTCAACAGGGCCTGTCGTCCTCCCGCTGCGGTCCATTTCTAGAACGTCGTCCGTTCTCTCGTGTCGGGGAACGATATTCCTGGTCTCGCCTGTCAGGCGATCTGTACGAGCGGTACTTATGATCGTCTCTGTTAGGCGATCGGTATTGTCGGTCAGGTGTTCTCCTTCTCGGTGATTCATGGTCTCAGTGACGTGGGGAACTTCGCGAGGGGTATCTGTGTCGGTACGGTGGGGATGGAGAGGGGTTGCTTGGACGTGATGCCGATACAGGTGAGGGGTATCTGGGTGAGGCGGGTGGTCTTCTATGGTAGGGGGACGGTGACCGATACCGTGGCGATGGACTTCTTTGTCGCCTGTTCTCTTCTGTTCGTTTTGCCGTTGTTTCCCTGTTGACTATGGGGGACGGACTGTCTCTTCGGGTGTCTCTCCGTGAGTTGTGGGAACACGATCGTACACTGTCGCCCCTAGTGTCTGTGGAGGCGGATGGTTCACTTATCGTAACCGTTTTCTTTGGGGCCGTGTTTTTATCGTTATCGATTGCTGCCAGTCTCGATCGTCTATTCGCCCTTTCCGAGGGAGAGCAGGCCGCGGTACTCACCATGCATTCGTCTTGTGCCGGTGGCTCTTTATATCGCTTTGTGAGCTCGCTCTTCAGCTCAATTTGCTGGCCCAGCAATTGCAGCTCGTCGATGGACTGGAACTCGCTTCTATTGATCTTTTCCATATATGATGGATGCAGGTTTCTATATATCCTGTCGAGCTGTGCTTCCAGTGTCAGTGCAGGTGCCATTTTATCTAGCAGGACACGTATGCCTCTGAGGTAAGAGCCAATGGGCTCTTTTGAGCCTTGCTTTCTGTCACGCAATTCCTCTTCTAGGCGTAGAGTATAGTCGATAGGCCTGAATTGACGGCGCAGCGCTGCCTTGAACTCTTCCAGGGTACGCCATTGCTTATATAAGGGTCTGGCCCAGATTCGGGCTGAGCCGCCTAGTATCCCTGGAATTAGTTTCAAAATGTCAGCCGCTGGGATGTCGAGACTGTTTATCGTCTCTTCCATCCTATCAATAAATTCCTCTACGTCTTCGCGAGGGGCTCCCGTGAACTGCACCTTCCACTGGCGTAGCAATTGTCCAGTCCGTGTCTCCTTCAGATAGGTGTTCTCGAAGGGTCGACTGGTGTTCATGTGACTAAAGGTTGTCGGTGCCGCATTAGGCGTGGGCTGCGCTCCAGCTGTTGTGCAGGGCGTACCCGTGTGTGGCATCGCGGCGTACTGTTGGAACAGTGCCGGATGGGCGAATGGCCATCCTCCAGGCAGAGGTTGCCAGCTGTTGGCAGCAGCGGGGAGATGATTAACTCCCGTGGTATTCGTGCTGTGCAACGGTGGTGACGGCCATGGCCCGTACGGGTATCCCATATATGGAGCGTTATTCGACCAGATCGGTGCCATAGTGGCAACATGGGGTTCGGTGGAGCTTTTGTTTTCCGCATTATTGATATTAGCTGTTTCATGATCTATATGATCGAGTGTGGTGGAACTCAAAACTTTTGATAGTTCCGTTATATCTCCGTCTGTCTGTCTTGCTTCATCCTTTGCGGCGTGCCATTCTGCTGCTGTTGGTCCGAACAGCCGCCGCATTTCGAAGCGCAGTAATCTGTCTCTTACTGTAGTTAAATTCTCGTCTACTTGTATGTGTTTCTGTTCGGCTTCTGTGAGCAACGCATCCTTTTGCAATTGTTCGTAAACGTTGCTAAGTCTTGCTTTTTCCTCATCTATCTCACTCCTGGTTTCTTGAGGGAGCTCCATTATTCCTAGGTGGGATTGTGAAAGGGGGACGACGCACGATATGGATGTAAAATAATAAAGACGACACGGTATATGTATAATAAAAATTTAAGAACAGCTGTTCGATGTGTTCTTGTTTATATGTGCTTGGAGTATAATCTAAAAGCGTAGTTTTCCTAGCCGGAGATAAAATCGTATTCTCCTCTCTTTCTGGACCTTACTACTTCCAAACAAATCGTAGCAAATTTTGCTCTTTCCAGTATATTTTGTACTCGTCTATATGCGTAGTAGTGGACTAAGTAGTTACCCTAGTAAAATTTTCTTGATTATAAAGAGAATGCTAAATGCACGAACTGGACTTAATTTTCTTTAACGTGAGTAGATAATAAAAAAAAGAAGGTTATTAAGTTGTAATCCTCTTTTTTTTCTTCAGGTGTGATTATTTATGAGATTGATTATAATCTTTTTTTTTTCAAAGAAAATAATTATTATTCTGTGTGCTGATTTATATATACTAATGAAAAATTTTTTGTTTTCTAAAAGTGAAGTAAGAAAAAAAAATTTTAAGACTGATTTAATTTAGCAGTGGAACAGTAGTTACAAATTTGTTGATAGAAAAAAGAATGTTTATCAAAATTTATTTATT
This sequence comes from Sycobia sp. Sy_11, assembly GCA_018907035.1. NCBI lineage: Eukaryota > Metazoa > Arthropoda > Insecta > Hymenoptera > Epichrysomallidae > Sycobia > Sycobia sp. Sy_11. Next base: position 3,355 of record JACCIC010000133.1, read on the forward strand.
GTTGGTTGTTATTATCATTATTATTATGTTACTATTATTATTATTATTGTTATTATGATTATTATTGTTATTATTGTTGTTGTTGTTATTATTATTATTATGTTACTATGTGTTATTGAATTGAATTGTTGTTATTCCAGTTATCTTGACTAAGGATGTTATTTGTCCGGTACTGCACTTATTCTTAGCTACACCTATTTTAGAGTGCAGTATTGCTGGCTGACAGTAGTTAATTCAAATAAGACTTATTGAAATGGAAGAGAACAGATAAAATCCTCTCCCTTTTTTTGTAACGCTGCGTTAAATGATAAAGGAAGACTCTTCTATAATTTCTCCCTGTTAATTTATTTATTAATAATTAAAAGATACTATCACACTACAAATGCATATATATAAAAAAAATGTATATAGACAGTATGTTTTCTCTCCCTCCTTTTCTTTTTTTTTTACAGAAAATACTTATTTATGTTTGTTTAGTTATAATTATTATGTTATTTGTCAATGCTAAGAAGTTTACGTGGTTTTATTTACACGTCTAGTTTATGTTTACTATTGTTATTAATTATATCCACTCATTTGTCCTGAAAAGAAAAGATATCCAATTGTTCGTTAATGTTTCCTTTGGTTTTTGGTTATTTCATCTATATTGGTCCTCTCGTTATGTGGTTTCCTGTCTTGTTATTACTACTTTCAGCTACTATACTTACTTGGTTATTGTATCTTTAGTTGGTTTATTGTTAAGTTGTTATTTATGATAAATGGTGGTAATAATCTTCAATTGGATTAATATATTTATTGCGTTATTTTGTATTCCATTATAAAGCTATTTTACTGTAGTGGTGTCGATATCACATCTATACTAATCATTCTGCTTACTATGATTTAATGTTATTTGAGGTTATTTATTATTAGTTAGTATTTAGCAGTTTAGTATCTAGCAGCTGAAAATAAAAGAATACTCACAGTATTAAGAGGTTATTGTAATTAAGCGTGTGATTTCCTCCTTATGTTTTCAATTATGTTTGTTTATATACATCCCCCAGCACTATTTGTCCAAATGACCAGCTTGACGATAAATATTCATCAATATGTCAGTTAAATAATTAAATGGAGACAGTTGTTTTCAGAAGATGAAAAGAAACTAGCGGCATTGGCTTTTTCTCTTTCAATTTACCAGGTTTTCTATCATACTTGGCTACAGTCCCACAACCATCAGTTTTTTTTTTTTTTTTTTTTTTTTTTTTTTTTTTTTTTTTTTTTTTTATTACTAAAAGTCCTTAAGTTTCTTGAAACTTATTTAAAATTAATTTTTACTATTGTAGTGGATATTCTCATCTACCTCCACTTTATAAAGTTAATAGAATTCAATTCCTTCATGGGAATTGTTCTCTTTCAAAATTCTCCCTGTGCATCTATATGTCAAACATATAGGTTATACCTGTCAGAAGGAAGAGAGAGAGAGAAGATTTTCTGCTACTTGAGCCCCTTTCTTTATGAAGTATTTGTATTTAATAAAGTATTTTATGCTATATTTGTAGTAATCGTTAATAAAAAAAAGGAAGCGATATCGATAGCAATGGGGGAAAGTGTCCTGTATACACTGAGTGTGGTATCCTTGTTATTGCATACGCTTATTAGTTATAAAGTCTTACAATGCTGATGATTTCCTTGATCTTTTCTAGTCTCGAACTTGATATATATATGCTATTTCTTCTGAGTATATCGATGAAGTATATATTTAAGATAAAACTATCTTCTATGTGTAGCGAGGGTCATATGTGGTATTGTAAAATGGTATAAAAGGTGCAGGGACGATACGATATTCATGTGCTTTTACATAATAAGAGAGGAAACGATATGCATATATGATATATTATATAACAAGTTAATAAAAATTAAGGGACATGAGTGGCGAGAAAGGACAGACATAATATCAAAAATCAGTTAAATGTATATGAGATATATATATGGAGCATATGAGAAATATTGTATAAAGTTAAATATAATATCAGTAATTTAAAATCATATGTAAATAATATATGGATTATATTGAAATTATATAGAAATAATTTAGATTCGAATAACTGGTAATGTATGTAAAGATTTTCAGAAAAGGCTATTTATTGTGTATGTAAACACACTAAGTTTAAGAGGTATTTGACCTCGACCTTCTACTTTTATTTATGTAATGACTAAATTTATCCTTTACTGTGCTGTTATTTCAATTTCGAAATACCAGCGTATTTCTCAAGAAAAAGAGAAAGTTTTTCTCTTTTGTGTGTTTACATTTCAGGCAACAAATAGCGCATATTGCTAATATAAATGAAATTATAAGTAAAATTATAATTATACTGTTACTTATACTTTCATTATTATAAATACATATATATATTCATGTAAAATACAATATCAATATGTACGTGCAAAATTTATATGAGTATAAAATTAAAAGAAACTATTTTCTATATAACACCTTGCTTGACTTTACTCAATATGCATAGGAGGGATAATGAGAAGGCATTTATGTACATTAGCTTTAGCCCGATAATTTAATTAATTAATTATAAATTGTTAATTAATGCATTATCACCTAGACGTGACGAGAAGGGAGAAAGGGGAGAAGCATTTAATCATAAAAACTTGTCAGTAAAAATTTCTGACACATTTATACTATTGCGCATTCTTCTGCGCACACTTGTGGCTGCAGTCGTCGCCTGTCCGTGTGTGCACTTGTACGTGTGTTGCGTACTTTTTCTTCGTGCAGCTAGACTAAAGGGGATCGGGAAAAAAGAGTGAGTGCACGATGTGGCTCTTCTACGAGGCTTCAAGATCACTTTTGTCGCGGTATCCACGTTCTGGGCGCCATTTTATAACCCCGAAATCGGGTTACTACTTACGGTTCACTTGCGTGTGTGAATGAACGAAGAATGAACCACGCGAGTGATTTTAGCGGATTATTATAATGTTAACGTTTATTTGTACAAACAGACGATTTACAATAAAGAAGCGATACATACACTTTGTACTGATTGCGGATTCCGCGACGCTACATCAATTATTTATATGATTATGCACTCATTTAACATACACGGGGACGGGGGAGACGGAACGGGACGCTCTCGATACGAAACACGTGGGAACAATGATACTACATTACATATTATATACTAACGAACTACTCAGACGCGAACGCATTTACGGAAGTACAATATTATAAAAGGAATTACAAAACTAATCACTATGCTACGCGCGATAGATACATATTATTACAGATGAATCGCGAAGCTATACATTCGGCAGATCGCGGCGCGCGGGTGCGGCGGCGGGTCAGGACCTAGCTATACGCACACATGAACATGATAATAAAAGCAAAAAGCTACTTGCCGCCGACGACGATGATGCTGTCGCTGGCGCTCGCCGGTGCTGTCGCTGACGCTCGCTGATGTTGTCGCTGGCGCTCACTGGTGCGGTCGCTGGCGCTCGCTGGTGCGGTCGCTGACGCTCGCTGATGCTGTCGCTGATGTCAGGGCGATCGGGCGCGCACTCTCTCTCTGGCTCCTGGCTGCTGACTTGCGCGGTTGCGCATGGCTGCGGCTCGTAGCCGCTGATGGCGTCGCTAGCTCACGACGGCACGCGTATGGTAACGCGTACACGCTTCCTCGAAGCTTACACTCACGGTCCGGGGCTGATGCGAGGATGTCGCCGCGTGTCCTCTCCTCGTCGACACCGATGCGCTCGCACGGAGTTTGCACGAGGGCAAACTTGCAACACGTTCCCGCGAAAGGCGCAAAAACTGCGACCTTACTCTACGCTTCGCAATACGATCGCGAACGGGCAAAAACCACGGTATTCTACAGCGGGACGGAATAAAGGTGCGTCGGGGACGAAAAGGAAAAAGGTGTACGAGTAGAACTGCGAACGACGAAAGCCAACTCAAGAATGCGAATTGACGAAGGTCAAGAGGAGAATGCGGAGTTCGTTCCGAACTTCTTACTTCCTACAGCGCTTCCAGCGCCCTCGCGGCTCGCACGTATCGTTTCGCGGACACGCCCGAACACTCGCGGTTTCACACGAGCGCTCTCACCTACAGCCGCCGTTCGGGCGGTTACAATATATATATATATATATATATATATATATATATATATATATATATATAATTGTTCAGAGAATCACGAAACGGAACTTTGAAAGTTTTCTGCAAAAATATAGTTTGTACCGGAAAAATTCATAGAACAAAATAATATGTATTTTATATGCTCTATGATTTTGCTTTTCCCTTTTTTACAACTTTTTTTATTTTCTAAAATAAATTAAAAAATCATGATTTTTATACAGTTTTCATGGATTTGGGAATAAATATTGAATTTCCGTGTAGAATTTTTGAAATATTCGTAAGCCATGGTCAAAAAATATAAGTATAAAAGTGATCTGACAAATAGGGTGAGAGAACTAACGCAACAGGGGAATGTGGGGCATGTTGGACACGCTTTCTTTCATTCACATTTAAAAAACTTATATAAAATTTTTTAGATAAAATAAACACAGCTTGACAGTTGAATAACTACAAATTTGTTTTATAAAATTTTAATTTTTAGTAACAATTTATTGTTTTAAAACAATAAAAATTTTGCAATTATAAAAGCGGGTCGTGTTTGGGCTTGGTGGGGCACAGTTGGTTTGGTAAGTGGGCATGATGGAAACGGAGTAATTCAATGAAAAGAAACATAATTTTTGTCTGAAATGATTTATTATCTCAACGGTAAAATAACTTAAATTATTTAAACATTTTTATTGTAGACTTATATATTAATATCTTAAGGCAGTATTCTACTTTAGACCTTCGAAAAAACGCTATATTTGTGAAATTTTTCTGAGAATGCTATTGAAGATATGGATGTAGGATTTGAAATGCTTAATATTATAATAATTTTTTTATTTATTTTATACATTTTTTATACATGTAAAGTATGATCAAAGCTAACACCTCAAAAAATAGGTAACGTTGTCGTGGTCGTAAAATCTTGCCGACGGATGGTCTAAAACAAAAAATTAAATAGTTGTTTGTTCAGTATGACTCCAGAAACCGATCTAACTAGAATATTTTATGTACGTGCAAAATAAACAAAATGGCGCCTAAAATACGAAAGAACAAAAAATTGCTTTTTTCCGTCTTTTTTGTTATAAAAATATAGTTAGAATTAAAATTTTAAGTTGATTGTAGTTAGGACGGTTAATACAAACATATAGAATATGTGTTCAAAGTTTCATAAGGATCGGTTCAATAGTTTTTTAGTTATCACGACCACGGTACTAGAAAACGCTGTTTTGAGAAAAACGCGTTTAAAGTTTTTGTAAGTGAAAAATCGTAGAAAAAATTATCTTACGCTCAATCAGCAATAGCTGGGCCATACAATATGCCTTCAACTTGTTCCAAGCGAGTATTTTGATCTAATTTAGCCTGCTTTTTTGAGTTCTGCACTCTTTAGAAATCTCAGTCGAGCGAAGGTTCTCTCGAACGATGCGATGTTGGTCGCGCATCTTGGCGAACTGCATGGCGGTTTGGCCGATTTTTAGACCCATAATTTCCATTATTTTCAAAAGTAGGCTGGTTGAATCCTTCATTAAAAATGCAGGCAGCAGTGAGGCATGCAATTTTAACGATTTTTTTCCATTATAAACATGCTTTGGTGCCATAGCCCAAACTGTAGAGTTGAAACCGTCATTGTTATTTTGAGTATTTCTGCCCAAACATTCCTTTTCCAGCAATTCCGTTTTTGTTAGATCTTCGTAGATCGGTTCTCGGCACCTCTTGTACGTCACTAGCAAGAGCAGGACGATGTTTATAATTTTTAAAGCGTTGTTTGCTTCGGCCTTCTTATACTTGCACCAGTTGTCTGAACAGTACGTATGCTGTGGTTTGGAGTCTGTTGAGATTTTGTGGTAATAGCCGGCCCAGATTTCGTTTCGCATGCCTTCTACTGAATTTGAATTCCTTTCAATTGCAAGACTGTAGTTTTTAGATAACTCCTTCATTAATTTGATACTTAGATCAGCAGTCTTCACTTTTTTAATCACGACTTTTGGTTTCTTCACAACTTTCTTCGATATACAGAAGCAAAATTATAAAGGGAAGGTAATATTGAGAAGCAAAGGTATATATTTTGATGAGAATATATATAGGTGTAATAATTTACAATAGGGGACCAGCTGCTGCAGCGAACAAGGCCAGGTAGATGGCTTATCCGGCGCGCGCGCTGGGCGGGTCGGAATAGCGCGCTCAAGTAACTGAGTTCGAAAGGTCAAAAAGTATAGTTAGACTACCTGAATCTTTCTAAAATTTTGAGCTAATATTCTTGAATATATTTACTTTCGAAAAATGTAAAAAAACATTTTTTGTCAAAGTTGTAAAGTAGAACACTGCCTTAATATATTGTATATTGTTATTTAAACAAAAAAAAATTAATTTCTAAATTGAAATATTAACTACTTGAAGACGAAAAATAACAAAAATATCATTATAAATGAAAATAGTATTAAGTATCTGAATTGTCCGCTATCTATGTCATAGAACACCTCATGCGTGTACGTTCGATATCGCCGCATTCAGCGTGTGTGCACAACATGCCCCGCTTGACAACTTTTTCTAAATTGTCAATAATTGCGTACTTTGCAACAGTATTAGTTAAACATGACTCGATAGGATAAATTGTCAGCTTTCTAACGGAATTAATTTAATATCTTAAAATGCTATTTTCTTGTGTTCAATTTGGTATTTTTAAGGATAGCTATCAACGAATTTTTGAGCACATACATTTAATTTATTAAAAACTGAATTAAAATAATATATTTCATTAAAATTATGTAGTATACAACAAATTTACATCATTATTAACAATTTCATACATATTTCAGTAACAAAAATTTATTTAAATAACAAAAAATTAGATCGTTAAGCAGAAGTGTTGCTCAGTATGTGAATATTATTTGGAAAGGAATTTGCCCATAAAAGAACATGTTTGCCTAGAACTCATGGGCTTGAACAGAGCTCAATAAGCATGGAAAATGTAGCACGATGTGACAATATTACCAAACTAAAATACCATATTTTTGGTGATCGTAGTGAATGCGAGAGTAACTGTTATGGTTGCAACACATATTCTGAATGAAACTCATTAAATGAGAAAAATGTAGTACCCGAGTTGCAGAAATTGAATTTATTTATGGAATTAGAACAGTGCCTTCATCGAGCCTGGAAGCAGAAAGCTTGTTGCATAACGCAACTACCAATAAGTGCGAAAGCTTCAATGCTTTAATAGCAAAAGTTATTGGTGGTAAACGCATACATTTTGCTAGAAAAGATTCGTAAAATAGCAGGTGTCATTTAGTCGTTATAGCAAGTAATGCAAAAACTAGTTTAGCAACTATTTGCAAAATAAATCAAAAAGATGTGCCGAGCGTTGGTGAAAAATTCCAAAATAGAAAAAATAGATTAAATATGCTAAGATCTCTGAGGAAGGAAAATAAAATTCCTGTTGAGAAAAAAAGTTTCGTGCGAAAGCAGATAAAGATTACGGGCTTAATGCTGACCAACCTGACGTTAGTAACAAAGCACTTAGTGAGCTTGTAAAAGCTCATTATGGAAAATTAAATAATGTGAGAATTGAAAGAGATACAATTGAAAGAATTACAAGAGACCAATTGAGCTGCGAGAAATGGCGTACAATGAGAAGACTTCTTATAACAGCATCGAAAATGGGTAAGATATGCAATAAACGTTTGTTACATGACGAAAAGGAGGAGGTCTGGAGGAATCGGTCAAAGGAATAATTTGGTCTCGTGTAAATTTGTTTGGTGGCCCTGAACAGGGCCGTTTTAATCGCCGCCTCACGTTTTGTCAACGCGGGTGGTACCGAGGAGGGGTCCGGTACGGAGACACAAACGGAGGCGGACGGAGCGTTCCTGCAGCCCATCTCCGGCTGGCACTTCGGCTACGGTGTGGTATCCCTCCTTCTACCAAGCCGATGCGCGAAGCCGCAGGGAGGCCCTTGCCCTTCTAGGGTCATCCTTCCTTCCTGGTTTTGGAGGAAATGTTTCGAGTGACCCCATGGTCGGCCCTTTTAAGGCCGAAGTGGCCCCGACCCCGATCCCTTAAACAGGATACGACCGCCGGTTCGTAGGGAGGGGGAAGAGGCAAGGAGGCGAACCTCGGAGAGTTCCCCCCTCGAAGGCCTCGTCGTCCGACCATCCCCCAGGCGCGTCTCTCGACACGCCGGTGGGTCTCCGGAGGTCTTGGTCACCGCTCTTAGTCGGAGCTACTGGGTATCCACCCGTAACTCCTTTCGGAGAGGTGCCCTGCCCGGAGTCCGCACCGCGGGGGGTGTCGGTCTGATCCGGATATCCGGATCGGACGCGGACGAGCCCGTGGGTGGGAGGCTAGGGAAGGATCGCCCTGTCCCGTCGCGCTGGTGGGTCTCCGGAGGCCTTGGACACGGCTCCTGATAGGAGCTACTGGGCGCTATGCCCGTAAATCCTTTCGGAGGGGTGCCCTGCCCGGAGTCCGCACCGTGAACAGCGTCTGTCTGATCCGGGTTTCCGGATCGGACCAAGACGCCGTCCGCGGACGGGCGGTCGAGGGCGGAGAGGAGGGGGGAGTGGGTGGCTCACCGTGCCCCCTACGAACAGGGCAGCCCTGAGAAGGGCCTATGGGTGAGACACCAACCGCAGGTGGAGAGGGAGGAAGAGGGGGAAGGGGGTGGTTCGCCCTATCCCGTCGCGCCGGTGGGTCTCCGGAGGTCTTGAGCACGGCTCCTAATAGGAGCTACTGGGCGACATGCCCGTAACTCCTTTCGGAGGGGTGCCCTACCCGGAGTCCACACCGTGGACAGCGTCCGTCTGATCCGGGTTTCCGGATCGGACCAAGACGCCGTCCGTGGACGGGAGGTCGAGGGGGGAGGAAGAGGGGGGAGTTGGTGGCCCACCGTGCCCCCTACGAATAGGGCAGCCCTGAGAAGGGCCTATGGGCGAGACACCACCCGCAGGCGGCGAGGGAGGAAGAGGGGGGAGGTGGGTGGCTCGCCCTGTCCCCTACGACTGGACGGCCCTGAGAAGGGCCTTCGGGGCGAGACACCACCCACCGGTGGGGGGGAGGAGGAGTGGGTGGCTCACCTTGTCTCCTACGCATGAGACGGTCCTGAAAAGGACCGATGAAGTAGAGACCACCGGAAAGGAGGGAAGGGGGAAGGGGTAAGGTCAGCTTGGGCCGAAGGCCCAAGCTGTACTTACCTCCGCCAGCCTTGCTCTTGACCAGCTACGGCGGCGCTCGTAGTTGCGACGGCGGCGGCTCGGTCACCGCTCTCTCGAGCCGCCGCAGGCGGTGCGTGCGGGGGCGGCCTGCTCCTCTATTATTGGAGCGGTGGCGCGCGGTGGCGCTGCAGCTCCCTCTCTCTCTCTGTCTCTCCCTCGGTGCCACCACTCGTGCGGCGGCGCTGCTCTGCTCTCCTGTTGGAGCCGTGTGCGGCGCGGGGGAGCTTCGCTCCTTCGGAGGGATGGAGTCTGGGAGGGGGAATAATAAGACTCGGATAACAGTGGAGTTAGTTTATTGTCAGTGGAGGGGCCGTCGGGTCCCGCTGGCCCTCTCTTTTATATCAACTGTGCTTGCGACTCCGGTGGCGCCGTAAGGCTCCGCCGGTGGTCGCAAGCACTGATTCGCCCGGAATCGCCGCGGCGGAGAGAGGGGGTTCGGGAATGCTTTCCGTGTTCTACGGAAGCGCGCACGCAAGACTCTAAGGAGCCTATGCGTCGGCATATAACAACTCCTCCCAATCGCGAAGAGCCTTGCGTGCGAGGAACGACTTTATTCAATTTGACGGCCCAAATTACACTATATTTATTTATACATTTTATTCTTACTTATAAACGCGCGCGTAACAAAACAATTTATTTTAAAATATCGAATGTATTATAAACTTAACATACTTTCATTTAATAAACTCTTTAAAAGAAAATCAACTTTAACTTAAACTGATTGTATAATCGAACTTAAACTAATATGTAATTCCATTTAACTAATATATAATTCAACTTAACTAACTAATATATAATCCAACGTAAACTAATATGTAATTCCACTTAACTAATATATAATTCAACTTAACTAACTAATATATAACCCAACTTAAACTAATATGTAATTCCACTTAACTAGTATGTAATTCAACTTAATTAACTAATATATAATTCTAATACATCAGTCTGCAGCTGCTCTGTTCCTTAGCCGGTAACTGTGTCGTGGCTGGGTAACGCCTTCAGGCGTTGGGTTTAGCCCAGTGGCTAACGGCTTCCTGGGTCGTCCTCTCCTTCTTTTTGGACCCTTGTCTGCTGACGCAGGGTCTATATTGCCCGGATGATCAACATCCTGGGGTGGAGTAGTGCTGCCCGGACCGTCGAGGTCCTGGGAAGATGAGGTGTTGCCCGGACCGTCGAGGTCCTGGGAGGATGAGGCGTTGCCCGGACCGTCGAGGTCCTGGAATGGTGAGGCGTTGCCCGGACCGTCGAGGTCCTGGGAGGGTGAGACGTTGCCCGGGACGACTTCTACTGGAACTATCATGTTCAGTTCGTAGGAAACGATGTTTAGGTATGTCAGAACAATTTCTACCGGGAGTGCTGTTGGTGGGAAATAATGTCTAGATATATCAGTACGACTTCTATGAAGAGATTTATATTCTATCATCGAACACGCACATTCCTACTAAAAGTCGTCACGGGATACCTGGACATTGTATTCTACCTCCCCAACACAAAACTCTATAACATTCGTCCCGAGCCATGTCGTATATTCCGAACATGATATTCTGCATAAACGTCGTCTCGAGACATTTGGACATCTTCTTTTACCATTCGAACTCAACAGTACAATATTTCCCCATAAAAGCCGTATTTAATATGCATATATATGTACATTAAATACGGTTGTACCTTTTGTATATACATACCAGAGATAATAAGGAGAGATTGCCGATACCATATACGAAAGGCTCGACGATTTTCGAGCTCCGGGAACGTTCGCCCTCAACAGGCTCAACTGCTACACTAACGCGCCAATGCGACGTCACAGCTACGTCAGCATAAATTAATGTGCGTATTTGACTATATCACGAGCGATGACGTAGAGAGTGAATATATATAGATATAGCTGTACGCTTCTGTTCAATGCGACGTTGCTGTTTTCCTTTGAATCATACAAAGACTAAGCCAAATAATATCGAATATGCGTACGAACATCAGAAAACAATTCAGACCCAAACTCCAATGCCAGCTTCATAATGCAGACGAATTTTTGATTCTGCAGATCACGACTTTCCTTTCTGCCATTGTAGAAATTTCAAATTGAGTCTTATGATTTTTTGCTATAATGGATATTCCATAATTAATTTAAAGAATTTAATTTTAATATTTAATGCTTATATGATATTATAGTAAATAACGCGTAGGAACAAAAAGAGAAAATCCATTAATTGTTTCCAATATTAAACATATAAATAATAATATAAACCAAAAATAGAAAATGAAATTCTTGCAATTCAATGCTAAAATAAAATAAAATAAAATAAAATAAAAGCATGGAAGTTAAAAAGTTATACGTTATCTAAATTTAACTACAAGATATAAGATTTACATTGTATAACCTTTTACAATAGGATAGAATTTGAAGTTTTGTATTTTATACAATATGCATTATCAATAAAAAATGTATAAGTATTTTAAATAATTATAAGTAATGACACGAGCTTAAACATATTTTAAAAAAATACGAGTATGACGTAGATTTTAAGGTTAATGTAGTTGATCAACCCATGTCTGTGATACTACATACTAAATATAATTCATTAATCACATACATTATTCCTAGTTTCCTTCACATTCAAATAGCATACTTTTCATTTATATTTATCATAATCTACTCTGTATTGTTACTTATTGATATCTTAAACAATTTATGTAATTCCAATTTAACAAAAAGATTGGTCTAAGGAATAGTTATTTTCCGTATAAACTAATAATGAAATGATTCTGTTTGTTTATTTATAATATTACATTGATTATCAACATAACCTTATGACAAAATGATCTATTGAAGAAATTGTTAAAAATAGATTATCTGAATTATTTATGTATATTATAGAGTAATGGCAATAATTTATTTTATTCTTATAGTATAAAATTATATAGTATATATATATATATATATATATATATATATATATATATATATATAATATATATTAGTATATATATATATATTTATATTGTAATGGGGTACTTAATTATTAATCACCCGGTAGAAGTACCCGTTAACAAAGTTGCAAAGAATCCCGAACGGATTAAATTGTTTAAAACAATCTTTTTGGATCGTAGGTTCTTTGCGGAATTTCTTCCTCAGACTTACCTTTGTTTACCCTGGAAATTATATAAATGATAATATTTTATGATAAATTATCGGTAATTCAGGGAAAGAAAAAAAAGAACGGATTCATGATCAGGTACAGGGAGTGGAAAATATTTCTATATTTTCTACTACTAATCAAAAATAAAAAGATTTATTTAATTAAATAAGAAAATAAGTTTTATATTTATTAAATTATATAAAATTATAATAATTTTGATCCTAACCCTACCTGATACGCACCCGCGATCGACTAACGCTCGAATCCGCTCACACAGGGTGTGAGAGAGATAAATCTGTAAGTATAGTAGAGAGATAGAGCAACAAGAGCGCCATCTTACGAAGAACAAGGTGTACTACTAATGAAAACTGAGTGCGCGCTTGTTATTCTTACGGTTCCTACTCTATGACTATATCACTCTTTCTCTCTCATACTTCTAAAGGTAACTTATAATGTATAATATCGTTGATTGAAAGAATTAAAGAAAAGAGTAGAGATATATAATACTCTACTCAAATTCAAAAATACAATAAATAAAAGAAAATTCACCAACCTTTATAATTCGACGCTGAAAATCAAACGACCCAACGATGTCTTTGGCGTGAGCTCAGTATTCGAAGTACCGGCCGTTTGTTTATGCCTTTTACACGGCAAGATCTTTTAATTAAACCACCTTACTGTCTCTCGAATGGAATAAATTTTACTTTCAATTTATTAATTCAATCGCTCTATAATAATTCCTTTTAAATGGAAATGGCCACGATAATTTAAAGAAATAAAGAAAATACTTGTCAGCTTCACTAACAGCAAGGTATCTTACTTTTCAATTTTTCTATACTATATTAATTTTATTCTCCTTCTCTCTCTCTCTCTCTCTCTCTCTCCCTTTTTCCCTCCCTTTTTTCTTATTTGTTGAAAATATGAACATGTATAGGTCGAACTAACCTATACATGTTACAATATATATATATATATATATATATATATATATATATATATATATATATATTAATACAGTATAAATTATAGTATAAAATTTTAAAGAACATATAATATAACTTTATGAGCTCGTCTCATTACTTATAATTATTTCAAATACTTATACATTTTTTTTATTGATAATGCATATTATAGAAACTACAAAACTTCAAATTTTACCCTATTATAAAAGGTTATACAATGTAAATCTTATATCTTGTAGTTATAATTTAGACAACGTATAACTTTTAAAAATTAAAAAGTTAAATTTTTGGCTTTTATTATTATTTACATTTTTAATATTTGAAACAATTAATGAATTTTCTCTTTCTGTTCCTACAATATTATATAAGCATAAAATAATAAAAATTAATTTTTTAAACTAATTATGGAGTATTCATTATAGCAAAAAGTCATAAGACTCAATTTGAAATTTCTACAATGGCAGAAAGGAAAGTCGTGAGTTTCTGCAGAATCAAAAATTCGTCTGCATTATGAAGCTGGCATTGGAGTTTGGGTCTGAATTGCTTTCTGATGCTCCTGCGCATATTAGATATTATTTGGCTTAGCCTCTGTATGATTCAAAGGAAAACAGCAACTTCGCATTGGACAAAAGCGTACAGCTTATCTATATATATTTATTGCCTACGTCACAGCTCGTGACGTAGGCAAATTCACACACTAATTTATATTGACGTAGCTGTGACGTTGCGTTGGCACGTAATGTAGCAGTTGGGCCTATTGAGGGCGCACTTTCCCGGCGCTCGAAAATCGCCAAGTCTTTCGCATATGGCATCGGCAATCTTTCCTATTATATCTGGCCAAAGCTAGTATAGGGTGTATCACAGGGGATTCTACATTCCCGTATGTACGCGCCTAAATTTTAGAGCAATGGCTCGATCTTGGTGCGTTTCGTCTCGGGATTACCGACTGGACTTATCAGTAAGGCATTGTCCGTAACCCCTGCCTTAGACGCGGTCATATGGAGCGGGTCAAGGGCTTATATATTAACCGGATGCCTGTGTGGTCGCTCACGGGTTAACTAAGGTGCCAAGCTGCCCTCTGTTGGCAGACTTGGCATGTGGGTACCCCACACTAGTGAGTAAAAGAAAAGAAGCAAGAGAATGGGAGCAGAAATTTAACTTTTCCCTCTCTCCACGCTCACTGCATACCCCCACTCTTTTCTTCAAATACATGCATTTGAAAGAGCAACCTCACAGGGTGTCGCCGCCTTGCGGACAGTTCTGATGTGAAGTCCTACCGTGTTATTTAACACAGCATTTTTGCAGTTTCGACTCCTTCTCTCTACTCTCATCCATAAGGTTGTCTATAAAGCTTGCCTATCTCTTCCTATATTTTCTTATAATATATATACATAAGTCCACACATAAATCGAATAACACAAGTAGCATTACTGTATTCGATTTACTTGACGTTGACATCTTGGCTCGCAGGTTGCGAGTCAAAACGTGAGTCAGTCATCGTATCACATAAGTTGATGAGAAAGTGATTAATTCTGACGTTAATCTTATATATAAATTAAATATAAAGTATAATAACACGCATGAGAGTATAGAGAAAGTCTCTGATAAACGTATATATATATATATATATATATATATATATATATATAACCTGATTTAACAAAACGACAACAGATTGCATCGACATGTGTATTTCATCTGCGGAATACACGCATTGCACCACTCGGACGGTAGTTTAAAAGAAAAATTATAACTCTAGCTAGATTAAAAAGAAGTACTCAACCTAAAATTTTATATATACATAGATAACAAGGTTCAGATATCAAATAACTCGTCTTATTTTTCCTTTGGGAAAAAGGCGCTGCACAGAACTCAAGCTGTTAATAATTAACAGCTGTATATGTGCATATGTAGATTTAAGACTTTAAAAGTCGAACGCATGATATTAAAATTACTTTATAGAAAAAATGCAATTAATAATTACTTAGGTACGAAAAAGTGAAAGAATTACAAAAGGCAATATAAATATAGTTTTACAAGGCTTTACGCAAGGAGTGTAGCCTGTATATAGCTGCATAGCAGTGTGGGAGGAAACCTAATTTTTCATAACGTGTGAGTTAGCAACCTGAATCTCTTTTTCATTCTTTTAACATCATTATATACAAATACTTATTCAATCAACTGTATCATCAAACGGCATAAGCTGGTTTAAGCAAAAAGAGTATGAACATTTTCAAGAAATCTACAACTCATTTCTTGTCGTCTTAGGGATGAGTCAGGAGAATCTTATAAAAATTAAAGGTGAATAAAATAAAGAGAGACAACAGAAAGTAAGCTCAAAAAGTCATTCTACAATTCTTATGATGTGTTTCTATCTCGCTCTGCGCCAGCACACCAAGAAAATTGCACGTGTAACTGGCTGTATTCTTATATAGGTACTCTATTCTCATATACTCTATACAGTCTACTCTACTCTGTCGCGCACGTCGTAACAAAACGTAAGTTCACTTCGCGCGCGATCCAGTTTGCACCGGATTGCGGCAGAGTCCGTGCGGATTCTTTTCCTTCTTTCTCTCTCTTTCTCTCTTTCTCTCTCTCTCTCTCTCTTCTCCCCTCCTAGTCTTCCTTTAACTATCTCTGTCTCTATATTTTCTCTGTCGCTCTTTTGCCTGATGGCCATGGCCTGTAGATCTCCGTATGGCCCGTTCGTGCTCTTCTGAGCGCTAATTTTTTATTTATAAAGCGTGTAAAAATTCTTAACACAGGTGACTGATTTGAAACACATCATTGTGGAACAGGATCTTCATTTGTTCCTGTAAAGGCGCGGTCGTGATTTTGGAAAACACGCGCGCGGCACTAAGGATAGAAGGAGAGAGGAGATACGAGAAAGATAGAGGAGAGCAGCTTTAACGGGATTGTCCAGGGCAACGTCGCCGAGGACGCTCCGCCGCCTGCAACAGAATGTCGAACGAGGAGACCTCCGCCGATCGCAATGTCGAAATCTGGAAGATTAAAAAGCTCATTAAGAGTTTGGAAATGGCAAGAGGGTGAGTTTTTTTCTAGCTAACTGTTCTTCATTTTAAGTAAAAAATAACGTTTTGAAATCGAATTCGAAATTTACCATATGTTTTATTATTATTTGAAATTTACTCCTTTTTTTTCTACTTTCTTCGAGAGAGTATGAAACACGTGGATTTACGTCATTGGGGTTATGAGATCAAGATATCAATTACTTAAGATTTTAACAAACGATTAAAACAACAGTTCGATATAGAATAATATACATTTTCAACTTACAATTGCATAATGTATTTATTTGTGAATTTGTATTATTCTTCCTGAAGATTTATAGATATGTATAGAAACTTTTGTAACCTAAGCTCAAAAAGCAATTAAAAGACATTTGACTTAAAAATTGAATAAAAAGTAAATTAAGTATTACATTTAATTCTTTTATTAAAAAAAAAAAAAAAAAAAAAACATTTACAATTGTAATTGAAAACATTGATCAAAAAAATTATATATTAAATCTTTCAAGATTCATTAAAATCAAGGTTTTGGAGTTATTGTTTAAAAATATTAAGAAGTCACATATATGATAGATGTAGCATGAATAAATCATAAAAATATATTCCATTTAACTAAAATATAATTCACAATGAAAATATTTAATTGAATAAATAAAAAGCTTAAATAATAAGACGAATAATGTTACAAAATTATAAATCTCATAAACCGATAGATGTTGGAAAGGTCACTGCATTTGTAAAATATAATATGAACTAAAAATGAAATATAACAATAATATAAATTTGTTTCCTAGTATTGTTTATAAATAGCTTGATCAATGGAACAGCTGTTAAAATATAATATTTATATTTTTGTAAAATTATCTAAGTATTTTGTTTTAATTAGTGGAACTCCCTTATTTAAATATGTTTAATCAAATGTGTAGAAAATTTTTTATAACTTAAAAATTAAAAAAATATAATATATTTATTCCAGTTAGATATAAATTAAAAGAGTTAAATTAAAAATTATTTATACAGGAATGGTACAAGTATGATTTCTCTTATCATTCCACCTAAGGACCAAATTTCTAGAGTCAGTAAAATGTTAGCTGATGAATTTGGTACAGCATCAAATATCAAATCTAGAGTCAACAGACTTTCCGTCCTTGGTGCCATTACATCAGTACAGCACAGGCTAAAGTTGTATACCAAAGGTATGATTTTTATTTATTTATATTATTAATTTTATTCATTTAAAATTTGTTTCTAATAAAAATATTTAAATCTGTTCAGTACCTCCAAATGGTCTGGTTATTTACTGTGGTACAATTGTTACTGAAGAAGGAAAAGAAAAAAAAGTCAATATTGACTTTGAACCTTTCAAGCCAATCAATACGTCTCTTTATCTGTGCGATAATAAGGTAAATAAATAAATCCTTTCAGATAGGTTAAAGTATTTTTATTATTTATATGTATATGTAGTTACAAAAACCTATGTATGTATGTCTGTATCTCAATAAATGTATGGTTTTATAATGTATTTAATATTTATTATATTTTTATAGTTTCACACTGAAGCTTTGACAGCGTTACTTGCAGACGACAACAAATTTGGTTTTATTGTTATGGATGGTAATGGTGCCCTATTTGGAACACTACAAGGAAATACGAGAGAAGTTCTTCACAAATTTACAGTTGATTTACCAAAAAAACACGGTATGATAATGTCTACTAATACATAAATATTATCTTTTAATTCACCGAAAACAATCTAAACTACATCGCTAGACTTTATTTTGTTTAAATAAACTTGTGGTAGTTAATTAAAAAACATAGTTTAAAAATACTTTGTTTTATCAAATTCTTAGAACAAAATTTGATTGCTATTCTATAGCACTTAATATGACAATTTTAAGGAGTTATTGTTTGAAACATGAAAATACCTATATACTCGTTAATCTAACAGTTAGAGAAACTAACATAGCGTTGACAATTGACAAATTTTTAAGTCGAGATACAATGCTAGTTTCTTTTCAGTTCAACCTGTACTTTAAGTATTACAGATAATTATAAAACAAATAAAAAGGTATTCAATTAAAATAGAAACAAATCTAATATGAAAGAACATATATAAAATATATATTATTGTGATTTATTCAATTTATGACTTAAAGTTGTTGTCAAATTTTTTAATTTTTATATTTACTGGTATCTATAGGCAGAGGAGGTCAGTCTGCTCTTCGTTTTGCTCGATTGCGTATGGAAAAGCGTCATAATTATGTACGCAAAGTTGCTGAAGTAGCGACACAGCTTTATATCACTAATGATAAGCCTAACATTGCTGGTTTGATACTTGCTGGTAGTGCTGACTTCAAAACAGAGCTTAGTCAGTCTGATATGTTTGATCCTGTGAGTTTATTTAGATTTTAAATACACTATGTATATTAAAAAATATCCTGAATTATTATAACTCAGAAATATCTTTTCATGTTGATAATTTTTTATAGCGATTACAAGCCAAAATTATCAAATTAGTAGATGTATCATATGGTGGAGAAAATGGTTTTAATCAAGCGATTGAATTAGCTGCAGAATCATTACAAAACGTTAAATTTATTCAAGAAAAAAAATTAATTGGTTCGTATTTAATAAACTTAAAAATTCATATTTAAATTTGCTTCTTAACAATTTACAATCATAAATGTCAACGTGTTTTATCTCTAGGTCGTTACTTTGATGAAATTTCTCAAGATACAGGAAAATATTGTTTTGGAGTAGAAGATACTTTAAGAGCACTTGAATTAGGTAGCGTTGAAACTCTTATATGTTGGGAGAATCTTGATATTCAAAGATATGTCCTAAAAAATCACACAAATAATGAAGAAAAAGTTCTTCATCTAACACCTGAACAGGAGAAAGATAAAACTCACTTTACTGACAAAGAGGTTAATAATATTTATTAATGTAATGAAATACGAAAATTATATTAAGCAAAATATTTATATGTTATAGAGTGGTGTTGAGTTAGAGTTAGTCGAATGCCAACCTTTACTGGAATGGCTTGCCAATAACTATAAGAGTTTTGGTGCAACTTTAGAAATTATTACCGATAAGTCTCAGGAAGGATCACAATTTGTCAGAGGTTTTGGTGGAATAGGAGGTTAGTATAACATTTTTCAAAAATGACTTTCAATAAATAAATAAATTTTGTCATAATAATTTTAAAACATTTTATATTTTTATAAATATTTATAAAATTCACACTAATACTCAGTATTGTTGTTCTTTATTTATTAATACGTATATCTAATTTATTTTTCAACTTATTCTTCACTACATTCTTACATTTATAAATTAATTCTTTTGTATAAAATTATTTACTTTAGTAAATATACAGACAAAAATTCAAAATCAGTAAAAAATTTAAGAACAAAAATACTCAGAATTAAACATGAGTAATATAAATATTACTTTAATTTTTAATATCTTAGAGATAAATAATGAGTGCACAGATATTTTAAACACTCTTTCGGTATATAGGAATCCTTCGCTACAAAGTTGACTTCCAGTCATTGCAGGCTGACGAGCCTCTTGATGACGTCGATCTTGATGATTATTAAATTCGCGTCTCCGTCGCTCGGTCAGAGTCGACCAGGTAGCTTCATATAATTATTCACGTTCGCTACTTCGCTCTTTCGTTATTTTTTTGTTTCTTTCATATTTGGTATCATAAATTTATAATCTTCGTATAAAGTACTTCCAAAAAGTGGACCATCGTTTATTTTCATTTATTTTAGAATATAAACTTGTTCTTCATGAATAATTCATAAAATTCTGCAGTATATGTGTCAGTCTTGAATATTGTAGTTTAGATGTTTGCTAATTTTTAATTTATCGATATTTAATTATCAAATTTCTTATTAATCCTCTGAACAAAAGATATAAGTTAAATTCTATTGATAATTTAATACTACAAATAAAAAATTTGCTTGCATGTCTTCATTTGTTGCACTCTCATTTCATTTAGTAAATCATTGACAAAGCAAATGTCCCTATTTATCTTCTTTAATAATATTATTTCGCACGCTTGTCGTAACTTCGTATTTCAGTTTTCTTCGTTTTCATTTATTTTTTGACTCTGTTACAATTGGTTTAGATTGCATGTTAGATATTTTAAATTTGTATCAAGAAATGTTGCTTTAATAAGCTTTAAAAGAACAAAAATCATTTAATCTGTTTTTTTTTTTTTTTTTTTAATGAAGAGAACATTTGCACATTTATATTTATGCATATAAGAAAAATATTTTGAACATTTCATTCTTCAGTTATAATATTTAGTATCACTTTTTTCATTGATTTCAAATTATCTGAGTAGTAAAATGAAGAAGATTCTGTAGTCTTTATTAATCTTATTCATTTTTGTCAGCTTGCTCCTTGGAGAAAGTAAATAAAAAGTAAGAGTGCAAAACGAAATTCTTCCTCTAGTAGTTAAAACATAATGTTAAAATTTTGTAATATAAAATGAGCATAAATCATCTACTTTCTATTTACAGGTATTTTGCGGTACAAGGTGGACTTTCAAAGTATGCAGTTGGAAGAGATCGAATTTGATAACTTTGATTATGATGATTATTAATTTTGTCATAGTTAAAGTTTCATAGCTAACTGAACATTTTTTAACTGGATGTTTTTTTTGGAAAACATACGCATAAATAAAAGGAAGTTACAAGAGAAGAGAGCAGCTGCAGATTACACGAAGGAAATCAAGAAACGCCGAACGTTATAAACGCGCCCGACTTGTTGTCTTTTTCTCTCTATCGTTTCAAAATGGAAAATAATGAAGATAGGATCAAAAAGTACTTCTATTTTTTCTATGGAAAAAATAAAAAAAAAACGTGGTTCTGTGAACTCTGTAGCTCCGAAAGATCGAGAGAATAAGAAAGTTCCGGTGCTGTGCTGTAAACGAAAAATATAATAAAATAACAGTCTGTGCATGTGAGTCAAAGACTCATCGCTGAGAAGACTGCGAAAACTTAACTAAAAGCCAGCTTGATGCCTGCCTATGACGTTAAAACGACGATACTCCGTCGTAATTTTCTATCGTAACGTTGACTCGTCCTCGAGGCTGCTCTGACTTGTCAAACCACACATGGGAAAAATCAATATTTAGAATTTATTAATTAGTCGCTATTCATCGCAATGAAAAAAAAATTTTAATTCGCACACTTAATGTCCTTTAGTTTTTCATTATTGGTATCGATAGCTTTTGGGAAGCAAGTCGTAAAGTTTTTGTGCTTTTTTATCGAATCAAGAAGTGTATAGTTTATAAAATTATTGAAGATTTCAAAAGCTTCTATTATATTTTTCTCCAACAGTGGTAGCAGCTACTAGGCAGCCTTGACGAAACCGGTTGACCTGCCAAGTGTTACCTCTGTTTGAGTGGAGAATCATGGAAAAATGTAATGATTGCTATTACCGAAATGGTGTATAATATTAAAAATACTTTGCATAAAAAACAATGTTACATAATTTAAAGAAATGAAAGATATTAAAATTGAAAAATATTGAATTTTAAATATTTGTAGAATATAGTAGTATTCCAATCTTATTTACCTTTTTTTCCTTGAAGTGTAACGATGGATGCAAAAATTACTGAAGCTATCACAGAATAGTTATGTATGAAGAAAAATTATCTCGATATTTTATATTATTTTTTATAGTGTTTTGAAATCTATTTGATTTCTGTCATTAAAATCGTGTATTTCTGTCTTTTATTTTATCATGAAGATGATAAAACTTTATTTAACTATTGAATTCAATATGATATTTAAAACTAGTAGGTGTTTTATTATGAAATTTGTATAATTTTAATGCAATAAAGGAGTTGTATATACAAGGACATTGCACAAAAGTCTATGAATTTTAAATTCAATTAAAAAACTAGTTGTCTATATTTTACATTTAAATATTTTCTGTTTAAACGTAATGGCACAAATAAACAATTTATAAATAGATAATTCTTAATTTTTTAGAAATCAAAATTTTAATTTATTATTGCATATTATATTTATACAATTTGAGATTAAAACTTTTGTTTTGAATACAGTAAATTTTTTAATAGTATAGTACTTAGTACTTGTAAACAAGTTAAAATTAAAAATCTGTTATGGAATGTAAAATAGATTTTTAATTTTCATATGTATTGAATATACATATTCTATTTTAGCTTGTACATGCATGATTAAAGGTGATCTCAAAACAGAAAAGCAAAGAATGTTTTTAAGTGTATGTAAAATAGTTATACACTTATTTGTATATCAAAATTTGACAGCAGAAAAGAATGTCTATCTTTACTTCCTTTATATTGACAAATTTGTGCAGGATATATGTGAGAAAGAATTAAAAAATATAGATTTAAGTGATAATGTAATCAATAATTTTTCAATTTAGAGTGTTAAGAATATCTTTTATATTGGATATATATATTCTTACTGTAAACAATTTAAAAGTATTTTAAGTACAATCAAGAGTTTATATATATATATATATATATATATATATATATATATATATATATATATATATATATATATAAATCTAATGAAATAGAATCAACTAAGTAAAATTTTAAATTAGTCTGCCAATTTGAGCATTGTCTATGTCCAGGTGTCTGGTTGACTGAATGTCAACCACTTATAAATAAAGTTTTATTATTATTACTTATTATTTTCATATTTTAAACTTTTATATTTTAATTAAATACATTATCATTATTTTTTTAAATACATTCAATAAAATAACAGTATAGTAAAGGTACATACTACCAATATATAATAAATAAGTTAAAATTATTTTTTAACCACATTATTTATTGTTTTTAAAACATAATATAAATCATCAGATTGTAAAACTACGACTATATAACATGAAATTACTTTTAATCTGATTCGGGCACTAGCAAATTCAGACTTTTGTCAGTAATGTTTGATCCAATAAATTTCTCTTCACCACCCCGTATACATAATTTAGAACGTGATACTTCAGTTCGTTTTTCATCCATCATAGGAGCTTTAATCCATTTGGAACTGCAGCATCTTTTGCAAGTTTCTGAAGGTATTCTGTCAAGACTTACAGTTCTATTACCACAATCTCCACATTTAAAAAATTTTTTAACAGCATCAATAACTTTAGTAGGATGATGTAATGTCTTACATAGATCTGAACTTGAAAATGCAACATATTTACATACACTACAATATACTGCTTTACAGGAAATTTGATAAGTTGTTAACATTTTTTCTTCCATTCGTTCTTTTACTTCAAGTTTATTAAAGTATTTTTCTGTTTCTTCATCTTCATGTCTATTTATAAGATCTGTATGAGACGATTTTATTTCAAGTAATTCTTGAAATTTTGTTTTTATTACATCTTTTTTTATATTTTCTTCTACCTCTGATTCTAGATCTCTTTTTCTCTTAGCTCCTCTTACACTCATAACTTCTTTGTCTGGTCGAATTTTATTTGGATTTATTTTTTTAAATCCACCATTAGCTTTAACCCATTGAATAGCATTGTGTTTTGCTTTATTTATATTATGTGTTGAAATTGGTTCTGAAAAGTCTATAAATCCATCTTTCATGCCTGATGCTAATTTTGGTGAAGATAATTTAAGTTTAAAATCTACTTCATTTTCAGATTTATGAGCATTAAATGCATGTAATTTATCTAATCTCTTAAAGTCTTTTTTTGACTCTGCAGATGATATTTCAATAGTAGTTGATTTTATTTTTTTATTAGGTGGGGTGGTCAACTGTAATTTATTTTTATCTACTGCAGTTTTTTCACCTCTTAATAAAGCTAACCGCTCACAATCTTTTTTAAATAGAGCTTCATTTCTTTTAGCTGGTATAGCAATAAAGGGTAATGCTTCAGGATGTCGCTGTTGCATAATACCACTTTTTTTAAAAGTATTTGGACCATCAAAAGATCTTTTAGGTCCTAATGTTTGAAGTTCAGGTCTTCGAGAGTATTTACTGTATTCTTGCTTTACATGATAAATACAATATTCACATTTTCTTAAATTTACTGGAGCAGTGCATGGTGTACCATTTTTTTTTATAGATTTACATTTCCCTAAATCTTTGGAATTACCCAAAATCAGAACTTTTTGAGCAATATCAACAGAAAGTGTAGCTAACTCTTTATCATCTCTGTTTTCTAATACTGAGGGATTTAAAATTCCAATAACAACACCAGTTGTTAATTTCCAAAAACTTTTATAAGCACTGTTAAAAAGAAATACTGAAATAGTTTTCATATCCATAGATAAATCACTAATTTGCCATATACAATATTGATTGCCTTTTTGAGATGTTTTTGTCCCTGATTTGTTAATTATTACTCCTGCAATTACCCAATTTTCAGAACAATTCTTTACAGATGAATTTGCTAAGTGTAGTTTTATTGTTGAAACAGTAACTGCTTTTTTATCTTGCATTTTTTCAATTAGTTCTGCTGATGAAATTAAAGGTTTGACAATTCGGAAGCCAAAAATAGGATCACTATATATATCTTTTTGGATAAGATTAGAATTAGTTGGAACTTGCAGATTATTCTTATCACTTCTTTGTATTAATGAATTCAAATTATTTTCCAAAGAACTATTGGTTTTACTTACTAATACATTAGGAGTATTTTTTAAAGTGTTATTTAAATTTTCTGTTTGAAAATTTATTTTAAAACTTGATTTTTCTTCTTCTTTATTTTTTAATAATTGTTTTATATCTCTACCATAGTCAGAATAGCGTTGTTCTTCAAAATATTTTTTATCTTCTTCATCTGAAGAATTATCATTGTTGTCCAAAACAGAAACAGAATTCTTTGAAGGCTTACTTTGGTCAAACTCTTCTTCAAAATTACTTGCAAAGTCATCATCCAGAAAATTAAAGTCAAGCTCTTTTAATACATTAGTCTTTGTTTGTTTAGGAGGAGTATTAGTTACATTAGCTTTAGAACTATCGTTATCTGCATTTGCCAAAAGATTAGCTAATAAATCATCATCAGATTCATCACTACTCATACTTGAATAAATTTATTCATATACTATTTTCTTATACCTGTAATATTATAAAAATATTTTAAATTAATTCAAAATTTTAATTAAAAAATTAAAATTTTTATATGCTTGTTATTATCAGAATGTTATTTTAATACAACCATTGATCAATAATGATACGATATATTCTGAATAGGTTTCAAAAGTATTCAGAATTATAAACTTTTACGTTTTTTAATTATAAAATTTAATAGCTTACCATTTAATGATATTATGACTAAGTATAAATAATTTGTAAAAAAATGGTATATTATTCATAAAGATTTGTCAATAATATATTTAACATTAAAATGTTATATATATCACAATTTACCTTTACGATTATATTAATTATTAACCAAAAAGGTGAATTATTGACGACTAGAAAAATATTAATAACTCGCTATTAGTGATAAATTCTTTGGCACCTAAACAATTGTCTCAAGAACACTCCACATTTTCGATTCCCGCCAATATGTTTTTTGCTTCATTTCGTGGCAACTTGACAACACTGAATAGCGGGAATTGAAAGAAAGTTTAAAAGATATTATTATAATATTGTTACATGATTTTTAAAACTATTTTGAATGAATAGAGTGTAAATAATTATATAAAACAATTGTTTCTCCATATTTTTGGTGGATGTTTAGCTGTAAAAAGCAGTAAACCTCTTAAGTTTGTAAAGTCTATTTTTTAAAAAATTCGGAATATTCAAGTATCTTTGAATCATGTACAGTCCAGTCTTCCTCCGCTCACTTTACATGGGAATAAGCATAGACTTATATATAATAATAAGCTGATCAAAAACTAGTCGGATAAGGTAGTTCAGCTTTCTCCGGTAGATGTTGCTTTCTTGGAAATCCTTCCATAGTTCCACGTATGGAGGGTAGAGAAGAGGAGTAGAAACTCCGCTAAAATCGTTTCAAATTACACGGCAGGACTTCGAGACAGAATTGGCCATAAGGCGATGACACCCTGTGAGTTTGCTCGTTTAAATGCATGTATTTGAAGAAAAGAGAGTCGGGGTATGCAATGAAAATGGACAGAGGGGAAAGTTAAATTTCTACTGCCCTACTTCTACTTCTTTTCTTCCTCTTACTCGCTTTGGCATTTGCTATCTCTTTCTGTTGCACGCAGAATCATCGAGGGATTTCCAAGACAGCGATGTTTACCGGAGAAATCCGAACTGCTATCTTCGGCTAATTTTAGATAAGCTTTTCCCATTTAAAGCGAGCGGAGTTTTCACTCCTTCTCTCTACCCTCCATAGTTCTACGTATGGAGAGTAGAGAGGAGTGGAAACTCGGCTAAAATCGTGTCAAATTACACGGCAGGACTTCAGGACAAAATGGGACGTAACACGGCGACAGTCTGCGAGGTTGCTCGTTCAAATGCATGTATTTGAAGAAAAGAGAGTGAGGGTATGCAATGAAAATGGACAGAGGGGAAAGTTAAATTTCTACTGCCCTACTTCTACTTCTTTTCTTCCTCTTACTCGCTTTGGCTTTTGCTTTCTCTTTCTGTTGCACGCAAAATCATCGAGGGATTTCCAAAACAGCGACGTCTACCAAACAAGTCTGAACTACTATTTCCGGCTAATTTTTGATAAGTTTTTTCTACGTGAAGCAAGTGGAGTTTCCATTTCTTCTCTTTACCATCTATAGATATTGGCAAAGAAAACGTCTACCGCGTTTCTGTGGACACCACTGCAGCAAAAAAAATTTCAGCCGTGGGCGTTCCAATAGTAGAGAGTGTATATGGAGTGAAATTGTTTTCTTAATTAAAAAATAGGAATTTGTACTTGAAATATTTTTTAAAATGTTGTATTACATTTTATAATCCCATAACACTTTAAAAAATAGAATAAATATAATACAGTTTTGTTCATTATATTTTAATTATACTCATGCTGTAATAAAAAAGAAATTCAATAGAAATAATTTTTGAAATAGATTTATATCTCTTAATACCAGGTAGGCTGAAAAGTTGGTAAGCTGCTACATAGATGGCGTTACTATAATTAAATCTATATGATTTTTAATTAGTACCAACCTCCATAAGGTACGTGTATAAATTTGACAGCTGTCAGACAATCAGTCAGTGCGATATATTAGGTTGTCAAATATCTTCCTTCCGCTTTTCTCTTCTTCATTCAAAGCTTTATAAAAAGTGTTACAGTGGTCAGATTTACTTCAAATATGTGCCGTTTTGTTTGATAATCTGTTTCTATCTAGACGGCAACTTCATAATATCCCTCTCGTAGAAACCCCTCTCCTTATTTGCGAAGAACTCGGACAACCATTTTTAACAAGCCTCTTTTGAGTCCAGCTTTATACCTCCAAGGGCTTTCGACATGGACAGGAACAGGTGATAATCACTTGGCGCTATGTCCGGGCGATATGGTGGGTGCGATAGAACCTCCCATGCGATGTTCTGGCGTTTGCCTGGTGGAACACTACATCCTTCCTCTTGGCCAATTGTGGATGCTTCTGGTCGATAGCCTGCTCCAAAGCGGTTCAGTTGTTCACAGCAGATGGTAGAATTAACCGGCCTTGGACCACGACCGTTTTCGCTTGATATTGTCGCATGTGATGCATTTTTCATTGCCAGTCACTATTCGCTGCAAAAATGGGTCGAATTCGTTCGGTTTCAGCAGCACATCGCAGTCGTTGATTCAGGTTCAGAAGGTTTTTTACGTCAAATCATGTGGTACCCAAATATCATGTTTTTTTTTTATATCCAGCCTTCTACAGATAGTTTAAAATTATTTGGTAACTAACTCTCATCTCCTGGGCGATGTCACGAGATGCCACATGCCAGTCTAACTCGAGAAATTCCATGATTTGATCGGTATTCGTCATCACAGATCTTCCACCGGTTGGCTTACCATGGTGTCATTTTCATCGGTTCTGAATTGTCGAATTCAACTCGCATTGTGTATATGACTCAATACGTTAAAATAAGATAAGCTGGAACTTGATTCTCCATACCCCTTTCTCTCATTCTCCAGCGGATTCGGCGTCGATTTGCTTATTATAATATAATGCGTTTATTTAGAATATTCTTACTATCGATCTGCGTAGTTAGAAACATTTATAAATAATAAAATTTTTCATTTAAAACTTAAGTCAAAATGTCTCGTGTAAAATATATTACACAAAAGCGTTGAATGCCAGAAACCCAAATAAAGAACTTCGAAAATATCATTACGAATGAACAAATTGATACGTCTAATAAAAAATTACATTTAAAACGCGTGACAGAATTATTTCATGCGTGTAAAGAACTAAACGACGATGTAGCGCTTGTTGATCCCAAAGATGAACATTTGAAAGAATTTAACGACATTCAAGATCGATATTATAGTCTCGTGTCTAAAATCGAATCTATTCAATAGCCAATAATATCATCGTGTAATAAAAATTCAACGCCAATAATAGTTGAAAAATCTTCGCGGCATCTAAAATTACCAGTAGCAGAACTTCCGAAATTTGATGGCCATTTAGAAAATTGGCTAACATTTAAAAATACTTTCGTTGCAATGATCGATAAATGTTCGGATTTGTCAAATTTACAAAAATTTATTTATCTAAAGGATTCGCTGAAAGATGAAGCACTAAATAAAATTTCCGTATACAATATTAGTGCTGAAAATTATGAAAACGCCTGGAAACTTTTATTAGATTTTTACAATAAAAAACGAATTTTAATCGCAAAGCATTTAGACGCTATTATTGAAACGCCTCTCATAAGGTTTTAATAAAAATAATAGATGATATACGATAACATTTAAATATGCTTGCCTCGTTAGACGTACATCCGGATGAACACTTAATAATACGAATTATTGACCAGGCGCTACCGACAAAAATTCGCGGCAAATAGGAAGAGCATTTATCGCTAGATGAATCTCCAAAGCTCAACGATATATACAAATTTGTTTCGAAACTGCCTTTAGATTTTTTACGCTGGAACAGGATACTTTCTCATTTTAAAAATGAGATAAAAAATAATAATAATAAAAGACGTTATAAAGTTGATCCGCCTCTTTCAAAGATCAGAAAAAATGAATTCGGTGGACGTGTTTTAACAACTCAAATATTTTCACAATGTTCCGTGTGTAAAGGAGAACATGGGTTATATCGATATGCAGAATTTGTTAAAATGCCTGTAAATAAAAGATGGGAAATCGTTAAAAAATGCAATGTTTGCCGTAACTGTCTATGAAAACATAATGGCCCATGTAATTATACGTCACGATGCAAAATTTGCAAAAAATTTCATAATTCTTTTTTACACGATATTTCTAATATTTCGCAAAATAAAAATCAATTAAATGTTTTAAACAAACCTTCGAGTAAACAAACAAACACAGAAAATAGTTGACTATCAATCTTTACTGTTAATTTCTTTGACTATCAATCTTTGACTATCAATCTTTGCTAATAATTGGACCTACACTATTTCAATTTATGACGAGTACTGCTGTACGTGTAAAAAATAAGCAGGGATAATTTATACAGTGTCGTGTTTTATTAGACACATGTGTTACAGCATACCTTATTACAGAGGATTTTGCTCGCCGGCTAGATTTACCAATATATCCATGCGTTCTCGCTATAGAAGCAATTAGTGATTTAAATACAATAACAAAGGGGGTAATAAAAATATCATTTCATTCACTACATAATAGTTTTTATTTATTGACTCATACGGTGGGGGAAAGCCTGTAGGCATAAAACCCCCACCAGAAGACTGCACAATAACGTTTATTGTTATAAACTCGAATATTGGAAATTAATTCCGAAAAATAAGAATTTAAAATATTGAAGAGCGCGACGAGATTAATTTTAAGCCGTGATTACCAGAACAGAATATCGAACTCAAGTGAAGTCTTCTTTTTTTTTCATCTCAGGTCGCTCATAACGTGGATCGCCACGCCGCCGCTACACCCCACCACCCGTCGCACTCTTCTGAATTTTGGCGTGCAAGCCGATGCGCGAAAGCAAAGAAACGAGCATCAACTCACACATATGTCACCTACGATTCATACTTACTATTTCCGACCGGCACATACACATACACACGTACACAAACAACCGTACTTTATTATATTACAAAATAGATGCCATGAACTGAATTGACCACTAAACATACTTCCGCCGTTGAGAACAAAGAGATCAACGCAATTAAAGTGTACGTATTAAATAAACGTAATACATTAACGGATGTACAATGACATTCTGACATTACATGGTAGATACAATATAGAAAACTTATCGCTACATAATATAGTTCCTATAAGAAAGAAATGATATCTGAAAAGTAAAACAAATGATATGAATCAATACATACAAATATAGATATGTAGTACATCAATATTTACAGATTTTTATATTTTTATTTATATTTGACAAATAATTTTATTATAGTTGCAGTTTCAATTCATTGCATAAACCTTGAAACTCTTACATTAGCAATTTTGCCATATAAATTAGTGTTTTTATCGCTCATATTAAAACTTATCCTAGTGTCACATAGACGGTAAGGATAAAATCAATGAGACCACACTACTTAGAGTGGGCCCTCCCCGGGGGTATTATGATATAATATGAATGTTAATAAATAAATATCCCACGGTCGGTGGCCTTAAGGATTGAATAGCTCGCATAACGCAGTAGCATTCCTTTTAAATGTTCCATGGACCGTTCTCAGCGTTATCACACGGACAATACCATCAGAACCAGGATGAACGTCCATTATTCGCTCCAGCTGCCAGCGCATACAGGGTTGATTCTTGTCTATTATCACTACAATGGAGCCCTTTCTTAATGACGGACTATCTTTGACCCATTTTTGCCTTTTTTGCAACTCATGCAAATACTCAACGTGCCAACGCCGCCAGAAATCTTGCCGAGCCTTGGTAATCATCCACCAAGAAGACAACCGATTCTCTGAAACATTTAATTCATTAGACTCTGGAATCATGTTAAATTGTCGTCCTACCAACAAATGAGCAGGGGTTAGAGCTAATAAATCATTAGAGTCTGCAGATAAAGGGCATAAAGGTCTAGAGTTTAAAACAGATTCAATTTCTATCGCAAGAGTATTAATCTCTTCAAATGTAAAAAGGCGTTCGCCGACTACATGCTTAAAATGATGCTTCGAACAAAGGACTCATTTTACACGTTAAAATTTGAGATAGTATTACATCTAATTTGGTGGATGTATTTTACAATACATACACGGAATTAGATGTATAAATTTACAAGAAAGAATATCGAATATTATTAGAAATAATATATTAAACATATTATTTCTATAATTATTAAATTAAGACTCGCGTATATACCAAATAAACACCGAAAACCGGGCAAAGGTCGCGACGACTACTGAAGAAGGTAGTCGTCGCAACTGCCGAAACTCGAACAAGTAGAGAGAGAACGCGATATCTAGTCTCTCTCTCTCTACCACTAAGTTAAGTACAGCGTATGCCGTAGAGGGGATACACTGCGCGCGGCAAGAGAACGCGCGTTCAATGTATTAGACCGGCAGCCGCTATCCCCTCTAATACATGCCGCACGCACACTATTACACGCTCTCACTGAGCAGCCTGAGCCGCAACCAATGTAGCGAACGCGCGAATAGCAGCATATACAACGGGTGTCCCAAAAACGAATGCACCCGCTGTATTTAATTAAATTAACTAAAACAAATAATTTAATGTACACATAATGTATAAATATATGTATATAAATATTTAAGCTTGTGTATATGTGTATTATTATTGTGCGCAGCACACAGGCTGCTAATAATAACGAAATACAAAATAATAATTGTTATAATTATTATTGAATATTATAATTATTATTGATTATTATTGTTATTATTATAATTATTGTTATTATTAATATAATTATTATAATTCGGCGCCTCGTCCGAAATTAAACGAGCGGCGACGGAATTATCCGATTATTTTGCTATAAAAAGGCCCGCAAAAGGCAAAATCGGCAGTTCGCCCGGTGAACCAACTGCCCCGAAGTTGTTTCACACGAACTCCTCCCGGAGCTAATACCTTTTCCAGAGCTCGATTTAATCCTGACTTTTTTCCTTTCCGAAATTATTAACTTGATCTCTGTTGCGAGGCGCTCCTCAAAAGACAGACGGTTAATAATTTACCTTTCCGAAGTAAACGTGATCCTGGTTGCGAGGCGCTCCTCAAAAGACCAGCAGTTTACTTATCCTTACATTTACCAATTTCTCCGAAGTTATTAGCTTGATCTCTGTTGCGAGGCGCTCCTCAAAAGACAGACGGCTAATAACTTTACCTATCCTTAAGTAAACGTGATCCTGGTTGCGAGGCGCTCCTCAAAAGACCAGCAGTTTACTTATCCAGACCAGAAATTCTCCCCTTAACTCTTGATCCTGGTTGCGAGGCGCTCCTCAAAAGACCAGCGGAGTTAAGTTTGTTCCTTATTTTTTTTTCCCTTTCAAATCAACCTGTCTCGATTCATTAAATCCCCGCGTGGAAAATAACACCGGGTATTCGTGCGGAAACTAGCGCCGAATATTAGAGGCATTGCGGAAAATAGCGCAAAATTTATACAAATAAATATATAGATCTAGCTATAGTTTACCTTTATTAATTATTTTTTGTGTTTATATTGATTTGTTTCAGAATCCTGTAGATAGAGGAGCTGAATTTATTTTTTCGTAAATAAATTTATATTTTTTGTTATAAAAAAATTATATACTGTAATATTATTTTCCTGAAACCGCCGTCCAATCCTGAAAAACTTCCTCCCCTCTCAAAACTACCCTGGGAAGATACCGCGTAGGCTATCCCGAGGTGGATAGGAACGTTACAACAGTTTCTTTTTAAAATCATTATGAAGTGAATGAAAAACAAATTCTAATGCGCCCTTTGATTGCGTATGCATTCCATTGATGGCGCCTATGGGAACTCTACAATTTCTTATTGGAAACTTCAATAATCGAGCAAATTTTTGTGTTACAAAATGCGCTGTTGCGCATGCATCTAACAGTGCTTTTGCCCTTATGAAATTTCAAGCCGCATCTCTTACTTTAATAACGGCGCTCATCATCAATTGAGAGCATACTGTTTTGTTTACAGAATTAAATGCTAGTCATGTATTTGTTTCTTCTGCGACGAGACAATAGTCTCGCGCAGAAATTTTAATATTTGTAATAAGTCGCGAAGTCGTGAGCGGCGCGGCGCGGCGAAGGGGGAGCGCCGAAGGCTTCGTGGAGCGGCGCGGCGCGGAGATAAAGCGCCGGCAGCGGAGAGGATGAGCGAGCGCTCTCTGGCCGCAGGCGGCTCGAAGAGCGGCGGCGAGCGATAATTCGCGAATCAATTCGCGAATTCTCGCGAGCGGCGACGGCGCTGCCCAAAACTACGGCGCGGTACAGTGCGGTAAGGGGAGAGCGAGCGCTCTCTCCTAATTCTCAAATAGAGCCGCACTGACTGCGAAAATTCAGTGTGCCAGCGACCTCGAAACTGGCTTTTCGAGGGGGACCTGTCGTCGGCGCGATAGCGGGCGACAAGTCTCCGCACACTCGGGGCGAGACGCGAAAAACGAAATAAATAATAATTAAAACTTTGTAAATTTTAAATTAGAAATAAATTATTTAAAATTATGTGCATCATAAAATAAATTTATTGTATGATATAATTTGTTTATTTTGTTACAGCGGATAATGGCGACAAAGCGGGCGTTAGAGAAACGGCTGATAACTAAGAGTCTTTTATTATTAATTATTTTATTATTGTCATTATTATTAAGTTTTTTTTTGTTTATAAATTTTTGTTAATTTTCTTTTTTTTTTTGTTAAATAAACTTATTTAATATTTAAGAAAATTTAAACTTATTCAGTTTCCCAAATCCAGCAACGAAAGAAATAAAATGGTAAATAAATTTAATAAAAATTCAATTCAAACTCTGGCGGGTTGAGCGAGAGTGAGAATTGGATTTTCGCGGGTTCGCGTGTACTAGAACAAACTTGGTGGCGGGTTGAGCGACCAAGGGCCTAGGCGTGTTGAGCGTGGGCCAAAGTACAGTACACACCGTAAAAATTAAAACAAATATCCTTGCACAAACGAACCTAGTGGCGCGTTGAGCGACTAGGGGCCGAGGCGGGTTGAGCCGGAGCCATTCGTTTATGCAAGTTAAAACGAATTGAACATAGCCTTTGGTGGGGTGAAAAGAACTCGATGGCGTGCTGAGCGATCGGGGCCGAGGCGCGTTGACCCGGAGCACGAACTAGCCCACACCAAAGTGCTCATGTTACATGGCGCCCGAACAGGCGAATTTCATGGACACAGTCGTGCTTATTAATACTATTTAATCTAAAAATTTTAAAAATCCTTATTAAATTTTGAATTTTGATTTATTGAACGGAATTATTTGCTGGATGGGATATATAGAGTAGATAGCAATATTGTCAATAGTCGAATAAAAACAATGAAGGTCTCGTGGATATATAGGCTTCGTAGGGAGCAGTTGCTTATAGAGTTAGCAAAATTCGATTTAAGTCTAGACGGTAATGTTGTTCAACTCCGGCAGAGATTAGTACGATATGTAAGTCAAAATCCGGAATTTTTTAATGATAAGCCAGACGACGCGCCGGATTACGTAGAAGAGCACGACAGGACGGCCGATGAGCAGCAATTGCTCACCGAGAAATTGCAAAATACATCGTCTCCACTATTAGGAGAAAGTAATGTACTTCCAACACCGAATCAAATTATAGCGATTATTCCCGTTAATCCGGCGGCAAAAATAGCCGACCAGATGAGGAAATGGAATTGCCATTTCGACGGGAAAAATGTTCACGCATTCCTGGAAAGAGTTTCGGAATTGCGTGCCGTCTACGGCCTAACAGACGCACAATTGTTGCAGGGCTTACCGGAATTATTGAGAGGCGACGCGCAACAATGGTTTCGAAATTTTGCTAGAGATATCACGTCGTGGGAGGGATTGCAAAAATTAATGAGAGAATTTTACTTACCTCCAAATGAACAACGACAGTTAGATAGGCAAATAATAGACCGAAAACAAAAATCGAAGGAACCGATTTTAGATTACGCGAACGCCTTATGTACGTTAATGAGACGTCGCGGAGGTTTAGATATTCGTACACAATTAGATAATTTGTATGAAAATATGTTGCCTGAATTGCAATTATATGTTGCAAGAGAAAACATAGCCTCCGTAAGTGATTTAGTCCGGAAGGTAGAAATTGTACGAGAAAAATTAAATAGAATGGAAGGAGATAAAACAAAATCAACTTCCGAAAATCATCGATCATTCGTAAAACCACGAAATGCAATAATGGCAATTACGTCGTCGTACAACAAGAGTAAATGTTGCTGGCGTTGTAAGCAACAAGGCCATACACGTTTCCAATGCAAAAATGCACAAAGAAAATTTTGCACTCGGTGTGGCAAAGACGGCGTATTTTCGCGCGACTGCAAATGCCAAAAGCCGGGAAACGAAATTGCAGCCGGACCATCACAGGCCCGGCCGACCAACAATTAGACTTACGCTATTTTGTAATAGCAAAATTAGGCCAAAAAAAGTATAAAGCATTAGTTGACACAGGTTCAGTTAATTCTTTTATACGGCCGGACGTGGCAAACCATTGCAAAAATAAATGCAATTGGACTGCGGTAGAAAAATCCAAAGCAGCAATACTGGCAAACGGTGCATTGATATCCGAAATGAAAGGGATAAAAGGCATAGTCAAGATAAAAAATTATTACGTAAATCAAGAATTTTACGTAATGAATAAATTAAGTAGTAAAATTATCCTAGGAATGGATATTTTAACTAAATTGAACATCGACGTTTCATTGAAAGGAAAAAAACTTAGAAATAGTAATATATTTATAAATCAAATCTCAAGTATTCATAACCTTCAAACAGGATTGCAAGAGTTACCAAAACAGCAAAAGAAAGATTTAGAAAGATTTATAAATACAGAAATGGAAAAATTTAATTCTATTAAAGGGGCTACGCCTTGTGTGAAACATGAAATACGACTGACGGACACTATACCATTAAAACAACGTTACCGAGCTAGAAACCCGGCAATGCAAAAAATTATCAACGAGGAAGTTGATAAAATGATAAAGGAGGGCATAATACGACCGTCAGATAGCCCATAGAGTAGTCCTGTAGTAATCGCAAGGAAAAAAGACGGCAAACCTCGATTTGGTGTGGATTTTCGCTGTTTAAATAAAATTTCGAAAAAGGATGCTTACCCCCTGCCACAAATACAGTCAATTCTTGATAAGTTGCAGGGCGCACGAATACTGTCAACTATTGACCTTAAAAATGGCTATTGGCAAATTAACCTAACAGAAGAAAGTAAGCCTCTTACGGCTTTTACAGTGCCAGGACGAGGCCTTTATGAGTTCAATGTAATGCCTTTTGGTTTACATACTGCCCCAGCAACGTTTCAGAGATTGCTAGATACAATTATTACACCCGATATGGCACCAAATGCATTTGCATATCTTGATGACATAATTATCGTCACCGAGACATACAAAGAACATAAAGAATTGCTAAAGTCAGTCTTTGAAAGGTTGCGGGCTGCCAAATTAAAGCCGAATCCAGAAAAATGCAAATTTGCAAGGTCACAACTTACGTATCTGGGACACGTGGTTGATGCACAGGGAATCCGAACAGATCCTGAAAAAATTAAAGCGATTTCAGCAATACCACCACCAAAAAATCAAAAAGAATTGAAAAGATTTTTTGGAATGCTTTCCTGGTATAGGCGTTTTATTAAAGATTTGTCAAAAACAGCAGCACCGTTAAGTATATTATTAAAGAAGAAAACAGAATGGACATGGACACAGGATCAAGCAACGGCTTTTGAAGAGCTAAAGAAAAACTTAACGGAAGCTCCTGTTTTGGCATGTCCAAATTGGAATCTGCCTTTTGTCCTGCAAACAGATGCGAGCCTGCTTGGCCTAGGCGCCGTGCCAACACAGATAGACGGAGAAAAAGAGAACGTCATTGCATATGCTAGCCGCACACTAAATCCAGCTGAAAAAAATTATTCCGTCACTGAATTGGAATGTCTAGCTGTGCGGTGGGGCATATGGAAAATGCGCCCATATCTAGAAGGTTATCCGTTTACAGTGGTAACGGATCACCCATCATTAAAATGGTTGGAGAAGTTAGATAATCCATCAGGAAGGTTAGCACGATGGGCACTGGAATTAGCACAATGGGATTTCGATATACAGTATCGAAAAGGGACAGAAAACAACGTGGCCGACATACTATCACGGAATCTAGTCGCAATAAATGCGATATCCAAAACGGAAAATAAATGGTACGAGAAAACTCATAAATCGGTATCAGAAAATCCGAAAGATTTTCCGGATTACAGGATAGAAGACAATAGATTGTATCGGCACATATTACACACGCTTGATTTTAATGAAACAAATGAATTAAGCGAGTGGAAAATATGCATAAATGATTCAGAAAAACAGCGAATAATGAGGGAAAACCACGATGATCCCACGGCAGGACATTTAGGAGTAGCTAAAACTTTAGCAAAATTAGCTAAAAACTACTACTGGCCAGGCATGTTCCGTGAAGCCACACGGTACGTACGCGCGTGTATAAACTGTCAAAAGCATAAAGCACAGCAGTCAGCCCCGGCGGGAAAAATGCACGCGACAAATGTAACAAAGCCATGGGAGATGGTCTCTGTTGATTTGGTGGGGCCTCTTCCACGATCGAATAACGGACATATTATGCTTCTTGTAATGCAGGATCGATTAACGAAATGGATCGAACTACGTGCATTACGGAAAGCAACGGGTGCTGCCATAGGACGAGCAATCCAAGAACAGATTATATTACGTTTTGAATGCCCGCAAGTAATAGTGAGTGATAACGGTAGACAATTTATTTCGAATGAGTTTCGCCAAATATTAAAAAATGCGAAAATTACTCATCGAACAACGCCACCGTATTCACCCCAGTGCAATCCTGTAGAACGGGTAAATCGCACTGTAAAAACTATGGTAAAACAGTACATAGATAAGTCCCAAAAAACATGGGATAATTATCTAAACGAAATTTCATTTGCATATAACACAGCCATGCACGATAGCACGGGTTATACGCCAGCTTATTTAAATTTCGGACGAGAGCTAAGCGCACCAGGTAGCCTGAAACAAGAAATAGGACAGCGTTCAAAATCAAAAGCAGAAGAAAGGATAAGGAATATTCAGGATGCACTTGAGCTCGCCAAAATAAAAACGGCACAGTCTTTCTCGCGACAGAGAAAATATTATGACTTACGCCGACGCGATTGGCAGCCACGTGTTGGCGAACAAGTCCTGAAGCGTCAACACATACTGTCAAATAAAGCAAATCAGCTCAATGCAAAACTTTGCGAAAAATATAGTAGGCCATTTGCAATAATAAAGAAAGTTTCCCCAGTCATATTTGATCTGCAAGGAGCAGATGGGAAACTAATAGAAAAAATTCATGTCAAGGACATAAAACCGTATACCGGTTACGATACGTGAATTTTTGTAAATAGTTTTGTAAAATTGTAAAATATTGTATATTGCCGGCAATAGTAATAAGTAAATAAGATAATTAAGTAAGCGAGATCTCTGTAAATAATTCTGTATATAGCGCGTTAATAATTTAAAATAGCGAGTTACTAAATTTATATAGCGAGTCAATAATTCTGTATATAGCGTGTTAATCATTTAAAATAGCGTGTTAATAATTCAAAATAGCGAGTTACTAATTTTATATAGCGAGTTAATAATTCTGTATATAGCGAGTTAATGATAAGTACAATGTAATACGGCTTGGAAATAAATCGGGAGGAAAAAGGTTGTTTTTCCTAAATAAACGCGACTCACGATGGGGAATCTATATTCCGCAACACACACGATCAAGACACAAAGTTTAAATAATCAACTAACTATACAAATAATTTTGTATATAGGCATGGGCTTTACAATTCCCTACCTCGACAATAAATTCGAACATACGGTCGAGTCGGGAAATAAAAGTAAACAAATACGCCCTTGCCTACTATTCAACATATTCTAACTTTAAGATTGAATTAAATTTAAAGAGAACAAATCTGATCAGTGTAAAATCTACCGTGCTTAAGTTAAGATGGACGCTATTATGAATATGACGCCGCAGGAGTTATACGAGGAATTCGAGCGTTGGCTTGACGCTCAAGATACCTCGTACTTCGGGGAGGTGGTTGGAGATGAGGGATATTTCCCTCAGCCCACCCCACAGCAGACACTACCAACGACAGAATATCAGCCGACCAGTAAGGCGGTCCTAGAGGCCAGGAGACCAATGGTGCGGCTGGAGCGGCTACAGACGCGCCCGAGACCCTTAGCTTTCCCACCACCTCTGATAACACTCCCGCCCATCCACCGGCAGCAGCGGGACACGTCATTTCAGGTGCCTCCGAAACCGGCGGAAGGATTCCGTCGGATTTCCATCCCGGAGCCCCCACGGCCCAGAAGGGTAAAAATCCCAAATGGGCCGGAGGTCGTGATCCCGCCGGGAGTGCGTGAGTACAGGGCTCGGAACAACGGTCTGCGATGGCGCATCCGAATAGACGCCAAAACAGTAGCGATAAGAGTCGGAAAACCTAAAGGTTTGTTTTTTTATTATCGAAAAATCAACGTTATAATATGCGCGAAACCGGGTTCCTCGCAATTTATTTCACCGAGTCCGGCATAATAAATTCAAATAGTATTACTCCGTTTCATTTTTGATATCGCGTTTCACTCTTCACGGGGGAAGGGGGAGATGCGACGAGACAATAGTCTCGCGCAGAAATTTTGATATTTGTAATAAGTCGCAAAGTCGTGAGCGGCGCGGCGCGGCGAAGGGGGAGCGCCGAAGGCTTCGTGGCCGCGGCGCGGCGCGGGGATAAAGCGCCGGCAGCGGAGAGGATGAGCGAGCGCTCTCTGGCCGCAGGCGGCTCGAAGAGCGGCGGCGAGCGATAATTCGCGAATCAATTCGCGAATTCTCGCGAGCGGCGACGGCGCTGCCCAAAACTACGGCGCGGTACAGTGCGGTAAGGGGAGAGCGAGCGCTCTCTCCTAATTCTCAAATAGAGCCGCACTGACTGCGAAAATTCAGTGTGCCAGCGACCTCGAAACTGGCTTTTCGAGGGGGACCTGTCGTCGGCGCGATAGCGGGCGACAAGTCTCCGCACACTCGGGGCGAGACGCGAAAAACGAAATAAATAATAATTAAAACTTTGTAAATTTTAAATTAGAAATAAATTATTTAAAATTATGTGCATCATAAAATAAATTTATTGTATGATATAATTTGTTTATTTTGTTACAGCGGATAATGGCGACAAAGCGGGCGTTAGAGAAACGGCTGATAACTAAGAGTCTTTTATTATTAATTATTTTATTATTGTCATTATTATTAAGTTTTTTTTTGTTTATAAATTTTTGTTAATTTTCTTTTTTTTTTGTTAAATAAACTTATTTAATATTTAAGAAAATTTAAACTTATTCAGTTTCCCAAATCCAGCAACGAAAGAAATAAAATGGTAAATAAATTTAATAAAAATTCAATTCAAACTCTGGCGGGTTGAGCGAGAGTGAGAATTGGATTTTCGCGGGTTCGCGTGTACTAGAACAAACTTGGTGGCGGGTTGAGCGACCAAGGGCCTAGGCGTGTTGAGCGTGGGCCAAAGTACAGTACACACCGTAAAAATTAAAACAAATATCCTTGCACAAACGAACCTAGTGGCGCGTTGAGCGACTAGGGGCCGAGGCGGGTTGAGCCGGAGCCATTCGTTTATGCAAGTTAAAACGAATTGAACATAGCCTTTGGTGGGGTGAAAAGAACTCGATGGCGTGCTGAGCGATCGGGGCCGAGGCGCGTTGACCCGGAGCACGAACTAGCCCACACCAAAGTGCTCATGTTACACTTCTTTTGCAGATACATCCTGATTCCTTCCCCCTGAAAAAGTTTTCTTTTTTAAGAAATTTTTTCGGTTGAATGACTGGTTCTCGTGAAGAAGAACGTTATGATATTTGTTGCATTTTCGGCAACCACCGTATGAACATGTGCCAATGTGAACTCTCAGGCATTTTCTACATGCTTTTGTTCTTTTAACTTCCTTCCATCTTTTGGGGATGTCAAGTGCTATGAAGTGTTTGCATTGGTATAGCTGATGTCCAAGGTTTTTACACATCGGACATCGAATAGTGGAGGTGGTACAAACTCTTTTACCTGTTGTAGTTTTACGAGTTTTTAAGAAACAGTCAGCCTTGTTTGCTCCCCATCGTTTCATATTTTTCAATTCATGTTTTTGGTCATTATCTGGCGCCGTGGTGGAAATACGGTACGCAGTTTCCGTTATAAATTCGTACAGCTTCTCGATGACCGGAAACTCATCTAGATTTAAAGTTTCTTTCCATTTTGTTTGAATATCTGGCGGCAAAGTGCATTCCATCATACGTGTTAAAATTGATTTTTCCATAGTGATTCCAAATGATTCTAACGCACTCACTTGCTGCTTCATGTTGTCTACGATTTGTATTAATTTCTTTCTGTTGGCCTTGATACTCGTTGGCATATCTAAAATTGCATCTAAATGTTTACCTATAAGAATCCCTTTTCTTTCATATGATGTTTTCAAGAGATCCCAAGCATTGCGATAATTTTCCGCACTGAGATCAAAAATTGATAATTTAGCGAGTGCTTCTCTTAGAGAATCCTTTAAATATAGGAATTTCTGTAACGCGTTAATGTCCTCACGCTTATCTATCATGGTCTCAAACGTGTTTTTAAACGATAGCCATTTATTTAAATCGCCTGAAAATCTTGGTAACTCTGCAACGGGAAGTTGCAATTTCTTAATTTTGCTAATATCTCCCGGTGCTGCCGTTGAAATGTTTATATTATCCAATCGTGAGCTTTTAGGAGTTTGCATGCCATTTATTCTGGCCACTAAAATGTAATATTTATTTCTAATCTCCTCGATTTCCGCTAATCGTTCATCATCGGGGTGATTTGTAGCTAATTCATCATGTAATTCTTCATAATTCTCCCATAAATATTTAACACGATTCAAACGTAGGTTTGCAATTACTTTATCGAGCTTATTATTCTCAATCAAGTTTTGCGGCGTCGTAAGCTGGGATTTTAGGGAGCTACGTTTTTGAGTTATCATTTTTAATCGCTGAGCGTCCATGATGTTGTTTTTTAATTCTATTTAAGTTGAACTGAACGTGTACTTTAACTAAGACTCGTAATAAACAAGCTAACAAGCAAAAGAAATTTGCACAAAATACAAACTGGCTGAAACAAATTCAAATATTCATAGCTATTGCGAGTTGAAAACGCGCAAACATACACAAAGTCTGAAAAATTCAAGATGTAACTAATTACTAAATAATAAAAATATATGTAATGATTATATTCAACAGCTCAAAATATCAAGATTTTCACTATTATTTGACGAATGAAATTATTTCTGCTCAGGTACGACGTGAAATTCAAATGACGAAATTCTTTCAACAAATTGTCAAAGTCATGTATGCTAAGATGAATATTTGCAATATGCGCTCTGATTCAAACTAAAGATAATGAGTGTCTGAGTGAAACTGAGTGTCGATTCAATAATCAGTTATTAAAATATTCGATAGAGATTACAATGACGATCTGAATTTTGTACTATATAAGCATGATATAATGAATC
Organism: Sycobia sp. Sy_11; assembly: GCA_018907035.1. Lineage (NCBI taxonomy): Eukaryota > Metazoa > Arthropoda > Insecta > Hymenoptera > Epichrysomallidae > Sycobia > Sycobia sp. Sy_11. The sequence continues at coordinate 46,638 of JACCIC010000133.1, forward strand.
TCATTAAATATATCAGGTATGTAAATAAGTCTTTCCCGTTTTTTTTCAAATTTTGAGCCTTTATTGTGAAAAAATGGTTACAAATGAATTATTGAAAGTATTGGCCATCGCTAGCTACAACTTTTTCCCATCTTTCTGGCAACATACGAATCCCGTTGCGAAAAAATTCGACCGGTTTGGCCTCTATCCAGTCATCCACCTATTTTTTGGCTTCCTCGTAGGAATGGAAGTGCTGGTCAGCCAGGCCATGCGTCATCGATCTGAAGAGATGGTAATCAGACGGAGCAACGTCTGGACTATACGGCGGGTGGGGTAGGACTTCCCATTTGAGCGTTTCTAAGTATGTTTTCACCGGCGGTGCAACATGTGGGCGAGCATTGTCATGTTGCAAAATAACTTTGTCGTGCCTGTCGGAGTATTGTGGCCGTTTTTCTCGCAGTGCGCGGCTCAAACACATCAATTGTCGTCGATAGACCTCGCCTGTGATCCTTTCATTCGGTTTCAGAAGCTCATAGTAAACCACACCTAGCTGGTCCCACCATATACAGAGCATGAGCTTGGCGCCATGAATATTTGGCTTGGCCGTCGATGATGATGCATGGCCGGGTAGTCCCCATGATTTTCTTCGCTTCGGATTATCGTAACGTATCCACTTTTCACCGCCAGTCACGATACGATGCAGAAAACCCTTTCTTTTATGTCGCTGAAGCAGCTGTTCGCAAGTGAAAAAACGCCGTTCGACGTCTCTCAGCTTCAGTTCGTACGGCACCCAATTTCCTTGCTTTTGGATCATTCCCATGGCTTTCAAACGCTTGGAAATGGTTGTTCGGTCAACTCCCAATGCTTCAGCAAGTTCTTCTTGCGTTTGACAAGAATCTTCATCAAGCAAAGTCGCCAATTCTCGATCTTCAAAGATTTGCGGCCGCCTGGAACGCTCCTTGTCTTCCACGTCGAAATCGCCGCTTTTGAAGCGTCGAAACCATCCGCGAACACTTGAATCATCGACACAACCTTCTCCATAAGCCTCCTGAAGCAATCGATGCGTCTCGGCAGCAGATTTCTTCAAATTGAACCAATAAAGTGAAACTTCCCGCAAATGACGTCGACTCGGCTCAAATTTCGACATTTTCACGATATCAAAAATTTATGATGCGAAAAAATTTTAACTAATGTGTTAGTATGGAATTGTTGACATATGAATAAGCTTTGATTATGACATATGTAACCATTGAATACTCGCACAGTATTGGTGGCGCCATCTCTTACAAAAAACGGGAAAGACTTATTCACACTCCTAATAATTAAAGATTCAAATACATTTAACGATCATATGCAATTATTACGTTAAAGAAATAGAGATTAATTGTAGCATGCGCATAAACCTAGTAATTTATAAAGACAAACCAATCAGCAAATTAATGAAATTTTCTTGTTGTATTAAATTTTTTACATATCGTCAACGATCTAAAAACGACAATCTTCAAATGAAAAAATTTCAAATGTAAAATAAAAAAAGAGAAGAACGAGAAGACACAAAAAATGGCCAATATCTTGATTAATAATATCGTAAATTGTGTCAATTCTGTTAATATTTACACTAAAAAGTATATAGTAATAATAAAAATATTTTTTTTTTAAATAAATAATTTGTACGAATAAATAATCTTAAATAATTTATTAATATTAAAATATAATAAATAATAAAAAAATTTTTTTTACGTTAAACAATTCTAGGAAGTAGTAGATGCGCACCTTTACAGTCAATGCGATAATAAAAAAAATTAATTGAATCAATATTTCGTTTAATAAATATATTAATATTAATGAGCTTAAATAAATTATGAATAGAAATGAATAATAATTTTTATTATTAATAACTATAATAATAAATTAATAACATATTAAGCAACAATAATTTAATAAATGTAAACAATCAATTAAATGTGGAAATGAAAGTAAAGCTATTTTTATGTTGTAATATATTGCCGCGCAATAATCAGAAACGAAGATCATGCACCATGCTTCCCGGAATGAGCGCCAGCGAAGCCTATTGCTAAAAAACCCAAAAAACTAATTGACAAACGGATATAGATGAATGATAATTATAAACTGATAATATTAAAATGCGTGTATTTAGATTTACAAACCTTAGTTAATTATATTGAATTGAATGTTATTTGAAATTATATATTAAATAATATTAAATATTATAAATGAATATAAATTATGTATTATATGAAATTATATTAAATAAAATTAATAATATTTAAATTAAATTAATATATAAAGAGGCATATGCAGCTTTTGAGAACTTTATCTCAAATGTTTAAATATTTTTCGATGATTATAAATTTACAACTTATTTAAAATTTATATAGAATCGTAAATTCCCAGAAAAATATAAAAATAACAAAAAATTGTTTTTTTTTTGAAGCATTTATTAACAAGAACAAGCTAGATAGATTAAATTTTTTATGGAATTGTTGCAAAGTAGAAACTATATTTTATAATATATAATTATAATTCTAATTATATTTTATAAGTAATTTATAAGTAAATTAAATTGATCGTAACATAAACTATTATTTATACAATAACTATTTAAATATAATAATCTAATAATAATTTAATAAATTTAAAATAATCGAATGTCGAAAGCTGTTAAAGCTGCTCATTTGTTTTTTTGAAATTCAATAAAATTTTATGAATGGTACAAAATACTTAAATTTTTTATGTGAAGGCACCGTTCCTGGCGGCTGGCAAGCTGGAGGCGCATCCCCTGGATCTGATGGTTTATGTAATCACCGAAAGAGTCCGTCGTGCACAACGGAAACCTGCTTAATAATTTTTCTCGGTGACGCTGATTTCTAGATCTCGATGTTCTAAAAATTGTAATCGCCGTTGTTGTTGGCAGTTCTGACCGCAAAGGAGGCACCAAAAAATATGTACTATATATTGAAGAATTCCCCTTTGGAGGGTTTTCTCTCATTGAAGAATGAGGTGCAGGACTTTAAAAAATAATAAACACTTTGAGCCAAAGTGTAAATTTATTGGCTCATACGGTTGGGGAAAGCCTGTAGGCATAAAAACTCCACCAGAAAAATGCACAATAACGTTTATTGTTATAAATTCGAATATTGGAAATTAATTCCGAAAAATAAGAATTTAAAATATTGAAGAGCGTGATGAGATTAATTTTAAGCCGTGATCATCAGAACGGAATATCGAACTCAAGTGAAGCCTTCTTTTTTTTCATCTCAGGTCGTACATAACGTGGACCGCCGCACCGCCGCTACGCCCCACCACCCATCGCACTCTCCTCAATTTTTGCGTGTGAGCCGATACGCGAAAATAAAGAAGCATTGACTCACACATATGTCACCTACGATTCATACTTATTATTGGCGGCCGGCACATACACATACACACGTACACAAACAACCGTACTTTATTATATTACAAAATAGATGCCATGGACTGAATTCACCACTAAACAGAATGCGAAACACATTACGTGGAAAATACTATTAGAGATACAAATGATAAATATATTGTTAGATTACCTTTCAGATCAACCGAGAGAGACTTTAGCAATTAGAGTCCGATGGCATTACGTCGCTTTTATAATTTAAAGAAAAAACTTGACGTTAATTCAATGTTAAAATTAGAATATGAGCGAATTATGCAAGAGTATTTTGAATTAGGACATATGAGTTTAATTTCGGACGAATCTAAACACGGTTATTATATGCCTCATTACGCAGTAATAAAGCTTACGAGTGCTACAACAAAAATACGTGTTGTTTTCGATGCTTCGGCTCAAAAAATAAGTCGATGTCTTTAAACAATTAATGCTTGGGCCAGTTTTACTTTATGCAAAGATCATAATGCAAGAATGCTGGAAGTATAAAATCGATTGGAACGAATCTGTTCCAAGCGCTTTATATTCTCGGTGCATCTCATTCGCAGAACAGTTAAGTCTTTTAGATCAACTTTCGATTACGCGATATTTATTACTCGAACAAACAGAATACATAGAAATTCACGGGTTCTATGACGCCAGTAATATTGGTTATGGTACATGTTTATATATACGATCGATTGATAATAAAGGAAACATCGCCATACGCTTATTGTGTACCAAGGCGCGCGTCGCGCCTTTGAAAGAAACAAACATTACGCGAGAGAAAAATATTACGATCCCTCGTCTCGAATTCTGCGGTGCGCAAACAATAGCACGCATATATCGCAAAGTTTAAAATACTTTTATTTTCAATTCCGATAAAATAATTTCCTGGTCAGATTCAATTATTGTTTTGTGTTGGCTAAAGAAAATGTCTAATGAGTTAAAACAGTTTGAAGCCAATGGAGGCGCAGAAATTCAGGAGATATGTAAAAATATTGAATGGCGAGAAGTTCAAACTGAAAATAATCCCGCGGACGCGTTATCTCGTAGACAGTTACCTCAAGAATTTTTACGAAATGAATTGTGGTTTCACGGTCCTGCATGGCTAAATATATCAGAATCACAATGGCCTATTCAAATAAAATGTTCGGTAAAACAACTATCAAGTTTACGAAAAAATATTTGTTTGATTACAAGCCTTAATTTCAAGGACATATTTAAACGATTTTCGTCCTATTTACGTCTACTTCGAGTTCTTACGTACTGCTTAAAATTTCTATCAATTAATAAAAATCAGGGACCTCTCTCGATACAGGAAATAAAAAACACAGAAAATCGAGTGTTAAAACTCATTCAATATTCATATTTTGCAAAGGATATAAAGCATTTAGAAAACGGGAAAGAATCAAGGGGCACAAAGTTAGCTGTGCTGAATCCTATTATTGACGAATATGGTATATTAAGACTGGGACGCTGATTGCATAATGCAAACCTTTCTTCAAATGAAAAACATCCCATTATATTGCCTTCTTATCATTACATCACCGATCTAATTAATCGGGAGACGCACGAAAAAAATTATCATCCCGGCATACAATCGACTTTGTATGCAAGACGGCAACGTTTTTGGCTACTCGACGGCAAAAACCAAGTTCCTAAAGTCATAAGACATTGCGTATGGTTTATCAGATTCATAGCTGAGTCAATTAATTACAAAATGTCTAATTTATCGAAATGTAGATTAGAAAACGCGACTCCCTTTCTTCATACAGGCGTAGAGTTTTTTCGGTCCTATAAGTAAAGTGAATTATTCTTTTATGATTAGAAAACTACAAAAGAACTACAACAAACGAATTCTATAACAAGTAATTCATCTACTATTTTTAGGTATTTATATATTTTTATATTTTATGACCCATGTGAGAAATAGAATAAGAAATTACAATACGTCATCAAGAAAGATGCAATCTGATAGAGCTAATTCTTGAGGAATTCAGATTAAAAGCATAGGATAACTGTCAAATATATAGGTAGTCTACAGTTTTAACTGGAATAAAAGTAATACTAAAATGGTCTTCTAATTTTGTACGAGACATATGGACTTATGATGCTATTAGCATAAAAACAAGTCTTATAGCAACCATTAGCAAATGGAAATTAAAAATCTCTCCCCAAAATACTTTTTCTGTACGTGCTTTAACCTTTAAAGGGCCGGATTTTGAGGTTTCGAAACCTCCCTTGAAAGTGCCCAAATTTATATCCTGTGTCACCCATCAACTATGTTCAAGGGTCGTATCATGGACCGAGCTGATATATCGGCTCTCCGGCCCTGGAGGGTCATGAAAAATTGTTAGTTCGGTAAAATAGGAATAAAATCATATTTGGTTTTGAGATGTACTGCAATCAAATCTGGAGTCTGATCGGTCATAATTACTCATAATCACGGTCTTTCGAGGTCAAATAAGGTCACTTCAAGGTCAAATGAGAAAATTTAAATTATGATGATATATACATTTCTAGCAAAAAGTATTTCTGTAATTTTTTTGGCAAACTACTTTCACGAGAATGGATTTAGAAATTTATCTGAATAATGATATTGACAGAAATACGATTGGTTGAATGAGAAAATTCGGTGTCAAGAGCTCTCAAAATCTAAAAACCAATTTTAAATATTTCCCTGGGTATATTTTCAACCCGACTTTGGAGAAATCTTCATCTCTCTTTTTATTTCAAGTCAAAATGACGTAAAACCCGAACTCAGTGACTCTAAAAACATAAAGATACATCTTTTGCAATAATTCAAACTATATTTCTAGGTTTGACCTTCAAATGACGTCAAACCAACTTCAGATACGAACTTAGCTAATCAATTTACTTAAGGATAAAGAAGTATCCTAGCATTATTTTTTTGAGCCGGTATATCGGCTTTCCTGCACTTTAAAGGTTAATGTAACCGGGTGGTACAAGAGATGGTTGGATTTTTTGAGTATTTTGCTAAGATGAAAGTACAGAATATTGTAGATTAGAGTAGAAATTTAATTGTTACAGATATGTTATAGGATTAAGTAGGAAAAAGGGAAGACAATGGTGATAGCTATGAGTTTCTGAACATTTATTGTACCCAAAACATTTATTTATTAATATTTATTCTTATTAATTTGTACTTTTGACGTTACTATACCGATATACTTTCCTCTTAAATTTTTCTTTTTTCTTTTGTCCCTGTAGTACATTTTCATTCATTTATTCGCATATCAATAATATTCCAGTTTTTCGACTGGAATATCATATGTATTGTAACATGTATGTTGTAATGATATACAATAATAAATAAAGAAATAAACTGTTAGAAATCAGAATGTAATATTTAATTTTGATAATATATTATATAATAAGATCTATTTAATTTACATAGACATATCATATACAAAAAAAAATGAAGAATCATGTTGGCATGCTGAAAAAACTATTTTGAATTGAATGCAAAAGTTTCTGCGGGGTGAAGGGCACGCTCGGAGACTTATCATAAAATAATTATCCTTTCTCAGTAGGTGTTCGCTATCTAGTTTTTACTAATAGCTTCATATCAATAAACCTAAAAGCCACTCTTCATATGTTTCGAGATATTTTTCCCTTTTTTATACAGTATTTATGGCCCTTACAATAAGTTTACTTTACAATTGTATCAATAAATTTTTTTTTACCATATGTGGTGTGAAAATATAACGAGACATTTTCCGTGCTGTATTCATTTATTTGGTAAAAGTTTTTGTTTTTTTCCCCGGATACTACAAACACACACGCGCGCGCGCACACACACACACACACAAGTGTGGAGTTTTGTTGCTTTCTCCCATCTGACGCCTCCCCAGGTTGCGGATAGGGGATGGCTCGCTACAATTTGTAGAGGACACTGAGGAAATAAAATACTTAGGGCGGACAGAAAAAGCTAATAGGGAGGGCCTCCCGAATTTAAGGCCAATTATGAGTAATGTTTGATATTGTAACGTCCAACCGAAGTTGGTGCCACGCGGGGCAGATGGCGGATACTTTTCTCGCGAGGGCGCGGCGCGACGCGGTGCGGTTTCGACGCTGGGTAAGGCCACTTCCGGGCGGCTCTCACCCCAGCGTGTCGGACTTGAAGCGGCGACGGCTCCAATGTCCCCCAAGGGTAGCAGCGGCACGCGTTCGGCCTCCCGCTATTACCTTGAGTCGTCGCGTTTATCTTTAGCGGAGTCTATGGGTCCAGCGGCAGCTTTCTGTCTCCTAGACTCGTGTCTCCCGTCCTAAAAATAAGCGCGCGTATCGCGGAATACAAAGGTAAAAAGAACTCGAAAAAATACTCGAAATATATATATAGTCCTTACTTTTATTTTATAGTTTAGATAGAACGACGACAATACAAGAAATAGCTTCTACACTACGCAAACGCGACCAGCAGTCTGCTTTTCGCGGTCCAGCGGCCCCGTATTTATATTCGGGGCGCGACGCCGCCGAAATTTTCTCCGCTGAGAAAATACATGGTGGTGGGAGAGATGAAGGGACGTTTTTTTATTATAGGAATATTATACTTCCCTTCATCTCGTACAAATATTATTATGATTATTACTTTCTCTTTTGCTCGACAAAGACTTTTTGTATAACTACATGGAGCGAACCTAGGCGTCGTCGTGAATTATAAACTAACTTATTTAATATTTGATAAAAAATATAATTATTAAAATAATAATTATTGATTACCTATAACGCTAATATAAAATAACATACTCTTATGAACTATTACGTTTTATGGTGGTGAATACGTCGTCAAAAATATGAATATTAATACTAAAAATAATAATTGTAATAATAACAATACTACTGATAGTAATGGTAAAAATCTTAATAATAACGATCCTGGTAATAATATCAAAAGAATGATATACAAGTAAGATAAACATGATTAATAGTAATTAACGTAATAACAATAATAATAATTAACATTATAATAATAATTACGGTTCGCAAAAAGTAAGTTCTCGCGATAATAATTATAATTATTTAAAATTCGAAAATAAGACCTCGAAGCAGGTATTATATTTTCAAATATTAATTCATTATATAAATTGCTTTTAAAATTCTTAGTTTTCTTCGTAGTGTCGTTCTCGCTGATATTTCGTCCCAAAATTCGTTAGTGTATACAAAGGGGGAGGGGGTCATAAAAGTCGCATTAGCGCGCCTTCCACTCGTCCCGAGTTTCTGCGCGTGGAAGTGCGATCGGTGAGGGGGGGAGGAGAGAAAGCACTTCAGCTCACGTCACATTACGGCGGGCCCGCAGCCAGGCAGCCTCGTTTGGGCCGCATCTGGTTTTTATTGCGGGGGGGGGGGGCGTGCGCAGTTCGTCACTCGACGCTGTCTATACTTTTCCAATTTCCAGGCATAGAAAAATTTTAGAATATTCTTTTTCCTTCTCGTATGTATCTTATACGCAGATATATATAACTTTTGATAACTGATCTTGCATTGTTAGGATATACTCATTTCCGAGTCTCGTTCTTGATAATGGGCCCACTATATCGAGCGCTATTTTCTCGCATGTAGTACCCGGTGTGTCCGTAATAACCATGGGTTGTCTTATCTTTACCCGTACGAGTTTCTTTAGTTGACAATCTATACATTGTTGAATGCGTCCTTGCACATCTGCCTTTAAGGTATCCGAGTATTACTCTTGCCTGATACGATTGTACGTTTTAGAAACACCTCGGTGGCCGCCAATCGGCGAGTTATGGTGTTCATAGAAAATTTCATCTCGACGATCAGGCGGGACAAATTTTAACGTGCCCTTACAAATTATTATTTTTATATTGGTGTCCTGAAATTCATTTTGAAAAATACTCATGACTTCGCACCATTCTAATCCTTGAATATCTGGCGAGTGAGCAATACTGAATTCGTCAATATTTTTGTCTAAGCTAAATGTTTGTAACTCTTTACATGCATTCTGCATGTTCTCTTTTATTTTTGACAATGATTCGGGTTGGTCACCCTTAATACTCATAGCAATTAGGAACTTACGATTGCTTCGTCTGTATGGGCTTATCTTAGCTTCTCCTACGTATTGACGTTCCGGAATTTTATTCGCCTCAGCAAGTTTCCGTGCTGCTAGGTCGCAAGGTTCGCCTTTGCTATTGATAAAATATAGGATATGATCATTGCGAAATTGAATCGCTTCCTTGGTTTCCACAATTTTATTTTTGCTCTCTCTTAAACTCTTTCCTTCAACGTCAGCTTTGCTATTTTTAGCATTATCACTTTTACTTTCGTTGCCACAATCAGAACAATTACTTTGCTCCATTACCGAACTTTCGCTACTAGAGGTATCTATGTCGCTACTGCTTTGATCCGTATTACTTTCGGATGGTAAGGTAGGTTTGCCCTTAGGTTTTCTACCTATCATTTTCGATTTATGCTGCGGGGAGTATGATGACTCATTGTCTGATTCGCTTGTAGACTCACTACCTTTCTGTAAAATATCTGTTGCTTTGCTCTTTCGGACGAATGTTGGCTTATTAATTTTCGATTTATACAACTTAGTAAGTTTTTTGTTCTTCTACTTTTTCGTTAATTTGCGCGATTTGTTCTCGATAACATTGCTCGACTTTCCATCATCTCGAGCTTCTTTAATTGATCGTCCTTGGCGTTTACGAAGCGTTCGAACGTTATTAGTTCCTATCTGATGCGGATCCGGGGTTCGTCTTTCCCCCTGTTTAAAAATGGAAGTGTCAACTGCAGCAGTCGCTCTATTAGTCCCTTGCGTTTCCGGACTGTATTTCTGGCTTTGGTTCGTAGTTTTACGTCGTTGCGAATGGACTTCGATTGCTTCTTCTGTACTTTTCTTCATCTTAGCATTATTATTTATGTTTTTATTCTGGACTTTCGATCTTCTTCGCTTCCTTCTGTTTTTTCTTAAAATTTTCTCTTTCAAATCAGCGGTATCTGCTCCCAACTTAGAAAAATTAGCATGACTTGCTTTCTCCTTATCAAACTTTGAAAAATCTTGGACTTCCTTTGAAAACTTAGAAATATGTGGTTTCTTAATATAGCCGTTCTCCTCTCGAGATTCTTTAGGGGACCTATGACGTTCAGTTAAGGGGGAACCTGGAATTTCAGGATTTGTAACTGGTCTATCCAGATTAAGAAGCCTTTTCTTTTGCGCACGAGTGACTGCGTTTACATTTTCGACAGGGTTACGAGACAATGCATCGGCGTGCACATTTGTCTTCCCCGGATTGTAAACAACTTTATAGTCGTACTCTGATAGCTTGAACCTCAACTTTATTACTCGTGTATTCAAATCTGCTGTTTTGAACCACACGAGCGGCCGGTAGTCAGTCACAAGGGTAAACGTACGTCCAAATACGTACGGCCTAAAAGTTTGCACCGAATGAAGCATAGCTAGTGCTTCCTTCTCATACACCTCGTAGCCTAACTCGGGTCCGCGTAAAACGCGTGATGTATAGGCGATCGGTTGATCTCTACCGAGTTTCCCTTGTGATAGGATGCCACCAATAGCATAACCCGACGCCTTCGTCGTGATTATAAATGGCTGATCCATATCGGGAAATCGCAGCACAGGCGCTGTGCATAAAGCCTTTTTTAGGTGTAGAAACGCATTTTCTGCGTTCTCTCCCCAGACAAATGGTTCGTTGCTTTGCAAGAGTTTCGTAAGCGGTTTAGAAATTTTTGCGAAATCCTTAATAAACCTACGATAGTAACCAGCTAGGCCTAAAAATTGTCGAATTTTCTTTATGTGTTTAGGACGCGGGAATCGTTCTACCGCTTCTAGATTCTTTGGATCTGGCGCTAGCCCATTCTCACTAAGAACGTGTCCTAAGTAGGCTACTTTTCGTTGTAGAATTTTGCATTTTCCCGGTTCGAGCTTCCAGTTTGCTTTGCGTAATCTTTCCATGACTTCATTGAACAACATTTTGTGTTCCTTTAAAGACTTGGCATAGATTACTATGTCGTTCATATAGACGAACACGCCCTTGCCAATAAGGCCCTCGAGCGTAAAGTTCATCACGCGCTGATATTCCACACCTGCATTCTTCAAACCAAAGGGCATTCGCACGAACTCAAAATGCCCGTCGGAAGTAGAAAAAGCAATTTTATGCATGTCCTCGTGACTCATCGGTATTTGATGGAATCCAGAGACATAATCCATGATGGTGTAGTATTTAGCAGCACCAACAGTATCCAGTATTTCGACAATATTGGGAAGCGGGTAAGCCATTGCTACCGTTTTCTCGTTAAGAGGACGGAAATCTACTACAACACGCCAGCTTGGTTTATTATCAGCCGACTGTTTTTTCGGTACAACCCAAAGCGCTGATGAATAGCTACTTCTCGAGTGCCTGATTACGCCTTTCTGCAGTAATTCATTCACTTGTCGGTTCACTTCATATTTCAGAGCATGCGGCAATCTGTATTGACGCGTACTCACTGGAGTATCGTCGGTTGTGGGAATCTTATGAGCCACTACGTTAGTTGTACGATAGCTCGTCACCCTCGAGATAAAACCGATCCGAGTTATTTCTCAATAATTTCGCCGCTTATTGGTATTCTTTTTCCTCTAACTTATCAATTTGCGTGAGATTTATTAAATTATTTAGACGGTCAGAGTATTTGGATAGGTCCTCGCATAGTTCGGACGCTAAAAAAAGATTATTGTAGTCTCCGTTACTCCAGTCAAACTCATTGAAAATTAGTATTATCGAACCGCATTAGAGATTTCAAATTTTCAAATTCCGTATCACATGGTGCTCCTGATTCGGGTTCTCTGTTATAATATGTTAATATATCTTCGTCGCACAGGAAATCTAATTTGGCTTTTTTATTTTTAATCATAAGTATCATTTCTCCGAAATCAATAACAGCTTTAGCCTTGCGTAAAAAGTCGGTTCCTAAAATCGCATCATATGGTATAGCGCTGTTGTTCGCTAATACAGTTACATTTGATTCTATACCTAATATATTAAGCGGGGCGACGCCGAGCGTAGGCATCAATAACCCGTCAATTCCCTTTAGATAGGTCTCGTGGGTTGTGTCAACGATGTTTATCGACGGTAGTACTTTCGCCTTAATGATGCTCGCTTCGCATCCGGTGTCGATCAAAATTAATACTCCGTTCCAGTCTAAAAATAAGAACTTATTGTGGTTTCCGGAAAAATTAGTATTGAGTATTTTCGAGTTGTTTCGCCCCGGATCGTTCTCAAAGCCTAACGTAAGTTCGTGATCTCTGATCTTTAACACATTTTTTTTTGAAATCTGCTATTGCCTCAAGTTGGATGAGGAAGTTCATCCCCAGTATGCCATCATACGGAAGTTTAAAATTTTCCTCTACGACGTGGAAGCTTAACGATTTACCGAAACCTTTAATTACAGCGGTACCTAGAGATTTGATCACATTATCTGTTATTCCTTTTAATCTCGTAACCGCAGTCGTGTCGATAGCTATACCGTCTGGCAGTTTCCCTTGCTTAATAATGTTCCCATGTGAACCTGGTCGATTAAAAATGTGATCTTCTCAATTCCGAATTTTAAGATAATATGGGGTAGCATCTTTGCCCTTACAGTGGTTGCAACTCGGATGCTTCCTCCTCCATCCTTGCAACATTGGTAGAGCGCATGGTGTCTAGCGGTGCCATTGGCTGCGATCAGGGCATGGAGGCACCGTTCAAGTTTCCCGTTCGCATTTTCTCATTATACATACGTTTCCTGCATTCGTTTATATGGTGCCCTCTATTTTTGCAGTAGGCGCAGCTCTGCGAGGAGGGGCAGGACGAGGTTATGTGTTCAGGTCGATTGCATTTTCTGCAAATCGCCCGATAAGGGGTATTATTTTGCTGATGAGCTCCTGTTCTGGCATTCAGTGGACACGATCCCGCTCTATGTCCGGGCTCGTTACACCGAAAACATCTCTCAGGAGGCCTACAGTTTTTGGCTGTATGGCCTCTTAAATTAGATATTTGGCACGTGACGCGGTTGGGGCAGACGATAGCTACGTGTCCCGCTGCATTACACAGCTGGCATATAGGCGTGAGCGACTTATTTGCTCCGTGTGTTGGACAATTACGAGTTTGATGTCCGAATCGCCCGCAACGCTCGCATGTTGCCTTTCGTTGCTCAGTAGGAGGTTGGTCTAATTGGCAGACATATGCCCTTTTCTTATCTTCTTTACCTCGAATTGTAAGCTTACGGCTGAGATCTCTTAGCAAGTTACGCTCGTCGAGATCTCTTTCTTCTTGTATGGCTTTATTTATAATAGCGTTGAGATCGGTGGCCGCTGTACCGATACTCCTATCTATTTCTTTCTTTAATCCTTTGCGAAAGCAAGTGATCAACGTAGCTTCAGCTTCCCGTCGTATCGCTTCCGTTACAGAGCCTACATGGGCTCTTTCTGCCTCCAAGAGTTGACGGCCTAAATCTTTCACGCGGTTTGCAAAAGATATTACATTTTCATTATCTTGTTGGAATTCCGTTCCCAATTCGCCGATTAATTGCTGAACGGTTCGAGGAGGCGCGTATATGGTCTCCAGATAATCTTTTAAAGCTGCGACAGTGTTGAATGTCTGTCCGCGAATCGCTTGCCTTGCCTCCCCTGTCACGCGTGCCCGTAACAACTTTACAAAACTTGGTTCATTGGTCGCGTCTATGATTTCTAATGCTTCATCGCAGCCCTCGAAGAACTCGCTCAGGGTGATGTTACGCCCGTCAAATACAGGCACCACCTTAAGCACGTCCTTCAGTGGGACTGATTGCGTAGGCATTGTTACGTGGACTCGGTTATTGTCTGATATATGTATATCGGGGTTTCTAGATTCCTCCTTTTGCTTATTATCAGCCGATTTTTCCGATTGCGCGGTTGGTTCTAGGACAGAGTCTTCCAAAAGATCGATCGTTCCTTGTAACGGTCGCGGTGGAAGCTTTATTTCTACATCCCTCGGGATCTCTTTAGTTGGCGAAAAAGGGTCGACGTTGTCGATATAGTCTAGGCAGAATTTTTTCTTATCTGCCCGACTTCTAGTGACACGCTGTTCAGACATGCGTCTTTATTATATAGCTGGTGTCAAATTTTCGCGTTAAAATTGGTATTAGAATCAGTAGTATGTATTATATTGCAAAAAGAATAACTGAAGTTAGTAACTTATTAATTAAAAAACATTATAACGTTATAACATTAATGCAGGGCTAATCAACGACCGTACCGCTTAATTAACTTTATTATTAATATATTAATTAGTAATGTTCCTCCTTTCTTAGTCGTCCAAGTTTAGCTGCCTAACGGCTTCTTCCAGGAACTCTATATCTTACTCGCTTACGGACCGTTTATTGTTCAGTTCCCTGAAAGCGCGTGCAGTAATTTGCCAGGTTTTTTCTAACCAAGCTTTCAATTCCTCATTCTCTTTTTCTAACCCCTCTACTCGCTCTTCTGCGCTGGTAATTTTTCGCAACAAGAAATTAGTATTCCTATGAGTCTCCGCACAGGCCTCTTGTAACTCTTCGATATACCTATGGTTATTTCGCGACAGTGTTCCTACCGTACAAAGCGCCCTGTGGTGGGAACTCACTCGCTCTTCTATCGTTTTTAACCTTTCTTCGCTCGGCGCGGGGGATCTCTATTTAGCCCTACCATTTAGATTATGGGAGAGAGAAAGGGTATAAAAATAAAAACAAAAAATTATAAACAAAGCTATTAAAGATTAAAATAAAAATTAGTTGAAAAATTCAAAGAGAAAGATTAATTATTCAAGAAAAAAAAAATAAATAAAATAATAGTTAAACTTAAAGTTTAAAACAATAAAAAGATTAAAAGGAAACAAAATATTAAGAATCAATAAAAAATGGTAAATTAAATTTAATTAAAAAGATTAATAATTAAAAGGATTAAACTTAAAATCTAGATCAAAATTATATTTAAAAAGAGTTTAAAAAGAAAAAAAAATATCGTTATAAAATAAGTGACTTAAAAGTTTAAAAATATTTGAAGAAAAAAAAGGAATCAAAGGTTAGAATAAAAATAAAAGTTGAAAAAGATAAAATTACTAAAGATTAAAAATTAATAATGATAGTGACAAATTAATATTCAAATTCAGCTAAGAATTAGAAAACAGAAAAAAAAATAATACTGTTAATAAAGAAGTTAAAAGTAAAAAAAAAATATCAGTTTTTAACAAATATATTAAAAAAAGGAAGGAAAATAAAGAGAAAGAGAAAAATTAAAATTAATAAAAATTAAGAATAAAGAATTAAAGTTAAAAATAATTGGTTAAAAACAAACAAAAACCGAAAGCAATAATAAAATTAATATTTAGTTAAAAGGAAAGTGGGAAGTGGAAGTGGGAAAGGGAAATATGGTGCAATACAATAAAGACGTATTTCTACTAAGTTCGTTTTATTAAAAAAAAATTATATAGTGCCTATATATATACACGTTTTAATTAAATTAATCCTCATCGCTCTCGCTGTCCGAATTCAAAAATAACTTCCTCTTCCACCCCGCGAGTCTCGCACGGCTGGGTGGATCTCCCGATTCTTGGACGGGGCTTGGGGCCGGTATATCCTGATCGGTCGCCTGATCCCCCTTTTCCCGGCTCCGTCGCTCCTCTGCGGCGCGGAGTTCTTCTTCCATCGGTCCGCGAGGGGTCAGCGGGCAGCCAGACGGCTTTCGCCGCAGGTCCCGGATCGGAGACAACCACTTGGACGTAGTTGCCTCGGCCGGGCTTGTCGGTGCCGCTGGCAGCGGTACGGTTTGTCGCGCTGCGGTCAGCGGCGGCGCGTCGAGAGAGAGAGAGAGATACCGCAGCAGCGGGCGGCGGCGCAGTCAGGTGCGCTGCGATGCGTTGCGGTAGTCGGCCGGCGGAGGCTGGCGGTGGCGCGTCGAGAGAGAGAGAGAGAGAGAGAGATGCCGCAGCACCGGGCGGCGGCGCGTCGAGAGAGAGAAATGCCGCAGCAGCGCTGATGGTAGGTCGGCGGTGAGCTTCGTTAACGTGAGCTCCGTGGATCCTTCCGTCGTCCGTCGGGTGGCTGCAGACGGCTCGCGTTGTCGCGGCTGCGGTGGTTCGACGACCGCGCCAGTTGTCACACCAGTTGCGGGGCGGATTAACTCCGCCAGCGGAGGCAAGCGCGTCAACGGGGGGTATATCAGCGTCAGTGGCCGGTTAACGACCGGTTGAGGCGGTCCGGAGGTCTCGAACACGCCACGCCGCGGCGGATTTCCCTGGGTGCTCGGTACGCCTTGATCACGCTGGTAAGTACCTCCTTTTTTATTTCCGAACGCTGGGGGTGGCAGAAAAACGGCTTTCCGTTTTATTGGCCGCCGCGCCGCGAGTTCCCGCAGATATCGGTCGTGAATGGGCCGATAAATTCTCCAAACCGTATCTTCTAGTTCCCGATCGGATAGATCGGTAGACAGAGCAATCGCGACGTTGCCAAACGCTCGCCCCTTTTCTTCTTTCTTTCTCTCAATTTCTATTTTACTCTCCTTCTCGCTCAAACTCCGCGCACATTCCCGGCGCGAGAAACTACAAGGGGATGACCACTTGGGTAAATATTTACACGCACATCCGTATATACGTAGACACGTAAATGCGTATATCTATATATATATATATATATATATATATGTGTGTGTATTCGTATATATATATATATATATATATATATATATATAACATCGTTGCTGGACGCAACAATATAAACAGGGAGTAACTCCGGCAAGACTGGTCAATCTGTTCACCGATTCCGATAGAGTGCAAGCCTCTATGGTCGGTGATAGCCCCTCGGATTCTGGGGAGGGCAAATCAAACATCATCATAGGACAGTACATTGAGTACTAAGGGAGATGACATGACAGATCAAGAAATAACGGAGCGAGAAATCTCCATCACCCGCAGAAACAATTATCTGGAGCGACATGGTGAGAAGATCAGCCAACTGTTGGATTTTGTGAAAGATAGGCATAACGTGCACAAGACCATTAAGGATCTTGCTCGTTCTATTAATGCCTCATACAAATGCATCAGTATGGCAGAGTATGATCTGTTGCAGTATCACCGTCCCGGTACTCATGAAGTGGTGACTCAGACTACGCCGAGGCTACGCTCTGATACCAAACGAAGCGCAGTCGAAGGGATAGATTCCACTCCTAAAACAGTAGGTAGCAAAAGGACGAAAGAACCATCACTGGGCTTAAGGAGACCATCAGAATCAGTTAGAATACCTATAAGGAAGTCTGAGGCCAAGGAAAATCAATGGCAGACCATCAAGCGCAAGAAGCCCAAAGGTAAAGATAATGAATTACCTAGTGCACGCAGGCTTAGTGGACGAATTAGACCTAATTCCATCTTGATTAAGGCCTATGAAGGAGTTACATACGCGGAGGTACTGCGTCAAATAAAGAATGACCCGGAGTTATCTCATGTGAAGAATGAAGTTAACAGGATACGCAGAAATGCAAGCGGTGCCCTGGTACTTTAGTTAGAACGGACAGCCAAAGATGCACTTGAGTTGGCTCGCATTGTCGAAACTAAAGTTGGCCATAGCGCATCCACCTCGGTCCTGACTAATCTTATTACTTTGGAGATTAAAGATATAGATGAGGTTACTACAAAGGATGAAGTCTTAGAGGCTCTGAAATCACACCTCGAACTAAAGGAGACTAACATGCTAATCGCTCGTTCCTTGCCGCAAGCTTATGGGGGTACTCAGACGGCGGTGGTGTCTGTATCATATAGCCACGGAGGTGACTTACTACGTGCAGGGCATCTTCGCATCGGATGGGTCAGCTGCAGAGTTCGAAAAAAAACAGAATTAAGGCGTTGCTTCAGGTGTTGGCAGACTGGCCATTTAGCGGCCGTGTGCTCGGGCCCTGACAAAAATAATCTTTGCAGGCATTGTGCTGGGAAAGGCCATCTGTGTGTAAACGAGCCCTGCTATTTACTCTGTAAATGTGAAGGAAAAAAGGAGATTAACCATCCAGCATACAGCTATAAGTGCCCGATCACTGTGAAGTTTTTAAACAGACATAAAACATGAGAATACTCCAACTGAATACTAACCATTGCGTAGCGGCCCATGACCTGCTGAAACAGACAATAAAGGAGTTAAGAATAGATATTGCTGTAATCTCCAAACCAGATTGTGACAGGGACAGTCCACAGCGCTGGATAAGTGATACAAGCAATAGAGCGGCCCTCTGGATTGGTCAAAATAGGCAGTCTATAAATCGGAGCGAATTAATATCCTGGGCTAAAATACAAGAAATATACGTCTTTAGTGTATATGTTCCTCCAAGTTTGACGGACAAGCAGTTTAAAATCCTTGTAGCTAAATTAGTTGATGAGGCCATGGACAAGAAACCATTATTAATCGCTGGCGATTTTAACGTGTGGTCCACAGCCTGGGGAAGCACTTCAACAAATAACAGAGGTAGTATGCTACTTGATGACCTTAATTCTCTTCAACTCCACATGGTTAATAAGGAATTTGAATCCACTTTCATTAGGGGAGATAAACAATCAGTCATCGATGTAACATTCGCCAGTGATGACCTGATTCCGCGGATCCTTAATTGGAGAGTAAGCGACCTTTACACTCACAGTGATCACAGGGCGATCTTGTACGAGTTTGCAGAGAAGAAAGTGAAGAATAAGTGCAATGAGTGGATGCCCACACGGAAATGGAACATCAGATCGCTAGACCGTGAAGTGTTCGCCACTATCATATCAGAAGAGCGTTTACAATATGGTGCACCAGGCCATCTGGCAAATGCACTCATGAAGCATATCTCTGAAGCATGCGATGCGTGAATGACTAGGACTAAGAGCAGATTTAAACATCGTCAATTTGTCTACTGGTGGACAAATGAAATTGCAGAATTGCGCAAGCAATGTCATCGCGCACGTAGACTTGCCCACAGAGCCCGCACACATCGTGATACGTTTAATAGTTTATTTAAAGAAGCACAAAGAGCGCTTGTCAAGGCCATTAAGGCAAGCAAGCGTCGATGCTGGCTTGAACTGTGCGCAGAGGCCAACAATGACTTATAGGGACGACCATACAAAACAGTCATGGCAGTAGGTTACCAATGCAACCCAATAGCACGGTATTGATTGATAAGATTGTTTCCGCTCTCTTTCCCAATGACACCCAAGGGACTGTACTGCGCACGCAACACTCGTATGATATACCTCCTATAACAGAAATGGAGCTACATAATGCTTACGCTAAGATTAGAGACAATGCTGCCCCTGGTCCTGATGGTATCCCCAATGCTGCAATTAAGTTGGCGATACAAAAGAACCCATTTATATTTCTAAAAGTATATAATGCTTGTCTTCTTGAGGGTATTTTTCCTGATTGCTGGAAATCTTAAAGGTTAGTCCTGTTACCTAAGGGCAATAAGCCACTTGATGATCCGTCATCATACAGGCCATTGTGTATGCTCGATTCGGTAGGTCAAATATTTGAAAAAATAATATGTAGCCGACTAGAAGCATTCACTGAAGGATTACACGGCCTATCCTCACGCCAATCTGGATTTCGGAAATCAAAATCAACAGTCGATGCTATTAAACTGGTAGTGTGTACCGCAAGAAATGCAATCAGTGGTAAGAGATGGAAAGGTGGCACTAAACAGTATTGTGCCATTGTCGTTCTAGATGTCAAGAATGCCTTCAACTCAGCGCGCTGATCTTCTATTATGAATTCTCTTAAAGAGTTCGGAGTACCGGGATATCTACAGAATTTCGTGGCCACTACTTTGAGAATTGGATAATATTATACCGAACGGATGAAGGCATTGTATCGCATAAGGCGGGAGTCCTCCAGGGCTCGGTTATGGGATCTATATTGTGTAATATTATGTATGATAGCTTGTTGAGGATTCCACAACCGCCTGGTTCAATAACAGTAGGCTACGCCGATGATATCGCACTAGTGGTGACGGCTAAGACCCTTGATGAACTCACTAAAAATGCCAATGAAGCAATCAGCAACATCAGTAGATGGATTACGTCGATTGGTCTACAATTAGCGGAGCACAAGACCGAAGTAGTTCTTGTCAGCAGTCGTAAGAAGGTAGATAGTATTACTCTTAAAATTGGTAGCTGCCGCATTAGTTCTGCGCCATCTTTACGATACTTGGGTGTACAGCTTGATGCCAGATTAAACTTCAAAGAGCATTTAAAGATATCTGGTGAAAAAGCGCAACGAGTTGCAGCTGCCTTGTGTCGTTATAGTTCCGGCGGGATGCTGGTTTCGAGAGGCCACTAGTGCAGAGCTTACTCTACCTACGTCCATAAAAAAAAAAAAAAAAAACACACACACACACACAGAGTTTAAAATTTTAAAAACTATATAAGGTTTAGTATGCTCAACGATTTTTTATTTCTTGAGAAAATTAATCAGAGAATTTGTATCAAGTTATGTTATAAAGATGAAATAAAACATAGTCATTTTTTCAAATGTTGGAATTTACTTTGGTTTCTTTGGCTGTACCAGAAGAGAGATTTCTAAGAATTTTTATATATTATGCGTTAAGCAGTTGTTATCGATATTTTAACATGAGAGGTGTAGTAGTAAAATTTGTTCTGAAACTGCTGAATTTTGTGCAAAAATTGTGTAACTGTGACATTCTTCAAAATTCACTAAATGAAGTGAATAACGGTCCTAAATTGTTTCAACGATTTATAACAGGTGACGAAACAAACAGTGTAACAAGTTCGATTATCAAGGTTTTGTTCCTTGTATTTTGAAATTTCGCGACATATTACATTGAGAGTTCTTACCTAATGGTGAAACGATCAATAAATAATATAATGTAAACGTTTTGCATTGCTTTTGTGTCAAAATTGATCTTGGCGACTGCAGTACGACAGTGCATCTACTCATATTTTAATGTGCCTTTGATAACAACATATCGATGCCACATCCATTGTTAATCATGTGATTCTGTGTATTATTTGAAGAACTGGGATATTATTTCTAATAGTTTTCTCAGAATAATTTATGCATTCAGTACCGCTTTGCATGGAAATATTTCCGGGACTATCAAAATTGTTTCTTGGACAAAAAGTGCTAACCGTTTTATCGTGATGATTTCTTACAATAGCATAAGGGGAAATAAGTAGACCGGAGCGCCAAAAAGAATGAAAACTCAGCATGTCACTAGAAATGAGCGAGAAGGCGTAACGTTGAAAAATGAGGAGTTACTCAGTTTTTCAGCAAGGGACACAACAAATACATTTAAAAAAATCTATGTTCTTTATTTATAATAAAAATCTTACTAATTTTTATTTTGTTTATAAAAAAATAATTTATACTAATAAATAAAACTTTATATTTCGAAAAATTTTATGAAAATGGAGAGATGCTCCATTATTGGATGGTTCTTGTTGTGACGTCACGTGGTAGTGTGCGTATTTCTTGCGTACTTGGTAAGCATAAGAATTTGACATTTTATTTTTAAAAACTGTTTATTATAACAATGATTACATAGGAATTCATAAAAGTAGATTCTAGAAATTTGCTAAAAATCGATATATTTCTGGTGGCTGACATTGTGAAAAATGATGACACATTTAATATTTCAAAAATTACTTCAGCAAAAGGATATTTATAAATATGATCATATAACCAGTTGACATGTGGTTGGTACTGATTGAATGCTGATTAATGCATTATGCATATGCTATAAATTATATGCCACATGGAACCATAACTTTTTTCTTTATTCTGTAATCTCTATTTTCGCAAAAAATATTTTATTGGCTATATTAACTTCTGAATACTTGCATATGGTATAGAAAATCCAAATTACGTTTTCTCGACTCATTATATTATTTTTTTTTTATTAAAATATATGAATGTTTCTCAACTTTGATACTTTTTACGCGTTTTCCAGAGCGAATAGCTATCGCATGACGACACATGGAAGATGTTTGGGAAGGCATTTTTCATGCCTGTTTTAAATTAGCGATTTTCAAAATGCTTATACCGCATAAATATTGCGTTAAAAAGTAAACAATTAAATTTTAAAAAATATTTCTTCTAGATAATAATTTTATTCAAATTATTTTTAAAGATAAAATCATATAAAAGTATATTAGAGTTTCTTTAGAGCATTTACGAGTTCTTTATTGGTAAAAAATATAATTATCGTTACAGTTGTAATCGCACGATAACGGTATATGTTGACATTTTAAGAACTGCATCAACAAATGTCAGTTTATTTCGCTAGTCGTTATAAATTATTTATGTATATATAAGACTGTACGTAAATATTCAATGTATGTATTACTGTAATCCAATGTCAATAGAATTCGTAAATTTTTTCAATCACAATAATTTCTGTGTGTCTATATAATAAATAAGATTATTAATTAATACTTTATGTCAATCACATTTTTATCATTGCTTTTACTGATTTCTTAAATTTCACTCTTTAATTACCCTTTAAGGCTAGAGCTTAGTCGACACACACACGCACACACATATATATATATATATATATATATATATATATATATATATAATCCTTGTTAATTTTAACACAGACTTGATAATATCGGAACATTAGAAGATTGGATTCTATTTGTTCATAATGCGACTAACTAGTTGCTGATGTAATTTTCTTGAAAAGGTATAAAATGCAGTATATTAAAAATTAAGTTGCACGTAAAGATTGTTCATTTATCTATACAAAATAAAATAATCTACATATTATTAAGTAGTCTTATACAAGATAATATTGTAACGCATAATTACATTCTCGACCGTTTTATTATAACAATGTCAATTGTTAATCGATCATTTTTTAACACGTATCATACATTTAATGTTAGCAAAATTAATTACAATTGTATTAAAGTCTTATATTTGCTCCACCATTCTTATACAATATCGGGGATCATACATTTGAAACAGGAAATGAAAAATGTAAAAAAACCAGTGATTTGCATGATTAGGAATGATGTCATTATAAATATCAATAATAGGCATGGAAATGTGGCATATATGACTTAATTATTTATAACGGATTTGGGTATCATTGCTCCGTTATTGGTGTATAACTTTGTATGCGTATTACCCCCCCCCCCCGACGTTAAGAAATATTTTAATTTGTCACTTGGTAAATCATTTTATGATTTAAGTAAAATGATCAATTGATATCTATGAAAATCATCATGAACAATAAAATTTAAAAACAAATTGCCTAAAAAGTAGGGCTAGACGAAATTCTAAATCCTCGAATATATTTTAACTTAGTTACACAAGTTATAGCTAAATCTGCGCGAACGTACATATAAACATGCACATGATTAAAACACTATAATCAAAATGAAAATAAAATAATGTTATTAAAAAATTAACAAATTCAAATTTTAAAAAATATTACTAAAAACCAACTTCTCATTTGTGGATATTCCCATATGATACAATATTGATATTACATCAACAATGATAGAAAATCAAAGGATATAAAGTTATGATTCTAAAAAGTAAAATTTTTATGTTGTTTACAATTGGAACGTCGACTAATGACATTAGTTATTTTTAGGTAATTTTTTATTATTTAGCCTTCCTTCTCCCTTTCCTTTGCATTTTATATAAATATGGAGATGTGTAAATGCTTCTGTGCCAAACAATAATTTTTGTATTTCTTGCTTTTTACTACGCCTCTAGCTATTCGTAGATTGTATAAAATAATTTGAAAATGAATAACAGACTTTGATGTACATTATATAGCGTTCCTCGCACTTGAAATATCTTCCGAAGCGCAGTTCTTTTTAATATGTTACTTTATCATAATTCTAGTATTTCTAAATTCCTTTTTTTTAAATCGTTTACACAATTATGATTGTAAATATATCAAGTATTCAACAAATTCTCGATGCCACACATTGAGAAATTATACGAATTGGAATTATGTGATCTCATAAATATTTGTACTTTACAATTTTAATGCTACATTTTTTCACAGATATTTTTAAAATTACTGAATAAGAGTGAGGTATTGGATATAATTTAATTGTAATTTTCAATAGCGCATAATCACAGTTACAAGCACTTTAAAATTGTTCGCACAAGTTTTAGAAATATCTATTATATCTTTACTCACTAAAAATAATAAGTATCATTAATTTATTACCAAGGATGTAAATAATCATATTTAAAATGAGAACTGAAATTTTTAATAAGTGTAATAATTTAATATTGAATAACTGAACTATTTTTAATTTTGGAAAAAGTTATATTTATATTTTTTACATAATTTAAGGAATATTGCAAGACAAAATAATTTTTTAAAGGTATCTGTATATAAAAAGATGAGATTAATTAGTAATTTTCTAAATTATTTTAAATAACGAGAAACAACGTATAAAAGAATACTTTGAATATTTCTCTTCTCGGTGCAAACTTCTTATCCTTTCGAGTCGATCTACATATGTACAATAATTTTTTTGTTACAAGTATCGTGCATTCCTAACAGCCCAAAATTGTTTCATTTCATAACATTTCCTGAGCTTTATTAACCGTAGAAACGTGTATTATTTTCGCGAGGTTTGTGCTATAATTATGTACAGGTCGAATTACCTAAGTTACTCATTCAGTACATAGGGATCGGAATTCACAAGTTTGATGTTTGTTTACTGTGATGTATTATAAAGTCGAAAAAATTATCCAGAATTCGTTATTTTACCTATCGCGAAGAAATTCACTAACAATTTTAACAACACGTGAATTGTTCTTGTTATGTAAAATGTCAGTGTGTTATTACAACTGCTGCTAATGAAAAAGTTTTGATCGTAGTAAATACTTCTTAATCTAAATCTCGTAAAATGCAAAATATTCTATTTTCAAATGCTATGTTGTAAAGCAGATTTCTTCCAAGTTTATGCAACATTAATCAGTATTCTTTTTAACAATTTATTTAGAAATAAATACCATCGGATACTAATAATGGCAGTATTTTCCATCAATGATGCAAACAAATTTGACTTCAATAGACGCACAAAGCAGAATTTACAATTACTACGACTATCATACATTTATGTCTTACTTTATGCTGCAGGTTAAATAATTTTCTAAACGAAGTGTAACTTACATCAACGAAATCGATTTATGTAAAGTTATTTTCGGAATTAGTTCAAACATTCAATATTATATGTATTGAATTGGGATGAAATATTTAATCGAAAGCATCAGCCAAAATGTAATAGTTATTGTATAATAGAATAACAATGCACGTATAGATTTATATACGTATTTGTATATTCAACATAATAATAATCCTGGTCAGTTATTCATCGTACAATAAGTCTCATCAATTAGCAATTAATAACCCCATGGATCATTCACTAATTTTCTCCTTTTCCGACTTTGTAATCTCCTTTATTGTTAATACATAATTGTTTTAACATGAAATTTCAAATTAATTTTAAATTACTTGATGAATTATGATTTGGCGGGAGTGCAAGCAAAATTTAATGTTATTAAACGAATGATTAAGTTTTTTAAAATTGTTAATCTTCTATTTAATCTAATATTGAAGATTGTTTAATTTTCTTCAAAAGAGTACAATAACTGCACATGACAGATAATATTAAGATTTTGTCACATGCTTATGTATTTATAAATAATTTAAACTATTATGATTATGACAATTAATTAAATAGATTACCTCTAAAAATTGCATATCAACAAAATTATATATGAACAAACATTTTATCTATTATATATATATATATATATATATATATATATATATATATATATATATATAGATAATCATACAATTTAAGATTTAAGAAAAAAAAAGCCACTAATATTAGTATACAATAATACTGAATGATGAATTTAGAAACGAATGCACTTATAAAATTATATAAAACAAAGTTTTGTTCGTGTCCAGCATATTTAATAAAACAATATTTTTATATTTTTAGAAAGAATATTGTAAGTATAAAAACATTATAATAAATGATTTGTAAGGCGACTGTCATAAAATATTATCATGGGTCATTCATGATTTATTCGTCATAACATTATTCTTTTATTTTTTATTAAAGTATCAATGAATACTTTTCAATTTATCACTCTGTATTATCAATTTTCATTCACCATTACCATTCTTCTCAACAGTCATTGATTTATTCATAATAATGAAAGTCAGAGTCTTGATTTATACATTTTTTTAAATCCATGCATTGAACACATAACAGTGCACGTATTTAATAAGGTACATGTATGTCCCTGGAGGTACTCCGCTTCTTACACATTCGACACGTGCAGATCAAACAACAAAGTCCTAGGAGTATGGCTAGTACAGCTCCAAGTCCCGCACCAGCCCAGCCTGTTGAACTTACGATATCACTAATGGAGGTGTTAATACTATCCTTGGGCTCTAACTGTTTGCCACAGGTTTCTCTCGATTCATCATCTGGCTCTCGAATCGTCGAGTTATATAAAACTCCAAGTGGCTTTGGGCAATTTACCACTCCATTACAGAGTAGTCTTTCAGGTATGCAACCAGCATCACCTGGGCATTGGAACGCACAATCTTCCAGTTTCTGAACATTCAGATTCCCTGATTTATCTCTAGGCAGGTGGTATAATTCCGTCCAAGCAATCTTGAATTCAGCCCTAGCTAGCGCCATCGATCCCACAAACTGAATGCTGATTCCAGGGGAACCAGAACCGCTCGAATCTGCTGGGGCAATTTGAGCAGCAGTTAAGATAGGCACCTCTCGGGCAAAACTCACATTTTCTCCACATATAGCGATAAAAGGCTCTGGAGAGTAACCTCCAAAGCCAGGCAAAAATATTTCCAGTTTGCCGTCCTCGCAAGAACGCGAAGCAAATTTAGTCTTAACAAAGTGTAACCAGAGATCACGTCCTAAGTTTACCTTTAGCTCCCAAATACACTTAATAGAGCGAGGCGGAGTAACGTAACTTAGAGCATCGTAATGGGGGAACTCCAGCTCGCCATCCGTCATCGGATCAAGAATTGCAGGGCCGCAGAGTGGACTGTGCACAAATTCATAACTGGCTTCGAACAACGGTGCAGGCTGTTTGAAGTAACTTGTAGCTGCATGTGCTCCATCAATTAATAGTTTAAGTTCTAATCTTTCTCCTCGGGAAATTAATCGAATAGGAGGCTCTTTTGGGCTTAGCTTGCAGCGACAGTAGCCTCGACTTTGATTTGGCGTTGACTGTTGAGAGTTGGTAATAAGCCCGTTGGTGAAACCTGGAGTATGCAGAGGTTCGTGCAAAATAACTCGATCGGCACGGCTCTCCCAACAGTGACCACATTGAGCATATGGATGTTCCTTGAAATTTACAGTACGTAAGACGACGATAACTCTTGCATAAAGCCGTCGATCAGTAACGAAGTTATAATTGCAAGCAAGATCACGAGCTGGGTCCCCAGGACGCTTGTAGAGAAGTGTGTTCAGAGGTGAGCGTAATTTTCCTGAGCGGCTCTTCCAGGAAGAAAAGACCTCATCACACTCAGTATTAGGTACCGGCTCTCCAAATCGAGTGGCATTGAAGAAATCATAATGCGCCCAATAGTACAGTGAGCTTCCTGAGTAGCTCCCTGTTTTACTCTCGAAGCGAACGAAGAGAGCGTTAGAGGTGGATACAAAGTCATGCTTCTCCATGGGTTTGCTAAATGTATCACAGAAAGTCTTGATAATACGAGCATCATCGGCCCAGTCAGCATCGTAAAGAGTCAAACTTTCAGCACAATCACCTTCGTAGTTATGGATGGGTGACTCAATCCGGTTGACCCGAAAACTAGGAAAGTATAATCGGGCGATCTCTCCTTTGCGCCCTTTCAGGAGATAAGTGCAACTAGTGTGCGGTGGATACCAGTGAGCTACAGACAGAAAGATACCCTCATCTTTACCGTGAAGAGTCTCGCTACTGAGAATCCAATCACAGCTGCCATTTTTGGCACTTGCGGTGTCCACATGCCCGGGCCAGTTCCCGACGTTAAAATGGAAACCTGTATTCAGGAGAGGTCCAGCTGGCGAAGAAACGAATTCAACAAAGAGATCCTTACCAGTCCCGATTATACTGTAAGGGAATTTACCCATTCCTGGAAAATCAGAAGATATGGATTACTTGAAGAAACTATGTGCTTTTGTTATAAATAAATTGTATACATTATATGAAGAATTCTGATTCATAAAAGTGAAATTTATAATAATTCAATTACGTAGATGAACAATTTATTTTTTCTTAAATTCATTAAAACATACTATATAATAATATAGTATATAATAATATAGCCTATCTTTAAGAACGACTAGACTTTCTATATATATTTGTGCAAGAAACTTTATTTATATTTTAATCATTTAAATGTATTGAAAATGTGTTAAATTTCAATTTAGTTAATCAGGAAAATAATTGTTTTTATTTTCTATAATGGCTGAATTTGTAATGGCATCGATGTATTTACTGTCATTAAACGTCGAAATTTATTTGTCGATTCAAGGCTGTTCGATAGCCCCAGTTCGATTTTTGTCAACCGAATTTTTTGGAAGTTTTTAAACATTACTAACATTATTACTATTAACTATTTTCTAATATTTTTCGGGGGCAAACTAAGGTCGTTTATATATATTTTTTCTATATAGTTAATAATATGTAATAAGTAAATAAATGAATAAATGAACAAATAAATAAAATCAAGCGAGATTTCGTACTATTTTCTGAGTAATTGTTTTGAAAAAATAACAGATAGATTTTATTAGAAAGAAAAAAGTCAGCGCCCAGCAAGTACACATGTTTGAAAAAGAATTGTTTAAGAATTAATGAATATCCGTTATAACTTTTTTTTGTATTCTATATATTGATTTTTTGATTGTGTTATAACAATCAGCGAATGATTCATAGTACTGGTTGAACCTTGTTATCATTTTGAAGAATTTGTAAGTATTATTCAAATAATGCAAGAGTTTTGTAGAAAAAATAATGCTGAGTTTATTTTTTTAGATTAACTAACTCATAGTTTTAAGTCTTAATCATTTTATATTTTTAATTTGATAGTTTCAAAATTACTCGTGACATTGTTTTTTATTGCATATAATAGATAACTTAAAGTATATGTTTTTATTTGCTACTGTGATTTACATATAAAATTGATGCTAAATATAAGTGATTTGAAATTTTAAAATAAACGTAATGATTTGAGATGACCGTGAATAAGTTGCATTTTAATCGTTTTTGTCGTGATACTGATTTGAAAAAATATCTGCTTATTTATACTTTCAAAATTATCAGAAAGTAGATCTAACTATGTACTTTCCTGATTTTTTGTTTTATTTTTTAATTTGGGTGATGAATGCTCCAAATATTATTCGAAAGACAGATACATTAATTTATTAAAGATAATTAAAAAAATTTTTTTTCAATGACTATATAGCAGATATTCGTTTATTTATAAAATCATAAAATGTAACTCTTTTTAAATTCGATTGAAAAGATCAATTGAAAAAGAATCTTGAAAACTCGTTAAGAAATGACCGCTTCGGAGAAAAATTTAGCAGTAGTTGTTTACCAAATCAGAAGCAATTTGTATTCAGATGAGCCCAGCAGTATATTTACTTTATTAGAAAGCAGATATATTTTTGTACTCCGGCAAAATTTACTCATCGAGAAATCACAATAACGACTCCGATTTAAAAAGTTAATGCCGATCTTCGCAAGATTTTTCTGTTTGTATACCATTTTAAGGTAATGTACCAGAAAGTACAAATATAATAGCACTTTTTGCCGGCCAGCCACGCAGATAACGCCTAAATCTTTCTCCGAGCGCGGCGCTCGCATTGAGGGGGCACGACCTTCCCCGTTACAAAATTTCCTAAAACCGATCGACAGTGACGTTACCGCAAAAGGTGCCGATGACGGGCGCCGTCTCGTTCAGGCCGTCGTAGATCCGTATGTAATCGTACGGGCAGTGCTCGGCCCCGGAACTGATTGGCCGCATCGGGCAGGTCATGATGTTCTCGCAGCGCTGCCCGTCGATGTTGAACTCCTCGTTCTCGATGTACAGCTTGATGAACGGCAGCCGCGTGTTAAGCCGATACTTGCAGTGCAGGGCGCGCGGATAGACGCCCGGATAGGCCGGGCTCTGGACGTAGCAGGTCTGCAGCCTGCAGTCCTTGAAGCTGCGCTCGCAGTAGGTGCCGGGCACGACCTCGCCCCGGCGATTCGGGTAGAGCTCGGGATGCTGACCGTAGCGCAGATAGATCTCGAACTGCTGCTCGGCCCGGGAGTCGAAGCTGAAGTAGGTCTGGTCGGTGAAGTTGTCGGTGTGAAAGATCACGCGGACGAAGCTCGTCTCGGAGATGAAGGTCTGGGGCTGCTCGGACTCGCCGCAGAAGACACCGGGCTCCTTGCGGTTGTTCACCTCCGTCTTGGTGTTGCCGTCGATTATCTACCGGGTGCGAATAAAGTTTTAGAAGGGTCGGCCAGGGGGGGTATGGGAGGGGAGCGCGAGTAATTAATTGTACACGCGCCACGCGCAGGATTAGAGAGGGTAGATTAAATGTAAGCGCGCGGCGCGGCGCGAGCGCATTAGAAGCCCATTAAAAAGCCATTACGGATTTTGATATATATATATATATATATATATATATATATATATATGTATATATCTTTTAGCTTTCTCGATCTAACTGTCGCGGTATGATGTCCGCGGTGTATTCTATTAGGAGTTTGTAACAATTGAGCTTTGTCTCGACATCTGTGTCTTCATTTGAAAAAAACTTCGGCTGATAGAAGGTCAATTGTTGTATCATTTTAAATTTTATCAAGTACAATGACCGATGAGAGATTATATGTATTAATTTTGAAAAACCTATATTTTCGATTAAATGATGTATCATATTTACAATGTTTCTTTAGTTTGTAGCTTTTTACAAAATAGAAAAACAAGACAAAAACGTATATTTTTTTTAAAATAAAAAAGAGTACTTGATTCTATTTTATTATGATCTAGAGAACTATGATTTTTTTAAACACTTTTTTAAAGAAATATTAATAAGTATAATGATAGAGAACGTTTTGAGCTTATTAAAAAAATCTAACGGATACGAAACTGGAAAACAATGCATGTAGAATTTGATTATCCAACTTAAACTCTCTAAAATTAAATTAGTCAACATGCACTAGCATTCAAATCAGTGAATAATCACGGATGATTCAGTGAAAATCATTGAATAATCACGGATTGAATTAGTATCTGTGTTAATTCACTTATTTGTTATTAAAAGATTACATATTCAAAAAAGTACTTTGACTGTTTTTTATTTAATTTACTATAAGTATTAAATTATTTATATTTCGTCAGTTAGGACATTTTGCAGATTTCTCGAACTTTAAAAGTAAGTTACAAATAGATATACATTATGAAAGTACTGAACTTGTCTCAGACGATTTGCATATACGTTTTTGATAGTATGGAGATCTAATCGACCGTATATACTGAGCGGTATAAATTTTCCTTACTTGTGGTAGATTCGAACAATCAAACCTGTCTTACGTGCTGAATCAACGGTAATATCCAGCAGTTACTGATTGTCAGGGAAAAATAACTGCTTCACAGTGAAAACTGAATTCAAAAAACAACTCAGCAAAAATTTCACTCATACAGTTTTAAAGAATAAAAAAACGTATTAAATTTAGTGAAAAAAATCCAGTAATAAACAACTAATTTTATCTTTTAATAAAGAATTAGTGAGCTTCCAAAGCCACAATACAACTAGTAATTCTAGATAAACTTATTCTTAATGGTTGGTTTTTGTATTATTTCAATTAGCAACTATTCACTATTCAATATAGTACATATTTATTAATTTATTTTTAGAGAGGTATTTCCTTGATTCGAACCCACCGACGGGGCTGAACACATACACATATAATAACATATTCAATTGCTGCGGATCGAGGGGCGACGGTAGTGGACGAAGAATTTATTTCTTCAATACTATAGGCTTCGGGGATTCTCTTTTACACCTAGATAAATATCTAATCTGTATTTATTTCATGAGCATGATATATATGCTCAGCCGTACGCAAGGGGTCAAAATCGCGTCTAGTCGTAATGGTCGTATAAACACGCATGGCGCGCGGGCCGCCGGGAACCTGCGATGTTTGTCTTGACGTGCCGCAGACGTTCGCCGAATATTCCGTGCATATGTACGTGTTTACTTCCGCATCCTATATATATATATATATATATATATATATATATATATATATATATATATATATAAACTGAGTTACATGTATGCATTATATTTGGTCAGATGCGCAGTAGTATCAGTAGCAGTAGCGCAGTAGTAGTACCCACGCGCCCGTCGATGGGATGAGGATATATATATATATATATATATATATATATATATATAGGGATGGGATAGCCACCGCCGCCTTGGCACATGCGCTCTCATTAATATTAACGAGCCTGCGGACTACGCAACCCTATGGCTAGCCGCAAACTCCTCCGCGCGCGAGCACCTCTGCACCGCCGGCTTTTATGTCTCCATATACAGCACATCTATACGTTCCACCTCCTCTCTCTCTCTCTCTCTCTCTCTCTCTCTCTTCTCGCTCTCTCTCTTTCTCGTGCGCGCGCGCGCGTCAGTTGGTTAAGTTTCCCTGTAACCGCCACCGAGCTCGATCGTATAACTAGTCGCTAAGAGGGACTGCATTATTCACTTTGAGAGTGGCGCTAGCTTATATAACATGGAGGGAAAAAAGAAAAGTTTCCCTCCGCCCGTCCGGCCGACCCTTACTCTCTCCTATCCAATCTCATGATTGAAGACGCAGCAGCGATGAAAAATTCACAGGGTAGTCGGCCGATGAGGGCCGGTGAAAAAGTTCATTATATACAATAAGGGCGAATAAATTCACGAGCGGGCTCGTTATATAAGATTGCGACTCAGGCTATTATATATATATATACATATATATATATATATATATATATATATATATATATGTATATATACAGTGCGCGATATCAACGCGCCATTCTACCAAACTTTTCCTTCTCCTATTCTCCCCCTCCTCCCCCACTCGCGGTGACAAACAAAAAGTGTATAGCTTACGCGGCGCAGGAAGAGGCGGGTGACAGGTGGGAGTGAGAGGAGGGAGGGGGGCTACTCGCGCGAAAGAGCTCCGCGAGCAAGCTATACCTTACCTTAATCGGGGCGAAGCAAAGCTCGCTCGGCTCGCACGATATGCCGGCGACAGCGAGCCGTCATTAATCACCGTCGCAGCTGCTGCCGCCGGTGCTGCTGCTGCTGGTTCTGCGTATATGGCTTTTACTTCGCGAAATGAAATTATGATTCCTCTGGGGTGACGGCGAGAACTCCCGCGCGAGCCTGTATCTCTCTTCCGACGTTTAATGCTGGAGAGCGAGACGGAGGGCGGCGGCTGACGGGGCGGAGGCGGGAGAGAGAGAGAGAGAGATACAGAGACGGAAAGAGAGAGAGAGAGAGAGAGAGAGAGAGAGAGAGAGAGAGAGAGAGAGAGAGAGAGAGAGAGAGAGAGAGAGATCTGTATGTTGACTCCGATGCCAGGGCATTCGATCTATATTATATATAATATAAGGCTATTATAATGTTGCATTGTTTCTATATAAGTGCGTTTTTCACCTGTTTGTCATATTCCCGTCTCGACGTTTTTGTACCTTAAAGCTACTGTGCTGCGTTCTATGTTCTGAAATCTCGTTCATTACTTTATATTATTTATATATATTTAAAAGGAGGAAACGTGTTTTTTTTTATTATTTTCATTTTCTTGTAGAATTTACTCTGAAGATAAAATGGAGAGATATGCGGGAATTAACCGTAAGATGACTGTAATAGTAAATCGTAACACACGAATGTGAAAATCTGCGGTGCATATCGATGTCAAAAAGAAGAAGTTACCTTTGTAGCTTTACCGACCTGTCTACAGATGATCTCGAGAGAAAAAGTACCCTTGCTACCCTACTTAGAGAAACTCGAAACTGATTACGTAATTTTAGTAAGTTTGCTTTGATATTATTCTAGATTTTCTTAAAGTTACACGTTGAATTTTAAGAGGCGAAAAGTTGATAACAAAAGTTGATGGAAAGCAATTTTATACACCGAAAGACTCCTGGAAAATTGATAAAGATAAGTGGAAAAAATTTTGAATTATTAATAAAAAAGAATAATGCTTTTAATGACTGTATCTTATATAAACAATAAGAAATTAATGCAATTAGTACTACACATTTATTTTTATTCAAAATCCTGCGATTTTCACTTACAAAAAAGTATGTTCTAGAAGAAAATATATTAGCAAGCTGTATTCTCAAATATCAAATAGCTAAATAGTCACTTATTTGAGAAGTTCAGATCTTTTTACGTACGATAAGTATATATTTGCTTCTCTAATAGTAAAAGAACCCATTGAACGAATGAGTAAAAATATATTTATAATAAGTGATGAATTGTAATTACAAAAGGCTATAGCAAAATTCACTTATTCCTTGACTTTTTTACGAGGAAATGCTGTTTAAGAATTGCACAAGTATTATTTTTAATCTTATAGTGCTTGAATTATAGTATCAAAATACTGTAAAATATAATGACTTCAAGTTAGAATTAAAATTTCTTCTTAAACCTTGTATAAACTGCAGCTTGCTAATTTTTGAGTATTTGTTTTGAAAATTCTTTTAGGTTCGAAACCTTGAATGTTAATTAACAATAAATATTGAAAGTTACATTAATTACGTCAATTTATCATTTTCAATCAAATATACTATCTTAAACTATTTGGACCATGCATATGAATAAACTACGTTTATTCATTAAAGGTAGATCATCTTCTCGTCTCTTTGAGAAAAAAGATTCTATAGGTATAGAGAAAAAGTCCACTGTCATTTTGTATATAAGATGGAGAAAATGACTCGGCCGTCAGCAGTATTTGATTAATTGAACTTTCTTTCTGTAGATTTTTTCGCGCAACACTGTTTATGCAGTACATTATCCGCTTTACAGATGTGACACATCGTGTAATTAATCACTAGCTGCGGCAACCTTCTTTTTATTTCTAATTTTGTATTGTAAGTATACAATTTTCAGAAAGGTCTTTCGAAACTTAGTTAATTAAACAAAATTACAACTGCAGCCAAATTAACTCAATTTTATACTACTTTTTCAGAATTAGTTTGTTCATATTTAAAATATTGACACATTAATAACTATCTTGAATCTTTTATATTTACAGACATTTTCTTTAGTTCAAACATCTATTAGAGATAGAAGCAGATAATAATTAAAATAATAAGGTAATAATTGAAATTTTAAGGTCATCAACAATAAGTATTAATTTCATAAAATTTAAAATTACCTGTATGGAAATGAATAATTTAGGGAATAATGCTATTTGAATTTTCCGGCAAATTTTTTCTGAATAACTCGTCCGAAGCGTCATGGATTTAACGCTGTACTGAAAGTATATAATATAGAAAGAAAAAGTGCAAAAGTTTCGAGCTTTATGTTTTTTTTATGTCAACTCGGTATGGTTTTATGATAAAATAACATTTTTCTTTTTCACTCTGTGTGTGTATATATATAGGTATACATAAGTTCTGAATAATCTTATTCAAATATTCATTGCGTCTGATGAAAGGAGGTTTGATTGTTGAGTAAATCCAAAAAGACATTTTGTTCGTAAATTTATAAATTAATTTTTAAATAGGACTGAGCTTCAAGAAACAGTAACAAAAAAGTTTCTAAAGGAACCTGCAAATTTAAAAATTTTATTAAAAAAAAAAACAAGAAGAATAATGTCAAAAAAGTACACTGGGAGCAAAAATTATAAAGACGACCAAATCCTGCGATCCAACGATCAAAATTTCAATGCCCCGCCAAAGAGGCAGAGTTCATATACGAAAAAAGTGAGAGATTCGGTGAAAGAGATAGAGAGAAACGGAGAGAGAGAGAGATGACGACACAGACGCAGCTATAGTAGAACAAAAAGCCGGTTAAAATAAGCGGTCTACAA
Source organism: Sycobia sp. Sy_11 (assembly GCA_018907035.1). Lineage (NCBI taxonomy): Eukaryota > Metazoa > Arthropoda > Insecta > Hymenoptera > Epichrysomallidae > Sycobia > Sycobia sp. Sy_11. The sequence continues at coordinate 83,143 of JACCIC010000133.1, forward strand.
ATTCAATCTGAATAAAGCAGCAGCAGTAGTAGAAGTACGCGAGGGCTTAGTCGTAAAAGAGAGAGAGAGAGAGAGAGAGAGAGAGAGAGAGAGAGAGAACAAAAAGTAGCCTTCGACATCGTTAATGACAGCGTCGCGTGGGTATATTTGTTTGGGTTCGCACTAAAGAGGGAGAGAGAGCCAGAGAGAGGGAGAGAGAGAGAGAGAGAGAGAGAGAGAGAGAGAGAGAGAGAGAGAGAGAGAGAGAGTAAGAATAAATTTTCTTTTTTCAGTTTATACCAGGTGGGAAGGGGGAGCCGGGATGAGCGCGTCAGCGCGCGCGAGCTCATTATCCTTTTCGGCGCATTGTGCGAGCGCGCTCTCGGGAGCGCGGGACGGCGGTGACTGCGGGCGGCGGGGGAGGGTGGTCGGTCGGTCGGCGAGCGCATTAATGAGTATCCGGGCCACTGCTGCCTCTCGCTACAATGGGCCAGGCAGCTGAAATGACGCAATTAATTAGTAGAAATTAGTCGACGCGAAATCCCCCGCACCCTTACGCCCCCTCCCTCTTCCCTCATTCCCGTAGCAGTCTTTTTCTCCTTGTTTCTCTTGCTAGCTCGCTTGCGCTCCCGGGGTAAGGTCGGAGTAGCCCGGGACGCGACGGCGCGCGACGCTTGCAGCGTCCTTATAGCTACGTGGCCGCAAATATAAACAGAGGGAGAAGGCCGCAAAAGCTGCCCTCGCAAGAATCACGAATGGATAAATAAAGAGAAGCCCCCCCGATGAGACAATGTATCTCGCAATGCACTGTACGCGGCGTATTTACCATAAAGAGCAAACTGCGAGAAAAGTGTGGGTATATATAAATATATATTACACACACACAGTAGCTATACGAGATATATGTATCGTGCAATTTCTATGTGCGCAAATACTGAATGTTTTTCTTTTTTTTCTTTTTGCGTAGGAGTGAAAAGTCCACTATAATCTTAATCGATGCTGCCCTCGATTCTATCTTGAATTGTATATCAAATTTTTCCAAAACCTTGGATTAAAAAAATCTATCTTTGTTTTCTTAAATGCTCAAATAAATAAATATATATATATATATTTCACATTTTATTCAAGCCAACATACAACGCGATTTGTAGCTGGGGCCATTCTTTATAATGACTACCCAGTCGCATTAATCTTCAGTCCCGTACACTTTTGCCTCGTGTTTTTGTGCAGAGATTCAATATAAATGGGTAGAATGGATTTTTTCGTAGATTCTCCTTCTAGGTAAGGTTGCGATCTATAGCCCTAGCCAAATTGATCATATTGGTGCTAAATTGACGTTAACGATTATATTGTTAATCCGCTTATTATAATTTAACTGCATTTTATAATAATATAAAGAGTAAATATTGGTAAATCTTAAAATTATTTCTCTGTAGTTTTTTAAATTTTAAACTATTTGTGTATGTGTGTGTGTGTGTGTGTGTGTGTGTGTGTGTGTGTGTGTGTCTTAATTAAAATAAAAAGTAATTGCGATATCGTAGAAATATCAATTCTAAAGTTCAAGTAATAAGTTTCGATGAGTTGAAAAAAATTTTTAATGTAAATTTAATTATAATCACAATTATTAATATCATCCATTTCCAGAAACATACGGTAATAAAAAAAGAATTCTTATTTTTTAGAGGGTTGTTTGTAGGAAACAATTGCTAACAGTTGCTATCCCCTTCAACTGGATTCATTAAAACATAAAATTTAAATAATTAATATAATTTATAACTCTACACATAAAGGCTAAAGGGCAGAGTTTTAAGTTACTGAAGAATAGGAGGCACAATGAATTACATTTGTATGTAGTGAAGTCAAAGTGTTTTAACAGAATGAATACACGAATCATTAGCATTTTAATTTAACCTTGTCTCTCTTGAATGGACTAACATGGACTTTACGTAATATTAGTGTCAAAGAATGCACACAAAAAACTTTGGTTTTTAAACATTCTCACAAATATAGATTGGACAACGTCAAAATATTAGACATAGAATATAATGATCATAATTTATAACGATGATAATTTTTAAAATGATTGGCATGTAATAATTCTTTAATCAAAAAGAGATGGAGTATATTATTATTGCATTAAGTTCGTTGCGATGCTTTGACTTCACCACATGTAATTGTAGCGTTCCCTATGCTTCTTATATTATTCGATAATTTAAAACCGTATGTTTTTCCTTAACGCGTCCCTTCGAAATTAAATTGATTAATTAAATATTATATTTTGATAAGGCCTGAACAGGGTAGCTGATTTTGCTATCGAAATCCTGCAACAACATTAAGAATCTATAGTTCATGCGTTTTTGCAAATCAACCCTCGAAACAGTAAGAATTCGTTTTTCGATAACTTTATGTTTGAATACAAGTATAAATTACATCCAATATCGTTTTTTGGACTTATTAAAAAAGAAAGTCATTAAAAATTATTGCTAGAATACGCTTTTCTCTTATAGAAAATAAGAAAAAACCCGCGAGTATTACTAAAGAAACAATTTTAAAAAAGCAAAAATAAGCTTTAATCTAAAACCAGCAGTTATCATTTGCTCCCCCAAAGATACTTAGGCAAATGCGCGTCCTGCCAGCCTCTCCCCTCTCGGGCGCGGCTAAGCCGATAAGTTTTAACCATTCCCCCTCTCTACAACCAGCAAACTTGCAATCCCCAGGGATTTGTAAGCCGCGCTTGTAAATTACCGAGCTGACCGTATAAATTCACCCCGGAATTCCCACTTTTATCCCGCAATGGGGTGCGTATGTGTGTGTGTGTGTGTGTGTGTGTGAGGGGGGGCATCAGTCCTGCACTCTCGGCGATAAACATAGAGAGTTGCGCAGGGGCACGCGCGACAATTGCTGTGCACCACCAAATAATTAATCGATCGCTCGCGGGAGTTTGATGGTATATACGCCGGCCCGCTGTTAATAATTAGCCTTGCGATATTTTATACATATATATGTGTGTGTCTGTGTATATATATATATATATATATATATATATATATATATATATATATATATATAACCGCCTATATACGAGGCGTAAATTCGACGCCGAGTGCCAATAAGCGGCCACACACTTCGTCGAAATATTATAGCTCGGGATATAATTTTTGAGGGCAACGTAATAATATAATATAGCCGAACCAATAGTCAATAACTTACAAGGGGAGTATACGGTGGCCCGTTAGCCAATCACTTTTACCTTGAGTATATTTATTAAATATAAGAAAAAAAATGAACGTTACATTTTTTTTATTCAAATCAATCTTAATTTCCTTTATTTTTAATTAGAAGCTGTATTAAATGGTGTTATTTATTTTCCTTCCTATTTGTATATTAGGTATGAAATTTTTGCTTTTTCACATTTTTAGTGCATCTAATTTTACTTATTTCGACGTTGTATGCAATGTTTTCATGAATCTAATTATATTTCAACTTATGAATTAATTTTTTTTTTTTATTACATATTAAAAAATCTCATTTAAGTTTAAAAATTAAAGGGTAATGGTAAATATGTTATACGTGTACAATATATATATATATATATATATATATATATATATATATATGCAAAATTCTTTGAAGTTATATATTAAAATATTTTATCATATGTATAAAAAAAACACAGATGTGGATACTTTGCGACTTTTGTTTTTCTGTATATCAGATAGTGAAATTGAGGGAGTGTGTCACAGATTACGTTAAATAATTAATAGTAAAAATTCAATTAATCTAATTTCATTTAAGAAAGTAATTGGTTTAAAAGTAATTATCTATATGAAAATTAATTTCTACTTAATGTAGCCAACTGTTTAAATATATTACATAAAATAATACTATACGTAGTTGTACATCATAATTAACATTCCTTGAATTTTTTGTAGATGAACTTTATAAAATTTTTTTTACGTTCGGAAAACTTAAATAAAAAATAAATCAAACCAGAAGCTTGACTGGAATTATATTTATAAACATTTATCTTATTTTATTTCCGAATATGAGCAATCGTGTATTGAAATTGTGGAAAAGAATTAAATATTTGATAATCGTATAAAAAACTAATAAAATAAATAATAACATTTAAAACAGTATTTAATTAAAAATAAAGAGATTTAAGATCGATACGAATGTAAAAAAGATAGAGTATTAATTTTTTACTTATATTTAATGCACATTCTCCAGATCAAAATGATTGGTTATCTGGTCACTCTAGTCACTCTTTGTTGGTATAAACTTCCAACATCCATTTCGGAAACCAGAGTAGTCTTGGATAGTTACTGTACCTAATTCTCGGTAGTTAATAGTAAGAAAATGTTAATAGTTTATGCAATCAAGTTGTTGACTTATCAGTGAATAAGAAAATTAAACAACTTTTTACAATATATTTATTTTAAATTCCGACTGGCAGAATTAAGTATAAAATATTGCCTAGTATAAAATAATTAGTACCTGATATTTTAGCGATTATTCGAAGTCCTTTATATTTAACGGAATAAATAAGCAAAAATAAAATTGATTGTAAAAATGCTTATTTCGAGTGGTGAAGAACGAACTTTAATATTCATATATTGAATCAATAGTTACATAATGATAAACATTTTATCTTATTTATAATTTTATACAGATGCAAGTAATGTCAGAAATTTTTTATGCACAATAAAAAAATAAATAAATTGTGCTTGCAGCTTAATATGCATAATTTTTAAAATCTAGTACGTATTCAATTAATACATTAAACATTAATAAATTAAAGAGCAAGACAAGAGATATAAACGTGAACGAATGAATATGATCAGGTAGTCTGGCCATTTGAAATGGAATTTACGGCAAAGATCAGGACAACATTCTGTAGATAACAGGATTTAAAAAAGTAAAAGTAAAATAAAATTAATTTATTCTTGTCCCTTTAGCTATTTGAACGTACATTAGGCTTTAATTATCTTCAGTGAATATTAAACAGTTGATTTTATAGAAGAAGAAAAAACCTGATTAGAAAGAATCCGATTTTCTTAACCACTAAGCTAAAGAGAGCGTTAAAATTGTTGCAAATTAGAGCGACGGTTATATTCGCATCGTTCGAAATGTTATCAAATGGACAAAAGTATATTTTGTATGTTTTTATATACACTAGGAATGTATATAAAAACATCGTTAAGAATTGAAATTATCGTGAACTGCGCTACTACTATCGAGAACTGGTCCGACTACGTTGCGTATACATAAATAAATAAATAAATAAATAAATATATATATACATATATAAAAAGAACCAGTTATACCTGCATGTAACCCCCGAGGCAGGTAGTTGCGTTGACCAGGTTGCCGACCTTGAACTTCTTGAAGCGGACCCGTAATATCCAGTCCCGGGGTGTGCCCCGAAAGGCGCGGAACCTGTACCAGCAGGTCAGCGGTTTGCCCCAGCTCTCCGGGCTTACCGCCGGGCTCGACACATCCTCGTAGATCTCCACCGTCTTGTTGCATTTCTCCCGCTCGGCTAAAACGTCATAAAATACATTTACAATATACGTATACATTCGTCTTGGTAATATTTTCATATTTTTTTTATCCAGTTAAGTAAAAATTATTTCTTAAGTAATAATTTTTATACATGTGAATTAATTAATAATTTTAATTAATCGCGTCCTTTATATACATTTTTTCTACGTTCGCGCATCCGTTGAATGATATAATATTAGATTAATAATGTTATATAAACTAGCTCGTTTAAAATAAACTCGGAAATTTTAAAAATCTTCAACTTCTTGAGTCTATTTGTAAATGATCGACAATTCAGTGAAAAATTGAATAATTTCATGAATACGACTAGTATTATATTTACGACGAAGCACCTCTGATTCAGTCGATACTAGATTACTATAAAATCCTCTTACAGATAAAATAGTAATAAGGTTCTATCGTTTGTTAAATATATTGGTATCTATAATAATGGTTGAAAAATTTTTTTTGGAAATCTATTAAAAAAGTAAAAATTTCATATTATATAATCTTGATTTTACAATATTAAAACTGTATATCAAATATAATAATTCAAATTTTGTAATAATATAGTAATTAATTGTATTGAAACTTTACAATAATACAAAAAAACAATGCATTTATGTTTTTGAAGTTACCGAGGATTCCAAAAATAAAAAACAATTAAAAAGAAAACATTAATTTAATTTATATGGATTTTAAATTAAGTGCATGCTCTTTTTTAATTATTTTATTTATATATACTTTATTTAATTCATATAGTTGGTTGTCAATAAAAAATTTAATTAAATTACCTTTAATTCAATTAAATTTTTATTAATAAAAATTAATAAAAAAGAAAATTCAATCATAATATGGTGTATTTTTTTAAATTTAGCTATTTTAGAATTGATTGCAAATACAAACAGAAATAATCATAATAAAGTTCGATGCAGTCATAAAACTCAATTTTGTAGAATTTTCTAAAACTTTTATGAACTTTCTGCAAAGCTATAAATTAATAAAGCATTGTAAATGCATAAAAGGTAAATTTTCTTTTCATTGCTGATTTAATGAAAATTAATGCACGTATGAAAGTGAGCGAATCACATATTCATTACATTTGATCGCATAACAAAAATTATTTTCCACTCCTTTGAGTTGCAAATATTTAAAGCGTAAGCCCTCCAAACAAAGCTTTTAATAATCTATCGAATCGCTGGACGCAGTGGATTTGAAGAGGCAATAAAATTTTAAACCTCACCCTAAAATACGCAAAAATATTCGTCAATTAAAATGTAATAATGCGTCCGAGAGAGGGCGATATTGGATATTAAATCAGTCTTTGCAAATCCGTGGGAGGAAAAGACAACTATTATGTCTGGCATCAAAGAGACGTATGGAAATTTTAATGAAAATAGAAGTATAATTTGTGTGTTTCACGTTCTACATCATGCTTTAATGTACAATATATTAACTTAATGAAATTTGAATTGAAAATAATTGAACTGTCGAACAAATAATAAAAATATAAATTTAAAGTTTACAAATCAAGTTTTATGTACGGCTCGATCGATTATTTGCCCAGCAAGTTTGGAAAAAGCAAATTAATTATTTGCGATCCATTTTTCATTCGCTCCCCCCCCCCCCCGCCGTTAGTTACAATTACGAGTTTCAAGCCCGATACACAATTATGAATCTATAAAGATATTAGTATTGGTTTTCATTATTTCCATTTCTCTTTGCCCGAGAATCTTAATCTATATATATATATATATATATATATATATATATATATATATATATATAACTTTCAGTTTTTGACGCCACAATTTCCACGGATATCCTTAGGGAACTTTCAGAAACTACAACGTATCAAGTTTTTCAGTACATTGAGCTATCGGGTAGCATTTTTTCCAACCCGTTCTCTCTCTTCGTAAAGGTACGTAATTTTTAATACCATCCAAAACAATATCAACTTCATATATTTCAAATTGAAGTAATTATTATATTTATTACATTAATTTATTATCTTACGTAAATTAAGTTAATATTTATATTTATTAAGTGTACCTGTATTCATGGATGAAATCAACCCTGTTGTTACGATACCGAATTGAAAAGCAAAAACTACAACACGCTTGAACAAAGAAAGTATCGCTTAAGATTGTTACACCCGTGCACTTTTGTTCTGAAAGAATATGCATTATTCAAAGTTTTCAATAGCAAAACCAGCAATAGAATAAAATAAACAAAACCCCTAATGCTTAGATCTTTGAAAATATTATCCTGTTTGACCTTATATATTAATGTAATAATAAATACATCTGAAAAGTACGACGAGTGTACATTACTTTTACTTATGACTGCTGTAGCTATATAATGGTAAAAATGCACTTGCTGATATTTTGATTTAATGTAGTCATTAAAAACACATTAACTTTTTTTAAATTTAAAACATTCAGAGTTAACAATAGGAACATTAAATTTTTTACGATTTATAGTTATTCTCTCATAAGATAACGTCTTAAATTTCTTAACTTTGACAGTTCGTATCTGAGCTTTGATAAAGTCTGAAATTTGGATGAGTTACATCTTCTAGTATCCTTTATGTTTTCTCTGAAATTAATATAATTCTGGAATAATGGAAATTTCTCATAAATCCTCTTAATTTCGTTGCATTAATGACTTCTGATATCTTAGTAATGCTCTTTTCCTACTACTGTCACCTTCGCAAAAACCAGTTTGTCTAGAATCCATTATGTTATATGGTTCAAGTATTCCAGAAATTTGAGAATCAACTCATTATTTAAAAATTTAAAAACGTTACATAAAACTGCTAAATGAGCTATCGATCTGTCCAAGAATGACAACATTAAAACTTGTCTTCGTATGAAGCAGGGAAATGAAAATTTTACGATTCATGCATTACAAAGATGAATAAGTAGATTATGTATTGTTACAAAAGAAATTTTTAACATGGTGATATTAAAACCATCATAGTCTATTGCAATAGATGTTAATTGTTGTAGAATATTGCACACTTTCGCCTCCAAATAAGATAGTTACTAGTTAGGTATCAGGAATTTCTTTAATGAGAGTTTGATATTAATTTTCAGTAATTGGCGGGAATTTATTATGAATTAAGAAGACCTAAGAAATATTTAGATTGGACGCAGTAAATTCAAGAATATATTTAAGCTGGTTAGAAAAAGTAAGAGGGACAGAAGAAAGGGAAAGAAGAAGAAAGAAAGAAAGAGAAAGAGAGAGAGAGAGAGAGAGAGAGAGAAAGAATGACGAGACAAGTCACGTGAAAGACCGTGAAAAACGGATTAGAAACATTATATATTGAATTTTAATAAGATACGAGAATCAATAAACGGAATTAAGTCCGTGGTTTCCCTTGCCAATGGCCTTTCTCTCTCTCCTTCTCTCTCTCTCTCTCTCTCTCTCTCTCTCTCTCTCTCTCTCTCTCTCTACCACTCCACATCGTGTCTTCGCCTCGCAGACCTTGGTATTTCTTTCCGTAATACGACTTGAGTGCCAGGGCCACATGCGCAGTGAGCAAGGGATGGAAATCGGGCGGGCGGAAGCCTCGAGCAATACCTTATATGAACCAGACTGGCACGACTGTGGAGGGGAGTTCCTTGGGACGGTCACCGAATGTTCGCTCATAAATATACGTAGGGGGATGAATCTTATATATATATATATATATATATATATATATATATATATATATGTATGTAAATATATGTATAGTTTTATGCAGCTATATAACCACATATAGGTTTTATAAAAATTCGTCAAGGATATATAGATCGATTGTAAAGGTAGGGGGGGTGGAGGGGAGAGTCTTTTGACCGACAACGGAGGTTGGAAAAAGGGAGGATCGTCATTGAGATGAAGGGAAAAATCGAGCTTCGGCCTGACATTTTTTACAGCGAAACGAGCACTTTATAGACGTTGGCCTAGATTGACTAATAAATTTATAATTTTTACAGCCATTTATGATAAATAATCATTCGTTATTAGCAGTGCTATTTTCATAATTTTAATTTTAAGTAACATCAATATAATATATAAGCCTAAGAGCACAAATGGAATTAACACAATGCCACTCACTTCTATAGCACAATATACTAAAGAGACAACGTTTATTTGTATTATTACCAAAATCTGAAAGCTGCTAAGCCAATTGCAAATAATGTAGAATTTTTGTCTTGCAGTAACATAGATAATATTTGATCTTGACAAATATGTTGTTTTACTTAATAAAATGCAACCAAACTAAAACGGTGCACGACTCTATTTTTTTACTTCTGTATATATCTAATTTATATAGATAAACTGCGTTTTTTTGTACGCGTAAGACAAAATGAATTATTATAAATTTTTTTTTTCAACAATTATATGTATAAATGTGTTGTTTTTCTACATTAGGTAACGAAAATATTCTTGTGCCGTACACTTAATAACTTTTTAAAAATAATTTCCTCAAAAAGGATTTTTCCTTGTGCGAAAGGGGAATAAACGTATTTTTTATACGTTGTCGATGTCTTCGGATATTCTAATGTAATAAATTCGTATTTTTCTATGACTATAGAAATTCCTAAATAAATATTTTTGTACTTTACCCAAGCCCATCTCTAAGATAATGAAAAAAAGTATAAAAATGATTTTATATTTTTACGAAGAAGTTTATGAAGAAATTGAGAATTTGTAATATTGATGAAAGCATGTCAGTTTGTTTTATAAGAATTATTTTCTATACAAAAAGTTATTGATTCGGTAATTATTTCTGGCGAAGCCGAGACGCGAGATGTTAATTTCTAATAAGTTAAAAGACAACGATTTCGTAATTATACTTAATTAATTGTTGAATTTTCTCGTTTCGCGTCAGTACACTAAATCTAATAATTCAGATATTAACAACAACTATTAGAATAACGACAAGAGCAATAATAAGATGATAATACTTTTGTACAATTGTTAATATTTTGTGCTAGATTTATTTTCAAGTACCTAGATATGTACGCGCTATGCATGCAATTACTACAGATTCATCCCATATAAGCGGCTCTTCCCTAATTACGTAAATACAGAGTAGATCAGGAAAGTTAAAAGAAACACTTTAGCGGAGCGATCGTTAAAAACTCGCCGATAAGTCGTCGGGCGGGCAAACGAAGTTACGACGGAAAAAAAGAAAAATATAAATAAAGGAGGATAAAGCAAAAAAGGCAGAAGTTCGCGGAAGGAGCATCAAAGTTGCGCTAGCGCGGACGGGGCGGGGGAGAGCGCCCACTTGTAATCTTCTTGTCGTTCTCCCATAGGTCTTTGGGATTCAGTCGCGGCGCGCTCTCGCTGCATATAGCTATATGTAGTTGATATATACACCTCCGCCGCCCCCCTCTCTCGCTACGGCACAACTCTGCAGAGCGCGTAATCGATACTCAAGCCCGTCCGCTCCTTCTCCACCATCCTTCTCCACCTCCCAGCTTGTCCGGAGTTTAATTTTTCCCTCCTTATCTTTCGCCGCTGCATTTTCATGCCGGTTGACTCCGCAGCTCGCCTCGTCTCGATTCTATCCCGGCGCGGTCGATTGATTGCTCTACGTGTGTTTGTTCAGCCGGGGTGTTTTTTTTTTTGTTCAAAGCCGCCGACTTTATATGTGTCTCTGTATGTATATATATATATATATATATATATATATATATATATATACATACATGTATATATACATAGATGTAGATGCGCAAACTCTCTTTCATACATTTAAATGGAAACCCCGCGCGGATTCAATCTCGAATTCTTGGGCGCCGATGTTTATAATTCGACGCGTATAAACCGAGTCTTGCTCTCCTTGGATTTTTTTAACTGTTCTCTTTTTTTCTCTTTATCCTTCTTCCTCCTTCTCTCGCTCCCGCTCATTTCGCTCTGGGAATTTCGCGCAACATGATAGGCTCTTTTTCCGAGTCTTATTCTCCCTCTTTCCGGCTTAAGCTGAAAGAATATTTTGTGTAATATGGTTTCCGCAGCCGGGTTCGGGGAATGTGCCTGAATTTTTTAAGTCCCCTCTTGGCAAAGATGGCGAGGAAGAGAGAAAGAGCGAGAAAGAGAGGGGGTGCGATTTTAGAGATGTTTCGTGACACTGTCGGATTTGCAAGAATAACGAAATTTTCCGGCTCGGCGCTTTGATAGAAATTTCTACACTCGCTTTAATCCATTAAGACTGAAAAGATCCAAGAGCGCTGCTCCTGTTTCCTTAAAGTAAATCCGTACAGTCGGTATTACGAGGAAAATCCTTGTACTCGAAAAGGACTTTGAGCATCGATCCTTCGGATTTCGGCGTCACAATTTATTTCATATTAGAAAAGGAGGGTTTAGACTAATGGAAAATTAAATGGACTTATTAAGATTACACATTTTAAAGTCTACGCAAGTGTAAATTTTTTAGTTTAAACTTTTTGGTTATGTACAAAGTTTATTTACTCTTAAATTTTTTTAATACATTATATTTTGGCTTATGGACATTTGAAATTTTGCAAGTCATCTATTTTTGATAAATTCAACAGTGGATCTATTGAAAACGTATTCTATATTATAACGTCAATATGTCCGACCAAAAACGGACCTTTTTTACTTATTCCCTGTATATTGTCACAAGTATGGATTTTTTTAGATAAAAAATAAATCTTTTACATGGAAAAGTAATACGTTAAGATATATATTTAAAGCCTTTGATAAATATTATTTATTTAAGATTTTACTCAAATATGAGTTTTTTTCTAGTTTTCAATATACTATCAAATGTATAACAAAATTATGGGAATTCAAATTGACATTATTTTCTTTCATATTGCTTATTTGAGCTAAAAAATATAGCCGTACTACAATGATACGTTGATTATTTTAATTAATCGCGAATATATTCAATAATTTCTTTTGTATTTAAATAAATGATATAAAAAGGTAAAGAGAACAAATATACATAATTAATATATTTTGACTTAAATAATTGTTTCATTTGTATATATAATAGCTTTTAGATAAAATAAAAGCATAATTGATGCCAGAAAATTTTTTAAGAAAATTTTAGTAATCATAACCACGATATGAATAATTCATCACGCTTTTTCATGACAACTCTATATAATATGTAGAGGAAAAGTGTGATTTCCAATGTTTATTTGTTTCGTTTATTCGTCATTGGGGTGTATTTGAAATTTAAATTGCGCTCAAACAGGCATCCCCCATTGTACTTTTTATATTAACCGAGCAAAACAGGAATGCGGGAATTTTTTTCGCTTTCGACAGTGAAACTATAACCCATTTTCCCGTTTCTTTTTTCTTCATTTATTTCACGAAGTATATACACCTTAAGTCTCGAGTCGCATTATGAAAAATCCCGTCCCCGCTCGACGTGACCACTTTGAATATTTTCTCAGAAGTATAGATGGCGGGGGTGGTAGCGGCGGTCGGGGCATTATTCGAAAGTACATTCGGCGCGTTATATGGGACAGATGATACGTAAAGAAATAGAAAAAGCGGAGGATAAAGAAGGGAAAATATAAAAACACACCGGGGCAAAAATAAGTCCCGTGTGTATGAGAGTGCGCGCACGAGCAAACGGAAAATTCAGGAGTACTGCCGGGGAAACCGAGAAAGAACCGCGCGTCGAGCATCCATCTGTGAGACAAGGCAAAAAGTGCCTCTCTACTCTTCCATTCCGGCGTGGGATGGGATGAGGGGGGGGGTGCAGCATTAAAGCTTAATCTTGGCCTCGAGCGCGGCGCCAGAAAGCAAAACGCGTCGCTCGCGCTATCAGAACTGAAAAGAAAGGGTGGCCGGGGGTGAGGGAAGAGAAACAGAAAGAATCTGTGGAAGAAGAATGTGAGAGAGAGAGAGAGAGAGAGAGAGAGAGAGAGAGAGAGCGAGAGAGTCAGGGAGAAAAGAAGGGGTAGCGTACGTGTGCAGCCCGCTGAAGAAAACAGGTTAAAGCCTTCGCTCACTCCTCTCGTTCCCTCTTTCCCCGAGCGATCGATCGATATGGCGCGCGGCAGAGCCTCTCTCTCTCTCTTTCTCTCTCTTTCTATCTCGTTCTCTGTCCTCTTTGTCCCATCTCCCGGTCGCGCTCACCACGTGACCTTTTGCAATCTCTTACTTTCGACGCGAGAGAGGCCCAGCTCTCCTTTTATTTCTCGGACCGTACATATACCCTCAGCGGGGTTGTTGTATATCCGTAGCTAGTGTTCTATATACGTATACACACTGAAAACGACCACTCGGATTATTCGAATTTTTAGCCTGTATATATACATGTCTACTCCGGAGTATGTTGGATCGCGGCGATCACGTCGGCCCTCTCGACTGACCTTAGTTCGCTGCTTTTGACTCCGTGTAAGCAAGGCTCGTAGGCGGGATAGGGGGCAGTCTGTATTTGTATATATATATATATATATATATATATATATATATATATGTATTTGTCTCTATGCTGGACAACAGTAAGTTCAGGAGCACTGCTGAATTCGTCATTTTTCTACCCCAGCCCTTCTCATGTATTGATTGGCTCGTGGGATGTATTGCTTACAGCATCACATTGGTTATATTTTTTTATTCATTTTTTTTGTTTACCAGTAACATAATATACAGAGGCTATTTATTTTTCTGGCAATGATCGAGAAAGTAAATTATTTGTTCTATTTGTTCGATCGGGTGTAGCAAGCATAAAAAAAAGAAAAGAAAAGAAAATCAACGAAATCCCAAAAATTCTGCAAAATATTTATTTTCAAACAATCAAAGGTTTCCACTGAACCGCAAAGTGTAAATAATCGCATCACGAGTCCAAAATACGAGATCGTCTGGTTTTGACCCAGTAAATATAATATACATAAGTGTTGCTTAAAAATTGGAGACGAGCGAGAAAAAAAAATTTCGGACAAAAGTTTAATCGTTTTAATGGATGTCCACCAATTTTTGTTCAAGTTTTTTCTTTTACATTTTTAACTAATATAAACAACGTAGTAACATCGAAAAAATGGTTTCGAAGAGGAATTTTCATATTTTTCTTTGTTTGATGAGAATCAATCAACTGCAATTTTCATGTTTTTAGAGAAAATTGTCAGATTAATATTACTTCAATTTAGAAGAGCGTTGGTGCCGTTCAAAACCTTAAAATTACTGTTCTTGTCTCGTTCGGGCACAACGATCGTATTGTTTTAGAAGATATAATATTATATCTCTTAGATGTTTTATATTTAGAATTTTGACAGTGTTGGTTCATTGTTAAAATAAAAATTGTAGATAAAATAATACGTAATCTAAATCAACAAACTAAAGGAAAATAATATCGATGGCTAAAACAGGAGTTTTATCGTATCAGAACAAATTTTTATAATAAAATAACTTCTTTCAATGATATTTTTAGTCTATGACAGCTATTTACTATGGTGTGAAAACCATAGGACTGCAAACAGTAGGTATTGAATTCGCTGAGAACGGGCATGACAAACAGTAACTTTTATGGAACTTCAAATGGGCATCGATATAGTTTTATTTTTTGAAAAACGATCGTTTGTAGCCTTTGTCGAAGTTTCAAAGCGTCTGCAGTTTGCAAATCGTCGGAAAATCCAAAAATTTTCTTCAAAGTCAAATTTTCAACGTTGGCCGGCTTATACTACCAATAATCGTCAAAAAAAAATTTGAAAAAATAATTCATCTACCATCGTGGAAATTTCTATAAAGAGATTATAAGGTTATTTTGGAAACGAACAAGAAGTAACTTTTTCTATCAACCAAACATATTATATATACGTATACAATTCGTCGAGAGCCAGTCGTGGGCCAAAAAAGCCTTCATTCTCGTTCCCCTCTCCGTTGCATCCTCGTTCGTTCACCTAGTTATATGTTTACTTTATAATATCCGTGTGGAGCGTGAGGGAGTAAAAGAAAAGTTGGGTATAATAATTTAACGAAGAGGTGGAGGGGGAAGCGCCCGCGCGCACTCGAGCCCGTTTGTTATGCACCCTCCGCTCGCCGTGAGCGATATGCTCGCACTTGCTCTCATCCTCCTCCTTCTCCGCAAGGTATTCATAAATCCGCGTAGATCTTCGCAGATACATGCACACACACACACACACACACACACAGAGAAGTTTTTTCAAACCCGATGCCCGATCTACATTTCATTTCCATGCAGTTTTCCGCGCCACCCTATGCCGCACAGCCGCAGTCCGCAACTGCGGGCTGTATACCACTCATCCATATATAGTCACTCGATCTTCATTGTCCGTCTCATTCTCGCGCTTCGCAAGAGCATTCCTCTCGGGCTCCCTTTCTAAATGTTGAGTTTTTACTTTTTACGCTCTCTCTCTCTCTCTCTCTCTCTCTCTCTCTCTCTCTCTCTCTCTCTCTCTTTATCTCTCTCTCTCTCTCTCTCTTTCGCACTCTTTCTCTTTCACCCGAAGCTTTTCTGTCTGCGACCTCCTCCAAAAGCTGAAGGTAATCGTTTATTCTGAGGCCGCTACAGGTATAATGGTCGATTTCCGTTAAATTTTTAAAGGAGCTACGGCGATTAAACCTCCGATTTGACGTTAATCAGTTTTGCGAAGAGACAGATATAGATGACAGAGTTGCGCAGTTTATATTACTTTTAATCGGTTGAAAATCCACTTCGATTTGATCTAATTGGGCGATGCAAACTTTATCACGACAAATTAATTTTTCACTCGTATTACGTTTATTATTTCTCGAATTATATTTAACATGTTTCGGATAAATTAATGTCTTATCCCAGTTTATATTGCATCGAAACCCAGAATTTTCTTGGATATAAATGCATATCAATTGAATAAATATAATGAGTAAACACTAAATTTTCATAGCAATGAGATACAGGGGAAATTAAAACAGGAATTATAGAATATCAGTCTTTCAAATGTCTGTTACATTTGTTACATTTTCCATTATGAATAAAAATCTTAGTTATGTATCTTTCCATCCAAAAGTATAAAATAAATTTTCACAAAAAGATACAAAACCTTTGAGAAATGAGAAAATTAAAATTTCAAAGGTTATTATTAAAACATTTTCGGTACAATAGTAAATCATATAAATTTTAGATATAAAAATTTTAAAAATTCAGTTTTGCACACATTTTCACGATAAAATTGAGATATAATAACTAAAATTTATATAAAGTTTCTACTTTTTCGAATATAAATACGTATATAAATATCAAAACTATAATTGCAACACAATAAATGCTCTTAAAGTGTATTACAATTGTAATGCATTTAAATAATTATGATAAACGTAAGCGATGATAATTTTATGTGCAGTTGCTTCATAATAATTTGATTGAAATGTATACGGTAAATATGTAAACAATAATTTAGTAAAACTATTGGAAGCATACCGTTTGTTTATTTATTGAGGATAATTATGATTTATATTTATTGAAATATGACGAAATGCTTTAGCAAAATTACAAAAAGAAATTGTATATTGTACGTATAAGATAGATATATTTATAACTATATGATACACTATTATATTTATTATATATCTAAATTTTTTTAACCGCTATGTTCATCAGGGATAATTATAGTATAAAAAATAGCTAGAATGAAAATATATGAAGAAAATAAAAAAAATTTATAATAATTCTAGAAAAATTCTTTTGAGAGAAAAGGCGAGTCTCACTTGAGTGCAAAGGAGGTTTGACAATTAAGGGAATTTACATTACCATTTTAAATCGCAATCGGGGTCGTTGAATTGGACCAATCAAACAGGGCTGTTATTTCTACATACAAATGTCAATATGTATACGAATAGCGAATGAATGCGCGCGCGCGTGTGTGTATTTGTGTGTGTGAGAGAGAGAGTATGCACTGGCGCGCATCAACGTCGTCTTTCGCTTCATGCGATAAAAGCGTATAACAACGAGGTTGTACTTGGAGCTTCGAACCGAGCCGCATTTCTCGGGGGTGTCATTTATTTTTGTTAATACATACATAAATAAGTTTATAATATATCTATACATACGAAGACATGCAGGTGTATACATGCGCGCAGATGTGCGTATTTTATACCTCCTGCAGCTTTCAATTTCCCTCTGCTTTTGCTCTATTTTCCCTTTCAATGCTTTGCACCGTTTTGATAAATTCAAAATAAAGGATTCAAAGAGAGGATAGGAAAAAGCATGGAAAATTGAAAATTTCGGAAAATAGGACATTTTATCAGAATACTCTAAATTTTGACTTGCCTGTATTTTTAAAATTCTTTTGTCCATTGCATGCTTCTTTTTTGAGGAAAAAATTCTGCAAAATGATAGAGCAGATGAAGGAGAGAATCATACAAATCTAAGAATACCACTATTATATATATATATATATGTATGTATGTATGTATGTATGTATGTATGTATGTATGTAAAATTATATACATACATATGTATACAATCGACAAGGAAGAGAGGAAAGCATAAAATTACACTCTTTAATTTTGAATCAGTGAAAATCAAATCAATATAGAAAAGCATGATTATGCTACTAAATCCATACTAAATATGTGCGATTAAGTTAAGGTGTTTATATTTCTTTTAATTATTTAAAATATATAGGGAACACATGAAGATGATTGATGGCAAATACGTCCTGGTGACTACGTTTTGCGCTGATAGGGTTTAATAATAACAACTAGGATACTAATACTAATAATACTAACAATAATAATACTAATAATAATAATAACAATAATAATAACAACAACAACAACAACAACAACAATAATAATAACAACCATAATAATAATAATGCCAATAACAATTCTTGTTGTTGTTGTTGTTATTATTATTATTTTTATTATTATTATTATTATTACTGTTATTGATAATTAATAACATTAACATAACAATGATAAAAACGCATAAGAGGCACAGCTAAATGTTACAAATTTCTTTGCGCGCTTCCAACATGCACGTTGAAATAGCAACACACGGCACCGGTAGCGCAATTGATACATACATATTTCTGCAACGGACGAGCGTAACTGAGCGCACACATCAGGCATATAATAACGTTCGCAGAGTCACATACCCACAAGTGCCACCTGGATGCGCGCAAGCAATCTATATGCACAAGTGAATCTAACGTCTGCCCCTATCTCGTCGGGAATGGCGCGCGCGCGACGGCAGGCGCTCGGTAAAGGGAACATCGACCGTAGGCATTACGAAGTGCGTGAGCGCGCGAAAGAGAGGGAGGCAAGACAATGGCTTGACAAGCGAGCGAGCGCGTACGCATTATTGACGGCACATTGCATCGATTGCCACTTGTCCGCTATATACAGCTTTTGTTTGATCTATATATATATATATATATATATATATATATATATATATATATATATATGCTATTTTAAAGGTATTTTCATTTTGACTATATTTTTGCAACTCTATTTTCCTAAGGTTTAAAAATTCTTCTAATACTTATACTAAACTACCATTTAACTGATATCTATGTAAATCTCATCATAATATTTTTATAAGTTTTGTTATGATTTTAAGCATCGTGAAAATTAGATATTATTATTGCTGTAAACGATTTCTATACAAAAAAAAATTAATACAATTTTTTTCGACTAGATAGAAAGAACACCGTGTGATATACTTTGTATCTCCCGCTATTAATCATTTTTCTTCATCAGATTATATCTTTTCCTCTGCTATACTTCAGCGAGTGACCTAAATTACATCTACGTTAAACGCGTAACTATGTGTTGGATGACAGAACATTATTTATTATTTAATTGCAATTAAGTGCTATTGTGAAAGACTCAGGCATTAAAGTTCTTTTATTTTCATCTCTAAAGTTCTTCAATAAATTTTAAATGCTGCTAAAGAAAACTGGATATTGCGAACTTTTATTGTATTTTATTTTGAGTCTACTAAAAATATTTAATTTATTGTTTATTTAATACGATACTCCCCACTTAGGGTATTTGTAATAACTTTTAAGTCATTTTTCGTTTACCGCCATGGTGGAACGCTTATTGCCGACAAAATTTTATGAATGCGTTTTTCGCAACTGAAAAAACCCATAAAGTTTTGTCCAAATGCCGTAAGAATATTTCAACATGTTAGCATTGGAAACTTGAATCCTTTAGCAACCTCACCCTTGTAGGCAAAATTTGACTTTCATAAATACAAGTTCACGAAACTATGAGATAAAAGTTTGACAAAGTACAGAAATACTACTGTTGCTACTGAAAAATTATATTACTACTAGAAAATACTGTTACTACTCAGAATTACAGTGAATACCGAACACTTCTGTTAGTACTGAAAATTTTAGATGTGGTACAAAAAGACTGATTTATTATTTTATTTTCATGAAAGCCAATTTATTCAAGAACGGAAAGCTAGGCTTTATATTAATTTCAGATAAATATTGTAAAACATCTGTTATGAATATATTTACCACAGATTTACTCATGTATGTACATAATGCTTTCAAAAAATATATTCTAAAATTTTTAATTACTTAATATCCAAATGTAACATTTTTAATCTTTCCTTATTTAATAATCATTTGGAAGCTTTTTCTATTAAATCGTAATGTATAGACAAGAATCAAGAAGCATCGCTAAATGATTTTTATTGGTTATAAAATTACAAGTTAACTACTTTATCAGTCGAATGCGTTTTTAAGGAAGCCTCTTAATGCCTTTTTAACGTCCACGTAAAGATAAGATAATCCTCTATAAAGAAGAAAAAAAGAAGAATTCTTCTAATAAAATTGCTATCTCGGTAGTTAAAAGCTGATTTTTCTTATTCAACAGTATGTGACGAAAGTAGAATTGCACGAGAGACATACCTGAATGCGACAAGTTCTAAATGCCCTTCCTGAAAATTTCGTTTTCAACAACTAGTAATAAAATTGCTTGTTAGAAAAACAGCTAAAATATTTTTCTAAAAACATTATTAATAAGCATATTTGTTTTTTAGTTCTTGTAGATTTGAAAATCGAATTCTCATGTTAACCGATGTCGCGTGATTAATCACATTAATTACGAGAATTTATTACATGTTCTTTCATTAATTAATAGTTACATTATGCTAAATAACTATGTGTTCATTCGTTCATTGGTATTTTAGTGTTTTTTAGGACATAAATGCATTAAACAATCGTCCCATGTAATAAACATGCGGTATTTTCTATATACGCAAATTGAAAAAGATTTTGGATATTTTTACGCATTTACATCAGCTGCGCGACATCAATTCGGATGTGGGTTTAATTTTGAGGCAATTTGAATATTTAACCTTTAACGATCCAAGTATACTCCGTTTTCCAGACACGGAGGCGAAGTTTGGCGCTCCAATTCAAATCCTCCCACGAACAGTAAATGTAATAAAGACTCGAATGATGCATATTAATATTTTGCAGGAAAGCTTCTCAAAGAAATTTTATATCTGTAATATATTTAAAGGATTAATTACATTTATAAAAAATGTCGCATAGTCTGATCCATCGACAACGAGTGAATAATAAATGGAATCGCTAATTATTAAATATAATTATACAGTTTTATAAGTATGTTTGAATTATTGTAAAAGAGTTGTAAAATAGTCTTAAGCTAAATATATGATGATTATATTTGTGCAAAAGTTTTTATGATTTACAGAAAGGTGTAATATCCTAATGGATTTTATTAAGTTAACGACCAATAATTTTCGCGATAACGTTAAAATGGGTCTTAAACGCGTCATTGCCAAAATTCACTTAACAATTAAAAAAATTTCGTTGTATTGAGATTTCAGTTGCGCTGCGGAAGGCTTATCTTTCATCGAAATCGATGGCCCGTATTACTCGGCTCCGCAGCGTAAAATGCAAGAAAATATTTCCTCTGCGATATTTACACACGCGGTAATGCAACGAGAAAGTTCATATACACGGAAATATAAATCAAATTTCTATCTATCTACTGACAAAAGTATCGGGTAAAAAACTTTATAGATCCGCGAAAAATTTATTACTAAATAGAAAAATGTATAAGCTCCGAAGGAAAGATGTGTGTGTGTGTGTGTGTGTGTGTGTGTGTGCGCGCGCGCGTGCGTGTGTATCTACGCGGATTTTGGTTTTAACGAATTTTTCGCGTGAAAGTATTTCATATTTAAAACTAATGCACGAATGTTATTTTTTATTTGAATTTTTTGAATAAGAAAAAATTCTCTCTCGGATTAGAATGGTGAAACTATGGATTTTCTTTATGTATGTGCACAAATCTATTTTGCTTGGAAAATATTTTTTCTTTTTTATAACTATTAAGAACTGTGTTAATGGTTTACATTTTACGTTTTAATGACAATAATTAAATATTAATCTTGTAAATTCTTATTCTAAGGGAGAAAAAATTCAATAATTTAAATTAATTATCATGCAAGAGTCAAAGTCGAAATTTCAAGCATAATTAGTAAGTCGGAATCACTTTACTTATTTTTTCTTTTAAAGAGTTTTGATTTTGTGTAAAAATCGTATTTTAATATTATTGAAAGGTTATATTTACTCCATTCCAAATGGAATACCCCTATATTTTCGATATTTCTAAAGGAAATTTTTCGAATTTAAATTTTTTTCTCTCCGTCTATTTCACCGTCAGTTTTCGAGCTTAAAGTTTAAAATAACTCCTAGGGTTTATTTGAAAAACAAACTTTTAAGCTTTCAATACTTGGAGAATGGCAGAGGTTCACAGGGATTGAAAGCCACGGCTCTATCTAAAGTAATTTTCAAAGACTTTCACGTAAGAACAGATAATAATACGTGCAATTTTGATAATCTTTGAAAAGATTTCCTTTATTTCTTTTTTGCTATTGTTAGAAAATTAATTTATTTTTATGTACTACTCAGCACTGATCCTTTGTTTTTCTTTATACATTAAAATAATATAATGTTTATAATTTCTGTAAATTTTATATATTTTATACATTACTTCGCTATAAATTTAAGTAAGATCCAGCATTTAAGCAACTGCAGTGATTCAAGTTAATTTTTATGAATAATAAAATATAGGTCTTCATTTATAGTAATGTAATCGATTATTATTATTATTAGTCCGCACGTAAATTGTAAAAATCAAAATATTAAAAATTCTACTTAAAGTATAATACGTCGAAATAAATTATTCATGGGATTTCATTGCAATTTCTGTAGATAGTATATAATTTTGAAAAAGAGAAAAAGAGCTGTCTTTCATATCGATTGCATAAAACGGGATATTTAATGTTTATTATCTGCAAACATGACAAATTTTAATTAATTGTGACTTTTATTTATGTTTACTAGACATTGATGAACATATATATATATATATATATATATATATATATATATATATATATATATATATATATAATGAATATATATACACATTCACACGCACAACAACAATAAAACGACCGAGCAAATATCGCTTTGTTACGTTCTAAAGAGCCTTATTTGTATTTATTAAATTATAACGAAATAAAGTTCACCAGCTTCTTTGTATAGATGTATTTTATATTTCTATAAAGTCTTAAGATAATTGATAGAAGCGTGTAAAAATGAGAATGTTTGAACAGTGTTGTTTATAATTTTTGGATTATAATTATCTTAAGACTTTATAGAAATATAAAATACATCTATACGAAGAAGCTGGTGAACATTATTTCGTTATAATTTAATAAATACAAATAAGGCTCTTTAGAACGTAACAAAGCGATATTTGCTCGGTCGTTTTAAATTAGCTTCAACAGTCTTTTATGCAGGTTATATTTGAAATAACAAGATGGTCCAACTAAAGAGGTATTGCATGTCAAACTTACTTAATAGGAAATATAATGTATATACTGCAAAAAATGTTAAAAATATACATGTTTTTTCAACGAAAACATCAATCATGAATGGTATTTTCTGTCTTTCGTCATTATAATAAATAAGTAAAGAAATGTTTTCATCTATAATATTTAAGAATATTTTCAAGCAAGGATATTTAAAGGTTTCTGGTGACTCCGATAACATCAGACGTAGTCATACTGATAATGAGCTCAACTGAAGGCTGGAACTCAGAGGATCTTTTCTAATATACCTAAACAGAACATCAGTTAAGTCTGTGCGTTTTTTCTCATGGCTTCTTGGCGCGAGGAAATTTAGAAAAAAAGTTGTGAACGAATAAGTGCTTTAATAAATAATTTTAATTTTCCCAAACATACTTTTTACTTTATGTAAGACGCAATGTTACTAAAACATTGCATTTTTTCTTAATTTAATTGCACGCATTATTTGTAATTTTTTAAAAACAAGATTTAATTAAAATTAGTTTAATTATTCAGGTCAATATCACAAAGAATGAATAAATGGGATAATAGTATTAATATATAGTAGGAATATCATAACAATTATTATCTAGCCTTATGGTATCCCATTATAAATAGTTACAAGCTGCAATAATTGATTATTTACTCTTACTTGAATTTTGCGTCTTGAGAGGACATTCTTAATTTAACAATACATTTTTCTATCAATTCCGTGATTTGGGAGTACTTCTAATGCTCTTTTTCTTTAAATAGAGTCGCAGACTTCTTATAAATCTAAGGATACTGTTAATAAGTGATTATTTCTCGTAAGAGCCTTCAGATTCTTTCGCAAAAACTCTCTGGTAAGAATAAACAGCCATTTGTCTATTAATGCTGTGTAAATCTGTTTTGAACTTTAGTTAAAATGTTGTTCGACTCAGGTCAGTGAATAGGTCGTATTTTAGTTTGGAGAAAAGATTAAGAAGTTTGAAATCAAGTGACGTGTTCGGCTTTCTACCTCGGAATGTTCGAGAGTTTATCTGCGATCGGCGAACCAGGCTTATGACCCGAAATTTGACCCCGGGTGGAGGGGAGTAGGTTTTATAAAACCGCTGTATGAGGAAATCAATCGTTTTCAGATCTCTGTTGACCATAGACTAGTAGTATTCTATAAATATAATTTTGTTTCATTTAAATTCAATTTAAATTTAAATATTTGTTATTTTCATAATTTTTCATCACTTAGAACATTTTAGCGTATTATTCAATTCAACTTTTGATATTGTATAATTGTTAATTGTTGTTAGGTATGTGAGCTATGATTTTCTTTTATTTTCTTTTACTGATCGTATAGCTGTTGTTTTAGGCTTTATAAATTTTATTTTATGTTTATCCGTGGTTTTCTTTGTATATCTGTTTAGAGCTTTTTTGTAGTTATTGATCGCCTCCTCATATTTATTATTCCACCATGGTCTATGGAATTTTTGAGTTATTTCTGTTATTTTAGGTATTGATTATTCTGTAGCTTTAAGAAACATTTCTGTAACATTTTGTGTAATTTGATTTATATCTATTTTATCCTTGTTGAATTACTACCGAATACGGTGTTTAATTCATCTATGTTATCGGTAGTGTAATTCATATGTTGATCATCTATGTTATTATATTTTTATATTCTTTCCAATCGATTTAATGAAATTTTCATCTAAATAATTCAATGTTTGAGTTGCGATTGTGAAGTCGGTTACAGTTATGATGGCGAAATGATCACTACCTTAGAGTTCGTCTAGAGCTTCCCATTGTACATAGTTTGTTATTTTATTGCAACATAAGGTGAAATCTAAAACACTAAGACAACCATGTTTTATATTGAAATGGGTTGGATAGTCTTCATTCAAAATTACAACTCTATAGTATTAGTTAATTCTATAAAGATCTTATCACTCTTGTCTGTTTTATATTAATTTTATAGCGATAAAATGGCTATTGAAGTCACCAAGTAATAAAAAGGGTGAAGGTAGCTGTTGTATTAGTTACTCAAGTTCTGATATATTAAGTTGATAATGGTATTTAGGTATATATTGAAAATGTCTATTTCTTGATTTTTAATTTTAGTCTTAATCGCAATAGCTTCAATATTAGTATTGAGTGGAAAATTTTGTCTGTATAGTGTATTTTTACGAGTATTTCTACTCCTCTGCTTCCACTAGCCAAGTCTTTTCTAGTTTTGATAGAACATATATTTTTCATTTTAATTATGTCTTTGTATTTCAGATCTGTCTTTTAAACATAAACAACTTCGAGGTAGGAATTTAATAACTTTATTAGAATTATTAGTGAATTGATATATTATACTTGCTACAGTTCGAATTCCCTTGCTACTCTCCAAGAAATTTTCGAACTGGTCATAGTTTAGTAAGATGTACTGCTGTTTTAAATATTTTTTAATGGTTGTAAGTTTTGCGTCTTTTGGTTTGTTTTGAACTATGTTGATTCTTTTGAATTATCGCTGTTGATTTAATGATGTATATCTATATTTTCGCTTTTCTCCGTTGTATATTTTATATTCTTCTTACTTAAATTTTTTCTTTATTATTGGTTTTTACTTCTTATATGGTAATATGTTCTTTATTTTGTGATTCGTTTGCGTTTATTCCAGAATGAGATCTTTTTTATACTGATTCAATGCGTGTAATGCTGATAAATTTAGTGCGATATCTGTCTTTTATTAATTTTATATTTTTGGCTATATAGTTACTGTTAGAACTTAAATTATTGATGTCATTGATGTATTTACTATTTGTTTTCGAGCTTTCTTCTTTTGTATTGATGATTTGGGAGCAATTGCAATATCTTGCCAGATGTCCTTCTATATTAGAGAGAATTTATTTTGAATGTTTCTGATTTTCTTTTAACATCTTCTGGTGTCATCTATATTTGCCGTAAGACTCACAAGATAACTATACCCTTCGTTGCTTATTGTTGCTCGCAATGTTGTCATAGCGGTTATATGATTTAATTGTAAATTCATGAGTAAAATTTCAAAAGAAAATTTTGAAAATTCTGTCGGAATATTTCAGAATTTAATCCTTTTATTTTGAAAAATGAGCGGTCTAAGATTTACGTTTTTTCCATTGATTCATTTTGATTTGTTTGTTATTTCACTTACGAGTTTCGCGTTACATAAACACATTCTATTATTGGATATTCTAAAAGCGTTTAACACATTTTTCGCCACTAAGTTACCGATGGCATATAGTAGGTTAGATTTCCACCATCAACACAGTGAAGGATTATTCTTCGTCCTCTTTTAACTAATACTGCGGTATACAGCTACCATTATTCGGCTTCTCTATTTGAAGCGTAGGCATAGTTGATCACATCTTCTTGATTGTGAAGTCATTACAGCTCACTGCGGCGACAATAGACAAATATGTATCGACTAACTCTAATATTAAAGACACTTGTATATGAACAGAATAGTAGTATTTGGGATGAAAATGATCAAAATTGTACTTCAAACAATCATCAGACCAAAGGGGCAATGGAAACAATGGCTTTTTACGCGTTCTACTTATCTTTATTAGAAAAAATTCTGTGAGTTACAGGTAAATCCAGGATTCAAACATGTGAATATCTCCTTGCGAGTGTACAGAAAATTAGGGATCCTAAGAGATACTAACTCATTCAAAAATTTGTCGATACTAAACTTAAATACTAAACCGTAAAGTAGCAAACTAAGCTATTAGAATATATGTAAGATTCTCATCTTATGCATCCATTCTCATGAATATTTCATTATGTGTAGAGAAGACTTGTAAAAAGAATTCCTGACGTATACTGAGAAAAAATTGGGACACGACCTACTCGTATCGCCAAAATTTCTATTTTGCTTAGATTCCAACAGTGTTCATCATACTTAAATATACGTTGCATGCATTTGCAGAATAAAATATCTCGAAATATTAATTGAATTATTGTTTTCGATTAGAAGCTGATCTTGTAACAATAATCCATGTTTGTACAGAGAAATAAGATGATTTAAACATGAATTTTTTATTAAATTACTTTATTATAAAACGTACTTTACGATGGCAATTTTCTTTACACTCAATAAAATTTAATTTTTTCACTAAACTTCATAGCATTTTGTCGTATGCTGCGATTATTTATGTTATTTCGTGCAAGGTATTCATGAGTTTCCAGACTTTTCAGTTTTAATTGAAATATTTGGCGGAGAAGGGTGTACAAAAATACCAGATACAAAAAAATGCTCAAATAATGTCCCTGCTTTCAGTGTACTGTTTTATTATCGATATTTTGCTGAGCGAGTACGAACAAAACCTCCTCAAGTATCCACAAAAAGCATATAAAACATGAATTATAAAATTAATCTCGAAGTTTTAAGATAAACATAACGTATTTTTCTTTAAATATTATTGATTTACAAAAATTCGAAGCTCTCAATAACGTGCAATATAATAAGGAATCAATAAAGGAATGCTTAATATATTCTTGCTTTTTATGTGCTTGTATATATATATATATATATATATATATATATATATATATATAAAATTAAAATTAAAAATTGTACTTATGTCGACTGTTTTGAATTAAATCAATAAATATTTTTATCGATCGTTCAGTCTTTATAATATAGAATATTAGCAACAATAATGACAGTCAAACTGTCCTTGTTTATTATCACCCCCGAAAAATCTGAAATAAAAATTATTACTAAAAATAAATTAGATTAAAAATTAAAAATAATCAAATATAATAAAATAAAAATGATAAAAATAAGAAACTATATTCTATGCTAGCGAAGGACAACCTGACTGCCTCACAACTTATTTTATTATTTTATTTTTTATTTCATTTTATTATTTGTAATTTTTAATCTAATTTATTTTTAGTAATAAGTTTTATTTTAGACGCTTCGGGGGTAATAATAAACAAGGGCATTTTGACTGTCATTATTTTAATTAATATATTATATTAGAAAGACTGTAAGACTGATAAAAGTATTTATTAATATATATATATTGTGGCAACGAGGTCGAAAAACCTAACAATAAGATCGGATCGCAAGATCGATCCCATTTCAAAAGAGAACGGATATAATTCCCAATCAAACAAGCTCTACATCCTCTACCTATCTATATATATATATATATATATATATATATATATATATATATACAGATTTCTCTTTTCTCACGCCACGCTTCAAGAACTCGATTTGAGAGGCGGCGTTTGCGCGCGTGGGTGCTGCAAATGAAAGAAAGGGCAGTGGAAGGGGTGCACAGAGCCGCAGCAGGTTGCCCGGCGGCGACCCGAATGAAAGGGCTTAACGAGCTCAGGGGCCGCGCGCACGCTCCGGGACGGCAAAAAGCGTCTTTGAAAACTGCTCCGGGGAGGGACGAGGGCTCCGCGACGCTACGTGGTCGCGCGCTAATGAAAGCGCGAGCTTTTTCCCTATACATCTATATACATACCTTAAATGTATATATGTATATGTATATATGTATATATATATATATATATATATATATATATATATATATATAACTATATATACCACCTTTAAATCAGTCTAAACGCTTTAAATGCTGATTGACGATATAAGGGGGGCGATGATTAATTCTTCTTTTTTTATTCCCCACCCCCGACCACCTCTCACAACATCCACAATTTCCAGCCTCTAATTACGAAGGCGGGGCGGGCGTCTCTCCCAATGGTTTATACTCGAAGAGGCGTCGATTTGGGACGTCTTTAAGGGGCGTACGAAAGAGAAGAGGTAAGGGGTGCCTTTGTCGGCCATCAGCTTCGAGCGCAGTGCCTTTTTCAGAAGGGCAGGGGGTAGAAAATGCAATTTTATATAGAGCGAGGAATGCCAGCGTCGGGAATGATGAATTGCGCGACGGTTGAATTTTCATTCGGTTAAAATTGCCCCTGCTCTGGCGTTGCCTGTTATGCTTATATACATAGCGATGACGGAAACTTTTCTTTTTTTCTCTTTTTTTTCGACGAGAGATACATTCTTGGAAATAGCTATTGTAAATAATTATCAATCTCACGAGTTTTATCTATGCTTAATTTTGTTCATATTTTGGTACTATAATAAAAGTAATATTAAATTAATAAATATTTTTATGGGTCTTTCAGTCTTTATAATATAATATATTAGTTAAAATAATGACAGTCAGACTGTCCTTGTTTATGATCACCCCCGTAGAATCTGCAAGACTTTAATGTCCTATTATTTGCATGAGTAACGTTTGCGAATGAAAATATTATTTTTCCACTTTCAAATAAAGTATTTAATTTAACATGAAATATTTTACTTTATATAATAACATTCAATTTATATATTTTTTAAAACGTCTATTTCATTTTTCACGTTCAATATTACCTGCAATATGAAACATAATTAAATATTTGTTGGCACTTTGGCTTACGATAGACTCTATATAAGACAGATTCTTTAATAATTGCAGTTTGATTATAAATAATTAAAAAAATGACAATTCTTAGGTTTTCTTTCTTATTTTTGAAAATTCTTTAATAAACATCTAATATTTACAGACATACCACAAAAGGATTTTTGAAGATAAAATTTAAATAAGGATTTAAATTTTCAAAAATTTACGTATATATAGTTAGACAGGAGTGACTAAAATATATATCCAAAGAAAAAGGGATTTAAATTTACTAAAAAAAGTGATATAAACTTTTCTGAATATTACAAAATTTTCGTTTACCTTAGAATTGCGCCTGAAAGTTTTTGTTGTGTTTTCTTTATTAACATTGTCTTAACTCAAGTATCTCTCGCAGGTGATTAAAGCGAGGCGAGCCAGAAATTTCAAAATATACGAGTATAGTACCGAGGACGTAATATCTCTTTGCCCCAAAACTAAGACACTAAAAACAAAGCCAATATAAATAAACTAAGAACATCGCAAAAAGGGAGAGTACTTTATATTATGTACGTATAAATAAGAAAGTACTATACATTATATAATCTGGATAACTTCGAGTCTTCTCTTAATATAAACTGGACATCGAAGAAGGCTTTTCCGTGTAACTATTTTGATTCCCTCTTTCGTTATGCACTTCATCAGTTCCCTTTTTTAAGAATATTGTATTTAAGGACAGTGAAGAAGAACTAAAAATGAACAAGGCGATGTGAAATGAATCGTCCGACATCGGGAGTGGGGGTGGAGGGTAGGGGAAGGTAAACCATCGAGAAAGGGAAACAATGCAAAAATTACGAAGGAGCGAAATTTCGTCTCTCTCACTCCCTATCGACCGTTTCTTTTTACTTTTTTAACTAGATCTTTTTTGCAATGATGGTGTATATATTATGTATATATATATATATATATATATATATATATATATATAAGTTGTGTTTGTTGAAACATTATTCTTTTTATCGTTTTTGTACTCGTTCGAACAGAAAAATAAATAGCACGCAATCGAGTCTTTCTTTGTCTACCTTTCTTCCTTTTTTAATCAATGGGAAGTTCTTTAAAAAATAATTTTCTATTTAGGTATTTTTTTACAAGTACACTGATTGCACCCTTCAGAATATTTCATTGTAATGCGATGAAATTTCAATTTTATCAATGAAAATTTACGTTTTAGGGCTCGATTTAATGCTTCGATCTATCACTGGGTAACAGAAACTAATACCAACATCTGTACTATGGAAAATATTTCAAGATATAAAAATTTGTCATGTCTCGATATAATTGCAGAATTTATTTCTTTATAGTTACAAAGTATACAATCAAAATTTAAGTTTGTACATTATCGACATACTGAAATTATATAAAATATTTATGCCGACAGCTGAAATCCCCGAACCTGATAAAAGATTCAAAAAGTGAGGGTTCAACTGCAAGACGATACTAGTTATAGGAAATTTTGGATGATGATATTGATCGTGAACTTAATTATAATATTAAAGATCGCTTAATGAAAAACTCGCGTTTTTAAATTAGAAGTTTACATATGTGAATTCCTCGAATCAATGAAACGGAAAATTGTATGCTGAGATACATAACCATGTTACAGATCAAACCATCTCAATAGATCGGACAATCTGGAAAAAGTGCTTTTCCTGGTTGCATTAGAATAATCTCGAACTTATTTCTAACTATTAACTTTGTAATTTTTGTGACCAATATTTTGATCCATATTGATGTTCTTAATTGAAATATGAATAAATATCTTCACGTAAGATGACTCGATTTATGAATACCTATGATCAAAAATATAGACTTCTGCTAATATTTCAAAAATTCAACTTTACCTACCGTGCATGTTCAAGCTCAAGGTCATATCTAAGATTGCTATCAAATAGCAAATAATATATATCTTATAATTATTGTCTGAGTAATGTTTCATGGAGTATACTTTTTAAGTTATCCAACCAATTTGGATCTCTTTACACAACTTCTGCAACAAAAAAAAGCCCTGGATAGAATACGATACATCGTATTAAAAAGAATATAAGATATAATTGCCAGTTTTACGATGCTTTCACTCGAAAATGGAGATAAAGATTTCAAAATTAGTAGTAAGATATTTCTTTATTTTACTATCAGGAATGCATCGGTATATGTAATATGTGCATTTACTAGCACATCAATATACACGCAGGAAAATCGATCCAGAAATGCATAGATTTAGAAAGGCGGAAAGGATTTCTTTGAAGCCGGAGTTTACTCCACCTATGCACTCTATGAAACTTTTAAAGAGAGAAAGGAGCCGCTAGGTTAGAAATAAATATATATCTTTGTCTTATATGTGATTAAGATTAAAGATATTTGTTTTTCTCATGCTTTTTGAATGTTACATTTCATGCAATAATTTTAATAAATCCAATGCAAAGACTTATTACGAATAGTAGAATACAGTTTATAAAAAAAACTCTTTTTTACGGTAAAATTGAAAAGCTTATTTTTAAGATATATAATGCATAAAATTTTAACGTTATATGAACACGACGTATCGTAGAGATCGTAACTTTTCCGAATCCCATATTTTTATCTTGATCACGCTACTATTACACGGTTTCGAAATTGCCCAAGAAAAATGACGATTGCAACATAAAAACTAAATGACAAAATTAATATATTCACGTAGTATATATGTGTATATAATACAGGCACTATTTTTCTAGTGACTCCAATTTTATTTTACGACATACGATCGTTAAAATGAAATTAAACCGGTTTTCAAAAGATAGATGCACCACTCAACATATTAACTGGCTAAGCAATTGGTTTTATATATTATATATATATATATATATATATATATATATATATATATATATATATCTTAAACAATTCAATATCAAGAATTGTCTCTATGTTAAAATAGCTTTCGATGTATTTATTGGATTTATACACAAATATTTAGAATGGACGAAGATAAATTTCCGAGCAATCGATCAAGTTTGTTATATGTAAGCGTACAATTTTCGAGATAATCAATTTATTTTTCTGGCCCATTTCGCCATACTGCACTTCTAACCACATCGGGTAAATAAAGAAAGAAATGTGCGATGCCTGCACAGATACACTCGTACATGCACACATAGACTTTAATAAACTTTTCATGCGCAGTTTAAACGTAAAATTTCAGAGCAAAGAGCATTTCTCGGAAAAATTAGCTCGTAATATTATTAGTCAAAGCGTACTATTTATACTCGCGGAGCGCACCAAATGTATACGGTAAATATTTAATTTTTTTAATTTTTTCGAATAGCATGCAGAAATTAACGTAAAAATACTTCCTTTCATCTAAACGAATAATTTAAAGTTCCTTTTATAGAAATTAAAATTGAATTAGTTTTATATTTTTAGACACAGGAAATGTTCCAAAGTATGTAAATTAGGTGCTCTCCTTCAAAGTTGAAAGAAGCTTTCAAAGTTAAGGTTTTTCTTCCGGTTACATTTTAAGCAACTTAAAAATTTGTTTAAATTCTTCAGAGAATTCTGGAAAAAATTTTCATCTACTGAGATTTAATACTTATCTTTATCATGACTTTTTTTTAAATTATACACTTAAAAGTTTTATCTCGCAATACCTTATATTTATAGCTTAGCAGTGTATAGTGTAAATGCCATTAAAATTAAAGGTGCTTAGATGATACCATTATGAAAAGTTAGCGAAAAAAGAAATATATATATATATATATATATATATATATATATATACACACACACACTCGAATATATAGATTGGGAAAGAAATTTTCTAACTCGAAAAATGAGGAATAATATTACGTAATGTGCCCACTCGCTTGCGCGCGCGCACACGAGTGCATGAATAGAGTCGGCCATATATATTCACGAGTGCCAGCGGCCTTTCATCGACGCCCCCGTCCCCTCCCACCCTCGTATATGCATACTATACCTTTATACAGCGAGAGAAACGCACGAATTCCCCTGTAATCTATGAATCGCGTGCGCCGGGTATGCGCTGCATTCACCGGCGAAGATCAAAAGCCCCAGCGCGAGTGCGCTCGACTCTTGACTTTTCACGGGGCATAGACATACACACGTACATATACACATACAGATGTGTGTGTGTGTGTGTGTGTGTGTGTGTGTGTGTGTGTGTGTGTGTGTGTGTGTGTGTGTGTGTGTGTGTGTGTGTGTGTGGTACTTTTTGCAGTAGTGCGCGTGCAGGTATATTTCTCGCAAATTGAATTTTGGAAAATCGGAAAATCGTGACGACGAGGGGAGGGGGCGAAAATAAAAAGAAGGCATGCGACGGGAGCGGAAGAGCGCGAGGGGGACAATTGTGCACGCGTTCGAGCGTTTGCGAAGAATGGACTGGTATACTTGTACATATATATACACTACCTCGTCTCGACGAGAGGTGGTTTGCATAATGTCGAGTCGCGTCACCGAGCTACGGCGCCTTCTCCTTTCCTTTCCCCCACCCGCTTCCTGCTGCTAGTTACACCGCAAAATCGTTTTGTCAATAGAGTTCCTCGCGGGTTATTCCGTCAGGCTGTGGGCGAGAACATTGCGAGTAAAAAGAAAAAGAGGGGAAAAAAATGATATTGCGGCCCACCGCGGTCGCTCGACTTTCGAGGGCGAGAATCCCGATTTTTTTGTTCACCTCTCGTCTGTTTGTATGCCTATGCGTGTGTATTTGAGTGTGTGTGCGCGGCAGAGAATGTATATTACTTATATCTGAAAGTAATAGTGCGGACCTGCGTAGAATTAGTCTATAGCGGAAATTCTGGGTGAGCCACGAACTTTTTCAATCCCGATTCCCCTTGGAACGGGGAGTAATTTTGAATTATGCGTTTTTTCGCCGCGGATCAAGAAAGCGCGAAGCTTTTATATTTCCAAGTTAAAATTAGATTTTTAAATTTTTATAGAGAGAGGGAGAGAGAGAGAGAGAGAGAGAGAGAGAGAGAGAGAGAGAGACAGAGAGACAGAGAGACAGATAGACAGAGAGAGAAGGAATGCTGTTGAGGGGGGCGACTCTATTTTCTTCGAATGTGAATTTTTCTCTCGACATTTTCTTCGGATGAAACATTTCCTAAAGTAACGTCCGAATTCCATTTTATAGCTTCAATTCTGTATTTTTATGTATATATCTATTTTAGACTTATATTTCAAATAAATTTACAAATCTATATAAAATAGTGTATAATTTATGATGTTTCCCTTTGTATTGTTAAAAAATTGTTATTCCGTTCCCGATTCAATTCGTTCGGAAATGGAAAAATTTATCCGTATATATATATGTAACCGAATAATATCGGGTTACTGAATAAAATATACTTTCTTCTCAATTTCATTCATTCTTCTCAACTTTTTTTTATGAATTTCAACGCAAACCCATCTTCTTTATCCGAATTCCTCTAAACTGTAAAAATTTATTATTTTGGTATGGATTTACTATTCTTTTTAGGGTTTCACCATATATATATATATATATATAGAGCTATAGAAAAGTTGAACTTAAAAAAGTTTGATTGATACATAGCGGTTTCAAATTCTTTACTGGGACTCCCAGATTGAAAAGTATTAAATTTAGTACGTTATTCGAATTCAAGTGTGGTTTTAAAAATTGGTGGTGACTCGAAAAGGCAGGATCTAAATTAGTAGTAAAAGTCAAGGGTATGTCAGACCTAAGTAAATACTGAAACATTTAGCATTTTAGAAATTAGCAGGTAATCAATCAGATATAGAAATAATCCATGCTCAATTAAAAAAATTTGTCAGTGAATACAGAATTAACGATATTTCGAACGTTTTATACCTATATTTATTCAGTTAAATTGTTGAAGGATAATGGCGACATTATATACACTATATCTAATACAAAATTTGACAGCTGTAGTTACGTAAAATTTCTACAACTTTGATTTTATTTATTGCCTACTTAAAATGGACATCCTTATTTTTCAAGATAAACTAGATCATTTTTCTCTGTATAAATTCTCATAGGTACATGTACATCTATAAAGGAACATTATTTTAAATAATTATACAAGCTGTAAGCTATTCAGATTTAGTCACCCAGTTTTATTGAAAGAATTATTATTCTTTTTGAAAAATAGTAGTAAAAAAATTTAGATATATTTATGTGTAATATTTATATTTGAATTCTATTAAATTTAATAATCTTCATTAAATCGTTGAGTTGTAAGCAAAATAAAAATATATACAATCGATTAGCAGAACATTTATGTAGGCCTTAATAGGAAACAGATAATATTGTACGTATTGGTTAGATTTTTTGGTTCAAAAAAATTAAGGGCGCTATTTTTTATTTATCTTCTAAAAGAAACACGAGTCGAAATTGTTTTTCATTCCTTACATGCAAGCGCACTAAAGAAAATGAATTCATAAATTATTTATTGAATGAACGTGCAATGCTTCGCCTGTTTTGAAGACGCAATTTCAAAGATAGAATTGTAAATATAAGAACTTATTTATCAGCTAGGTGATTATTGATAATTTTTCATTTGTCACAAAACGAGATGTAGAATGGATGTTTAATTAATCCATTGACATAAATGATGTTTATAGATGTCATCTAAAAGTTCAGCTGCAAATGACATTCAAACGCGTTATATTATTTTACCGTCTCTAACCATAAGTTTAATGAAGGCAAATTTATTTTATTTTACATCCTTTACTTGTAATAAGAAAGTATTAATTATTTTTCATTCAGTACTCCAGTTATTAGATTTAAATTATTGTTAAAAATCATTGGTCTGAAAAATAGTATGTGTTGAAACACCTTCACCGAATACTTAGTAAGTGTCATTGTATTAAGATTTCATCACATCATGAAGATATCGATGCTTCCATAAGAAAATTAGCAGATTCTAAATTTCACATAGAAAACTTTCATATTTTTGCGTAGAAGACTAGCATAGTTGATAATTTTGCGTGGACAACTAATATATTTACATATGTTACAAATAGATAAATTTGTAAAGCATGCAACATTATCTTTAAAATATTAAAAGAGTCAGACGTGAGTTGTCTGTAGAAGTCCGACGCGTCGATATAATATTTATAATGCATATTGTATATTCTTACCATAGCCGAGCCTTATCAGTACATAATGTAACAAATTGTGCTCCCAAATCCAATTTGTAGTCTTTCAATCTTGCATATACATACATATATAGTCAATAACCAGTAACAAATCTGCATTTTCTCAAAACGCATGTTTATTAACGACGATAAAAGCTTCGCATTATCAGCAGTAGCAATTGAATGGCTTAAATTTCGCCTAGTGCTCGTGACCTACATTATAAATGTTACATATAAGCTTTACATTGCCCATACGACAGTCGAATACCATCGCGCGAGACCGGCCCGACACAGGCCTTACACAATCGCTCGCGCAGTCCGAGGCAAACAATCCGAGAATCCCAGCGTTCGAGGCGCGAAAGCATTCCAAATTCGCTTCGAGCGCGCGGTTTGAATACGCTCACCTCTCCCGGGCCCCTCTCGTCGTCGCAATTATTCCAGCCACGCGCCGCGAGGGCGCAAAGAAGAATGCCGAAGCGAGAACTGCGCGGCTAATGAGATTCGCGCGCGGCGTTTAACCCCTCGTTGGTCGCGGCGTTTCGTTCCCCCCTACCCTTCCCTCCTCCTTCGCATATGTACAAATTCCACTTTTGCAATGTAACGAAAGGCCTCGCGGCGCGTCGTCGAAGTCCCCCTTTCCTCCCCGTCCCAGCAAAAGTTCTGCGTATAATGCGTGCGCACGTATTATATGCAAACGACGCGCCCGCGGCAACCCACCTCCTCTACTTGGGGAAACTCTCTAGACGATTTTGGGCAACTGTTCGACTTGTCCCACCGCTCCCCCCGTCCTTCTTCTCGCCCACGGCAAGATTAAATTCGCTCGGAGATTGAGACGAATTCGAGTGCATGGTATATGTACGTACGGCCGAGCGAAAGATATAATCGCACAGAATCGCGCGGTGCCAGGCCGCGCAGCACCGGCCAATAGCGAGCGCGCTCTCAAACGAATGGGCGGCGAAGGGGGGAGGGAACGAGCGCGAGCGTCTTAATGGTGTTTTTCCGGCGTGGATATATTTTACAGGGTTCTTGGCTTTCGGGCGGGCCGAGCTTTTAAAATGGTATATTTATCGTTCTCCGGCTGGAGGGAATTTTAAGTTAAAGCCGAGGCTCCAGAGTTGGAAGGGCGATAATAATACCAGCTCCCTACTGATTTTTTAATAATATATCGACTATTTTTGTAGGTTGAAGTTGATTTACGTCGAAAACATACGAGGATTCAATATTACCATCAAACTATTGCTTCGATATCATCTTCATCAATTCATTCTACATATAGTAACATAATAAAGAGGCTTGTTTGAATAGGCATAAAATTTTCAGAAACTAATTAAACTAATCATGGTATAGTGTATTTTTTAAAGAGTAAGTTTTATTTAAAAAAGGTTCATAAATTCTATAATAATCATTCACGGCTTTTTTGTGTACGTATAGTGAAGTAATAGACAGGGGAGTGTAAAACTTATCGCTGTCGGACGAAGGAGTACTGGCATCGCTTATAGT
Organism: Sycobia sp. Sy_11; assembly: GCA_018907035.1. Taxonomy (NCBI): domain Eukaryota; kingdom Metazoa; phylum Arthropoda; class Insecta; order Hymenoptera; family Epichrysomallidae; genus Sycobia; species Sycobia sp. Sy_11. Next base: position 121,573 of record JACCIC010000133.1, read on the forward strand.
ATAGCGGCATTAAGTACATCTGCTACCAGACGGCGAGACGCCAATTTTAGCTAACAAGTTCTTAAACATTTTTTGCTTCATGTATATACTTAAGTAGAAGCATTAAAGTTACCATCAAATAAAATAGTTCCGAGTAACATTTGTACGTTTACTCCATTTTACAAATTTTATTTTGTAAATTAGAAATGTTCTTTATTAGTTAACAAATTATTTATCTGTGAAAAGAGATTTTTTGAAGAAATATATTACAGTGTAGAGTATTTAAATATGTAGGAATTGTTTTGCGATGAAAATGTTTTTCATATGGTCAATTATATGTGAAATTTTGAAAAGCCCCAAAACAATGACGTTACTTCTCATTATTATATAAGAAAAATTCTAATCACAACTTTTCATATACTCTGAAATATTTGTAATTCATGGCACTGATAAAAGATCATTATTTTTTAATAATAATATGTTTTATAAAACATGTTATTATCGGTCACATAATAATTTCGAGCGAAGTCAAAGTGGGGGAGTGCTATTTATGAAATAAGACTGAAAGCAAATGTTTAATCTTTCGTTTCTAACAATATGCTGGTTTGTGCGTGCGCACGTGACTACGCCTATATATACAATAATTTGTCCACTCGTGTATTATCGAGGTACAATTATGCTATATTAATATCGTTGTTTTAATCGCGTCTCCGTATAATACTTCGCGTATGTGAATTCATAATTGCGATCGATATACGCCTCGCGCGAGGTCACAATTCGCCGAAGTTGAAACATATACAACAGCGGTCCATTAGCAATTTACTATATATAACCAGGATGCGGTAACGCCGCAGACTTTGTCAATCATACATAAGCCCAAATTCGACAAAATTGGAAGGGGCCAGACGGAGAATATCTAAATATCGTTGGCCCGACGGAAGAAAAAATTTTAGCCTCTGGGGCGGGAAAAACGAAAAATAATGAAGGTTGGAAGAAGAAAGACGAATTACCTGCGGAGTGTGTAGCTTCTTCCTTCCTCTTGCGTAGCGAGCGATGAACTGGTACTGTTCGAGACACTCCTCTTCCTTTTCCCCTCTCTGAAAAAGGACCCGCGGCATCTCCGGCCGTCGCGCCGTCGCCCCGAGCAAAATTGAATCTCGGTGGCCAGAAGCGGCGCAAAGAGAGAACGGAAATCCAATAGGAGTGGAAGAGCCGACGATAAAGTGATGAAAGAAGAAGATGAAGAAGATAGAGAGAGAGACAGAGAGAAAGAGAGCGAGAAAAAGATAGCGAGAAAAATAAAGACCGACATAGACGCATCCAGGGTAAAAATGCGAGTCTTAAGTTTCCGCGCTTCGAGGCAGCAGATGTGGCCAGCAGTAGAGCGACCGATGTCCAATGGCGCTTTTCACGCTCTCAGCCTCATCCTTTTCTCTCACTCTCTTTTTCTCCTTTCCTTACTCTCCCTCTTGAAAGTCACCGGATCCGTTGTAATGTGCGTTGACTGCGTGATCCATTAGATCCCTCTAAGATACTAGACGGCGGCGACGAAACTGTCTCTCTCTCTCTCTCTCTCTCTCTCTCTCTCTCTCTCTCTCTCTATATATATATATATATATATATATATATATATATATATATAATTTTTATAGTTTCGTAGCTGGATTTTCTGCAGTCATTTTCGACGTTCTACTTTTAGGACAGAGGATATTTTATGGAATATTAGACAAGAACATATACATTAAGCAATTCTGATATCGAAACAATGATCGTAATATGAGACGACCGATATTGGAGAAATTTTATAAAGGAATGCGTTCTTTCGTCAGTATTTTTCATTTTTTAATTGCCAATACATATATCCAATAATGCAATTCATTTTTCAAGGCATTTGATGGCTAACAAAACAAATATTGGAAATATCGATGGTTTAAATTTTATCATTATAATTTTTTTTAATGAATTATTACAAATCAATCATCGCGAATATTGTTTACAATGTATATTTTTCAATGAAATACATAAGGAATCAAATGTCCAAATGAATTAAAAAAACAAACTGATAATACATTACATATAAATATAGAAAATGCAAATTTAAAATAATTATAAGAAATAAGAAACATGATATATAATATTTAATAACGAAATATTCTTATTTTGTTTTATCAACTATATTGTGATAAAAATTGAGACATCGCATAAAATTGATATCATCGTAAATTTTTTTATAAGATAAATTTAGCTTTCTAAAAAAAACTTTTTTACTGTATATAGTACTACATACTATATGTCAGAATAATCGAATCGCATCAATAATAAGGTCAATTGATTAAAAATTGTGCTTAGCTAATTTAATGTGCAAAATCTGCAAAAAATGGAGAATATTGTCCTAATTAATTAATGTTTAGTCTTTTTTATTAATGTCTTTCCAAGAAATAACAACAAACAATGTCAATCTATTTAAGAAAAATATTATATGAGGAGAAGAATCGAAGATACAGTTAAAAAACCTTGTGTCATATTTCTCAACTCTTTCAAAGACCACAAAGGATATTTATACGACTTATGTAGAAGATATCCCCATGTTGGACTATATATCCATTAAAAAATATATCATACCGAAGATGCCAGCAAAAATTCCTAGGGCATGCAAACTCAAGAGAAGTCATACTACTTGATCTAGAAAGAAATGAAGGCAATTGGAGAGATAATGCGGCCAGCGAAGCTAAACCAGGCCTTTTGGCTACCTATGCTGAAAAATTTGTATATAGCAGCAACATTGAAAGCAGAATTGGCAGCAAGAATGGTAGAATTGATTGGAGAGTCTGAACAAAGTTCTGATAGAGAAGATGGGGTGATCGATGAAGTAGACAAGCCGAATGCCAAACTTTGACCAGACGAGCATAATTAGTATACCAGAAAAAAAGATCTTGGCTGTAGTATAATAGATAAGTCCCGTGGTTATATGTGTAACACTCTTGATGGTTATGAACCACCGACATCTCAAGTGACTTTCACCTCCAAGATAGCAAAAAAGAACATATTCCTAAGCCAAGAACTACTCAAAACATTTACATCGAGAGCACTAGAGGTTGATAAAAGCCATCGAAAAACGTGTTGGCAGAAGAATCAAGTTTGTGAATATCTTAAAGAACTAAAAAGTGGTCATCTTTGTAAGACACGTGTTGAACCTGAGATAGAGGATTTTGTGTCGAAAAATTGCCAGTAATTCTTTTTCGAACATCTTCAGTTGCCTAAATCCATAGCTATTAATAAACTTAGACTTAAGATATGCAGTAAAAGTTTGCATAATGATATATATAATTTTGGATAAACCATCTAAAATTGTGGAAATTGATAATATCACTATAAGACGTTTAAAAATATTCACTTGGTCTAATAAGGCTGATAATGCCTTTGATGCTGTTTTCTTCGAGGCAAGAGAAGGAATCTTTTATTGCAAAGTAATTCCAAACAATATAGTAAATTAAGTTATGAATATTTACAAAATATCAGAACAACGCTACAATATGGAGACTGGCTTCCACGAAAATCGAACCAATATTGGCCGTCAAATAAAGCGACTCCATATCTCCAATTGAATTTCACTTCTTAATTGATGGAATTATCAAGTCCTTACGATCGAAAGATCACGGATAGAGATCAAATCAAATGGACTTTAATTGAATCTTCCATCCGTTCCGTAATGCTCTATCAAATAAATGTTATGAATGTTCATCTTTATATATGCGATTGAACAGCAATTTCATGAGTATAAAAACAAATATCTAGCAAACGGTGCTATTAGACAACTTTAATTCATTCAAAGCTGTTCAAATGATTCCTATATCCCACCAATGTCGCGCACAAAGAAAATACGATTATGCGAAATAGACGTAGCCGTCTTGAATCCATATGGTCATGCGTGGAGAGGGTAAGTGAATAAGACAGAATGAGAGTATCAAAGAGCTGGAACGATGCGACAGAACATGCGAAGATTAGATGTCCAATGGCTACCGTCGCTACAGAACTTCCGTTACGATATCAGAAGGATAACTCGACAATTTTTCAGTTTACTTCCTAAAAAGACAGGAACGCGAGCAAAATACCAAAGCGTATAACGTTACACGTACCTTCGTTGCTTTTCGCCGAACCAAAAAGCAGATCCAGAAATCTAATTTCCTCGGAGAGAATGCACCGGACGTCTCGGGTACGCGCGTTAATACCGACAACTGGCGTAACCTCACGCGCTCGCTCGCGTCGCTCCAGGGATATCGCTAGGGAGAACGGCGACACCGCACATACAAGATAGAGCAATATATATACATAGAGAGAGAAAAAAAGAGAGAAAGCATGGCGGATAGAGAGAGACACTGCAATGCACCATCTAGCAAGGACGACAAAACTTTTAATTAACATCTCATATTTATTCATAATCCAAGCGGAAAGAGTTAGAGAGTTAGGTGTAGGGTAGGGGTACTAACTCAGCCCGCGGCTGGTCGACCGATGAGTTAGGTAATCCCCTTGGGATAGGGGGCGATAACGCGGAATCTCCGAGTCGTACTTAACCGAGCTCTCTCTCTCTCTCTCTCTCTCTCTCTCTCTCTCTCTCTCTCTCTCTCTCTCTCTTATCTACGCGGAAAGTTTGAATTTGCTTCCACCCCGATTTTTCTACATGTACTTTTCCCTATTATTTACTACGTGTCGTTTTTCTTATTTCACTCTTTATAACATAAGAATTGAAAAGTCATTTCTAGAGAGTGAGTTCATACTCTTTTATAATGCAAAAATTGGACCGATCTCTATAAGGTGGGTTACCACCTTCTTAAAGTGTGGTTTCAAAGATCTTTTCATGTAAGTTTATAAATTGCTCCCTACTGAGTAAATATTAAAAATTGTTTTTTCCACCAATACTTGTTTACAAAAACATAGTATAAATTATTCTCATATTTTGATTTTTCTTGTATTAAGATGTTTAATCGATTGCGTTCAATAATCTTTAGTACGTGTAATAAAGTAGTCTAGGTATATCGGATTTCATTTTCAAAAAAGATCACTTACCGCATAATCGGGTCTAAGTCATTCACCGAAAATTGGAAACTGTCTCCAAATTGTGTAACAAGACCTCTAATATCAATTGTAGTATATATATTTCGACTTGCAGGATGCAACATTATTTACTAAAGAAAGAGCTGTCTTGGAGAAGACTATATATATCGTACATAACTTTTTACAAGCTCCTTAATGTTCTCATAACGATTTGATGAAATTTTCTATAATTGACATTGTTGCAGAATAATACAGGAAGTTAAGCCCAAACGTATTTTTAAAGAATGATTTAATTAATTTTTCATAATCATTTGGTTAAAGACTGAAATTTTTTTCCACGAGTTTAGAAAATATATATATATATATATATATATATATATATATTCTAATCTCGTGGAAAAAATTATATATATATATATATATATATATATATATATTTCTCGCATTTATATTATAAGCGCGGCCAACGTCGCGTACGTATCGGTCCAAGAGAGCGAACATATAAGACGGGAACCATCGCGCGCGCACAAGTCAAACGAGCACGAGCCGACGAGACGAACCTCTTGACACGGCGCTCTAGGGAGCCCGCGCGAAATTGAGCGAGAATCCCCCTGAGAATATTGCATAGGCAAGGTTCTATCGTATATATAGCCACACGGGGCATTTAACAGATATTTATAAGATTGTACGTTATATAGATATATAGATATATATATTGTAAAAATTCCCATATCCGACTCTATATATGTAAAGTCCTTACCGATCCAGAGATGATATTGCGGCGAAGGGGATGCGGGGTCGGGCAAAGAGGAAACGAAGTTATAGAATCGGTCCTGCATGCTAATGCGCGCAAGCTCGCGGATGGGACATTCGACTTGATCGATATATTATATGTACGTGTGGAATCCGATAGAAGTTCCAGTTGTACGTTTTGCAGTGTGCTACGCTGCCGACAATGCCGAGAGAGAGAGAAAGAGAGAGAGAGAAAGAGAATAAGAGGAGAGGGACGATAGCAAATCTACCTATTGGAGGGCATCGTCTAGTTTATATATATATATATATATATATATATATATATATATATATGTCTTTGGAATTCTCAACGATTCCAATTTGACCCTTTGATATATTTTATTTCAATAACAAATTGAAACGCGTGATTCATGTATAAATTCGGTAATCTCAAGAATTAATAATACATAAAACAGGGAAATGATTGTTTGATCGAATAGAGGAAGTTCTTTATACGATTTTTACGATTGTGTGCAATGGGAAGTGGAAGGAAGGGAGAGAGAGAGAGAAACAGAAATTTCAATCGATTCTTTATTATACCCGCGTGCGCGCGTGTGTTTGTATATACATTGGTTGTTTCAGTTTATCGGTATAGTAAAACTTTGTGTATTTGTAAATACATAATTTACGGAATTAGACACGGATTTCGCGTCAATTCCTCAATATATCCATGCAGAAAAATCTTTCCTTCTTCGTCGCTTTGCGGCAAATCTGCTTATTTTCCGCCCCCGTTAAAGTTTGAGATTGGGAAGCGAACGAAATATGAGAAAAATGAAAGGAATATATATATATATATATATATATATATATATATATAAGAAATGTATGTCAGATATGTCTTCTCTTGTATATTTACATTTCTGTGAATTTTATCCGCGACACACTCTCTGAAAATTTCTCTTATTTAATATTTTTCTCTTTGCCAAAACTGCGTGGTCTGCATCCTATGAGTTTTTGAAATATCGCACGCAGCGGAAAAGTATTTTCTTGACAATTTTCGCATTCTTCGCAAAGTAGACAGCACGTTGTATACCGATTTATCTCAGGGCTCTATATATGGTTGAAAAAAAATTGCAAAATTTACGTGATAGCATAGGTTTAGATAGGCTTTTGGTCTTGCTTTGCTTAAAATTAAATCTTACCCCTTGATTGACGATATACACGGCCGTAGACTAATGAATTATCTGATGATTGGAAATCTGACAACGAAGTCCTCCTTGTCATCACATAGACTTGTCAAAGAATCGTATAATACTTCAATCCACAACAAATTTAGGCAATACTTTACAATGTTTGTCTCTAAAAAATTATAGCAAACACTGATTTTGTCTAGAAATAACAATCCGAAGAGTGTCATAAACTACTCTCGTTTTTCATCACTAATTAAATTTTCGTGTTATTCCTCTGAGACTTATGTCAACACATGATTTCTATATATATATATATATATATATATATATATATATATATATATCCAGTTATTTATCCTGTTTAATCATTTATCCTGTTTTGATTTCGTAATTGTTATTAACGTTCATATGTGTACAGATAATTACGCAGCAGCTTGATTATCGCGACGTTAATTACGTAAGATTGTTATTCGAACGATATTATTCGACGAGTTTAATTTGTTGAAAGCTCGACATGGATGCTTAACTCTCTTCTCACATACCCTACGCCCTCCTTCACGCAGCGGGTACAAACCCCGCGCGTGCAAAATCACGAGCCATCTTGTTTAATTAAATACATGATAGTCCGTGCCTTGCGCTTGCGGCGTCTTCCCATTACCATTATCGACAGCTGTGCCTTATGTATACATTAAATTATCCCAGAGAGCGTTTCGAGCGTAAATTTTTGCTTGCTCGCGCGCGTCCAACAATATAGATTGTAGAACCGATGAAAGTTCGACAATTATATTCCTCTGCTCTGTCTGTCGAGAGCGCGCGAAAAGTCCCTCGCTTGTTATTAAAAACTTTTTTTTTCACTTTCGATTCGACATGGTCTCCCCCCCCCCCTACATTCTCTTCGTCCTCTGTGCTGCGTTCGTCGAACGAGAAAATCTCAATCGGCGCACACAGATTGCAATTTGAACTTTGGCATGGGATCGAGTGAAAGAGAGAGGGGGAGGGGGTGGAGGAGGGGGGAGAGAAAGAGAGAAGGTAAACGGTAGAGAAGAAAAAGAACAGGAGGGGTGGCCACGAAGCACGCGGCACCCGGCATTCGAAAAAATATTGGAGTCGATTTTTGTGCTCCCCCTCTCTCTCGCTCTCTCTCTCTCTCTCTCTCTCTCTCTCTCTCTCTCTCTCTCTCTTCTCTTCTTTGGAGCGTACGCGCGCTGCAGGTAAATGCGGAGGAATGGCTGAGGACTACGTGCCGAGTGGAAGGGGAAGAACCAGAGAACCAGAGAGAGAGGAGAATTGCCCTCGCCTCGATGTTACCCCTTCCTCGACTTCCTTCCCCTCCTTTCCCTCCTCTATCTACTCTGTCTCTGTCTCTCTTTCACTTTTTCTCTCGCTATTCCCCGTGCTGCTTCCACACACGAACTGCATATTTTTCCCCGGTATAAAGCGAAACTTTAAGCCGTTACACGGCATAGAAATGTAAGGAAATTTCAATGGGTCCATATAACGCGTTATATAACTCTATTGAAAATCCGCACTATTGGTAAGTGAAAATACAGTGACGTTGTCGGCTTCCGCTACTCCTCGACATAACCCCCCCCCCCTCATCTCTTTCCCTAGAGTACGCATCGAACACACCTGCGTGGATCGAACCGCACGGTCAAGCTTTGCCGTCATACCGACAAAGAAAATACATATTGCATATGATATAATATACGCTCCGTTGCATATCAAGCGCATGTTTAAAAGTGTTAAACGGGAAAGCGTATAAAAAGGGTAGAAAAATTATTATAAATCATATAACAAAGTAAATGATTAAATTATTTCTTTTGCATCATATGAAACAATGTCTTATAAGGAATTCATTTAGTCAGCTTAAATAAAGAATTTCTGCTTTTGATTCTACATAGTATGTATATAAATGATTTTCTTATACAATTGTGCATAGTAGACATCTTACAAATAAAAATCGTCTAAAGATTTCAGAATGATCAATTTTTATCCTTATTGTTGAGAAGTACTCTTCAAAAATTTTAGTGTATATTTGAGAATACGAAATTTGATTAAATAGTAGATTTGAAAAAAAGGTTGAGTAAAGCAATTTTATATATTTGACATGCTTAAGAAATAAGTCGACGTAATTTAAAAAAATTAAGTATTAATACTTTTTTATAAATGTATTGTTATGGATTTTTCTATATGAAAAAATATTTAATTATATTATATATTGTAGAAAGTGAAAATAATGAAATATATCTTATGAAAAAGCTATAAACTTTTGATTATTTTCTGTGTTAAAATTAACAAATGAAAGGAGGCTTATTAAAAACTAAGTTTTTTTAACATAATTCTCGAGGATAAAAAAATTTTTTACAAGAAAGTAGTAATTGACTCTTTCAAACGTTATCTTAAATTTTTAAAACTGTTTTAAATTCGATGAGTGATATTGATTGCTCATAGATAAATTATAAATGTAACAAAAATCTTTGACCATGACAACTGAATTCTGGAAATTACAAGATTCAAATGACTTTATTTAAGATTTATCCATATGAATAAATAATCATCTCGCAAACATCACTGAAAAAGATTAATAATTTAGCGACAATCAATGCGTAATTCTGAAGGAGCGATAAATGCAGCACCAACTTTAAAGTCATATCGTTTGTCCGTCTACTATATAATAAATAAATTCGAATAATTCATAAAATCTATAAAGTATGCACATCTGGATTTACGTGACCCTAATTGAAATTTAGTGCTGTGGACCAAAAGGCGCATCAGCATCATGACGTACAATATATAAATATGTATATATCCAACATATGCAAAAGCTATATATATATATATATACGAGCAGAAGACTTTCCCTTTACAAAAGTCAAGTTCGTATATCCCGGAGGTAAGTACACGGGGAAAAAGTTCGAATGCGTCTAACCCCGACGTAGATCTTATCACCGTCCGCGCAATCGCTCAACTCTGTTCCGTTTTACAAAACGGTTAACTGCACGACGTTAAAGCCACCTTCCCTTCCATCACGCAGCCCTGTGTGTGTATAGATGCTCAGTCTGTGGGAGGCAAAAATTCTCTTTTCTCTGTTTATCTCTCTTTCTCTCTCTTTTCGTGCTCCCACGGGAAAAGGCAGTTGCATGTTAAAAAAAAAAAAAAAAAAAAAAGAAAGAAAGCAAGAAAGAGCCGGAAACGAACGCCAGGTCGAAAACTACGCTTAGTATATATATGTGACCGTGAGAAAAGAGCCGCAGGCCCAGGACTACTCGGAAGTACGGTGGTACGAGCGGTGGCGCAGAGATGGTAAGGGGCACGAGGAGCCAAGTGCGCCCGCGGGCCAAGGAAAGAAAGTTCGACGCGGCGGCGCGGCGGCCCGCTGCCCGCGCACCGCCCGTCCCCGCATTATCGCCGACCGCGATCGTCAAAACTTTCGTATCCCCGAGTTTTCCCTACTGTTCTCCCAGCCCAGCCGCGCTCTCGCAGCCTTGCTCTCCGTCCCCGCCCGTATATGCCTCGACAGGAAGAAAGGGCAAATAACGAGAGGGGGTCGCGAGAAGGGGCGGTACACCCTGCGGGTCTCCCTCCGCCCTCTCTCTTTCTTTCTCTTTCTCTCACTCTTGAGAATTGCGCTAATTCTCTCGTAATTTTTGAAGAGTCCCCGGTGCGCGCTTGTCAATGCGAGATCTATATACATCCGCATCCCGGTACCAGCTTCTTCTTTAATTATTTCATTTACCGGCTTATACTCTTACCGTGCACTTCATGCTGTCTTTTTCTCTCTCTTCTCTCTATCTTTCTCTGTTTGCCTCTTTTTCTATTTGACTCTCTCTCTCTCTCTCTCTCTCTCTCTCTCTCTCTCTCTCTCGCCCTCTCTTTTACGCTCCTGTCTCTCGCGAAGCTCTGCTCCCCGGTATAAACGGAAAACGTTGATTTACGAGGGAGACTCTAAAAGTATCGTCTGTATCCCCGTACCTGAAGCTATACATAGTATACAGAGATACAGCACCCTTTTTCCCTGACATTTATCGATTTACTTTTTCACCCGTAATTCCTCTTTCTCGGTCAATATATACACATATACGGATCGGTTTACCGCTAGAGATTTTTCTTATTTGCATTTATATCAATCTCCATTATTATCAGATTCACATTATATGATTGAAACGGGAGATCAGATTATTGATCATATTGTTCTTGTTTGTGTATTTTTTAACTATAACGAAAGAGCCACTTCAGTTTTTTTTTTGCGGTCTCGCTTTTTATTGGAAAACTCGATACGGATGGAAGACGCGAGCGAGCGAAATACGAAAATTGCCACTCTGTATTACCGCTTCGTCAAAAAAAAAAGAAAAAAATGCGCTCGTGCCAATCCCGCTGGTAATGGCCGCGGTGTCGGCTTTTATCAACCTCGAGGATGCAAAAATCGAAGAGAAACGAATTTTCAACGACGTGAATGTTATATACATCTACATATATATATATGTGTGTGTTTGTATGTGTGTGTGCGCGCGCGCGCGCGTGTGTGTGTGTGTATATGTATATAGATATTCCAAAAAGGACATGATCAGAAGAATTACCCTTTTCGTTCGTAACACTTGCAAAAAATCCCAAATGTCAGACCAAAGTTTTACCACAAAACAATAAATAATGTGTATGTAAAGCTAGCACGCATTTATATATATATATATATATATATATATATATATATATATAAACTATATATTTTATTTTTCCCCTTATCAATAACTCGTATGATTCAGCTATTATTGTGTAAATTTACGCTCTGTCTAAAGAATAATAATTATTAAAACTCTGTAGACAATGGAAAACTATACAGTTTTTTAAAGAACTGAAAAAAAAAAATTGTCAACCAAACGAGAACCGAGAATAATATCGAATAAAGGTCTGCACGTACAATGAAAGCTATCATTTTTCCACCACATTTCCATATTGAAGAATGCTCTTCTCTACTCAATGATGACAAAACATGAAAGATATATAGAATATTTGACAAATATTTGAGAGGTATTAAAAAATAGAAATTTTACATACGTACACGTATATACTTGACATCTTCTTTGTTTTTATTTATTTTTCATAATTTTCGATCAAAATTATCGAAAAGATTTAAATGAAAATCACAATACTCGCTTATTTTTTATTTTAAAATAAAATTTTTTAAAAAGAATAATTTTATGAAACAAAACGTTACGGGCGATCGTGTTTTTTTTCAAGATAAAGCACAAATTCCTGTTCCAATTTGATACTTTTACATAGAAAATTTCTTGATCGAGGAAACAAGTGTCGATAATAAAATTATTATATTCTTGTAACTAATAGTCTTTTAATTTAAACATTTTATGTTTAGTATACGTAAATGTGTTTAATGATTGACATTTAATTTTGACATTATTGAGAATGAACATAAGGGAGTGTAGTAAAAATTTAATTTTCTGAAAATTGATTGAATTTACAGGAAAAATAAAATATTCTAGTATGTATTTGGTGATGCCTTAGCTTTAAGGAAACTAAAATATATGAACTGTCAAATTTAACAAATTTAACACGGTGTCTGATGGAAAAGACCGCATGTGAAAAACAAAATGAACGTTTCTACTATTAACTCCGAAAGTTTTCTTCAGGTGGAAAATAAAAACTTATATGTTTTTGCTTTCAACGTAAAGAAAAGTATATCAATGTTTCAGGAAGTTCTGCTTTACCATTTTTTAGCTACAGCAACATAAATTCTGGTATCTCGTTTTAGTTTTCACGTGTATTTATATTTACATTTATTTAAATTTATATATACGTATAAGAAAATAACGTGAAAATAAGAGGCTGTTCATATATCTTTTTCAACCGTTATCGAAAATTTCTACCGCAAGGTAAGATTTTGATATATATATATATATATATATATATATATATATATATATATATTCCATTCAGTTTTATATTTGAGCTCGATTGCATCGAATCTACCCCTTTAATAATTTGATTTCATCGGTATAAATTTTGTGACTTTTCCCAATAATTTTTATAACGTATACACGAAGACGTTTAATGGAAATCGGTAAAATTTTTATCAACAAGCCTGTCCTTTTTAGGCGCGCACACACACACACAAAACATATTTTGTAAACTCGATTGAAACTGTGGTGATCGTTCACTTCGTATACTAAGGCTCCTTCATTGTGGCCTTCACCGACACACGTATACCTATTATCTCGATATCGATAGCATACATAGATAGTCGGCTCCTCGACATTGCCAAGTACTCGGGGGTGATGGGGTGGGGCGGGGGTACCGTCCTCATAGTTCAGAATGACAAGTTGGGAGATTTCTCCGGCGATATATAAAGTTGACGGATGAGAGGTGATATAATATAAAGTGTGGGAGTTTCTTCCATGGTATGTGGAAATAATGGTTCTAGTGTACTCGAGTTTTGCTAAAGACGATGTGGTGTCGTTATTCATTGAACCTTTGCAATTTCAGCAGTTATCTGTTTGGAGCTTATACTTTTTATTTGGAAACTGTGAAAGTTAATGTCTATTGATTGAGCAAAAAAATAATAATCTCTTTTGAATAATATTATTCTTATACATTAGAATATTACAAAGTATAGTTCACTATACCCATTATGTATACGTAAATTCTACATTGTTACCGAATACAAGCAAATTCTTAAATCAATTAAATATTATAAATCAAATTTTATGTTTGATGAAGATGAATTTGCTTGTATTTCGTAAAAGTGTAGGATCCATATATAAAGGACATGTGATTCACAACAATTTACAATAATTTAATGTTTACAAAAAATATTGATTCAAACAATATAATTTTCTCTCAATATTTATCTTTATATTTATATAATTTTTCTATAATCAATTGTTATTTTTATTGTTGCTAAGATAACCTTTTTATTAATATTATTTAAATTCGTAACAAAAGATCTTATAGAACACTTTTAATTATATTTATTATTTCATAAAACATCTTAGAAGTTTACTTCAACACTTAACCAACTGACAAGAAAAAAAGTAATTTAGCATATCGCACGAAATAATATAACATACACCGGTGTTTACATCCACGAAATTATTAAATAAATCACATATAAAATTTAATAATGCAGACAAATAAATAGTAAAAATGATTAATTGGGCAGAAGCTGTAGATGACTTTGAGCATTTGTAGCCCAACAAAAACTTCCGAGCCTCGAGTCACAAAAAAACGGGGCTAAAAATATATCCAGTCCCGGCGGCTACCGCGCCGCCACTTATACGCTGCTTCCCCTTTACAAAGCTCAGCCACCGGACGAATGCGGACAAAATAAAGAGTTATGCATATATATATATATATATATATATATATATATATATATATATATATACGTGCGTATACACACATACTTACATTTGCGAACGGCTGCTGGGCTCGGGGTGGCGAGCACGAGGAGAGCGCCAATCAGGAAGAGCCAGAGGCCCCTCGGCGGAAACTCGGCCATGACTCTCAGCTGCTGCCGCCTCCGCCGCTATCGCTATCCCCGACGCGGGTCCGCGTCACTCCTCCACTCTCATTTGTCCCCCTCCTGTCCTCTGCAATGACGTAAGAATCATAAATCGCCGAGCTCTAGCCCATAGCGTGCAGCTTAAATTAACATTCAGAGATACACGCGGAGACGCCTGCGCGGCGAGAAAACGGAAAACGAAGTGCATTCGCCTCGTACGTAAATCGGGCTGCTCCGTGGGCTCGCGCGGCAAAATTCGAAATAGCGCTGTCCCCCCTCCCCGGCGATCGATATGGAAAGCTTAACTGCATCGAACGAATCCCGGGGACGAGCCCCGAAAAACGACCCACACCTCTCTCTCTCTCTCTCTCTCTCTCTCTCTCTCTCTCTCTCTCTCTCTTACAACGATGCGTCTCAGACAGAGGAAAGGAAAATTGCGAGAAATAAGGAGGGGACGACGAGGCGGGGGAGGGTGGAAAGGATCGCGCGCGGTCGCGCTTACTCTCCTGGACCTCCTTTCCCCAGGCTCCTGATGTTCCCCTCCCACTTCCTCGCCCCTCGGAAAAGTCGCTACGCGCGGCGGGCTCGCGCCATCGAGGACTTTCTACTTCTACTTCTTCTTCTTCTTCATCTCCTTCTTCATCTTCTGCTCGGGGAATCATCGTTCGACCAGCAGGCGTTTGCGCTTTTTCGTGCCTCCAACCGCCGCCTCATACTTCCCTATAAACTCACAGAAGGAGGAGGAGGTTTCCTCGTTTTTTTTCCCACTCCGTACGACAGTTGGATCCGCGGCTCGAGCGCGCGATTCACCCTCCTCCCTCACTCTCTCTCTCTCTCTCTCTCTCTCTCTCTCTCTCTCTCAGCCGCCCCCGCATTAAATTATTATGCTCGGGCGAACTTTTACGGGCACTAAACTTTCACTCTCCCCTCCCCCTCCTCCACGAAGAACCGACATTATTTTCATTTCAGCAGAGGCCCTCCCCCGCCCAATCCAACCCAACCTGCCCCCCTTTTCCTCGACTGCGCTCGCGTCATTTTTTACACACATATTTGCACTGTCCGAACGTCGCGCGGCCGCGGCGAAAATATGGATTATAAGCGTTAATACGGGACCGCGGGCGAAGGGGGCCGGGAGCTGTATAATTAAAAAGCGATTCCAGCGCGCGCTGCGGAAAGTAGAGCTGGTTTCGGCCTTTGCGAGGACGAATAATTAAGTCTTGATGAACCCGCACGCCCATGTGTATGCGCTCGTGTGTGCCTGTCTGTATGTACTATTCATGCATGTGTATTCGTCCAGCACTTGATTACGAGCGCATCTCTAATAATGGATATGTATACAAGGCAGAAATAAATGCGTATTGAAAATACTGCGCAATACACACACACACACACACACACACACACACACACACACATTAAATATTCTGTAGAGGTGTTTTTTAACAGTTTTACTATTTTTCCTGATTTTCATTTGTTTATTTTGCTTTCTTATGAAGATCAATATATTCAAATAGCTATGAAGGGTTGGCACAATTTTCTGATTTTATACACTTCGGTAATTTGGACGTTGATTTTCATTGTATAAAACCAGTCAGAAGTGTCGTGAAAGTTTGCTTTTTTAAGTAAAGAGTTATTTTGTACTTCAGTTTCTTAAGTAAAAAGTTACGTAAAATCCGCAAAAAATTAATTGTAAACCTTCGATTAAAACGCCTTATCTTTTTTGTATACTTAATATATATATACATAAATTTTTCTACCTCAAATTTGTCTTCGTCTTAAATCGATCTTCATTTTCTTCTCATATAAATAACTTGACCGCATGTTTCAGTTAAATTTAATCTTCGGACTATAACCTCTGAGTGACCTATTTTACTTTGTTCTCAATTAAAGATTCAATTCTCGCTAGAATAGCAAAAGAGCCCTATATCTTTATTCATGGCAAAGAGCTCGTCTTCTTAATTAAAATTAGTAATTACCCGAAATCCGATAGAGCACATCGACTTAATAGACTTAACGTCAATATGTATATTTTCCCATTTTAGGCAAGCCTCGACTACGCTTATTGACTTTTTTTAACGCAGTTATGTGGCGAGCACGATGCAACCAAATTACATTAAGATCCCCCATGTATCGATTTCTCACTAGATAATTATCTAACCGATATGTTCTTATGCATAAAATGATTTTTATAAAAGATAATTGTTCGGATTGTGTAACAACTATTGTTAAATTTTTATATTGACAATAACAATAAAACAAACTGTTGCTTTATTTTAGCAGTATGAAAGTTCTACATATATTATATAATGTAATAATATAGCATAAATGTTTTATTAATCATGGATTTTAAAAAGATTAGGTAATATTATATTCTAATTTTTTTGGATTTTTAAACGATATTAAAAATTTAAATTTAAATTTATATATATATTATATATAATTTATATATATAATTTATATATATATATATATTCTATTCTGAAGAACCTTCAGAAGGGACACTTTTGTAACACCATAGCAAATAGTCTAGCATATATAATACATAAGAACAGCTAAATGAGTGAAAGAATAATAGATCGTTGCATAATCCTATTTTCTACTATTGTACAAATTATACAGAACCTAATAGATTCTATAAAATACTTTTATTCCCGTTTAAAAAATGAAAGGAGACGTATCAGCTCACGTGATCTTTATGATGGTTTAAGTAGACAACATCTACCACCTCATTGACATAATTTACGTAGATGAACAAAATTAATTATATTATTTTTATTATCCTACACTTAATATCCAGTGAATACAGATTGTGTTTCTATAAAAAATTAGCATGTCCATAATACATTATATTATTCCGACTGATTATAACCGCAAAGACTCTCACTACCTTCTTTTCTAATTCGTAAGGTCTGTTGACATTTTTAAAAAAGTTAAAGCGCTTCCACGAATACTAATATATATTACGCTTTCATTTACGCATACAAATATAATATTGCATTTTCATACGTTTCCATGCGCTTGACGCTATAAAATATATCATAAAAAATTCATACATATAAATTAATTTCACAAAGGTAAAATTGTTTTTATTCCCAATGAATAATTTAAAAAAATACTGATCGCAAAATAACGCCTATTTTGTGTAGATATAAATGTCTAACTTTGTAACCCTGTGTCATATATTTATAATAGCAAAGGAAGGTTCATTCATGATTTGTACGCAAACCATTTCATCTTGCTTGAAAAAAATTGTACATTTAATCGCGAGATCAATGTAGCTATTCTTATATCATTTCAAAAATTAAAAAAAAAATTTTTACAAATAAACAAATTAATAAGAAGTTAGTGTAATACATTCGTCAACAATCTCACGAAAAATATAAAGTAATCATAAATTTTATTTTGAACTGACCTGTTTGATTGTGCAATGCCATAACTTATATAGCAAACAATGAATATTTAGATACGAACGAGTTAAAATTTGCGTATTATGGTCTGGTGACAGATCTACTTAACTTCGACACTAATTTTTCTCCTCTAGCCTACATGATGTAGAGCCTGATTCCTTTCTTTAGCAATTAATTGACTATTATAATATAAAACTTATACTCTATTCTACTTTGAAATACGAAAACGATATTCTGTACAAGTTTCATTGAAGTCGGTTAAGTGGTTATTGTTTTGTGATTACTTGTTTCTTAAATTTTAAAAAATCTTAACATTTATATGCAATAATTCTTAACGAGAGCAGAAAAATGTTACTGATTTTCTACAATATTTAATTAGAATATCAACATTTATTTAGAGTAAAGGCTACGAAAGAAAAACACACATAAAATACACACACTTATATTCGGCTGATTGTTTAAACTTTAATTTAAGCTCGAATCCAATAATTATCCTCGTTCAATTCACTTATTATTGAATTCCTATTTTATTTAACAAATTCACAGCTTCGTACCATATCTGGTGGATTCGCAATTATTGCGAAATAAGCAATGTCGGGTACTTTGTAAATTAAACGAATAAGTTGCTTGCAGTCGCGAAAACAATCCTAACCCGGGCAATCTGGTAAAAGGATAGAGCGCTGCGGTGGCCGCAGTGGCACATAATTCGTATGTATCTAAGTTTCGAGCTCGGTTGACTAACGCACGTCCGACCGATCGCTGACTTCCTCTACTCGCGGACCGAACGCACGCGAGAATTTCGCTCGGGCCGCGCATATAGGCGGAAAGAGCAAAGACGGGGACTAATTAGCCGGCGGTTCGCAACGCGCATAATACGAAATCCCGGCCCTGTTATATAACGAGCTCGGACCACACGCGCGCGCGTGCACACACACACACACACACACACACACACACACACACACACACAGAGAGAGACACACACACACACACATGTAACTGTAACATTCGAAAGATCGTCCACCCGATAATCATAATAATGCACGATCAGCCTGTTTCGAGCACTGACAGACAAATACACACATATATACACGAGAGGGGTTTGTATGCCAAGAGGGGGGGGGGGTTAAAACGTATTTACAATTGTGGTTCTGTGCTTTGGACGAGGCGCGCAGGAGGGGTAGAGAAGAACGCAATTCTTCTAATCGCCGAACCGACCGTATAATAATTTTTATGTCGAGGCTAGAAGGGGAAAACGCGCGGTCAGCGCACGCCACCTCGAAGCAAAGATCGCGTTATTGGATAGAACGCTGCGGGGGAGGGGGGTTGAAACCTTTACAATCATAATGAGGAACGGGCGCTGCATGCGGGTAGCGTGTCGTCAAATACGTGCCGACGATCGATCTAGTTATCCCCAGGATCAATTTGACGGATTAATAAAAATTGCGTTTACTGTGTACGTTATAACCTCTACAGTTATTGATACTGTATACATACGAAGTCCAATGCGTAAAAGTATCGATAAATAAAGAATTTATACAATGCCAGCCGTGTGTACCTCGGGTCTTTTCGAGATTCTCCAGCTCGTTTCATCATTATTTATACCCCCACCGCTGAAATTATTAGATCATCTCTCTCGGTCTCTCGACGAAATTGCTTTTTATGCAATCTATAATATGCTGGAGCCGAGGGCTATGTACCGCCATAAAAGCTAAGTGGCCGCTATAATATATACGACTCGCTCCCCATCTTCACTCCTCTCTCGCATCGAATTTAATTTAAAAATTACGAGACGCAAGCTTGACGCGTCTTTTATTCAATCAGAATCAAGTGTCGGTGAAGTTCTATATACGTACGCTAAATTATTCCATTAACCCCCCTCCTATTTCTTTTAGACATATATAAACCGATAAATTAAGGGGTGGGGACAATGGAGGCGGAGAGGGGCAAGGAGAGCTGAGAGCAGAAAATTAATAATTAATCGCGTAATTACTACGAAGTGCAGTGCTTTCCCTCCTCGAGCTTAAGTGAATTGTCGATTATGTATATACACTTGAAAATTGGATATCGTCAAGTGTGAGATAACTCGATTGAATTCTGATACACCGTTCTTCTTTCTACCTGTCTTTTCTTTGCTTTTTTCTCTTCCTTTCTTTCTTTTTGCACATACATACATTATTTCCAAATCTCGAGGAATAACCCAATAATCCGCGTTTAACTCCGACTACTGTAAAAATAATTACTCTTTGTTTTCTTTGTTTTTTTTTTTCTTGCTCGATTTCCAACGGGAACGCGCACGCCAGAGAGGCTCCGTAACCCGTGCAGCAGAGGAAACTTTTTCAAAGCCCGCGCTCGGCGTATTTGGAAAAAGTAGGTTAACGTCGCGGTCGCTGCGCTATTTATCGTCGCAAACTCTATTATGGGTGGGTAAACCAACTGGGATTTCGCGTAAGCTCTCAGGATGGGGAGGGAGATATCGTAGAGCTGCAAGGGAAGAAACTCTCGGGGATGGTGAACGCTACGAGGTAATTATGATTTTCACCTTTTGCCGATTAACAAAGCCTCGATCAATTCACGAATATTCGCACTGCTTTCAGGCGTCGAAGCGTGAAAAATAACAGGATACGAATAATGAGCCTAATAAACAATGCGATTATCTCTTGAAAATCTTCCGAAGCCAGGGTACACATATACACGCAGACAAAGGTAGATAGACGCACAAAATACAGGCAAATATATTACACACTCGCTCGCGCGCAACAACGCTCCAGCCGCGCACCGGTCCGGGATACAATCGAGCATTTCGCGCGAGCGTGTAACAATTACCGCGGGACATAGCCGCGGGCCGTGAAATTCCAGGCTGGAGGGGAGTGGGGTTGGCGCGCGATGCAACATCGCCCAAATCGAGTGGGGGTGTGGGGATAAGGGGGCGGATTAACGGTCGACGCGCGCAGAGAGTGTAAGACAGAGAGAGAGAGAGAGAGAGAGAGAGAGAGAGGGGGGGGGAGAGAGAGGGTGAACTCGCGGATCTAAAATCTATCCGATTAACGAGCCCGCTCGCGAAAGCAGTAATTATATCATGGTTGCAGTCTCCCGTACCGCCTGCCCCCCGTTTGTCCGTATAGAAAAAGAGCCCCTTAAACCCAATAACCCTTGCGAATACGAAACGTTTATAATTCTAGCGCGGGCCGTGCGTGTATAAAGAAGGGTAGGGGAGGGACCTCGCGCGACTGAAAAGCACGTGCGGCGATTCGCGCGCGTCACGGCTACTCCGCGTATCGGAGGTGGAGGATAGGAGGAACGACAGAGTTTTGTTAAGTCTCTAGCAGAGTGGGGAGGCTTCCAGGTTTGAAATCGCGGTAGATTTAAACCAATCGGACAAGGTAAAGGTGGAAGACGTCCCATCGGATTAATTAATTGCAGCTGTGTCTGTTCTTTTCTTTACCCCCCCCCCCTATCCACTACCATCCACCCCCATCCACCACCACCTAAACGTTCTATGTATACGTGAATGTTCTTTTTACTGAAATGAAAGATCTGTACAACCAAACGTGTTTTAAAACCTTCTAAATTATTCACCTAATCGGGTAGTAACGGACGTCGTGTTGCAATTCATACTATTTTTTTATGTATTTTACATCGTCGTTCTAAGCATTTACTTGCATTTTCTATATATGCATAGACATTTTTATATTTTACTTTCTTTTAATCTTGTAGTTATTTTTTGTAAATGTTTTAAATTACGTTATTTATTGTAAATTTTTTAATCATGTTATTTTTTATCAGTTATTAAGTTTATAAAGGGATAGCGCACATTTATTCGTCATGCATGCTTTTGTGCTGTTATAGTCAATCTGAAGCTATTGAAGACCTTGAGTTGTAAGTCCGTAAAATAAAATAACCTTTTTTATTTATATATATATATATATATATATATATATATATATATATATATATATAATTTAGCATTATCTTAGTATAGTAAATTATTCTATAAAGACTGTAAGATTGACAAAAATATGGATTAATTTAACGTTGTATATTTATATCATACGACAAACTATAGGGCAATCCTTTCACATTTTAAAATTGATATATTATTGTACTAATTTTTATTAATAAATCGCCTTTTCTCTTGTGTCATGATGACAATTATAATTCTCTAGCCACTTTAATCTCCACAATATGGGAAACTCATATCACGATTTTTAATTAATCCCTAGCCATTTAAGAACGCCTCTGCACAGGAGAAGGTAATTCCTATACACACGCACACACAGACATACACGCGCGCGCGCGCACACACACACACACACACACACACACACACACACACAACACACACACACACACACACACACACACACACACACACACACACACACACACACACACACACACACACACACACACACACACACACACACACACACACACACACACACACACACACACACACACACATACATATATATATATATATATATATATATATATATATAATCTGGGCCACTAGGCACATCGATCCCATCCCCGAACTGCACGTTCGCCTCGTCCCCGTGTAGGTTTGCGCTTCCCCATTGCGATCCTAGCGCGCCTCACCGTTTTTCTCCTCTTCCTTCTCGTAGCGGACAAAAGTCAAACCTTTCATAAACAAATAACAGACACACACATACATGCACACCCATACACACGTTCGTGTGCACGGGCCAAGGAAAAACAAAACGAGAATACAACGCACCCCGCTGAGAGATCGCTCGTCCTGACCTCGGTGTTCCTGGTGCGCGGCGCGCGTGGCACAACCACTCGCCGCTCCGCGAGGAAACAAAGAAGGCGCCCGCTGGTGCAGCGTGTCCCGAGCCACCGAGGTCGGTCCGTCGGTCGCTCGTCCCCGGGAGCCCCGAACTCGGTACGCACGTTTCCTCGCTCACTCCGTCATCGACGACGCAGTCGCTGAACTGAGGCAAGCCGACGCGGTGCACAGCACGCGCGCGCGACAGGATACGACGGGACGGAGATGGGCAGAGAGAGGACGAGTGAGAGAGATGAAGGAAGTGAAATGTGCCGAGGAGAGATGAATAGGCGAGCTGGAGGGAGAGCGACCGCGTGCGCGCGCGCTCCGTACCGAGTCGCTCTTCGATATATCTATATATAAATATAGAGGCGCAGAAAGCCCTGTGTGTGCGGAGCTCGAAAGCTCGCGACGCGACTGGAGGCTCCAAAGCTCTCTGGCGCTGCCGGTGCGCTAGCGGTGCGCCGCCGCCGCCGCTGCCGCCAGTGCTCGGGTCGAAGCTTGCGCAAGCTGTCCCCTCCCCACCCTCGCTCCTCCGTCTCTCTCTCTCTCTCTCTCTCTCTCTCTCTTCATCTACCGCATCGCCCCCTTCCTCCCTCCCACCCTCCCTCCATCGCACTCCGTTCCTCTGGGCCACCGCTGCCGCCGCAAGTCTGGAGCGACGCGTTTTTTTTTATTTTACATCTCGAGCTCTCTTCCACTCTCGCCGGCTGCGTGAGCTTTCTTCCGATATTGCGCGTCGCCGCCAACGCCGATGAAACATCTTCGTTCGGGAGCTTTAAAAGCGCACATATTATATATATATATATATATATATATATATATATATATATATATATATATATACGGAGAGCTCAGCGGAGCGCGACCCCGGGTATTATCCCCCTCGATGGATTCTTATCGCCGTTGCGGCGCCGGCGCCCACGCGCTCTTTTCAATTAGTGCACCGGGCGCGCACGGGCCGCTCGAGGATGCGTTAAGCTGTCCTGGAGTATGTGGGATTTACACGATGGTGACGTTGGGAGGGTGGGGGCTGGGTTTTCCACGGATTAACGCCGCCACCCCTGCTACTGCAGGACCGATTACTTAATAATGGCGCTTGTTCTAGAGCTCGTTGTAACAGCTTGTACATATGTAAGAATGTATGTCTGTATGTATTTAAACATTCGTGTGTATATAGAAAATTTTCGTTTCCTTTAAACTTCTTCTGCATCGAATATTAAGAGAGTCCGACGTATGAGCCTCGAGCCGTGAATTACTTTTAGCGCCCGTGCCGGCTTAGTGCAGGAAGAGATGCATGCAATATATGTATATATATATATATATATATATATATATATATATATATATATATTCATAGGGCGGGCCAAAATTTTGGATATTGTCCAAAAGAGTATGCGTACCGAGAGCGCGGGCTCGTTTCTCGTAGATTTTTGAATTACCGAATTGCACAGAACCTGTATAAACAATTTGCGTTTTTGACTATTTTCAGAGAGAGGTACGTAAATTGAACGGAGGAACGACACGACGGATGAAACTGGCAATGAGAAGTGTTTTATATTTTTAAAAAATGATTGTTCGCTCGTCGATATCGGTAATGCAAATATAATTAGAAATATGTCATATAAATGGTCGAGCCCTTCCTTAGAGGCCCGATACGTCGATGTTGCGATGATAATATAAATATAAGAACTTTTATTTTTATAGTTGTCAAAATTATATCAATAGATTTCTCCTGACTCTGCTTGCTTACACGATGTTGATAGAGTTGTTTAATATTGATATATATACATATCAAATATATATATACCAATTCTAGATACCTATATGCCTTTATGTATAAATATATACAAAAAGATACTTTGGCTTAGGTTCTCTGCAAGTAGGCCCACCAATCTTATAGTGTCGTATATAGATCTTATAGTAATATTGCTTTAAAAGTTTGAATTATGACCAATAGATATGAATTTTCACAATATTTTTAAAAATTTGCACGAGAATAAGTTTAAATTAGTTACGCTGATTTGCACCGTGTACTGTATTTTACATAGAAATTACACATGAATGAAAAGTTGAGCTAATATTGATCAAAAGAATCAGAAGAAAATATTTGCTTTTTACGAATGATCAAAGTTAGTTATTTTCAAGTCACTTTTCTCAATATGTTTTTTATTGATTTCTTATAAATAATGTAGTCGCTTTCATATTTATATATTTTTGGAATTTTCCATCATTTGTCATTTTACAAAATTTTACATGTTCAGTCATTTTACATGGTCCGTTGTTTCATTTTACAAAAATTAAGAATATCTTACAAGAGTTAAGATAGGTTTAAGAATAACTTTACAAATTTACAATTGAAAATTTGTTTGTATTAAAATATACATTGCGTCAACACAGCTATTAAAATATATATTATATGCTTTATGAAAGGATTCAAGTTTTTTCTATATTGCTACCATAAGTATTTATTATGTCAATGTATGTTTTACCAAGTCATTAGCGAATCTTCAATTAAATTTATTTTTAATAAAATACCACTCTCAAAATAGTCCTTTCTTTAATTCAATTTTACGCTGCAAGTCTCATTTTACTGCAAATGGGATGGCTTTAAAAAATTATCGGGACAGGCTGCACCGGAAGAAAAATATTTACAGACGCGTCCCGCGCAAGAGCGCGCGCCAGAGAAATCTTTGTTTGCTTTCATAAAAATATATCGGATAGATCTAGCTTGTATCCAACTCCGTTTCCCGTGCCCTTTGGACTGTTTTCAATTTCAATTTTTTTCTCTTTCTTATCGCGTCCGCTACTTTCCTACTCTCCTTAATTACGTTCGTACAACTTTCCGTCGGCGTTCTCGCTGATTTTATTCTTTCTCTCAATCTCTCTCTCTCTCTCTCTCTCTCTCTCTCTCTCTCTCTCTTTCTCTACAGGTTATTCGTCGCGCGCGAAATAGTATGAAGTTTAAAGAAAAAGAAGTCTATAAAGTACGAAGATTTCATGTAAATTTAAATTGTAATGAAAATTTTAAGACTGCCGACAATATAATATTGAAACATAAAATGAATTGTGCGGATAATTTAATATTTTGCATAATATTATGTCGAGGGATCGATATCTGATTATAACAATTTTTCCATATTTCAATGCTCATCGCGTTTACAAATGCCAATAGCGGCTTATTCAACGGAATACACGGGAGAATTAATGTAATATTGATATAGTTAAATCGAAATAATGAATTCAGCAATATTAATTAACAATTCGTTACTTTTGCCAATAGTATATAATATTTGCTCGACTTTATTGAAATTATAAAGCAAACGGCTAGATCTTCTTCCTGTTGAAATTTCTATTGACTTAATTCGTTGATCTCTACCTTAGTTGTTGTCGAATGAATGCGTGGACTCCTGAAAGCAAAACGTATATGAATACCCACTGACACAATGGGACTCCATCATTTCAGTAACAATCAAAGTAGGTCTTTCATATCGTAGCTAAAAATCAACCATCACCTAAACTGGTCTTTATTCTTATCTTTGCTTTTACTCAGCTAGCTTAGTGTTTATTCAAGATTTTTAATTTTTTTTTTTTTATATAGATATGTCCCTACCCATCTTAATATTAACTTTTTGTTGAAAATCTACTGTATGTTGCTTTGCTTTTATTTCCTCTTATTTTTGATTTTACGGTATCTACTACTTCAGACGAATTGGTTATAAATAAATACAGATCCAATCGATGTCTCTCCCCTTTTCTCATTTTCTGCACGCTCTATACTTGATTTTTTTCTGTTTTATCAAGATCAGTAATTATTTAAATATTATAATATAACTATCATAATAATTCATTTACGGTCTCATGTATTTCTTCTATTTGTATGTTTATATATTAATATATATATATATATATATATATATATATATATATATGTGTGTGTGTGTGTGTGTGTGTGTGTGTACAAATGTACTTATTTTATGATTTTTAGTAAATGGAGCCATCACACTCGCTATCACTCTTTCTCTCTTTGAGATGTTCACTGACGGTGACTGTCTTCTTACCCATTCCAAGCTGCTTCTGAGCAAGTCATTAGTCTTGAAGAAACTGCTGTAAAAACTCCAGATGCGCAAGAACGCAGCTCTTCGATTTTATAAGAAGTTCTTCATTCTTCCCTTCGAAGCTCGCAGAAATTATATTGCCATCCGTCTCCTATCAGACATTCTACAATGCGCCTCACCGACATATATATTTGTGCTTTTGCAGTTTCGCAATCTCAATAAGCGTTCAAAACTTAGATTTAGTGCATTCGAATTAAGGATATCGAGGCTCGTACTCGCACCTTTCCGTTTTCGTTTATGAAAATGGCTCAGCTGTGGAATGATTTACCTCTGACAGTAAGAGAAGCGTAGCAAATGCCTTGTTTATCGTATACATTTATTTATTATGTTTTTGTATATTTTATATCAAGTTAGATTTGAAATTATATAATTTTAAGTATATAATAATGATGTTTTTTATTATTTCCATTAACTTTATTATTATTCATTTTTTTGGCACCTTATATTTATAAACATTAATATCTCGCATTTTTTGTAAAAATGCTTAGTTTGTAATACAAAAATTGTAATAAGATGTCAAGAAGTAACTATTAAGGACCATAGTCCCTAGTATAATAAATCTCTCTCTCTCTCTCTCTCTCTCTCTCTCTCTCTCTCTCTCTCTCTCTCTCTCTATCTCGTCCTCTCTATCTCTATCTCTGTCTGTTTCTCTCATTTCCCTACACTTTTAATCATTCCCGCGTCCTCCATCCTCGAATTTGGAATTTAATTTTTTAACAACCAATCTATCAACCAGACAGACCTCCGTGTTCAAAGTGCTACGAAAACTTAGCGCTGTCCTGTTTCGACATAAACTCTATACATAGAAATAGTTTATTGGGGCGCTCGTAGTACAGTAAATCAAAATCTACTAGGGATGAGAATCGCCTTCGAACTTTCAAGCGTTGCATCAGATTCAAAACTGAAGTTTGACTGTTAAAAATATCGGTTCCAAATATCAGGTTTGGAACAATTCGAATCGAATCACCGATATGAATTATATCTTCCACGTATATACGTATAAGATGGTGATCTATTTAGTTTATCGACAATATTTACGTAAGGTATAGATAGATAATAGCGGGAAAGGTGCAATGACCACAAATGAACAATGTATGTCGTGTTACAAATGATCCATGTTTACAAAGGGCGCGATTAAAATATGCAATCACGCATTCAGTAAACATCAGACATTTATGATCATTGCACGTTTTCACCACGCCTTTCGTTACTATGCATAATTCGTATATAATTATAAATCATATGAGTAATAATTAAATTAAAATCTTATACAAATTTACAAGTAGAAGATATTAATATCGAGAGCTTAATTGGAACACTGAAGAGAACCCTTTAGCCGATTCGCATTTCAATCGAGACTTTTGTTTCAAAATTAAAGTGTTCCCTAGAGCATACAATATTTTATAAGATTTACATATTTTAAAATATTTCAGATATTCTACATATTTTAAAAAAATATTTTAAAAAATTTCGAAAATGTTTTCATAAAGCCCTCTTAAAATTTCAGATGATCTTAATCTTCTACCTATTGATTCTTAAATTTATAATACAGATTACTTATATTTTTGCTTGTATATAAAATAATTAATAGATTGATTGAAATAGATTAAGTGCGGAAATTATTTCCCAATGAAGTTACTTTCTGTGATATACTTCATCGTCGAGTGTTTCATGATGATTGTCATAAATTAACTTTTTTGACACATATTCTGTTTGTTAGACAGAATATAAAGTACCATAAGGTATGCTATATTAAACTTTTTTTTAGGTCTAAAGTAAACTTTTTTTTAGGAGGTGGGGACACTCAGGTTATGCTTTATTAACACAGTATTTAGATTATTTTATTTTTATTTTTAATTTTTAATTTTATTTAATTTTCTTTTATGTGTTAGTAAGAATTACCATTTCAAATTCTACGAAGGTAAGAAGGATAGTCCGACTGTCATTATATTAGGTTGTCAAATATCTCCCTTCCGCCTTTTGTCTTATGAATTCCGCGGCTATGTATAAACCGCTTCAGAGCTCGTATCTGGCAATACTATACATCATTTAAAAGGTCTTGAAATAAAGTTTAAAACGACGCTATGCATGATTAGTTTGGATATTGCGTTCAAAAGTTATAGACGTGTAAACATGTAGTTCACTAACGCCGAAATTCGCACTATTTTAAAGTTTTCCTTCTTCAAAGGCAAATCCGCTAGAGAAACGTTCCGTGAAATTAATGGTGTTTTGGGGGATGGCACGCTATCAATTCAAACCGCAGAGGAATGGTTTCGACGATTAAGAGTCGATGAAAACGATACCATGGACAAACCAGCCGGCGGAAGACCAGTGACGACGAATACCGATCAAATCATGGAATTTATCGAGTTAGACCGGCATGTGGCATCTCGTGAGATCGCCCAGGAGATGAGAGTTAGTCACCAAACCATTTTAAAGCATCTGCAGAAGGCTAGATTCAAAAATAAGCTTGATGTTTGGGTGCCGCATGATTTGACGCAAAAAAACCTTCTGGACCGAATCAACGCCTGCTGAAACGGAACGAACTCGACGCATTTTTGAAGCGGATGGTGACTGGCGACGAAAAATGGATCACATACGACAATATCAAGTGAAAACGGTCGGGGTCCAAGGCCGCTTGACCGTCCCAAACAGTGGCCAAGCCGGGATTGATGTCCAGGAAAGTTTGAATGTGTTTTTGGTGGGTTTGGAAGGGAATCGTCCACTATGAGCTGCTCCCATATGGCCAGACGCTTAATTCTACCATCTACTATAAACAACTGGACCGCTTTGGAGCAGGCTATCATTTATTCCACCAGGATAAAGCCAGACCACACGCTTCGTTGATGACTCGTCAGAAGATACGGCAGTTCGTATGGGAGGTTTTATCGCATCCACCATATAGCCCGGACATAGCGTCAAGTGATTATCACCTGTTCCTGTCCATATCAAACGCCCTTGGTGGTGTAAAGTTGGACTCAAAAGGGGCTTCTGAAAAGTGGCTGTCCGAGTTCTTCGCAAATAAGGAGAGGGGTTTCTACGAGAGGGGTATTATGAAGTTCCCGTCTAGACGGAAACAGATTATCGAACAAAACGGCGCATATTTGAAGTAAATCCGACCACTGTAACACTTTATATAAAGCATTGAATGAAGAGCAAAAAAGCGGAAGGGAGACATTTGACAAACTAATATTAGTATAGTAGATAATTATATAAAGATTGTGAAACCGATAAAAATCCTTATTAATTTAGTTATAACAGTCATCATAAGTTAATTACTCATTTCATTGAAATTATAAAATAATTTCATTAATAATTAATCTCTATTTAATTCGATTTTTGCCAATTAACTATTATATATTTATTATTATTAAATTAATTATATTTACATTGTATTTAGTTTCATGTTTCTTTATGAAAACTAATTTTAATGTTTGCGTACGCCAAAGTACTTAATATTTCTGAGAAATTTATGTAATAATAATAATAATTCTAAGTAGATAAATAAATAAATATTTAAAATATTTTTTAGTTTTTAAAATATTTAAGAAAAAATTCTTTAAAATATTTGAAAAAATTTACAGTCAAATATTTTAAAAGAAATTGCTCGCTGTTACATATCAAAAATGTTCTTAGTCGTACACTCATCAGCTTTTACGTACTTAGATCATTATACATTACCAAGAATATCAGCTCTTAACAATGCGGTGATGCTTTTAAGATCTTTTAAGATCGCTCGGCTGCAAGGGTCCGTATCTATGAAGGTTTTTGTTGGGTGTGCTTATTTATATAAAATTGGGGTGCTTACTTATATTTATTAAATATCTAATTAAATCGCGTTAAAATTATTGAATTTATGTAACGTACTTATAGTATAATAAATTCCGAGCTATTTACATATTTCTATTTATTACAGTTGCAATATTAATTTTGGACCTCTATTAGCGTTTCTATTGATTCTATATAGAATAACTTATTCTGTCGACATAGTCTCGTGAATTTTATATACACATATATATATAGTCTTTTTTTATTCGAATCTGTAAATATTAAGCTTTCATTCTTTGCTTTTTCTAAATGATCCGATGAATTTTGACAGTTCAGATATCAATTAATATATTTAGAAAAGTTCTCTATGTTTACCTTTCTCAAATAGCTGTGTTGAAAAGCTTGCAATTGCCGGATTTTATTTGTACTCTTATTTTTTAATTTTGATGGATTATGCCAAACGGTGGAGCGACCTTAAAAAGTATCAAACTGTTTTAAACGATCCTCGATAATTTCGTAAAAACCAAATTTATTAAATCGACTTTTAATTAGAAATATAAATGCCTTTATTTCTATTTTATAAAAATAAACAAATCAATATTTTTATTAGTCATATATAAGCATTATAAAATAATATAATTATAACTAGATAATGATATTCAGAACCTTCTTGTTTATAATTACCCTCGTAGAATCTGAAAAAAATGAATAATTTATAATGTTAGCATTTTATAAACATATTTTAAAATGTTCCAAAAATGTTTTATAACACTTTTATATTTTAGAATATTCATTCATAGGTACTTCAGAAATATTTAATAATACTTTTCAAAAAAAAATATTTCTGAAATATTTCTGAAATATTTTAAAACATTTTTCTACAATTTGATAAGATATTTTTTTATGACATTTTTGTATTTTTAAAATATTTTAAAAATATTCCAGCAGTTATTGTGGAAATATTTTGTACATACAAATATAATATTTTAGCAATATTTTAGACAGATTTTATGAGTATTGTTGTTGTATTGAATATTTTCAAAGAGTCGTTAGACAATGTCAGCCGTTTCAGTTGATCAAACTGTTAAAGCTTCCGAACATTTCAGTCGTACGTACTTTTCAAAGATCAAAAAGTTTCGAGCTTTAATTTCTGTCATTCACACCTATTCAAAATACCTACACTTTGTACATAGTGTTCGAACGGTACAATCAACTTGAACCGCGGAAATGTTCACAAATCTCATATCATTCGAACGACAGAATTTTTCTACCAACTGCTAATGCTGGGTGGAAGGTATTAATGGCTTGAACAAACCTTCGAATTGCTTAAAGATCAGAAACTTTCCGGCTACAGTTCGAATGTTCCGATTCTGAGAATAATCGCCTCGAATTTCTCGGGTAATACTGAATCTTACGTCATGGCGCAGTCTCCGGTGCAAAGTCATTTCAAGCAAGATGTGATATATCGTGGACACATGGCATAAAGGGGGGAGGAGGATCGAGACAGTGAGGGAGTGGAAAAAAGAGACAGAGAGAACAAGTGGGGGCAGAGATCGTCCACCATAAGCCGTAGACTATGGTTCGATCAGTCGTGAATTAGAAAATTAGTGCACGGGAGAACACGGGCTGGCCAAAGGGATCCGCAAGGCCCGTTAAACGCGCGGTTTATCAGCCGTACCCGTGAGCGCGAACGCTCGATCCGGCGCGATTCGGTGGAGCGTGCGCGCTTTTATGGCCGCTGGCCGAACGCGATTGTGGAGAGGTATATATATATATATATATATATATATATATATATATGGGAAGGATATGTATACGTACTCGCATTCGAGGTAGTTTTTCGCTAACATCGAGGATCGAGCCGGCCGACACGGGCTGCTGGGCGAGAAACGACCGCGAAACGCGCGCCGGCCGTTGACGCCGATGGATAGCCTCAAATGCGGATCCATCCGTTACACTGCCTCTATAATATTGATTTGATGTTTGCCTTCCTGCCCAAGCCAATTTTTTTTTTATTTTACTAGGATTTACTGGGATATAAATAAATTTACATCTACAAACCAATATCTATATAATAGAGCGCTGTATATCCACGAAGCTTCGAGCGTTTTGTAAATTTTTATCCGAGGAAACTCTCCTGTGAAATAGCGATCGATTTATATGATTGTATATATAATACAGAACGCGAAAGAGCTTTTGGTGCAATAATAATATGCTAATGGTATTTGATCCCTCCTGAATAATTTTAGAGCGATGTCTGCATTATATAGGAAAAGGAAAGATACATTCGTTTTCCTTTCCCGTTCCAATGTAGAAAGGATATATATATATATATATATATATATATATATATATATATATATATATATATAACAAAGTAGATATTTGTAACGCAGTTTAGCGGTACTGACGCTCTTTCGAGAATCACCCGATCTTGCCAAAATTGGTTCCCGCTACATCCTGAATTTTAAGATGGAACCGTCGTCTTTGGAAATTCAAGAGAAATGAAAACTACGGGTATAAATGAAATTCTTAAATTATATCTTCTTTCAAATGGTTAAAGACAATTACGCTCATCACCCTGATGAAACAGGATAAAATGATCACATGATAAATCAGGATTTGAAAAATTTCATTTTGATTTTATTTATATACGTATAATCTTATGGCAAATTTTCTGAACAAGTTCTTCCATTGCGTTACGTAGTATCAAGATCAACCCGATCATTTAGGGAAATCAGAGCATAAACGCTTGACTAAAAAAAATATACCACTCATGAGACAAACGTATGAGAAAATGTAATATCTACCAAAAAATACACTATTTCAAGTATAAATAGTAAAAGACGAGTAGTGTAGGGTTAACATCAATATTGTAAATTTCTCATAATACAAACAAATTTAAATCAAAGTATTAAAATGAGCTATGATAAAATATTTAAATGAAAATCCATAAGCACCCAATAGAACCCTTCATAGGTACATTCCGTAGTGGCGGAATATCTATAAATATTCGTATTATATTATATAAATATGAACTCTGTGAAGTTTCTTTTAGGCTCGAAGGTTGGAATTATCAACTCAACGTCATGGGAGCAAGATAGACGAATTAAAAAAAAAAAAAATTAAAATTCAATATTGACAAACACTGTACGGGCAACTGTGTGATCTGACAGAGAGCACACAAAAAATACCCATTGCTTTGCATGAGCCCATATATTTCCAGTCAAAAATTCTATCAAACTATATACACAGGTTTTACAATCTATGCACCCTTTCGAGTTTTATTCAAATTTATAGGTTTTTATGGTCGACCGTTCCTTTGTTAATTGTACTGTCCTCTATATATTTCAAATAATGTATAACTATGTTTCTCTTTACAAATTTTGTGCGTTCATTAAATGTAAATTAATAATTATGATTTTGTAAACAAAATTCGTGGCATAATTTAAGGATTAGACCTACACAGACTTTGTAATGGGACTAAGTAATTTACAATAAAGGGTATGTACAATTTCGCTTCAATAAGGAAATGTTAGAATATAATAACTATAAGTGCCTTGATGAACATTGAATTAATATAACGAAATTTGTGAATACTTGGTATTTGAATGGAAGAATTAAATTCTTACATTTAAATTAAATTAAACTAATTAAATTAATTAAATTCTTAGTTTACAAGTAATTTTCATAAAAGAATTAAGATTGAATAATTGAATTGTCGAATAATGAACTCGAAACTTACGAATAAAGATTAAGCTTGGTATTCTAGAATTAATTTGTAAAGTTCAATTTAATTTTATATAAATTGACAGTGTCAGGAGTACTAAAATTTTCAAAAATTATAGAATTTTACTAGAGTTGCCGTAATTATACTACGATACATTAATATTTGCAAAGAAACTTTCTTTCTAGATGCTAACTGCTATTGAGTCTTGCCACTTGCGATTTTACATAGACGCTGGCAGTTAAGAAAATTTTAAACTGTTACGAAACTCAAGTTTTGTTCAGTTGAGAAAACTACAAATGATTTTCCTTTATGGAAATTGTATTGAAAATACTATGCGAATTTTCTTTTTAGTCAATTAGAAATCTAAAAAAATATACCATATTTACGTCAGCATGACATACAAGAAGAGTATTTTACAGTTATATAAAGCTGTTTGCCATTTGACAATAGAGTATTTAATTAATTTTCTACTCATTAAATTATATTATTTTTCTGTGTCAAACTTCAATGAATAAAAATCTAATGATATTTTTATCATTGATTCTCACTCTGATAGGAAGGTTAATAATTTTGATATGAAGGTTAATTTATAATAAGTCAACAATATAATTTTATGTATCGCTAACAAACTTTCTATTCTCTTGAAGTGTATCCTTTATTGTAGCAAACGTACCATTTCTATTTACTTAAATGTAGAG
Organism: Sycobia sp. Sy_11; assembly: GCA_018907035.1. Lineage (NCBI taxonomy): Eukaryota > Metazoa > Arthropoda > Insecta > Hymenoptera > Epichrysomallidae > Sycobia > Sycobia sp. Sy_11. Next base: position 156,552 of record JACCIC010000133.1, read on the forward strand.
TAATCATTACTTAAAGATTCTTACGTTATACAATTGCGTTACTTAAAGTTATTTATTTTTACTATGAATATACTAAGTTAAAAGATTATAAATATTGAAATTTTATTCGTCATTAGCTACATTTATTTAATACGTAAAATCGAGAAATTTAATTAATAAATATAGATTTCAGAATCTTAGGAAGCTTATGAAACCTCAATCGTATTACTATTAAAATATATTTTTAGGTACCTATGTTCGGATTGGTCAGACTGACAATAATATTACATAATAAATATCGAAAAAAATAATTATGAGACTTCAGTAAGAAATAATATAGATATAAGGATTAAATCCAAGACATATTATTTAAGTGACATTACGACATTTCAAGTAACATAATAACTGTCGCTTAATTTTAATTTTCCTTTAATTATATTTTAGAAAATTAAAGATTTTTTAGTATTATTAATAAGCTATAAAAAATGTAAGCTATTTTTTCATTAGAGTGAAATTGTATTTTTAATATAATAAAAATTATGATATACCTGAAGACTAACAATCTAAGATAGTAATTTAATTATCGCTATATAGAAAAAAACATTATCGACCTATTATTCATCGATTTTCATAGGAAAATTATTAAATATAATAATGTATTTCATTAAGCTTACATAACATCTCTACAATACAAAAGTACTACTCGAAGACTGGGAAAAATTAAATTATCATAAAGCTGAGAACTATCAAGTACTTCAGGCTCCTGTATGGTCACCATGTTTGTGGTGTTATTGCAAACACACACACACACACACACACACACACACACACACACACACACACACATTCGCGCGCGCGCGTTTGAAAGAAAATAAACGTATATCGCTGAAGAAAATAAACGTCTATCTATTATAATTAATTCTTTATTCTCTGAAAATTGGAACATGACGTTTAGAGTTCGTAATTTACAATCGAAATCCTTATTCGCGGATAGAACAATGCATTTTAGAAAATTTTTGAGAATTTAATAAGATATCCGAAATATTGTATTTCTTTGATTAGTTGCTTCGTTTTTGTTGCAAAAAATGTGCAGTTGTAGTAATTTTAATTAAACTGTTCCTATTAATTGAAACCCATCATTGATAAAATTTAAAAAATGACTCTATAAAGCTTTTAATCAATAAATTCTACTTTCACTATTCGCATCGTTAATAGTTATAAAAACGCTTCAACAATATAGAGTTATTCTCGAAAAACGTTGTCTCGCTTAACAAGAAATGTCCCCAAAAAGGAGACCTCTTGCCTGAGCAAAATACAACATGCGTCCACTGATCAGGGAATTCAAAAACCAAATTTATACAGTAAACCATCAATTAAGAATGAGGGGTTGAAACAACATAACATATAAGAATAATATGAAACAGCATTTTTCTAGATTAATATAGTCATAGAATATGGTATTATACACCCTTCATTTTAAAAAATATCGTACGCAATACTTTGGAGTAAAATTTGATGGTAGATGAAACAACACGAGTTTTTTTTGTACCACTTTTGTTCGAGCGACAATATTTATGTGATAATGACCTATTTTGGCCAATTGTTTCGCAATATACTATGTTATCTCAAAACTGTAAAAGGAAATTTCACGAATTGTACAAAAATGCAGACTACCAGATGTCAGTGTAGTACTACTACATTAAAAGAAAACAAGGTAACTCTTTTCCATAGACGGATCCGTAAAGTTCAATTTTATGGACGAAAAACATTCCTTGAAAACAAAGTTTACGAGTGCAATACCAAAAAGATACTTTTCAGTTCTTGTAGAAAATGTGATAGATTTTGACCACTATTATTATGATAGAAAAATACACAATTACAGTTACTACACGGTACCGACCATGAAAATCCCGATAAAAGAAAGCCCCACTGTTTATTCGTTTCGTAAGAATACCATCATAACCCTCTTTCAAAGAGCATTTAGTCACGCGCGATCTCGTCAAGCTTATAAAAAGTAAATGGACTTATCCTCCTCCCCCTCCCATTACTTTTTCGCATTTTCTGACGCCCGATTAACTTTACGACACGGCGCGGGCGCGCCGCTTCGACCTCCGCGCGCGAAGAGAACACAATCGATAGACTCCGTAACTGTGTCGCGGCTATATTTCCGCGACATCGCGTCGCGTCGACGAAAAGCTTTTTCCGCATATACATATAGGACCGCAACTTCGGCCCAGCTTTTGATCTGCTTTTAGCGAGACTGGGCATAAATAACGAGAACGCCCAGTTATTTGTTCTATAATAATTTCCATCTTTCCCTCTCACTTCCCTCACCCATCTACAGCGATTAGAGAGCGAGTCGCTAGTTCGCGGGGGTGGAGGGGGGGGGGCGAGGGCAGTAACAATATTCCCGCGTCGCTCGGTCTTGGCGCGGGCTCTGACGCGTCGTCTCGATCTTCGTGCCGAAGCCGGTCTCTTTCTCTATACACAATATAGGTACTCGATCCTCTGTCGTCTCCCCATTGCACTGTTCTCTCATCCCAACCCTCCTCGACAATGGTATTACCTGGTATTATTCTCGGCGCTGCCGGTGCGCGACTTTACGATCGGAGGTAAGGAGCTATGCGCGCGCGCTCTCTCTCTCCCTCTCTCTAAGCACGATATATATATATATATATATATATATATATATATATATATATATATATATATATGAAACCAGAGAGCGAGTTTCGCCGTCGTAAACAACGGGATTCCGGAGCGTGAGAGCACGGAGAAGGGAGGGAGCGCACTGTTTAGAACGCGAGACAGCGAAAATGACGATTGTTGCAGAATCGGCGAGTTTTCGAGGAGAGCGTGGCGGAGGGGGAAGGCGGCAGGGAAGAGAGGCGAGGCTGCCTCGCAGCCCGATGCCTGCGACGGGGCGCGTTGCCACAGAGGGTGGAGCGCTCGCGCGAACGGTATAAAGTTTGGCCAAGGAGTTGCGCGGGACGCCGAAAGTTCGGCCCGGCTTTGATTAGCTTCCCGTGCGCGCTCGCGCGCCCCTGTACCGACTTCGATTTCTAATTAAACTTGGGGGGATTCGTCGGCCTCGCCATCAGCTGCGGCCGCGTCCGTTTCTTTTCGATCCAATATGCAGTTGTGCTCGTTAGCCTGAAAATGTCAAGAACGATAGTGTGGAACCGTGTGTTGGGAGAATGCATAAGGAGACCTGTAGGATCAAACAAGAACTCCGGTGGGAATTTTCGAATGCGCAATTTTCGAGATTATTGTTATATTATTATCAATTTTCATGTATTATTACTTAATTTGCTTACAAAAAAAAAAAACATTACGAGGACGCATTTGCATCCTATTATATAGGCGAATTAGAAGCAATAATAATTTAACTTATCTATTCTAGCATATCAGCTTTTTCTCAAAAGTAGAAAATTTAACTCAATTGAAGCTGAGAAACCGTAAAAAGAAAAAGTTAAAAAATTATATACTCATGTTTAGTTCACTATTGTAGTTGTATCACGATACAGCCATGTTCAAGTATATACTTCCAGTATATTCTATAACCTAACTGCATACCCTTCATGGTCGTTTTATACGGGATAATGCATCTTTATCCCGAGGGCATATATTCTTAATATACTCATTGCCTGATCGACTTGAAAAATTATAACAATTATACTCTCCTTCTTTGTACAATTTCTACGAATGTCGAAATCTTGAAACTGAATATTGTTCATTATAGTATTCCTCGCATGTATCATATGTGATCAACAATGCTAATATATAAAGGAGACAGTGTATGTTGGAACGGTCATAACAATCTAAATAAATTCTCAACCATTTGCAATGAGTTATAATCAAATATATATATTATATATATATATATATATATATATATATATATATATATATATATTGAATTTTAAGAGGTAACATAAAGTAGATTGCATTTGAAAATACATGACAAGTTACCAAAAAAATTTTTCACAGTGTATTTTGCCTACGAGATGTTCGAATATATGAGAAGGAAAGATGTGTGGTGTGGCCATTTCTCGGTAAAATACTCATGTCGCATAAGGTTGGCATAATAGAGCACATGCATATGCCTATATAAATGGCGAAATATAAATCTTTGAGAAGGCATCTAAATATTTACTGTTTAGTATATAAATAGAAATGTGAAACCTATCATAAAACAAACCAATTTCGAATAAAATTTACTTCTTACTCCATCTTATACAACACGAAATGGTTTGTTCATATCTATATCAGACTATTTTTTCCAAGATCAATATTATGTTAGTCTTTGAAGAACTCGTTAATCGAAAAATCAAGTTTTTTATTATCACAAAATAAAAATGCAACAAAAAATATTAGATACTCTGAATTGGTATGAATTAATGATTGAAATTGTATCAGCTTTTGAATTTTTCGTAAAAATAATTTTATATATAAAATCTTATCGGTTTCTAAAATTTTATGACAATCGAAACTTTTCTACAATAGTTACGCTAGTGTTAGTGAAGAAACGTTTGTTTATTTAATAAAGATTTTAAAATATACATGGAATTAAGAGTATTTTAAAGTAAAATCTACTCCGTCATAACTCTGAGTAACACGGCGATCAGATTTTACTTCAACATCCCCATAAAGGAAGACGCACAAACAATAATGACTTTAAATGCCAAAGCTACCCTTAATATTTATTGCAGAAAATATAAGAACAGTTCTTAAAATCAATTTAACTTATGGTAAAATGAAGTTCCACGTTATAGCACAGAAGTTGAAAATGATATCATAAGCTAGTGTATTTACTATGTTTCATTAAAATTTGTCAATAAGAAAACTCTGTTCAAAGTGGATTCCGGCTTCACTCATAGTCGATCAAACACAATAACTGATAGACGTTTTAAAAAGCTGCTTCAAGCTGTTCAAGTGAAATAAACAAGACTTTTTACAACGATATGTAAGAATGAATGAACTTTGGATCGACCACTGCAGTCCAGAATTAAAAAGTACGTCGACTGAGTGAAGAACAGCTGCTGCAAGCGTGGCAACGGTATGGTCTCCGAAACATCAAATTTGTATAGAATTTTCTTCATTGATTACCTTTAAAAAGATAAAACCATCAATGTGGTATTATTGAATCTACTGAGTGATAAATATATAGACACACCAGCCTTTAATAGAAAAGAGAAAGTTCTGCTTGTGTCAGGATTGCGTTACAGTGACACAAATCCATAAATTCTTAGGAAAATTGAATGAATTGGGTTTCTTATTCTTTCCCCGTCGACGTTACTCTCTAGATTTTGCTGACAGTGATTACTGGCCTCTTATGGATCCCAATATGAATGAATTGGGTTTCTTATTCTTTCCCCGTCGACGATACTCTCTAAATTTTGCTGACAGTGATTACTGGCCTCTTATGGATCCCAAATAATTGCTACAGGACAATAGATTTGGCTCAAATGAAACTCAAAAAAATCAAAGAAAAGAATCAATTGTCGAAGTTGATGTCTGTTGTAAAAAAAGAAACAAATTTTTCTAGAAAAAAATCTAGAAAATTTACAGGAGAACTCTGTATATATCATACAGAACGTGTCTATATGAATGAAATTAAATAATCCCAAAAATTTTGTTTTATTATTAGTTAGACCCGGAACACATTGAACGATATGTTAATTATTCTCGAAGCCACGCAAAGAGTCTTTGTATATATTAGATGTATAAATATGATAACTAAGGTTGGAAAGAACCATAAATTTAATACACTATACATTAAAAAAAAATTGCTCTACCGAACGAAGTTATCATACCATTAAGTCAGAAGTCTTTAAACGTGGTTGGTTAAATATATCGCTGTATTTGCATATAGTAAAAGCTCAAATCGTTGAGAAATCTAAATTTACCGTAAAAGAAATTTTCAATTAAGTCAGTTCATTTATAATAAAATAACTTCTTCCCGTTCACCGTCGAATACGGAATATATTCCCATTTTCTTTCATATCCACTTTTTGGAAGTAACTCTCTCAATCTGGTTACCGCAAGTTAAGCAATGTTCCACTGCTCTTAGAGAGTTTCGACTAAGTTTTCTAAACGCTATGAACACCACTGGCGGATATCTTGCTTGAAGCCCTACCCGTTGCATTTCCATAATATGTTTCACGTTAAACTGCCGTATATGCTTCAACGTTTAGTGCGTTCCTTGACGCTCTTTGTTCGATCTTCTGCGTATCCTTGAAAATCCTTTTCGTACTTTGGTGGCGTCACTGGAAATTCATTTGATTAAGGAATGCATAGGGATTCAGCTTCAGAACTTACTGTTTCTAACTATATCGTATTTTCATTCGAGAATGAAGTACCGCATTATATTTATATAAACAAAATTATTGATTATATTTATACATCGATGTAAAGTAAGTTCTGTAGTCTGACTCGTTGCTTAAGTACAAACCATGCGTTAAAATCAAACCTCAAGCCGGGCAATAAAGGATATGTTGATAAATTAATTTTCATATTTTGCAAAAACAAAGAATCTTTGATAATTGAAAATAATTGCCTTGCAATCATCAGGAAATACGTAAAAATAATATAGTTATATGCGCATAAGCGTAGCTTATCCAGATCAAGTATATTTTAATTTTTCGTTTTCGCTGTTTCGCATTTGTATAAAACCACTCTTTAGTTTTCATTCGATGGATGCATAACACAGAGAAAAATTAAAATTCAGGTTATTTGCTAAAAAATCTTGTATTTTTCTCACGATAGATAGTTGGAGAGAAATACTCAATATTTTTAAACATAAAAAATTTGAATTGAATATGAAAATTTTATTTTGCTCGCTGAGTACCCTTTAAATGTCCGCTTCAACTTACGATCTGATTTGATTATAGATATATTTCTAGAATAAAAAGGAAACCAAATTTACTGAATGCCATGAATTCATCTACATCTATCGATATAATGAATGATGTAAATATTCAACATTATTAAAATCGAATACATGGACATATGTATGAACTGTTCTCTATGAAATCGAGAGTAATTCTTTAATCCCAAGAGTCCGGAGTGAACTCTTCATTTTGTTAATATTAAGATTTAAGTCGTTTATACAATAACAAACTTTAAAATTAATTTAAATAAAAAGCTAACAATCTTAAAAACAAGATGATAGTCTATAACGAAAAATTAAAAATGCACTTCTGAAGTTCTAAACTCATGGAAATTCAAAGAAAAAAAAGCTAAAGGAAAAGCTGATTTCAACAACTTCGACCTTCCTTGCTTGAATCGAAATTGAAGAAATAATTGTCAGAAAATTCATGAGATTATAATGTATTCTGCACAAAATTTTTTATCAGTTTTTATTTGAAACATATATCCAATACAAGTATACTTTTTTACTTTGATCAGTTCTATACAAAATGTTTCGCGAGCCAGAGACAAAATTGAATACAAAAGACAGCCAACGAAAAATAATTGTATGCGTATTTAGTAGAGAATGATTATAAATCGGAAAATAACGAATCTTCAGCTCCTACGCTGGATAAATTCTCCGGGGCTCATTCATCCCTCTAAAACGAGAATTAAATACGCGTGCATACAAATACGTTGTTTTGTCGAACAATCAATTTAAAAAACTATTGCTCAAATATAGATACATGTTTTAAATCGAATAGATTATTCGTTGATTTAAATTCTGATGAGATTTAAAAATCGAGGTAGTAAGAGTGAGAGAGAGAGAGAGAGAGAGAGAGAGAGAGAGAGAGAGAAGTGAGAGGGAGAAAGCGGCACAATCAACTCTCGTTTTTCTAAAAAATAACAAAAATCAGATTCCATACATTTTACTATCTGCTCGGGTATTGAAAAAAAATTGGATATTTCGAACGAGAAAGAGAAAATGCGGAAGCTTAAACGATCACCACAAAGCCGTCCATTTTGCGGTGTGGAAACATATTATATATACAAATATAGTTCAAATGGAAAAGGACTATATAGTGGAGGCGGCGTTTCGAACGCCGCTAACGGGCAATTAGACTCAAATTTGTTGGGTGCGCAATGGTGGGGGAGGGGAGGGGCGGGGTATAGGTGCCACGGGGGTTTCCGATGCGAGGAAGTCGGGGCGGTGATGGATATGTGAGAGGGGTGGGCTTAGGGGGAAAGGGGAAGCCGCCCGCAAAATGGACGCTTAATTAAAGTCGTATGTTTTAGGGCCTCGATCGTTCAGCCGCCACCTCCGACGCTTACGATCCCCTACCCACCCCTGCCCTCCCAACTCCAACTCCCCCACCGCCGACGATCGTTACGTATTTCGACCCTCATCTCGTTAGGAGCGTATTTAGCAATTTCTCTATTGAATTAAACTTTGCCATAATGTTTCCCCTCGAGTATTGAATATTACGAGTCTTTTTGAGACCTGCTAGTCCCGCCCGATACAACGCTGCAGGAAAGGTATGTATATCAATTTATATGCGTACGAAAGGGAGAATTTGTGTGTGTGTGTGTGTGTGTGTGTGTGTGTGTGTGTGTGTGTGTGTGCGCGTGTATGTGTGTGTGTATGTATTGGACGAATAATAAAATCGTCGGAATGTTTGGATTTAGACAATGAATTGTAAATAATATTTCACACTTATCGTCCATCCAACATTATGACTATTATAAATACAATATATTATACATTAAAATTATGGAAAATTTATCTATGTCATGATTATGATCAATATTGGAAAGTTAAATTTAATATAATTTATTAGCAATTTTATATTGTAATTTCGCGTAAAAATATATATTATCTTATTGGTCTTTTACTTTATATAGGTATTTAATTTATTTTTATTTTTACTGTTAAAAAAATAACGCACATCAGTTTCACATTTAAAAGAAAATTTTTAACGTAAGCTGTGACCACTGTTAGCAAAGACAGATCGAGTTCATTTTTTTCATTTGAATAATAGTAGACGTGCCAAATAGAAAAATGGCACGAATTTTTTTTTCAAAGCTTTTCAGTATTTTATATTTGAACTAATATATAAGCCATTTTTCAAACGGGAACTGTTCGATTTTTCCAATTTCTCTATACACGCGATAGATATAAAGTTTCTCATTTGTATATTAATTACTATATTTAACGATCAAGCTACGAGCACAAAAGTAAGCGATTTTAGAAATTTCAAATTACTTTTTGACATTTCTGAAATACGTCGCCCCTTTCCCCTTCCTCTATAGAATATAACTGAAAACTTTTAACGAAAATGTCAGTTTAAACGCGGGGCTGAATAGAAACGCGCGTGCACCGCACGAATAACTTTTGAGCGTGACTTGCAATCGGCGGTTTCTATAGAGTTATTGTTAATATATAAAAAAAAGATAAAAGGATTTTTCTTTTTTATAACAAGAATAATCTCGTTCGTTTTTTTTCTTTCACCGTCTATTAAAACGAATGTGATGGGCGATAAATAAAAATTATATAACTATTATATTATGCTCGACCGCGTATTTGCGGTTTTATTTCGTTCAATAATCGTTAAACGTGTCAAATATAAACGAGATTTATAAATGTATATATACAAGTGAATAAGGTATAGTATAATGTAAACGATAATAAATCATACTATGTATCAACATTATTATTATTATTAATGTCATTATTATTATTATTATTATTATTATTATTATTATTATTATTATTATTATTATTATTATTATTGTTGTTGTTGTTGTTGTTGTTGTTGTTGTTGTTGTTATTGTTGTTGTTATAGCTGTATAAGTCTTAAAGTATTTAAAAGTCTTGAATACTTAAAGAATTAATAAAACATTTATATTAAATATATAACATATTAAAATAAAAATCTTTTTTTCTCTACTATTAGAAACCCTCGACAAAAATTAAAGTATCTTTTAATCCTTTGATTGAGCAACGACACTTTTGTCTGAAAGATATGAGATCGAATTAAAAGGCTTTACTCTTCTTATTCTTTTATTTGTTGGCTCGCCTTTGCAGACACAGAATCATCATCCACCTCCTTCCCCTCTACAGAGCTTTCGGGTAGCAAATTAATCTACGCTAAATTACTCAAAGTATGCTGTTTTCAAACTATATATATATATATATATATATATATATATATATATATATATATATATACATATATACTACTTCCAGAATATCTTTTCTTCCTCCCAACGGAATGAAAGGATTAAACAACATATTTTCCAACGAGTTCCTTTACTTATATATGCAATTCCATCCTGGGCCATCAGCCACATATAGAGACTTTCAACTGAAAAGGGGGAAAAAGAGAAAAAGAAATCATCCACATGTATATAGCCTATGTTAAGTGACACACAGGTCTCGAAAGAAACAGGTTTCGAAAGAGAGAGAGAGAGAGAGAGAGAGAGAGAGAGAGAGAGAGAGAGAGAGAATTAAAGAAAACCAAGCGAAATCAAAGGAGAGAAAATTAAGGAGGAGGAAAGCTGCTCGGAATTAATTTCAAATAGTTCGTGTTCGACCAGAGGTGCGCGCGGGCGGGCACACAAGCAAATTGCGGTGAATATTTCATGAGTCGCGCGAGCGCGACTGAAGCGCATAAAGAAAGATGGGAGGCGTCGAAGAGGGGGGGAGGACCACGAGAAAGTAAAAGAGGATGCAACGCGGTCGCGCAGGCGGCGCACGGGATTGGGGTGAGGGATTCGGTTGGCGGCCGACTTTATTGCTTTATCGATAAACGCCGCGCGGAAAATTCGCGGGCGCGCGCTCGCGCATTTATACGTATATTGAATATCGGGATGCGTCCGGCGGCGGGCGGGGAGCGACGTGCACCAACGCAAGTTCATTACTGTCGCGGAGAGGGTCGCGCGCGTTATAACGCGCACGGAGGAAGGGGACGACGACGCGTGCGCGCGACCCTTCTGCAAGGAGAGAAGAGAGGCAGGAGCTCTAATGAACGTTGCACGCGACGGCATTCCTTGGTTTCTTGTCTCTTCGTCTCTCTTTTTTTTCTCCCTCTCGCTCTCTCTTTCGCTGTCTCCGTGAAAAAAAAAAAATCGCGCACTCGCAACGTTATTAAAAGTACAAGTATGCGCATATATGTGACATAATTGACGCAGTGGCCACGATTTCGAAATTAGCGAAGAAGAATATATGTGTGATCTATGATACGCAGAGGCGTTGTTGTCTCGAGTATATTTATTATAGAATAAGTGTGTTCATTATGCATAATGCTCGAAATTATATATATATATATATATATATATATATATATATATATATATATAGACGCCCCCAATGAAAATTATAACATAATCCAAATTTCGCATTTGAAACTATGGATTTCTATATGCGTCTATTAGACAATTATCAGAATTGGCCTTTTTACGTCGGAAGCAAAAACCATCGGGGACATTTTATTTGTTTTCACAAATATAGCTGCAAGGCACATTTCGTATAATTGTATGGAAAACTATCACACGTATACGTGCAGAGAAGCACGTAAAACTTTAAATTCCTTTTCGAAACAGTGAAAAAAAGCAAGTATACAAGTTTCGGGTAGGGCATAAATGACTTTCACTTAGCCTAGCCTCTGTGTATGTGCGCGCGCGCGGGGGGTGTGTTAACTCATCCGGGGTCTAGAAATGCAAATACAATTCCGGTACCTTTCGTTACGGGAATTGATAGTTTAGTTCCACATTTCGACACTAATCATTAATTGTGATACTTTTCATCGCTAAACGATTTATATTTATAATCTTCGTTGAGAGCATCGATATAGTCAACGCAGCAGGTCAGATTCTACTGGCTACATGGAATTTTGGAACTCCCGACTCCGTTTTTATCAATCGACGAAACATGACTGAAAAATAATAAAACGAATAAAAAAATTGTATTTATAATAACATTGAAATCAACATTTCTTATTTACACTGTCTTATGTATAAAATTATTTCACAGCCAAATAAAATATTTCAAGAATCTAATACAGCTTGGCGAACGCGTAAAATTTTTATTCGATCTTTTCTCAAGAATCGTACATCGTAAAAATGACTCTAATCGGCTTAAGATTGAAAACGAACGCTCGTTAGTACAAGAGGATCCTGAAACCATTAATAATAATTCAACAAAGTTAATTCTGACGGTAATATTAGGCGTATCTAAGGTTGTATAATATAATTTATAATAAAAATCTTTTATTATTATCTATACAAATATATATACATACGCAGTGCAATAGTACTTTTTTTTGTTTAAGCTGCTTACCTGTCAGATAGGTGAACCGCAAAGCTTAGGATTTGCCGCATAGCAATTTAATTTTTTAATCCCACTGCCTGTCTATGCGCGCGTGCGCGTATGCGTGGATGCGTAAAGCATGTTCATTCTGGAGCTTAAGGTTTAGCGTATGACACTTTTGTTTCGGTGAACTGGGTATATTTGCGATATGTATATACGATTAGGGGATTTTGAGAGTTTTTCTCCATAGAGATATTTAACGCATTTTTATACCTTACATACCCATGAGCGCTACAATTTTTTTTTATTTGCATAACGATTTAAAATTATGCGTATGGAGACTTGTTAGTTCCATGTAAAGGTTAGAAAAAAGAAGTGTATGAAGTTACTGGAGACAAATTATTATACTCGCTTGTGAAGCTGTTTAGCATACGACGTGATGGAGTTGTTTATTAGGGGCAAAATTACGTATTTAAAATAATTCGAAATGATATAAAATAAAAATAAAAAAGAAAAAACTTATCGGAGTTAACAAATTGTTATTTAATGTATATATTCATATTTTTAACTACTATTCATTCGGGGGAGGCTCGTATGGCTCGTCTACCTCTTTTCGTTGTGAAAAGAAACGGAATCTTAAAAATAGTAGTAAGTTAATATATATATATATATATATATATATATATATATATATATATATATATATATTAATATATAGATCGTTAATATAAATAACGAATTGTAAAGGATTCAGTAAACAAGAGCGACACCTTGACTCGCTCAGCTGCTAATCGAATTCTGAACCTCTCGTTCTGTTCGTTATACCGTAAACATTTATCTTTCCAAGTTTTCTTCGCTAAGCGCCGTGTTACATTTCACCTCATGATCGGCAATAATTGAAAGTATATATACGTTTATTGTTGTTTGTTGAATAATTAAAAAATACTTAATTATTATACAAAAAAAAATTAACCTCCAATTTCATTCTTTTTATATACATAGTGTTTGAAAAACTTATTATAAGTGAAAAATTTATCTCTGTCAGTATTATGTACTTGACTGTTTTCAATCCAATTCACTAAAAGTTCGACGATCAAATATAAATATAAATAAATAAAAATAAAAATATAATCTACCGGGACGTTTTTACAGATCTGACTAAATAAAAAAAATTTTTAAAGTACGTGGTAACAATGGCAATTATGTATGATAAATTATAATAATAACTATTTAAATATAATTATAATATACAGCACTAAAGTATTACGAAATGACAATTTAATTAAATTCTATATTATGTTATATGTGTTGATACGATTTAGTAAAAGCGCTATTTAGTCGCATAATAATAAATAAATTAATTAATTAATGAAAAGTAAAATGCATATGAACATGATTCATTAGAAATATTTATTACGCATGTAGAATTTACTTTTTTAGAAATGTGGTGGAATTTACATAGTTAGAACAAATTTTACATTTAAAGTATATTTGAATGAAGAAATTCATACTGTAATTAATTTCATTAGTAAAATTTCAAGGGAACAAAATTAGAATTTCACAAAAATCTATATTACCTTTCGGATTGTCTTTTATTAAAATTGATATTTTTATCGAGCCATACATTATTATTCTAAATTTAACTGTATTTTTTAACGAACTAAAACACTTTAGTTCACTTTCATGATTAAATATATTATAGCAAAAATCTATATATATATATATAAATTCTCGTAATGCGTCAGAGTTATATTCTTATTGCAGTTGCTATAGTAGAAATAATAAAAGTAATGATATAGAAGAATAATAATAAGATGATGTGTATATATAATATTCATTCGTTTATTTAGTTGTAATAACGTAGCATTAAAAGCTTAAGGTGTTAACGAGATAGTCTTGAATTTCGAATTTCCAACCTAAATATTACAGGGTACTAGAAAATTTAATTACTCAAATATACGTATATTCTGCTTGCAAAACGAAATAGTTATTTTCAACGTACTTGCTTTTATATAATATGTAAATTTATATTATTCTTGCCCCAAAATAAAAGTAATAATCGTTTTTATATAAAAATAATCGGTTTATATAAAAATAATAGCGTTATCGATTGTTTTAAGACTCGAATTAATTAGATATAATGAAAGAACCAAAGCCAACAAAGAACTTTAATCTTTAATAATACGAGGTAATAAAAGTGATTTATTTTCAATTGCATAAACGTTCGCACACGAGCACTTTCTATTGAATTCATAAACGAATAAAAAATGGGGGTAACATACATTATTCGCGCCATTTAAATAGCTAAATAGAAAAATATAATTATATTAAGGATTCACTGTTTAAGTCACTGTACAAAATTTTCTACTAAACGCTATAGAAGTCTTCCCTAAATTCATTTCAAAAACTTTTTTATATAATTTTTCATATATACTAACGAATGAAAATACTCCGAAAAGTGTGCTTCAATTAACAAAAAAAAAAATTAAATGCTACTAAGGAATGTTACTAATTATTTCTTTTACTCAAACGCAGCGCATATAACATTTTTGTACAATTAAACGTTTTCATTAAATCGTTAAGATCTCTGGGTTCCTCATTACAAAATGTACTATTTTATCATCGAACACTAAAAACACCTTTAATCATTATCTATGAGTTAATCTTAATTAGAAAAATTATTAAATATACTGTAGAAAAGAGCAAAACGAAAAAAATAACAAATGGTTAATATTGCAAATCAAAATTCTATATTAAATTAAAGTCCATTTCCTTTGTTCTAGTATTTCAATTTTTGTACCTTACAGTGCTATTTTTGAGAAAAATCAATTCAAAGAATATCAGATTTGAAATTTTTTGTATTTTAAAATAAAAATAATTTATGATAATTAGTAAAATAATCATAATTGTTTTTATTGTAATATTCGAACAATATCAAAAAGTTTTTATCAATTTTTCATTTAAATGACTTCTTATTCTTTCTTGTTCAGTACAGAACTGCACAAGGAATAAATTTAGGAGAAAAAAAACATAAAATCCCGATCGAAACTTTATCTTGACTGTATGGGCTTATTGATACACACTGTTTCTCTATATATGTGCTTAGAGCAACAGTTAAAAGTCGACCCGACACTTTCAGCGTCGTGTTTAATGAGGATGTCGATAATGAGGGGAAGGCGTCGAGAGGTCCGGGACCCTTCCTATAAATATATACGTGTATATATATATATATATATATATATATATATATATATATATATATATAACATAATTTTTCAATCGCTGTCACTCGCTCTCAGTAACGCTTAAAGAATGACATATACATACATATGCATATGTGTGTGTGTGTGTGTGTGTGTGTAATTAATCGTTCGCGCTCTCGTTCTGTGGGTATGGTTCACATGAACGCGTTTGCGCCTACTGCAGCGTTTGTACGGCTAAATAATCCTCATCGTACATACCATTATATTAATACATATGATGTATTAAACCTATGAATAATAACAATAAAGGCGTGCAAGTCTTCTAGTTCCGGCAATCAAGATGATATGACTATATTCGTTGGGCTGGGAATTTTTCGATGTTCAAAGAACGTGAACGAGTAAAATATTTCAATAGTCGAACAGCTCGTCTGCGTTTTCAATGGCTCGAAAGCTTCGAACACATAATATATGAACACTTTAAAGTTCGAAGAAAGATTCCAGTTTTGCAGTTATAGCCTCCACAGCTGCTACATTACAAATTTCATTTTATTGTCCAATAAAAAAGCATATATATATATATATATATATATATATATATATATATTTCTTGTTCAATTATAACATTTCAAAAGTTGCCAATAAGAATATTTTCGCATACAAATAGCATCATTATACCGGTAGATATACGTTAAACGCATTTATTCTGTCATTATGCCTCTGTTGCTCGTTGTTTTCTTAATTCGTTTACAGGCTTAATTATACGGGCTAAGCCAATTATAATGAGATTATATTACTGCCCGCTCCCGGGGCTCAAACCCTCTGTTATAGGTGTACCGCAAATCGCGCAAATTCGGTTTGCAAAGATAAACCACAGGGTGGGGCTATAAAGAAGGGAGACCGGAACGAACTAATAACGAATTTAACTCCCTCCTAATAGAATGCGCGACGATATTTTAAAAACGAGACGTTTTAAAGGGAGAAAATGTACGTTTAAAGGATAATTTAAAAAAAAGGCGTTTTCTTAATTCCATGAATTCGAATATACGTCTTTGTACGATAAGGTTGATCGGTAAAATTTTTTTTTAAGTTCTTTTCAATTAAGTCGCTAAAAAATAAATGTACAGAGCAGAAACGAATGTACAAACCGGATCAGTAATTCAGATTAATTTAAGGATTTTCTGAAGACAGACCATTTACAAACTTACGAATGAAAATTATAAAAAAATTCTTAAATATAAATGTGATCTAATATTTACAGCTCACTCTATAATAAAAAAAAATTTCGTAATAATATATTTTCATATATGTCTGTAATTAACTTTAAAATACAAGAAACTTAATTTTATTAATTCATTGTAATGTTTCATCCACCATTGCAGCTGTAAATGTTACATTTATTCTCATTACCATAAAATATCTGATTTTTTCACCAGAATATATAAAATTCTATTTACAACGATTAATAATGTATAAATTTACCATCGCCTTAGGAAGCTCTGAATTTGTTCTTTTTGAAGTTATGGAAGCAAAAATCAATAAGAAGATATACTTTTATAAGTTCCCCCTACTCAATATATTTACCGTCCTGCTGAGGAGTTCTATCCGAATTTTCTTACTAATTGACCAATTTCGGTTATTTAAGTATCCAAATTAGTTCTGGAGGTTCTCTTAACGAATAATAATATATTCTCTTCGAATAATACGAATATTCGCATACTTGTAGAAATAATATTTTTAAATATAAATGTTTTTAATGTATCGAATAATTTATATATTTTTTTTTTTATATTATTCAACGTCGCTATATTGATGCTCGAAAATCGCGGTGCTAATCAGCCAAGGAGGTCTACGATTATGCTTCTCTAATTTATCGATTCATTCGAATACTATTCTTCAGATATCCGAGAATAGACGAATAATAATCGAGTATCCGTGTATTTCAGTATTCAAATTATCAAATGGACAAACGTATTACACGGGTATCGATATAATCCGAATTTCATTCGTATGCATTACGGATAAACTCCGAATGAACGTTCGGATACTTCCAGCACTATTACAAAATCTAAAATTGAAGTTGTTTTCATTAAATATAATTAAAATTTATATATATTCCACTTAAGAATGGAATTTTTTTATCCTCTTCTTAAAGACTCGATTTTCACATGAGATATCCTATTATACAGTAAACCTATCAATAAAAAACTATATAAGCGAACAGAATCATAAATACAATTTTGATTTTATATTAAAATATTTTTAAAAAATAAAATAATTAAAGTTAAAATCATGGGACTTTACAAACTTATAAGATTCAAGAATGCTCTCCTTTTTTACTAATAGTAACTTTGCATACAATCATATTTTAATTTAAATATAATTGTGAACGCTCGGCAGAGCACCAATTATCTGTTTGGACGCTGAAGTCAGTTATGATTTTTTTATAACTTATATTTAAACTAATGTCATTTTTGAGGTGCTGTATACAAATATTTATACAATCATAAACAATGATTATTAACCAATGCATTGCATACAATAAATTCATTCCCTTTCTGAAAGATTAGTTTTTGGTTAATACCGGAATACAAATTTCGGACTATTAGAATATCTTTTCTAGAATAGCACGGAGGCAATGAAGTATTTAATATTTTCTTTCAGTATTCAAATTTTAAATAACAATATGATTTTGTAAACAATGTTTTTTTATTGTTACTATTATTTTGTAGTTAATTGTTACAAAACTTAAAGCATACCATAACAATGATATCCTTAAACAGTCATTAATTGATAGGTTTCATTTACCTTTGATACACGCAGATTCTTTCTATATAAGTCAAAATATAATTTTTTATGCAAAAATACCAGAAAAGACATCTATAGCCATATAAACGCCTCGACCCTTTGCGCTCGACACCAACTCGAAAATACACGTATACCAGAAATCTGCAAAAGTTCGCCCCTCCGCTGCCACCCTCCCCCCCGCTAAACTGTAACCGCGCTTGGCCCTTCGGGAGCAGCAGCAGCGTCGCAGCCGTCGCCGTCGCTCTACTACCACGAGGCAACCCTTGCAGACTTTAATCAGCAAAGTATTTACATATACGTGCGCATACATATATGCTGAACGATCCTGGAGAGGATCTCCGCGAGCTGCTCTACGTACATACACATCTATACTCGCACCCTTATCGGTACGGTGCGAATTTCCGCTGGTACGCATGCGCTCGACGCGACCATCCGGCTTCTGTCTCTGTCTGTCTGTCCCTCTCTCTCTCTCTTTCTCTCTCTCTCTCTCTCTCTCTCTCTCTCTCTCTCTCTCTCTCTCTCTCTCTCTCTATCTCTCTCTCTCTCTCTCTACTACAGAAAGCTCCGGTGTAACTAATTGCGACTAGCAATTTGTCACGTAGACAAATGGCGTCGTCGGTGGCGGGTTGGCGCGGCGCGCTTTGAGTCGCGCGAGTGCACGCGCAAAAGCCGCGCGCTTTCTCCGTTCACGATATGCAGCACCTAGCCCCACCCCACCCCACCCCTCCGCCGCCACCCGCCGCCGCAATTGTTTTTGCGGCTTTTCGCGCGCACGTGCGTGATGCACGCGCGGGTAGCGACGACGATGACGAGAGGTTGGCTGGATGCGCGCACCTGGCGCTCTTATATAATGATGAACGCGCTCGTGCGCCCGGAGACGCGTATGAAAGGTGGATTTTTCGTTTGAGAAGGGAACGGGCGATGAGGGAGGAGGGACGCTGTACGAGGGAAGATGATGTTATCAAGGGAAGCGCGGTACTATTGCGAAGTTCCTTTGATTATATATGTCGCGGCTATAATTATTGACACACACACACACACACGATGTATATATATACATATATATATATATATATATATATATATATATATATATATACATATATATATATATGTCTCTGTCTCTCTCTCTCTCTCTCTGGGGGGGGGGGGTTCTCTTCGCGTAACATAGACATGAGGATTTGACAGCGACGTTTCTCTATTTATAATTTATTAAAGTTTAATGACTAATTTATTACTTACATGCATCGCACTTCCACGAGGTTAAGTTCGAGCATTCAAGCGCTTGGAAAAAAGACACCCGGAGTCTTCTTCGGATTGGAATGAATCCAATGTTATTTTACTATATGATAGATCGACTCTCCGGACGGGAGACTAAAGCACAATTCATTCCGCGACGAAAACTAATGCAATTCGGGGTTAGCGGCGAAAATTATCACAACTCAATTTCTGCGTCGGGAATTAGAAAATTTGTACTTGCATTTTCCAGGCCTAACTGAAAGATTAACATATGTTATATATTATTATATATTAATTCACCCTAGTGAGAATATTTGGTATCCTACTCGTAATTTATATTTGTGTTTTATTTTTTGTTTTGAAACAGAATTTAAAGTTCTACACGTTTACCTGTATGCTCATATGTTGATTTTCGATAGACAACTTATGCTAATTATGCGAGTTTCCCGTTGAAAAAGAATGAAATATACTATTTGATATGCGTTAATTATGATTCTAGAGATCAATATATTAGAGCATACACTAGACGAATATTTGACAGCTATTATGAGAACGAATCTAAGTGATCTTTGTAATGTATGTAAATCGATCAAGCAGTAGTCACGTGAGATCTTGAATTTGCTACGACAGCTCTCCTGTGCGCCCGGACTAGTAAGCGTTAAGTCACCGAAATTTTTTCCAGTTAATGTAAATAAACATATATAGAAAGTCTTCGTCATTTATTACTTACCGTCCAAACATTACAATACTATATATTGATATCGTCAACATTCAATATTATTGAGAATAAGACAGGAAAAGTAACACAAACACATTTTGAAATTTTGATTTGAAGTTTTTCAATAGTGAGATATATAAGTCATAGTGAGGCTTCAAAGAATTCTTATTTAGAGGAAACAAAATGTGTAAATGTTCTGTTCAGATTTTGGAAATTCAACTGAAAATTGTCTTCTTCTGTACGCTATAATGTTATTTATCTTTAAAATGTTATACATAATCTTTTTATCAGTAATTATATCCGCGAATCTTTATTTACCGACTAAATACTTTACATGTTAATAGATACAAGAGTTCTTAACAAACATATTTGTTTATTTAGATAATATTCTTTCTATTCCGCCATTTATAAGTTAAGAAGATTATAAAAGGGAATTTCACGTTTCAGAAAATTTCCAAACTCAATCGTTACAACATCACTTGAGAAGTATTATTCCTACTCATCTGACTATAATAAAGATTATTTATTTATTACAAAGATTTCCTTTTATCTCTGCTCTCATTATCATTCCCTAATATATTCTAATTATGTTTATTATTTATTTTATTATCGTTGTGATTTTAATTCTGATACATTATATATTCCCATTAATCTTTCAAAGAAAATACATACTGAGACATTAACATAAGAAAATATTCTATCATGTTCTTTAATATTGGTTTTTATTTGGTATCGCCACGAATACCTTTCAGATTTTTTTATACTCTATTTTATAAATTTATTGTACTATAATTGTTTATTTAACCTGTATTTAACTTTTTCTAAGGCAAGTGTTTCTTTTACAAGGCTTATATTTAAAATTATGGATTATTTCAGGTCGCTAATTAAGAACCGATGATCAGAATTCGAAAATTCAAAAAACGTGATGCACTATCGGTTATTGTAGCATACTTGAATTATAGGCTCAAAAAAAGGTTGAATGGTCTAGGAAATGTCATTTACGAGAGAACAAAGTTTAACTACAGAACGATGTTTTTCGATATTAATTTTTGATAAATAATTCTTTATAAATAAATTAAGATAATTTCTCATAAAAATATAAATATTTATGTCTTCTTTTTCCATACGTTACAGCATAGAATACATACAACCGCCCCAGTACTAATCGGAAGTAATCCGATTCCCGGCGTATTTGTGTTATTCCTTATTTCTTGCTAACAGGGAGAGTGCCATTTGCTCCAGAATCGAATTTGTACCCAACTTTGGACATATATTTTCGATCTGAAATACGGCTGCTTAAAACGAATTGTAACTAATTTTCGGATTATCCTTGATAAATTGTAGACTACTTATGCAAATTTCGCATTAAACAATAATACAGTAATTGTCGAGGCGCCTAAAAACTTAACATTATATATTTATCGATTGATAGTAAATAAATAAATCATGTTTGATTCTATACTAGAATTGATTAAGCATTTACTTCAAGAAACTATCTCAAATATTCAATCAAAACAGAATGTTATTCTTATCGACGAGTCTTATAATATAAATAAAAGCAAATTTCTTTTTTATACAATATTAAGAAGAAAGAATTGTGCTTTTCAGGGAAAGTTTTATCAAGATCGACCACAAAAGCCATTTTGTTCTTGTTATCTTAACGTAAGAAAAATACACTATTCAAAGAATTTTGTATAAACGATTGAATATAAAAGCGAATAGTTAGAACTGACAACTAAACCGTTCATTCTGATCATTTTAAGAAAGACAACCGTAAAACCGTAAGAGAAAAATATATCGTTGCACAATTGTTTACTTCGTAAACACCAATTAGAAATTGTCAAAAACAGATATATCAATCGGATTTTCTTTTTAGTTTGTAAACAGATACTTTTAATAAAGTTAGATTTAGAAATAAGCTTACTAAATGAACGAGTTAAATTTTATTATTGTGACTGTGGACTACCAAATGAAGAAGATATTAGAAAATTATTAAAATGCATTTTTGTTGCGAAACATTCGTTGAAAATTTACACAACTATAATCATTCAAAATTAATTAGATAAAAAAAATCAATTAAAAGTATTTAATTTTTTGGTCATATTTTTATACGTCTGGCTGACCTTTTGTCCTAATAACGAGACTAACAGTGCAAAACGTACATAATTTAATTTCCATTCATCAATAATTTAAAGAATTACAAAGTAATAACTTCATTTCTTTCTAACTTTTTAGTTTATGCGGTCAGTAATAGTACCGTATTCCAGTTTTTCAAAATTCATTAGAAAGAGCAATTGGCGATGTATCAATTTACTTTGTAATATTATTTCGGCGGTAGAACTATTTACGATCATCCGATCCTTTTAAATGAAAAAACCGTCGGCA
The DNA here is from genome assembly GCA_018907035.1 of Sycobia sp. Sy_11. Lineage (NCBI taxonomy): Eukaryota > Metazoa > Arthropoda > Insecta > Hymenoptera > Epichrysomallidae > Sycobia > Sycobia sp. Sy_11. Next base: position 179,101 of record JACCIC010000133.1, read on the forward strand.
GAAAGAATATAACAGAAACTCGAATAAACGTCCTTTTGTTAATTTTATCGATAAATGGGGTATTCTGTCGTCGCTTTTACGATTTAGTTTAGTTATATGATTATTTTACGAGTATAGATTATGACACGTGCCTCAAAATTTAATTTATTATTTTTGAGATAACGACAGTTGCGACGCGATAATGATTTCTGTTTTAGTAATATTTGTGAATCTATTTTATTTTTAATTTATAAGACAGGTATTTATTTTCTTCACGGAACACCATGGACTCATTGGATAGTTCAACTGGATAAATATATCGTCAACTTCATTATCATTCCTGATTTGTATTGAAGCATTCCAAAATTGTTATTGAAACTGATAAAAATCATTAAATACTAATTTAACAATCTCTTTGCACGCTTCGTGCTGAACCTCATGAGTATATGTATAATTATCTCGTTTCTGTTCCTATATCCCGTCTATATATACCCGATGAAATTGTCTTCCCTCGAATCTTGGCACTCCCACATCCGTCCCTCGCCATCTATATGCACTTACCTTAAACCTTCGAAACTTACATAATCTCCCATGACGAGGATGTGCTGCGCACTTCATTGACAACCGCTCGCATTATATATTACGCCGCGTCTCTGAATGCGCACCAGAGGAGGGCGAGCTTTTCACACACACACACGCGCGCGCGCGCGCGCGCACACACCCACACACCAAGGCGTAGCCCGTGCACATGGAGATTTCAGAGTCGCGGGATCCGCGCGACACGAAGACTCGGGGGAAATAAATACTCGCGCGCGATCGCGTGTATCCCAATTCCACGGTTTCATACTATACGTATGTACGTGTATGTATGTATATATATATATATATATATATATATATATATATATATAACGCGGCACTTTATTCATTTGGGTGCGTGTTTACGCGCGCGTTTAAAGCTCCCCCGCCATAATCCCTCCGGGGAGCTGGCATAAACCGCGGTTGGAAGGGCCGAGCCGGGTCGTTCAATAAGCGCGCCGGTGAAATTTCGATGAAAAAAAAAAAACACCGAGACGAATCGATTCACCCACGAAGGCAGGGAGGGGGGGGGGCGAAAACGACTCGTTCCGTCGTCACTGTCGCGGACGAGGCCCCGCGCGCCACGCGTTTAGGATTCATCGGACGCGCCGGATTTGGCCCGCTCTAATCGAATTTTACGCGCGCGTACACGCGCGCAACGTTGACACGGAGTAAGGGTACATAGTTCGAAGGTACGTCGGGCGAACGAAGCGCGATATTATTGCGCGCGGAAGCCTGCGGTACATGCGTATTACCCCTTTTCCATATAGTCTGCCAGGCTTTTTCCCCTGTTTTTATGCCGTACGTTTTATTCCGCTTTACGCACGCGTTTGCCCCTCGTTATCCTTGTGTTATTAATTCATTCGAGAGGACTCGTTAGCTCCGATGGATATATTGTAGTTCTATAGGTTCGACAGTTTTTTGTACCGACTACCCCCTTTTTACCCCCCCCTCTCTCTCTCTCTCTCTCTCTCTCTCTCTCTCTCTCTCCCTCCCTCGCTCTCTCTCTCTCGATTCCAGACTCTCTGTGTGATATAGATTTTTCGATTTTAAAATTGATTTCAACAATGACTTACTGACAGCAACTGACAATAAGTATGTAATAGTTTGACGATATATTATTATATTCCAGATTACAAAGTTTTGTATTCAAATGGATGTATAGTATTCTTTAAATCATTGTATTTAAATTGTACATTATGCAGTATTAATATAAATGTTATTCGTGTTTTCTCATTTATGTGTACATGCGCGCGCGCTCATGTGTGTTACGTTTATTTTTTAATATTGTATATTATTATATACAAAAGAAATCACATGTATCTCTCTCAGTTTTTCAAAGTCCATGATACGCATTTGTGTAATAACGTTCCTACTGAGATTCATATAATCTTCCGTCTAATAGTAATTAAAAGAAACAGTAGTGATGAAGTATTTCATTTAACTCGATTTACATCTACGACTCTATAAAATAATGATAGAAAAGTCATCTGTATCCATGTGTTCCGTATAGAAAATTTTATCTATTGAATAATGTTTCGATAGCTGCAGTGTGCTATCCTCTTCAGGCTCGATAAAATTAAACAGAGCGCACGTTTCAGATTAAATGTCGGGATGTCAATAAGTTATGAAAGTCAATCAACGGTTGACAAGGAGTGCATTAATGGAACGCTCTTCCCGCTGAGAGATTTGGCGCCTTCCGTTCTTCGTTAAGATTGAATCAGCACTATATAATACAATAAATTATAATAATATGGAATTTCTGTAATATTATCAAGATAAATATTTATTTATTTTCTTTATGGCGGCTTTATAATCTCATTTGTAAACTAATCAATTATTTTTAATATTTACATACATTACTTCCGTAAGAATAATTTTATATATATATATATATATATATATATATATATACATATATATATATAATCTTAATATATTTTACTGTCCATCACAATCCTGTGCGAGACAAAAAAACCTCAACAATAGAAAAATTGTTTGGAGCACTCCAGTTCATCTCATTTCTGCCGGGGGGAATAAAATTTAAAATTAATTGAGCATGCATGTATTATTTCTGACGAATTGCTGCATTTATTCTTATTTAGAATTCTACGTAGGTACGCGAAATAAATAGAATTTTCACGAAACACTTCTTTTTAAAATTGAAAAGAAAACCGAGTGAATATTCGCTGCACGAATATGTGTAATTATGTTTTAATATAAGATTTTATAAAATATCATTGCCGTTCAATTGTGGCATACTATAAAAAAAACTCGCCAAGTTCGCCTTTCGGGAAAAAACAATAAATACGAATAAGAAACATATATTTTCACATACATGAGAAATTTTGCAAAAATAATCGATCACATCGACGTATCTTTTAGTCGATTGAGCCAAATTTCAGGACTTTTTGCTCACAAGAATCATTAGGCAAAATATTATTATTCCAAAAATCAATCCAGTTTCAGAGCTGGAATAAAAGTTACTTTGAAAAAAAAAATAATAATAATTACGATGGCAGCAACGAGATAAAACGACTCCGTAAAAATTTCCTCAGCAAAAAGACAGAGAAAGAGAGAGCTCAAGCGGGTTTTCCATTGCCATTGAAGTGACTCGCTCGCGTACGCGAGTGGGAGAAAAGCCATTTTCCCGGCATTCATTAACGCAAGCGCGCGCACTGATAAAGCGAAGAAACGGACATAGGTATAAGAAGATGGAGAATGACTCGGAGGGGGTAGGGAGGGACGCAGGCCAAAGATGAAAAAAGCGTACATACATAGCGCCCGACAGTGATGGGAGGGGGAGGGCCAAGAGAGGCTGGATAAAAGAAAAAGCTCGGTCAGATCTTTTTTGTCCGTGCGCGAATAATATTTCCCCTCTGTCCGTCGCTCGCTTCGTCAAAAAAAAAAAAAAAAAAAGAAAAGGAAAGAAAAGATCGTTGAGACGACGTCGTCGTCGTCGGATCTTCCCGCGCTATAGCGCATTATGCGCGCGCGCTCCCGGGTCACGCGCTCACGCGAGCTTCATTCTCGACCCTCTTTACGAATGAGGAGGGAATATATATATATATATATATATATATATATATATATATATATATGTATATATATATATATATGCATACATACATACGTTTGCGGTCTCGCGCGCCCTGCATCGTGTGGTACTGCGTGATTATAACGAGCGCGCACCGCAGCGCACGCTGGCTCGCCGGGAATCCGTGCGTGCGCACATTATAGAGAGCTCTCTATCCCGCGCTGCATCCACTCTGTGAGCTGAGCGTCGCAACTGTGCTTTGGAGTTTCTCTCACTCTCTCTCTCTCTCTCTCTCTCTCTCTCTCTCTCTCTCTCTCTCTCACTCTCCCGTCTCTCTCCCCCCTCTCTCGCTCGCTCTGTCTAAGGGCATCAGGCGAAACGATCACGCGACCCCTTTCAGAGCGGCTCTAGTATGGTTGGTAATGATACTAGGAGACAATATTTCATGGCGATATTATTATAACAAGTCATGCGTATATGCACGTCTTGACTATTTGGAGGGTCTCTTCTTCAGGTATTCTCCTAGGGATTCTTTTAGAGGGGTGACAAAAGAGCTCGAACCTCCTTTTATTATGCGCACTGAGGCTGGTAAACGCTCCTGCCACCTCTAGGATGCGCATTTTTCGAATATCCTTTCAAGTGAAATGCTTAATCTTTCGTCTCATAGCAGGTTCATGACAGTAGTACGCAATCATTAATTCAATTGATATATTAAATTATATCTCTATGTTTATTTGTTACCTTTTGTCCCATGTATGCATTCAAGGGATAATTAATTTTTGAGTGCAGAAGTTCTTGAGAATACGATACTTTCAAGTCACCGGCTGATAGATTTATGCATAGCAAGCTATATTTGTATTATATTGCTATTCTCTAGTTTTAATCTATTTAGTAAAATAACGTTATTGCTGCCGTTTTAATTACTTCTGATAATTTTTACACAAATGACTTACTATGATTTTGTTTTCTAAATTATTCATTGTATTCTACGTACTTTTAGTTTTTGACGAAACATCACTGCGACATGTATAGCAATTATACTTCTGCGACATATAATTGATTTTATTTACGTATGTTTTGTAACAATTTCTACAAAGAAATCCACATATATCTATCTACCTATCTATCTTTTGGTGGATTATAATCCGAATGTTTTGTCTTATACTAGGGTTTTGTTAGTAGTGTAGAACATGCATAATCGAACTGTGTTTTAGTTCAGTATTTTTTGTTATATAATAGTCGTTTAATAGAAATAGTTCCTATTAATGCAAATAAACGTACATCTGCTCTACTCCTTTTCTCCCTTCCTTTTTAGCTTTGATTAATATTTCGTCTGTGAGGAATGCTTTACGTTCGCTAAGGCTGCCATGCTTGGATTTTCAGTTCAGGTAATTTAAGCGACTCCGTGACATCTTCGAAAAGATTGATTATTGTTAAATTTTATTAGAAATCTACCTGTTTCCAAGACAATGAATTAATTAATTGACTTCCCATGTAAAATGATATTTTATGAATTTTGAGAGGAAATATCAATTTCTTACAAGATTTTGGAGACATATAATGTGTGATTGATAAAATTTTGTATTTTTATTAAAGAAATTAGATGATATATCTGTCATTCTATAAATGCTACATAAGATTTCAATCTACAAGATGAATCGGATTACATGTAAATTATATGTGTCTGAAGTTATTTAGTTATTACGTTTAGTCCTTGAAGATGAATCGGAGCGGTTCGAAATTTCGGAGATCAAAGGTATCTTTAAATTTAGTAGTGTGGGCAATTAGGTTGTCCTTTACTAACATAGTATATAAATTATTTGATTTTTAGTTTTTAATTTAATTTTATTTTATTTTTCAATAGTAATTTCCATTTCTGATTCGATGGGGTGATTATTGACAAGGGCAGTCTGACTGTCATTATATTAGAATAGTAGATTATTGTATAAAGACTGTAAGGCCGATAAAAATATTTATTAAATTAGAATTTTTAGTTTGTTTGCTAAGTCAGAATTGCCTGTAAGCACGGCCTTAGTTAGTCTGTAAATAAAACCTGTCAGAACTGCTGAAAAATTCTCGTACTGAACTCTGCCGTATAGAACTTCGGAAATTCAGAATTTCTACTGCATTTGCTTAATAGAATCAACTAACATTTCATCTTAAATTGATCATATAGTATAAAACAGCTATAGTCGAGGAGCCAGGAGGCCCCTATGCCTATTTGCATAGGCGATGGCGGTTCAATCGGTTAACTAATTTTTCTAAGGGTATTTTAATGCGCTGATTATGAAAATCGAGTTTACTTTTACGTAAAATTAAGAATAAATGTTAATAAATTAACATTTTTAATGCTATGCTAGGATGAAGTCTTATATCCATCACGACTTAAGTATGTAATTCGTTAATTATTTATTTATAAACACAGAAGCGCTCTCGATTGTTTCTTAATCAACATATCAAGATTGCTCTGTAAAACTGACTAGACCTCTATCGGCTAACAACCCCTCCTCTACCTGACCCTAAACTACACTTCCATTGACATTGCAATGTCGACATTATATATTACAGACCCTGAACTAAATACCATCAATAGGATTAATGAACTCAACCAGTTCTCGACAACAACAAATACATCGCAGGCGGGGTTATTGTTAGAAAAATAGATCGATTTCTTCAATATGAGACCGTAAAGACTTCAGACACCCGCATCTACAGATTCCTTTCCCTTGAGCCCATTACTAATAAAATTAATTTCATTTATAAAGGAGAGACAGAGAAAGAATGGGAATAGAAAAAAATAAAACGTAATACCTAAAAATAACGAGTCGGTAAGTTCATATAAAAACTGAAGAATTTTTCCCTTTTTCCTATTAAATTTGGATAACCTTCATAGAAAATCACATTATCTCTTAATAGATCGTAATCGACCCATATTTCTCGTAATGTAATAATTTTGATATTTAACAGGAATCGAGATGAATTTCAAAGTAATCGAATTTAATCGTGTAACTTTGGTCCAGTTCCTTAACAATTAGAAATAAAAATATCCCATATTCAATGCCAACACTGCTTATCAATTCTTTAGTAATTCAAGAATAAAAACGCTTCATTTAGGAACTGGATTATATCTGAATTATTTTATACTGGATTGTATCAGATTTTTTAAACAAAAAAAGAAAACCTAATTTTATATAATACACGAAGCCAAAAAGGTTACATTTAGAAGCCGTATAAAAAAAAGTAGACGCTTATGCCTCGAAGCACTCAGCTCCTTGTCTTCAGTTTTATTTCGATAGTATATATAACTAAGCTTTATCTTATATCGATTGTTCTACATCTCGGTTTTATTCCAACTTATGTGGAAAGAACTTAACCGACGAATGTAGTTCATAAATGTCTTGTTAAAGTAACTCGGAGAAAAAAATTCATTCCCCGTAGACTCCACGTATACGTATATATAAGTATATCCCAAATTTAAAAGTACAAAATAATCCCTTCCTTTTCGCGCGTACTCGCTTTTTTTTAAAACAGATAGACGGGTAAAATAGAGCGCGTGAAAGGGATGACGAAAGTCACTCGGAGGCAGATCGGAAAATCACTCATATATTGCTTGCGAGGCGAGAAAAGGGAGAGAAAGAGAGAGAGAGAGAGAGAGAGAGAGAGAGACGCGAGGCGCGCACACGCTGCAACGGTCGATAAAGACCAGTTGAATGGAATATATAGGAGTGTAAGGAAGTGAGATAGATTTTTTCACGGTCTGTCAAAAGCGTCTGTTGAATCGACAGCGCTGTCTTGTGACTGAAACATTAGGCGAATGGCTTCTGTGCGCGCGTTGACTTGGCGCGGCAAAGAGGATGAGAAATAAAAAATATTATATATATATATATATATATATATATATATATATATATATATATATATATATATAGGATAGGTGACTGCATGAGCAGTAGATCTTCCATTGCTAAAAATTTTTGCTCTCGTTTCTGAATTCTTTTGTGTATATATATAACAGTGATTTTTCGGCTCTTATACAAATTACATATAATGAAGAGTCCAATTTTCAATATTATAGTAAAGAAACCGATGCCTTTACCGCTTAAGCCAACAACTGCTCTGAAATAATTCTGTAATTTAAATAAGGGAAAATATTAATTCATAACTAATATTATAACTAAGTCCTACAACTATACGACGCTTATTTTGAAGGCAATTCGAGATAGCTTGCTCAATCTGGAACAAATCCATCACCTAAATATCGCCGTCTCTCATTGGCAGATTCTGGATTTGGAAAATTCCACAGAATTTCCGAATTCCACAGACCTCATTCGCTTATTCGGAAAAAACTCTAATAATATAAGCTTTTTCACGAAATAATAGTCTTTCACATCATACCTTATAATTTTTATTCTATCTGTTGCGATGAAAACAAAGTAATTACTCAGAATTGAAGATAAAATTGGTCGTTAAAACAATATCCTTCCATGGCATTAACGTTTGCGCTTCAATTATTAATACCTGCGTACAATTACTAAATTGTGAAAAAGTACCGAAACACAACATTGACTTTCAGAAAATATGGTTTCTCTCCCGTATCGGCACTTGAAATATGGTTCGGGCTTTCTAGTCCACGTAATATCGGTCTATGAATTACTTACATCCCGGTGACTTTTAAGGCCGATCCGTAAGTACTATGGATAATCCGTGTACTATATATATATATATATATATATATATATATATATATATATATATATATATATACTGTTGTCAGAAATTGAACAAGCAGCTCGTAGTTCTCGCGACTTTTTACCTAATTACTTTCGGAATTTCGCGAACAATCTTTTCAAACCAGTTGTCGAAAGTCAAAATTACCACGGTTCATTATAACAGTCGCGAAGTAATGAAAAGAGAAAGAGTGAGAGAAATGAAATCCATGCAGTAGCGCTGCTCGGCATCGAGCGGATAAGCACAGAAAATCCGCGGGTACAGGGAGAGTAAGTTTTTTGCCAGGGAGTTTTAAAGTACCGCCAAGGCGGCAGGGAGGGGGATGGATCGAGTCATCAAAGTGTCTACATAAGGAATTCTTAACAATCCGCTCGCGATGCACTTTCAGCTTCTCCCCGGAAAAAAGTTCGGAGCTTATCCCCAGCCTTCTTTTCCCGCGCTATCCGCCACGGAAATTTCAAGTTTATCTCGTTCCTAAGAATATATGTATATAAAGCCGTTTATTTCTTTCGACCTCACTGAGGCGGATGCGTATCTGTCGAACTCTCACCCTCTACATATAAATGTGTATGTGGGAGTACTGTCTGTATAAAGAAAGCCGTTTATTTGTTTCGCCCTCGGGAGGTGCGTATCTGTCGAACTATAGCCCTCTATATATATATATATATATATATATATATATATATATATATATATATATATGCATATGTACATATATATGATTCTATAGCTATTTCTATACGCTTTTCGCACAAGCCTGTATATGTAAAGTTTTTTACCTAGCGTATCGCGGAACGTGAAGAGCAGCTTTACATGAGTTATATATTTTTTGTCAATGTACACGCATATATATATATATATATATATATATATATATATATATACATATAGAAAAATATCTGGAATTTTTGAGAGCGTGTTTTTCACCCGCCACGTTTGGATTGAGCGATACAATTTCGTTGGCCAAAAGCATATTCACCAAAAGCAATTTCTTCTTAATAATTGTAAAAATCTAATGATGGAATGTTTTAATGATGCTCATGTACTGCAATGAATTTAGATTTACAACGAATTCTTTTCTCTTATTTTGTTTTTCAATTATTTTACTGCGTTTGATAAAATTGAATAAAAGCCCTGATGTTGAATATACAGATTAAATACACAAAGTCGGCTTAATGTAGAAAATAATTAATATCCCGGAGTAGGCATGTAATTAATGTTGGTATTTCTGTCGAAATTGTCGAGCTTACGTTCATATACGGCCGGATTATAAACACTTTTGTAAAATGCAGACAATTTTGTAAAAGGCATATATTCAAGATTAAAATGAAACATGGTTAAAATTTACGATTCGGTAAATTTTTAATTATATGTTCAATCAAATTGTCGTCGGTTTACACATCTGTATTACTATTGTATATTTTCAAATTTTAAATTAACTCACTCTACCGAATTGTAAATACTCTATAAGTTTATAAAATAATGAAACTACTACAGAGGCAGTATCTAAATTTTACCTTTGTGCTACTGTAAATTTTAAGCTAATTGTAAAGTAAATTTCATAGCATTCACAATTTTGTTGAAAATTTGATAGAAAATAATTGAGATATTGTATAAGATCTGCCTAACATTTGTGATTGATCTGCCAAATAGTTTTGAAGATGCAGCTCGCTAGAATTTACAATATACTGCATTTCTGAACAGGTGATCGCCTACCAAACATCGCTATATAGTTAACAATATTGATCTAATAATTGACAGAGAATAGTCACGAGTATGAAAATTTTATAAAAACAAGTAGACATTATTTTACAGACAGACATATAAATTGAAATCTCAGGATGATCGACCTGTTTATATTTAAGCTTTATAAGGAGGTATATCGACATACGACAACTCGTAAGACTAATACCAAATCAATTTATTTTCATGCTTATCCTAAATGTTAATATACAAAGTGTGGTAAAAAATAACGCTATTGTCTATTTTTTACCGATAATATTTATTTATCAATGCACTTATACGAGCTATTTTATAATATTCAAAGCACTTTTAAAACAAACTTTTCGATATGACATTCAGAAACGTCTTCCCTTCACTTCGGCTTTAGTAATCGGAAAAAGTCGCAGAGAATCACATTCCGTGAATACGGTATGGTTGTCGCGTCAATGTGGTTGTGCTTTCGGCTAAAAACTGACGGACAAGCGTTGACAGACGAACAGGTGTATTATCGTCGCATCGTTCTCATCTCTGATTTTTCCATAAAATTGATAATTTTCTTTCGATTTGCTTCACGCAACAACGTAAAATTCCCATGTAATAATCTTTATGGATCGTTTGACTTTTGGATACAAAACTGATTATGCATTACACAGGAAAATTGATGAAACATTCCGTATCGCTACTTATACACATGTAGTGCCCAGACATGTAACAATATAACCAAAAAAAATATTTTGTTAAACCAACGAGTACACATCGAAAACATTAAGAAATTTCGTTGGTTTGTTTTCATACCTTGTAGCTGTTCTTTGAATTTTCATATTTTGCTCTCAAACGCTTAGGGAGTAGAAAATGTGGATAAGGGAGTTTGTCCATGAATTAAAAACCCGAAGACCTTCCAAAAGAGCCCTGCTAACTTTTTAATCTAACGTTCTTCCATTCTCAAGATTGAGACTTTCTCATATACAAATTAATATACTTTATTGTATTCAAACTGGATGTGCTACAAAGTCAGATGAATTCGTGTAACGAAAATCTCTACTTTTAGCACTGTATTCGTTGAGAGAATGGCAAAATAAGCAAAAAAGTTCTGATGAATCTATATACACCGATATATAGTTTTTCGGTTATTGTCATTTAAAGTTCGATCATTTTACTGGTTATTTTTTACATTTTATTTAGATTTTTATTTACATGCTTTTTATTTAGTTTTTTTTTATTTACATTATCACATTCGCCATAATATAGGCAATAAAATAGAAATGATACTTTCGTGACATAAGTTCATTCGTACGTGTTTAATCGAAATTTTATATTCATATTGAGAATCGAGCGTCAAAAATAGAGATTTTCATGAATAAAATTGTTCTGACTACATATTATACCCAATTCATACAGAGACAGAGTATATTAATTTGTACGCAATAAATAACTATATCTTGAAAATAGAAGAGCATTGAGCTCTAAAATGTTTCAAAGCTCATTTTAAAAATAATAGAAATTATCTGCGTCAGTATAGATCAAATTCATCACTCAAGTGTCGTGGTCTTTCCTTGTTAGATACGTTCTCGTTAAAAACAGCAGAACGCTGTCTGCATGTGGAAAATGTATGACGTCGTATTTATGCCATTCTCTTTTAGTCACAGATGCTTCTAATTGACCTGCACGATATACAGAATGACATTTGTGAAATTCAAAAAAAAGTGATATTTAACTAAATTAGTCAGTTGACTACTTTATTTAATTTTACTGTATGTTACTGAGTAAAAAGTTATAATTTAACAATATTTTTAAGTTTTATCACAAATTTTGTTTTGACTAAAACAATTGGCCTGCGCTATAAACACAATATTATATTTACATGCTCACCTTACGAAGTACTTTCATGCGCAATTAATCACTCGAGTATTGTGCATTACTGCCGAGACGTTCTTAAGGGAAACAACCTCTTACCATATATATATATATATATATATATATATACTAGCACCCTCGTCTCAGCTTCGCCCGAAATAATAATTTAACCAATTTTTTAAAAAGTATAAGAATCTTTAATTATAAAGTACTGTATGTATTAATCTATATTCCTATAGATAATTGTACCTATCATCGTTTTTATATAAAAAAGTACTATCTCAGCGTCTGCTTCCAAAAAGTGCTATTTCGTAAGCCAGGTTTTCTTACTTCGATTTCAATTGGCGCAACTAACTAAATATTTATGATATTTAATTTCAAAGACAAAAATATACAATATATATCTATCTTACATACGGCTTTTACAGGGAAATGTTGTACTTTCCTGTTCGGATGGTAGAATGCGATGTCCAGGTGTCTCGGACGACTTCTACGGAGAGATTGGAGTTCGAATGATAGAATACAAAACAACCCGTAGAAATCGTCCCAAGGCAGCTGGACATCGTATTCTACTGTGGGAACACGAAACTACCCGTAGAACTTGACCCAACATATCTCGGCATCATATTTTACTGTCCTAGCACGAAGCTCCCCGTAGAAGCCATATCTAAATTGTCTCTCTCTCTCTCTGTCTCTCTCTCTCTCTCTCTCTCTCTCTCTCTCTCAGCTGCATGTATAGTCTGTAAACTACACACGTCTAAAACGATCATACCACATATATAAGACGTTTCTTCAGCGATCGAAATACAACCGAGAGTCGCGCATCGTCGTTGCCGTATACGTAATCGACGGAATGCAGTGAACGTGCGTTCTCGAAATCGCGCATTATATACTAATAAAGCTCAATATACTTGTCTACTGCGCTTCATAAAGTTATAACTATATATGTATATAAGCTTTTACTATCAAACGACTGAGATTATGTGGGCCGTATAAAAGCTTTTTGTATATTGTTGAACTTAAAAAACAAATTGATTAAAGCACGTATAATTACAATTTGTTTTACCTCACGGATTAATTTTAAAAATTTTATTTGTTTTCTCTCTGGACCATTTACTGCCCGCTATTTTAAAAAGCCGACAGTTCAAAGAATTTATTGTGGTATACCTGTTACATATAAATATATAGTATGTAATTAAACCATGCACTTTTTACATTCCCAAGCATCTTTTGAATTTCAATTTCCTTTGTTTCTTACATATACATTACAAATATAATGTAATGAGACATTTACGTTTTATACCTTCTAATTTCGCCGAATAAAAAATGTTGAATGAGCTGACAGACGACAAGTACGCAAGAAAAGTGACCCTTGACTTTTCTCCTGGATAGACGTAAGTCTCGTCTTACTTATACATATAGCTGGCTGACTGTCACTAAATGTACAAACTTCCAACTTCTTTTCTTAATAATCCCAAAATGAAAGAATGAGGCAGAGTTATATTTAAAAAAAAGAAGATTTTAATTACAAATTCTTATTAAAAAGGCACGCGGTCGAAATTTAATTAAAAGCACGTGCCACTCGTATATATACACAAAAAATTACGTGTTTATTAAATTTATAAGTCTGAAAGCTGGAAAAAGAAGGGATAGAGCAACGAGCAACTCGTTGATAAAAGTAACATAAACGTTTATATAGAACCTACATTGTACAACCGAACTTTATTAAAGATATATATTTGAGAAAATAATATATGGAATATCGATACGAGGGTGTTATCCGCTCAAAAAGAATACGCCTTATAGACTGGTCGTTTTGTGATCCTATTAATAAACGTCGACTTTTTCACAAATGCAATACGCACACAGATGCGCCGCACGCACACCTTCATAGAACCAAGACCAGTGGTAAAAGAGGGATGTGGGAGTAATTTTTTAATTAAAAACTTTCCCACGGTGAAATCCAACCCCTCTCACTTTTTTCGCCAACCCCTTTCCCTCCTTCCCACCATATCTTGCTCTTCAGCAAGCCACCGAAGAGGAATCAGACGCGCGTTAGAGCCCCACCCCTTCATCAGTCCTAACTCGTTCACGCTAAATAATTATCCTCGCGCATAGCGTCAGTTTTTACATAACTATATGCATGCGTGTGTGCGCGCTCGCGCGCGCGTGTGTGTGTGTAAGCTTTAGCTACTCTTCTATACCGATTGAGTAGAAAGTGCTCTATTTTTAACCATATATTATGTATAAATATACATTGTAATTGTAATTTAATCTATACATTCGTACGAAGTCTGACACAAATTCATTATAATTTTTCAAAAATAGAAATCGTTTCAAAAAACTTTGAACTAAGAATCATAAATCAATTCTTAAAAACGATTTTTTTTACATCGTTGGATAAATTCACTTGAAACTGTCCATCAATCTAGAAAATGTGTATATAAAATTATTAACATTATTTAAATGTATAAACTCGCTATTCTATCATTGAAGTGCATAAATCGACATTTATCATTATTTAAATATTAATTATTATTAGTTAAATTTTTAAAAACGTTAATTTTCTGTCATGTTACGTAGGATTACAACGGTAAAATTTTATTTACTTAAAAATCGACTTCGGCTCGAACAAAAAGTACTCAGCTATATATATACACTTTCCTTGTATACTTAAAAGCACTTTTTATGTTAGTTTTACACCTTTATATATGCCATTTAATTTATCACGGAGTATTGTATGTTGCAGGCATTATCATAAATAGAGTCGGTACCGAAAGATTCGGCGAGTCGCGCGCGAATACTTCGCAGATCTGATGGGTGAAGTAGTAAAACGCGGTACTTAACGTATCCCCGCGTGCGCGCACGTATTGTAAATTTGAAGATTACCGCGAGAGGAGAGAAGCGCAGAGAGAAAGAGAGAGAGAGAGAGAGAGAGAGAGAGAGAGTGCGAGTGAGAGCAGGAGCGGGAGTGGAGGGGTATTTTATTCAAACGAGATTGCCACGCGCGTGTGCGCACAGGCATAATTTACGACTCTTAGGCTGTACGATTATTTAAGTCGAAACGAGACGAGATTATAGTAATCGCGCGCGTTATCTCGATTTAGAGCTCGATTTATAATGGAGTTTAGCAGTATATAGCTCCTGTGATTAATAGATTGAATAATATAGATTTCGAAATCACTTTTGGCACAGAAGCGCTTGCCAGGCAATTGCTTTTTCTTTCTCCCCTGCCCCCTCTTCTTGATGAATTAAAATTTTAAAAAATAACGAGAACTATCTGTTTCATTTTTTTAGATAATAAAATATCACATTTCCGAGACGTAAGCGTGTTTTTAAAATCGATTTGTACATTACTGATGCGCATTTGTTTCAAGAAAAAAATACTATTTTTCCACTATTTTTTTGTTTTTCTCTCTGTAAAAATATCGAGAAAATAAATGGATGTGCGTATATTCATATAGGCATACATATAGATTATTTTTTTATTATTTTATAATATTTCGTCTAATATTATTCTATAATATTATTCTTTTATTTCTATTTTTTACAATATTTACTATGAATTTCGTTAATGATGGATAACTGTACGTTGCAAATAAATCTTGAATCATTTTAATCCTTATACCATTTCTTCATTACCGATCAATAGTGTGCCAATCAGACTCAATCAAGTTCCTGCATTAATCTACGTCGTATAAAAACTTTTCCCTATAGGAAACTTCGATAATCTATAATCCTTTCTTCATTTATAGAAACAATCGTTAATCCATATATAAAAAGCACCTCAGTGTCTATCCCTTTCCCAAAAAAAAAATCGATCGCAATAGTCCCACGAATATAATATATTCCATATGTACTACTGGTTTCCGTAACGACATCGTGTAAAAGATTAGTTTAAAAGACACTGCAGAGTAGTGTCAATACTAGCACTCAAAATCATATTTTAATGGAGAAGTTTGCAAATGCACTTGATATACCTCAATTACCCGACCCCGTTTGCTGTTTTCGTTTTTTCTCATGAAAATCTCTCTCCCTCTCCCCTCTCTCTCTCTCTCTCTCTCTCTCTCTCTCTCTCTCTCTCTCTTTGCGTTTCTCTAGCTATTTCACTCTATCTACTAGCACATTTAGAAAAAAGGAGGAAAAGAGAGGTAGAACGACTACAAATCGTGCCCCATCAACATTTTTCTCGATTTTTCACATTCTTCACACACACGGGCGCGCGCGTGTATCTTATATATATCTTATATAACAGAAGGTATCGATTCGCTATTTGTGAGGTTCGCGCACACCCGCGCACTACAATTCCTCGGGTACTTTTTCATATAACCTTTACCGTTTTGCTTATATATATATATATATACACCTGAATACCGGTTACACTTTCTTTTAAGCCCTATACTACTGTATATGTTTACTCACCTCTCTCTCTCTCTCTCTCTCTCTCTCTCCCCTTCCCTCTTTTAAAATAGTGTACCATGCGACTTTTCAACCAATCCTGTTCGAGTAAATTCTATTTTATTTAACAGACACTCCGGCAAGCTTGCGCTCTTGCGCACGGGTGGCTATAAATTTCCATTTCGATATAATATAGACATATATGTATATATAAATTACGAAAATTTCCGAGCGCGCAGCGTGCGCCGTTCGCAGGGATAATTCTCGGGATAATTATATGCGCCGAGCCGCCGTGCGTCGTCGCTGTCCTCGTCGTTGCGTGTTCCTATATTACTCCCATAAACGTTGCACCGAGGGTGCGCCGAGAAATTCGCCGAGGAATTTCACTTTATACGACGCCAGGTGAAACGGCGACGCGGCGCGGCGCGTCGCGGCGGTGAAGGAGGAAGGTGATAAAGACGAGCGCAGTCCATCGAGGGAGTCGTATTACATGCAAAGAAAGAAAGAGATAGAGAGGGTCGGTATAATTGGCATTAATCTAATATTAATCTCATAAACACGTATATGAAAAAAAAATCATGGAAGGCGCATAAAAGACTCGGCATCGAGAATGAGGGGAGAAGGCACAATATTATGCTAATATCGACCCGCGAAATATATGTATATACGAAAAGTCACGTCCTAATTTTACCCTGGTGCAGTATTTATCGATCTTTACGAGTGCCTGCGAACGGAACTGAGGCGGCCACTTTGCCATTATTACCTCGTTCCTTTAGATCCCACGTTATACGCCTGATATTCAAGTCTCTTATACTGAGATAGTATTCATATTTAGGCGGTCCTTTCTTATGGAAGTTTTCGCGTAATCATACAGATATATGTAAAATTGAAATGTTTGGCCTCTGATGATCAATTGTTTTGAGAATATTGGCAAGAATTACTACGAAAAGTTAAAGTCTCCGTTTAAGCTTAAATTCATTCCTTTAAAATCCAGTATTCAATTCAATCATATTTTATTAAATATCATGTCATTTTAATAGCCATTTCCATTATATTTAAGATAATTTACAAGCTTAAATTTCTCGAATAATATATAATATATAAGATTAACTTTTAATTAATATATAAGATTAAAGAAAATAAGTTTTTAATAAAATACTTTGCAATTTATAAACCGTGGCAAAAGCTTTGCATATAACATTGCTGGATTTTAATACTAAAATTCTTATCGAGACATTTTATAGCATCCCAAAAAATTTCATCCTTGCTAACATAAAATTTCTGTTCGTACAGAGTATCTCTTGATATTTATGTTTCAAAGAAACCGACAAATCCGCCCAAGTTGCAATATGATGTTCTTGATCCTTTGGAATTTATACCTAAAAATAAAATTTAAAACTT
This sequence comes from Sycobia sp. Sy_11, assembly GCA_018907035.1. Lineage (NCBI taxonomy): Eukaryota > Metazoa > Arthropoda > Insecta > Hymenoptera > Epichrysomallidae > Sycobia > Sycobia sp. Sy_11. Next base: position 196,799 of record JACCIC010000133.1, read on the forward strand.
TAGTGTAAAAAGTTTTTTTTTAATTCTGTTATTCACTTTTAAATGTTAGTACCTATGACTGAATATACATTTTTATTGTACTAAGGTAAAAAGATTTGCTTAAATTAAAAATGGTAATAACTCCTCCGATAACTGCTGTAACTAATTATGTAAGAGTGCTTGCAATCAAATTTGGCCATTTATCGATATATTTCACCAAAGAGCATGCATATGCATAATGAGAATACTTATAAATTGTATACAGATACTTTCAAAATTAAATGCTAATAATTGCATTACGAGTGTATAATCTAATATTAAACTTTCTCTATTTATATAAATAGTTAGTAATATCATAATAATACATTGAAATAATGATCATAAGTACACTATACTCTCCATTTTAAGCTTATCGAACTTACTGATTACGCGGTGTTATTTTATAAATGTTCACTCATCGTATCTTCAAGCTTGAATCTTATGTACTGTATAAAAAGCAAATAAAGGTGGTCGGAATTTCCTATACCCGCAAACTTCCTTTCCCTAATTTTTACTTCTCATAAGTCTCAAATTTTTGATGCGTTGAGCATTCAACGAATCATCTATGTAGATTATATAAGGAGGAATTGCTTGAACTATCATGCTACCTCCAAGGTAAATATCCTAGGACAATAGTGGTATTTCTCGCTCTAAGAAAAAGACAAAGACTATATTCAGAGACAAATTCTAGAGATGTATCTCGGAGAATGAAAACTATCTTTATAAATTCAGATACTTATCTCTGAAATAATTTTACAGATGAAATGCATTGTCTTCCATCGTTTAACGATCTTAAATCAGCAATTCAAAAGGATCTTTCCCAACTTCAATAAATGCTTAGGCTTTATATATAAATTTCCTTTTAAATGTCCTATATATACCTAGATTTCAGCTTAAGAATATGAGTATTCAAGGATTAGTGTTGATGATATAACTATATCAATTTTACTTCATTGACTGATGTATAGCTTAGACCTTTGTTTGTCTGTGTCTATTAATCGTAATAATCTTCTCCTAGCAAAAGTTTTATACACTAATAAGCGACTCTTCGATTTCTCAGAAGTGAGTTTAGTTGTTACATAAGAGAGACTGGTATCACTAAATGAGATTGTAAATCAGATAGTCGATTCTATGGATAAAACGTGCCGGTCAATAATCAACGCAAAAATCAATCTTGAAGTATGGTAACGTACGGTTAACCTCTTAAGATCAATTCGATTTTTCTTGGGATTTGCCACTGCAGATCTGCTAAACGTAATCCGGCCAAGGGCGACCAATTATTTACTGAATGTTTATGAACGTCGGAAGCACGGACGTGAGCTCTCGCAGTACGAGAGCCAAACAATGGCATTTGAAATGGAAGCCCCTCCAGGACTTCAGTGTGACAGATATTTCACTTCGCGCCTTTGATGTAGCTTATCGACCGTTGCCGAGAATACTAACGGTCACCGAGTGGTGTTCGACAATGAATCGCGCTGCGAGTCATTTTGAAATAAACGAGCGCTGGGGCCTGGATTAATTAACGCGCGCGTTGAAAGAGCTTTCCTGAATTAATCGCACTCGATAATTCCAGCTGTAGCGAGCGTATACTGTGTGTTTAGCGGTAACTAGATACTAGGAATGCAGATATAGCCATTGAATTAGAAACGACTAGAGATTTATCGACAGGAATGACGTCGTTACCGGGAGAAGGTGTGAATCAGAAAGAAGTTGAATAAGCAGTTTTATTTTGAAGATGGAGTTTTTATGTGATAGGTTGGTTCTGCTTAAAAATATAAGAGATCGTTAAGAAGATTGGCAGTCGATAACCATATGCAATTTGTTTATACAGTAAAGGCATGCACTAGTTTACTTACGAAGAGGATTCTTAAATTCTTTATAAGAGTATACCGAGTACTTTTCTTGATATACATGTAGCGTGCAAAGTTATAGTTTTAATCGTCAGAGAACTGATCTCAGCTGCAGCGGCTATGATAAACGAGATTGACTCCATTCACTTGAGTTTTGACTTTTAGCGGGAAAAGAGAGCGCTGTGCGTTTTTCCATTTGATCATTTATTTGATAAAGTGATCATAAGCGACGAACCAGAGAAGAAAGAAAATCTTAGTAGGCGCAAAAGCTCTCTTTATCACCCCGTAGATATTTTCCACTTTTTACGTGCATGTGAGTATATAACAAACTAATTATCGTATGGACCTGTCGGATACGTAAAATCGAGTTCTCAAACAGTGATTTCGACTATAACGGCTAAAATGTCTAAATTCAAGCTGTGTCGAGCACCAATAGTCGGATGCTAAATTCAAATTTTCAGATAATTAGCAAAATTCTGTGAACCGCCGTAAAGTTTTATTCATGTTACCGAAGCGATTTTGAAGTTTGCATCGGTTATTTGTATGCCGCGAAGTCGAGTTATCATTTTCGTCCTCAATAAGCGATGGTAAAGGAACTATGTTTGAAGAATTTCTATTAATTTTGATTCTCAGGAAATTTGGACAGTGTGACGTGGTGAAGTCTTACGTCATAGCAACCGATTTATTGTTCGAATGAAAACTTTATGACTGGCTCGAGTGTACAGCCACAAGATTGACAGAGCTGTCGGTAATATATATTTTTTTAATTTTCTCATTGTGGCAGAAGAAGTATAAGTATATTTCTATGAAAAATTTACGCAATTATACGTTGACTCACAAATGAAATTTGTAAAATTGCCGCTTGAAAAATTCAGAAGCATGGATAAAATAATTTCCACAGAAATTAGCACAATTGTCAATACGTTAAATGAATTTATTCTCTCCGCGAAAGAGATGTTGAATAGTTCGAAGATTAAAAGTTTTCTATTCCTAATTGTATTATATCGCTTTTCTACGTATAAACTATTCGAACAGTTCGATCGCAAATCAAACAACTCGATCAGATCGATATTTTCGTGCTGTATGAAAGGTCTGAACACTTTAAATGCGTCGAATACATTCGAAGACTTTAAAATTCAAAGTGTCAACAATCCTAATTTAAATCAAATAAAGAATAATAGTATGAATATAGAAAAGCCAAAATTAAAAAGACTATGAGGAACTGATTAGTATGCTAACGAAAGACATTAAATAACCCAAATTCACTTGTAAAGGGTAATACTTTAAAATGTCATTATCTTAAATGCTGCTCATATCATCTTAGCCATATCATCACACTAGATCCTATCTGGATACCTAGATATAAATTTATAGATCAACTGTATATAACAAATTACTTAAGGCTTCTTAGGCGCTTCTTAAGCAGAAACTTCTGAGCATGCCCAAAATTTATAGATAACTACCACGACTTTGACTATGTTATTGAGGTAAAAATCGATTCACCTAAGAAACACAAACAAATCTAATCTCTAGATTTCTAGTCACTATTTTTCATATCCGTACATAAGTAATTATTTATTTTTTGCCATATTGTCACGCTCATTGAACAATTCTAATCTTCATAATTTTATTGTTTCAGATGTTCTCAAGTAGCGAAACCACGGGAATTATTTCTTACCTTTCTTCAAAAAATTATTTTATTAATTCTTGTCTAAAAAAAATTATAATTATTTGATGACAGAAAGGCTGCTCTTGTCTATAATCATCCCCGTACAATCTGAAATAAAAAATACTACTAAAAATAAAAATAAATAAAAATAATCAATGTGCTAAATTAGCAAGGGACAACCTGACAACCTTCACAATTAAAAGAAGTAAATAATTATTATACACAAATTTACGACCGTCTAATTCCTGTGTGTGTGTGTGTGTGTGTGTGTGTGTGTGTGTGTGTGTGTGTGTGTGTGTGTGTGTACGTATATAAAAAATTCGACTCTATAATGTCGCAAAAATCCGCCAAATCCCATTGGATTATATCAGCGGCTATATTTATATCTTAAGCTTCACATACATATTGGATAAGCGTTTAAAGAATTACTCGCCCCCACCCCATATAGATATAACCTATGATCGCATTAATATCGCTCGACCCTCTCGCCTCGAATTTATCGTCGACTAAATCCTCCCCGAAACTCGCGCGCGCGAGACGAATTGGTACACCGTTAAATATTAAGAGCCCGGTTCACCTGTCGAATTAAAGCTCAGGGGAGAGACTGCGGGCGTATATAAGTACAGCAAAATTGATTTGCTCCTCGCTCCCCCGACACCGCACATCGCACCGCGATGTATAGCAGCTGCGGCAGCAGCGTTGGTTTACTTCGGGAGTGGTTGATGTTTATACTTTTATTATTCCCGAGAACGAAGTTTTTGCACTAGCACGACACAGGAAATAAATAATTTAGCACGCAACGGTAGATATATATATATATATATATATATATATATATATATATATATATATATATATAATTATGTCGAATTCTCCGTCAGTCTTGGTTAAAATCACGTTATCGGTTTCTATTGGATCCGAGATGCAAATTTATTTATTAAAGAGAAAGGGGAGAAGGGTGAGAAGTGCGCACTCGTAAGATCTCGTAAATTACTTATATTCATGTTAACGAAGGCCGCTTCATTCCACATAAGACTTAATAATAATCATTCGCTCTATTTTATTTTCTCGAATTCGCAAAGTAAATTTAGTGGAACAGTATATTAAGTACTTCATCATCGCATATTGCCGTTATTTATAGAAAATTAAAATGTTTCTATAAAATCGAAAAAGTATATATATATATATATATATATATATATATATATATATATATATATAGGTTCATAAATAATTATACTCGTCTCAGAATTTTTTCGAATAACTCTCTATTAATTGTCCGGGTTAAAAAAGCACACTCAAAAATTTTTTTGTTCATGTTTTTTCCTTACGAAAATAATAATCTGTATTATAAAAATTGAAATTTGCAAATATAAAGTGTTGCTTATATAATAGTATTGCTCTAACTAAAAAAATGAATAAAATAATATTTTTGTAGTTTTTTAACGAGCTTCCATATAAAATTATTTATTTTTGTTAGTAATTACTGAAATGGCATGAAAGTTATCTGTTAATTAAATTATTTTCAAATTGCGATCAAATTTAATAAAAAAAATTATATAAATAGCATTTTTTATTACGCTTCAGCAATATCGTCCATAAGTTCTATACATCATCATATTATTTATATCATCATCTACAATGTAGCAAAATAAAATATTTTTAATTTATTTTTAAAATTGTTGTAAAATTACTAAAAAAAATATCTGAAACAAGTATTGGAGGCACATAACATTTTAATCTAATTTCCAGTGTCATATCTGCCATACTGTCATTCATCATTGCCGCAGCGTTATTAAGTCACGTACCGTGTGTATCCATATAGTTTACAATATTCCCAGCAGGCGACCGTACATTTTCGCTGTCTATCAAACGAAATTACGTTCCTCATAATATATTAAATTGCGACCTTAGCAGCTCCCCGTTTTCCGTAATCTGTCTGTGACGGAATTTGTTGCCAGGATTAGGTAACCTTTATATTTAACAGTCAAAAGAATAATTTATTACGTAGACAAGTAATATATATATATATATAAAGATTGCCACAATTTTGGTATGAAAATATTCCAACACAGTAGAAGACGTAGAGCTCTCAAGACATCTCTCTTTGTAACTAGTTAATTAAAAATCTCTGTACTGCTACGACTATGATTCATGTTTAAATTTAATGTACTTTCATCAACTTGTTGCCAATTATTTTCAATTAATTTTACTCAATAATACTTTAATATTAATATTTACTTATATTAAATAGTTATAATATTTTATTATAATATTAAATATTATAATAGTTTTGTATAAAAGATTGTCAAGCAAGTTTCAAAATCGTTTAAAAATCATATTCATTGGTTTCGTCACAGATTCACAGAAATAGATTATAAATAATGTCTGGACGCCACATCATGATTAAACAACATTTTCAGGTCGATGAGATAACTTTACATTTTTGTATATATTTTTTGGATCGCTGATTTAAAATTTTAAGGTTATCAATTTGAATTTTGGTCTCGGAAGGACATAATTGTTCTCTTTCTGGCCAAAAATTATCATTTATATATAAAATAAATAAATAAATAAATAAAATAATTGCATTATGTGGCCTAATCATTTTCGATAAATAATTACATATTTTGTCTCATTTTGTCTCTTAAATATGTTTCGAAATTTACATATTTTACTCATTACATATTTATATGCAATTACATATTTTGCCTCATTTTGTCTCTTCAATATGTTTCAGAAATACATATTTTATAAAGAAGTGACAGCGGAATTTTATTTAGTCTACAATTTGCTTGATAATGTACTTCAAAGCTAATTTCTGTTGTACCAATTAAAATAATGGAACTTGACTATAGATTAAAATATTCTTTATAACATAGATATTAAAAGTAGACAGAATAATTCTGTACTAAAAACTAGACAGTAATCAAAATTAAACAATCAAATTTATACAGAAATAATTCTGTCTATAGTTGTTTTCTTTTTTGTTGCAATTGAGAGGAAGTGATTATATAGGAGGAGGAAATTAATAAATAAAAACTTGGATTTTTGCTCATTGTGTTAATTTAAGGAACAGAAACCTAATGGTTAGAACATTTAATTATCCTAAATTATAAACTTGTATAATATATAATAATATAAAGGTGAAGCTGCAAGATAAATAGTGAATGCCAAGCAGAATTGGAGTGCATGTAGAGAAAACTTATTTGATTTTTAGCTTCACAGATATTTGATATATTTATAAAAATATGACAGTTTATTATTAAATTAAATTACTACTAATGGTTCTTAAGTTTTCAAAGTAATAAGGCGATTTAATATACATAAATTATAAAATTACAAATACAAAAAATAGACGATTATTGAGCATAACTTTTCATCATTTTTCATTCTGTATTAAAATCGTAAAAATACAGATAATTTTAATAATGGTGAAAAGCCAACATAAAGACCAAACACCAATGAAAAAAAAAAAGAAGAAGAATCGCTCCCGAGTGCGTTTAAAATCCGAACCTTTACCCTATCTCCTCGCACAGCTTTTCGATAATGAAACAACTATTTCGCGAGATGCGAAGCTCGGGATGGTTGGTAGTCGACGGAGTCTGTCGCGGCCGTCGCCGAATTCCGTCGGCGAGTCATCGATCGCACCCGGGAATCTGGCGAATTCGAGGGAGAGAAACAGAGAGAGGGAGAGCGAGAGAGAGAGAGAGAGAGAGAGAGAGAGCAAAATCGCTCCGCTGCGAATTCTTGAAATAACTCGTGTCGATCTCTCATCTATATACCAATTTCCACTGTTACACAGCCCCCCCCCCCACCTCGCCGCGCATTGTTTTAAAAAATTACCGTTCGACCCTCTGCGGTATGTGTAGAGATGCCTGTATACGCAGAGGACAGAGGGACGCTGCGCCCCCGATTCGATTTCTCCGTATATATATGTATACGCGCAGTCAATATTTCGCTCCAATGCGCTCTAACCTCTCTCCCTCTATTCGATTTCTATATATCCTATATGCACGAGACATAACTACAACGAGATTTTGACCAAAAGAATTAATTGCTATACATAGAGAGTGATCGAAATGAAAATGAAAGATTCGCGCGTCCGAGAAATGAATATATATATATATATATATATAGCTTAACGCGGTATGTATATACATGTACATACGGCGATTCGGACGTGTGTGTGTTATTTATCATAGAACTTTTCAATTATACTGGATGGAATGCACAGAATACAGTTCCAAAACTCGATTGTTATTCAGCAGTTTTTACGATCAAATATAGATTTGACATACTTTATTATGAAATTACATTAGTTTCTTTATGAAAGCTGAAAGCAATTATCTCTATAATGAATTTCTGTATGCTTTTCATTCGGAATATAAGGAGAAACTTTTATTTGCTTTTATTAATAATAAAATATACTTATTTTTAAAAGAAAAAAAATTTATTACTCTTTTAAAGTTATTAACTGTATTGTAATGATATTTAAAAAAATTTTTGACATGTAGACAATAGATCGTTACATTAATAAATCTATTGAACGATAAATACACGTAATTTATATTCTATATTTATAACCCACGTGTGTATATATATATATATATATATATACCTGATATATATATCCTCTCTTGTGCTTGTTGCGTGTCGTGCGTTTCGTGCGTGCGTGTATCAATTTCATAGCTCGTCGAATAATTAACAATAAACCATACGACATAGACAGATCGACCAGCCCCGGATCAAGAGCAGTTGATCCATCTTATTCTGTATTCAATCAATTCATAATACAAGGAGCACAATGATAAAATATATTTTACTGCCTCATCTAAATATTTTTATATAGTTTAAAAAGACAGTGGAATATCATCCTTCTAGACTTTTCGAAAATCAATGCGATAAACGACATAATGGAGTTGTCCAATTTAAAACTTGAATTCGTAAAATAAGTAAAACTTTTAATTCTGTACAATAGCTATAAAACTAAGACACTTTTAGCAGTAAAGGTATCTTCTCTTTTTGATTTTCTGAAAAACACAGTTAAATTAACTTAATTAAGTCGATATTTTCAGAAAACTTAGATTAAAAAAGACTGCGCAGAACATATTACAAGCATGGACGTTAAAAGTATATTGTAGCCAGAAAGCTTTCAAAATATGCCGTCAAATATTTTCTGTTACATATGACTTCCTTGTGCTCTTTCATCCGAACACCAAATGATTGAGCTATTTAAGAAATCGGATAAATTATTATCTCGGGCGAAACCGAGGCGGGAGATTCTAGTATGTATATATACCCCAAAAGTGTAAAGTGTAGATCACAAGCTCGACCAACGCTAAAGGTGACCCTGATGATATGCAGAGCTGGCCTAAAGAATAAAGAAAATTATGAAAATCAAATTTCGTAAAATAAAAGAAATTCGATAGATATACTTACGTTTTTCAAAAAACTAATCACAATACCTCTTAGACATTCTCTTTGACCTTTTTTATATAATCATAAATTAAAAAATATAAAAAAATAATTTTTTGTATATATCGTTACATAAAACTGGCGCTTATCTTTCTAATCAAAAGGTTTTGAATTTTCTTTAAATTTTTCAAACTATTACAATAATATTTATGATACACTGCCAATAATGCAAACACAATACTAATTGTATTGTCATCCATTTTTTATCGAACTTGAATATTTCGATTGATCATCATTTTGTGCAATCTTAATAAGACAATTTACTTATAAATTTATAAGTCAAATTTAACTTGATAATAACTCGAAAACTATTATATGGGTACGTTTAAGAATAAATAGGGTACATGAGAACTTTTTTGCTTCAAATTTTGTTCTTTCTTTAAGCGCGAGCACCGATGCCAAAAATTTTGTTATAATCAAAAAAAAATTCCCTTACTTTACAGTGTATCTAATTTAACCAAAGAGTCAAAGTACTATATTATCGTAAATGAAAAAGTACAACCATATTTTGGAAATAGGAAAAACTTTAGAACCTACGACTGTACTGGAGATAGTTACCTCGCTCTATCTAAAGCAAATCCGTTATCTACTTATGATAGTCGCTCTTGTAAGACTAAACCTGACTAAACTGATTGAAATGATTAATTTTCTTATTGAAACCGTTTCTTTGTGGCGGTAAGTGAACCTGCTTCATTTTTAAATGGCCTTTATAATACTATCGGAAGGTTCTTAAAGTTATATAGAACCTATAACTATAACAAATAGAGATTCCGCTGTAAAAATAGAGATTTTCTTATTAAAAAAACTTTCTCGTCATTTTAAGATAAAGTCAAAGTAATCTTTAAATAGCTGGTAATAAATGAGACAAATTGAGCATTTGTTGTTTGTCTTTATTACGAGTTTTATTATTCCTATTATAACCTGGATTATAACTATAGAAACATTAGACGATTTTTAATATAGCCTAAAATGTTTATTTTAACTTGTATCGTAATAGGTCAATGGGATCTCTTATATTATGATAGATTTTTATTCAGCAACTCAAAATAGCAGCTCAAATTTTCAAATAGCAGCTCAAATAGCGATAAATTCAGCAGCTCAAACTTTCATCACCAGTAATAACTCGATCGAGAAGAGTAGGATCACTTTCAATCTGCTCGAGACAATCTCGAGTGATGTTCATTCGGTGGGCTATTAGCTCATCTGGAAGGTTCTTCGGTACCATCTTCGCGCAGAGCTTTTTTATAGCGAAATATTCGGTTAAAATCATTCTAACTGCTTCTCGGTTAATATTCAACTCGTGAGCCAACATTCGAATAATTAGTCGCCGGTCTTGATGAACAAGGGCGCGGACACGCTGCGCATTCGCGTCGATTCGCACTTGAACTGGCCTTCCGCTCCGCGCCTCGTCTTTGACGCTCTCACGGCTTTGTTTTAAAACGGCATGCAACCGAAGCACCTAACTAACGACTCAGGGCATCACTACCCATACACTTTAAGCATTTTTTTATAAGTTTCTGTCGCGGTTTCGCCGAGTTTTGCACAAAATTTTATTGCGCACCGTTGCTCTAAATTTCTCTGATCCATTTTTGTGACATGCAGTACTCGCGCGTTGTTATAAAACACTAAACATCTGACGAAGAAATGATCGTATAAAGGTCGTCAAGGTCTCAATCTAGAGAGTAGGGATCTACTATTACGGTGGTGGAGTTACAGTATCGCAGTGTTATCTATAGAATTTGTTGTTATCCCAGATTGTAATAATTTATAGAATTACCATGTTGCGTGCCGCAAACTATATTGAAAAAATTCAAGTGAAATCCCAGATGAAAATTTACGCGATAATTTGGTATAATTTGTCAAATCAATTATTATATACAAAAAAATTGTTTAAATTATTAAAAAACCAACTATTACATTTCGTGATCTAAGCTATTTGTTGTTACATATTAAACATCCAAATGCAGACTATATAAGATAAAGTAAATTCACAGTTTAAATATTAACAAATAAATTAATTAAATTAAGACTATAAGATAGAACCATCATTATACTGATAGCCTGCGTTTTAGTGTTCTTATCGATATGATAGATATCATCAAGTTCAGATGACAATAAATGAAAAAATCTGTTTTTAAACATTCTTTAAAATTTATGTTCACATTCTGAAGTCACTTTAAAATAAAAATCATTCCGAATTTTGAGGCAAATTCTGTCGCTATTTTTCAATGTTTGTATATAAATCATTATTTAATATATCGTTATTAATTTCTTTAAATTAGTTTATTCTATAGTACCTTCCATTATGTATAAAAAAAATCCATCAAAAATACCTTTGTCACTGCTGAGATACCGATGTTGCTCTTGATTGTAAAAAAAATGGTCAACATACGGAATATTTGTTCCTTTGAACGTATCACATCTGTTATCTGGATTTGCTGTATTGAGAATAAAAGGATTCATCGAAATCGAGAACTCTATTGACGAGAAAATAAAAATTGTGCATCATCGCCAATGAATATTGGAAGAGCTCGAGAAATTTTCTTCTTCTGACGGACTAACATGACGATGCCATGTTATTGCAGCAGCCCGCGTCTATGCTTATTTTGGCAAGTTTTGAGGAGTACACTTTCTTTTTATAATCTGCTTCCTCCAAATACGTATACGTTGTTTATTTTCGAAATTCAATTAAATATTTTGTAGGTTTGCTTCTTAGAAAAATACGATTGTCTTAAATAAACGAGGCTTCAATGGAGAAAATATATAGCAAAAGTAATTTTTTATTTAGAATTGCATTTTTCATATGGATTCAAAATTACCGTAAGTTAAAAATGCATTTACATTTCAAAGTAAATAACATTAAAATATCTATTATTTTGTCAAAAATATCGATAAATTAATAATAAATAATAAATGCTAATAATTTTTTTTATGAAGAGTTTAATTGTAGTAGTGCTCGGCATATAGCACTCAAAATAGATTTTCAAATTGCTTCAACCTGCTTCAAGTTTGCCCGATAAGTTTCTTATTAACAAATTTTAAAAACAGGCAATTTAATATATTTTGGATTTAATGCCATATTGTAAAAATGTCATTTTTTAATTTGCAACCACTTCAGAATTTTATTAAATTGTCATCTTAATTGCTTAATAAATTAATTTCTTATTTCATGTTTAATAATTAATGAAACTGCATTCTCTTTTTTATGCGTTAATGTACTTGTAAATATATTCAATTTGAGGCTTGAATAAGTACAATAAATTAATTAATTAATAAATTAATTAATTATAATCGAATTATCGAAGGTATTGGCACGTTAAAAAAATAATAGTCAACTTAATAATAACATTCATAATTTATCTATAAATAATCTGCTAGATTGTAATAACAATACTTTCTTATGCACTTACGTAAACAAAAAAAAAAAAAAAAATTTGACAAGAGTTTTTGCTAAAGAGTAAAAACTTGAGCCGTTAATTATCATTAAACACTTGAGCCGTTCTGCAGGTGCAGTCGAGTGACGGCTTTTACTTTCTTTTTTAACGATGTAGACACTTATGAGAAAATTGATTATAATATTTCACTGACAGCATAATAATTTAAAGGAATACATTTTAACACGTTTTTTCCTTCTCTTTGATTTAATTTAATGTTGTTTAAATTATATATATTGTCACATGCAGATATCTATACAATTTATTCACCATTCACCTCTCGATATCTCCTGGATCTAATTAGATATTCACAAATACAGTTCAAATAATTTACTTAAATATTGTTGAATATATGCATATTTACACACACACACACACACACACACGCGCGCGCGCGCGCGCGCGTATATAATTCCAATGCATTCATATTTACAAAATTAAAAAATACTATTTCATATTTACGGAATTATTACATATTATATAGTCTATGTATTTAACATGCCCAAAATGTCAATTGAGAATTCTAGAAGATGTAATTCCAACATCTAATTGACAAATGGAAGATTTACAAAAATCTACTATTATTCTCTAGTAGAGAAAATATAATTTAATTTCTTTAATTATTAAATATATACGATTTATGAATTAATCCACGAAAACAGTACGTATGCTTTAAGACATCTGTTAAAAAGAGCTACTAATTAGATTGGACGATTGAACGTGATCGCGATCGTAATATATTTTGTTTTTATCTGTCGACGATTCCAGTAAGCACGAATATATTGTTAATCTAAAAATAGAGTAATGGTAAATATTATTAACAAAGCTATTAATAGTTGGGTGTGTGTGTGTGTGTGTGTGTGTGTGTGTGTGTGTGTGTGTGTGCGTGTGTGCGCGCGCGCGTACGTAAGTGCGTGCGTATATATCCTGTTAAAATTAAAGCAACATCGTGTAACGCCGGACTTTTGTCTGCGGTCAACCTGGACATGTCTAGCCTGGACTTGTCACGCTCTCCCGTAACCGCAAATATATAAATCCTGAATAATTGATGCGTACCGCTCCGAGAGGTCCTCTCTAGCACCCTCTACCTCCCCTCGCGGCGAACTCACACGTGTGCTCGCAGCTCTATTCCAGGCGCAACACCTGAGCGTATTCCGAATCATCCGCGCTAAGCATGACTTTCTTATATTTGTTATCAAAATCTCATAAAATTGGAATGAAATAAACGAAAAATACCAATTCTTCAATATTTTAATAAAAAAAAAATTAAAACAATTTTATTATATTTTTTTCAATAAGCTATGTTTTGATTTATTATTCAACGACTTATTCTTCAGTGCTGTAATTACGTAGAATAATCTAATAAACTTGAAAAATTTCATCAAACAAAAAATCATTCTACATCATTTTAATTTCTCAAAAACTATAAACATGTTTTTTAAATGAATAAACCCGTTATAATAATATTAGTAAAACAGTTTTAAATTTCTAAAAACCTTTTTGTTAATTCAAAAGGATTTTCAAATAAATTGTACGATGAAATTACTTACAAAGGAAATAAATATTCATGTATAAACAGTTAGCAAAAGAAAAAGATTTAATTGTATAAGGTTAATTTCAGAACAAAAATAACGCCATTAACGTAATAAACAAGTATTGATATTATCAATCAATTACGCAATTTCATTAGAATTTGCAATGACAAAAAATTATTTTATAATCTCTTGATCTATATACCTTGCGATATTCTGAAACGCTCATCATATATCTTTATTATAATAAACTATACTCTATCTTCAAGTATTATTATATTATATATTTATAAATTATTATAAACATATTATAACTATTATAACAAATACATAAAATAAATAATCATAAAGAAAATGGCAAAGACAGACTTATTCTCAAAACTATTTATATTAGTACGAGAGAGGTCCAGAAAAAGCAAATAAATACTGGTTTAAAAAAAATACTGGTGAAAAAATTTGCAAAAGATACTCTTCTCAACGTTTAATAAAGTTTATTAGCGACAAGTAAGTGACGTGTTGTTTCTCTATAGGTACTGAGGAGAAAATGAAGAAACACAGAGGGCCAGCGCCGAACAGAGATGTACGAGGGTTTTCAAATATCAAAAATCTTAAATACATTTCTTCTTTATAATTCCAACTAAAAACCCATAAATTGATTCCAGCTCTGTCGTTCTCTCAATCTTTGTTTCCATTTGTTTTAAGTTCTCTTTTTTACAAATTATAGACGAGATTTTATATTCCCATTCTGATTCTCTCTCTCTCTCTCTCTCTCTCTCTCTCTCTCTCTCTCTCTCTCTCTCTCTCTCTCTCTCTCTCTCGCTCTCTCGCTCTCCCTCATTCATCCCTTTCCCTCCCTCTCATCATCTATCTATTTATTTTCCTTTCAATAACAGCTAAAAGTTGAATTACTTAATTTGTTTATCCAAAGAATTGTTATGAATTTAATATTTTTTAAACAGACATGTTTTAAATAAAGAGAACAACCACATCTCGACCTGCCAATGTTATCTCGCGTTTACGGATTTATTGTACGTTCACAATTATTATCGATTTCCGCATATCGCAAAGATATCAATCACAATGGGTCAAGTACTGCATAAATACTTGTGCTTTGTAAAATGCAAATTACAATTTTTAAATTATTTTTATCGCTTCCTGGCTTATCAGTCGTTCACTACAAAACGACTGCTGTTTTGTTTTTTTTTTAATTAAAAATATGTATATGCTTATAATATAAAACAAATATATATATATATATATATATATATATATATATATATATATATACACACATATATATACATATAATAATTAAATTTTATTTTCTTTATTTTTCTAAAAGCAGCAATTTCATTGAGAATGTAAATAATTAAACAGTAAATAATAATTAATTTTAAAAAAAGTAATTCATTATATTATTCTATAATAAACTTTACAATATTTTAAACAGAACTTAAATTTTAGCAATTCGCTTTTAATAATAATAGGCTTTTGATCTATCGCAGTAAACTTTTTTTTTTAACGATTTAATTGAAATACACAATGACATCATAAAAAAATAGTCTGTTCAATTATTTACATAACATAATTGAAATGTAAAAGCATAAATAACACGAAATTCTTTTTCGTTGTAGACAAAATTAATTATTTGACAATTATATAATAATGTTCTCTAACGCAAAAGATGATCTATCGACCTTTAACAGATCGTTAACTGGTGGATTGGTCATCGCCGCGTGCACTTATCTCTTATTTCCTCGCATTTCAAGCATCTTCTCTTCCTTTGTGATAAAAATAGAGATCGCTTGACATTATATAATTTTTTATTTCTTTGTCCTCTTTCGCGCAATTTCTCGTTGCACACGCACATAAACATACGCACTTCTGTTACTTCGGTTTGTCTTTTGTTTTATTATTATTTTTTTGTATTATTACTTATATTGTTCTAAGTATTATTTTTTATTTTCTGATTTTGTATAATGAGGTATCACGTCATTCAAGATATCATGGAGAAGTTAAATACTAGTTTTATAATTGAGTTGTTAGTAAATATCACTTTCTCTTAAAAGAAAACACATAGAGCATACTTCTAGTTAAAATAATGAATTTAACTTTTTTAAGTTTTTAATACTTTGATAACACTAAAACATTTGCCTTCAATTTATCTTTTGATATTTCAATTAAATAACATTGATTTTAAAATCGAACTTTACCATTGATTGTAGTGTCAAACACAAAATGCTAAACATTTTTCAAATGCATTAAAAATCTAAAAAAATAATTTTCATCTTAAATGAGATGTTTTTACACACTGTAAGTAAAGCTACTTTGGTTAACTCACATGCACATATCTCTTCGAGTGAAGACTTGGATGAAATTCTTAAGAAATTATGCAAGCTTCACTAAGTCTTAACATGTTATTTAAAACAGCATTCCAGTTTTACACTAAGTTTTAAAGGAAAAAGTCCGTTTCTCTTTGATCAATATCACGATTATTCTTTTTATTTCTTGCAGTTTTCTTACACAAATCTTTATGAACTTCACCAATAGTAGTCCTTAAACCGCATAGAAAAAAGACGCAATCTGAATGATTGCAGTCCTATGTTCAACATAATATTTATAAATTATATATACATATATATATACACACGTATATATAAATATATATATATATTTATATATGATGTGTGTATGTATAGAATATGCATACTATTATACGAGTAATTGTAATGCTAATGTGTACACCTTTAGAACTATATGCGTATAGTACATTTATCTTTCCAATGGATTCGTTGGAACAAAGGTCAAAGACTTTGGTGCGAAATGATAAGCTTAGGCTTGGAAAGGGCATGATTCTGACTGACGTTGCTTAATCGAACAACACTACTCAATATCACTTTTTTATTTATATAGACACCACGCTGACTTTCTCTACTGTTCTTTATTTTCTGTATCTTTTTTCTCTTTACTTATATCTTTCTTCCTATTTCTTTTTTTTCTTGTTGTCTTATTTGTTTTTTATCGCGCAAACCCTATCTTTCTATGCTCATATGACTCACAAAATCTTCCTTCGAAATTTCTCGCAATAACAAAGCAAAAAATAAACATATACATCATTATAATAACTGGATAAACCAGATTGCGAAGCAGCGAGTTCACAAAAAAATGAGCGGAAAAGAGAGGAGCTTTAAGGTGCACAAGCGTCGGACTTTTGCCCTTAAGATAACAATAAGATCTTTTACGAGATAATTTACTTTCTCTATATGCGTCGAGCGTTTAAATATTATTGCTAAAAATTACACGTTTTTTGTTATAAACGATTATTGATATTATGCGTTCCATTTAGACAATTATACTTTTAGTCATTTTAATATTCTTTCTGAATTTCACACCATTTTCTAATTCACGTAACAGTATTATCAGAAGTCCATAAGACCTAGATAAGTATTTTCTATCTTCTACTCTTTCAATGTTCTTGAGATTTGAATATTTTTACACAATTTCTTTATGTATTTTGCATGATAGATTTGCGATTCCTTAAACAGGAAGTCACAGGTCAACTAGTCATCTTATTATATTTATTGATTCTAAGATTTGGACAAGTACACATTACACATTTTAATGAAATGCTTTTTTGGTAACAAATATAGTGGTTCAATCCTACACTTTTACTCTCCTATTCTTGTTTTCTCATTAGGGCAGGCACATTATCAGAGTATTGGCCGGTAACATTCCTAGTAGGAAGTTCTTTTCTTTTTTGAAAAATTACCAATTTTAATTTATTGTATAAGAATTTCAATGGCTCTTGTAAAAAAAGAATGAAAATAAAATATATCTATGACTTCAATAAATCTTTCACTTCTAAATTGTACAACCGATACTAAAAAAATAAGATTTTTTGTTATTTAGGTTGCATAAATGAAAAAGGATAATTTGTCAGTGACCGATTAATTGCAAACTATATCCTTAATTCAAATAAAGTACGTTTTAATCAAGCTGCTTTAAAAAATTTCAAATTCTTATCAGCAGTAGATAAAGTCCAGTAAAATCAATCGGATCAAAAGGAACGCTTTTAAAGCGACAAAAATAACCGCTAATTCATACTTCCTCTAAAATAAATATAAACATTTTGCAATTTTTTTTACACAATTTTGCTTTCTCCTGTTATTCTCTTTTGATATTTTTACATTCGTTTAAATATCGTAACTTACCGTCATTACTAATGGACCGTTCTACGAAAAGTTAAAGAGTCAAGTGAACATAAACTTTTTCTGACACTGGGACTCTCAAATATTTTTCTAAATACTTTTCTCATTCACCTATCTCCCGAATCATCGATTGATGGACTGATGAAAGTTGTTTTTTGAACGCGAAAGAAAGGTGTATACACGAGAACATTTGGCCATTGAGGTGAATGCAATAAAATAGCGTAATTGTACATATACAAAAGAAAATTAAAGGTTTTGAAGTGGCTAGCGCACGCTACGTAAAATCAGTATATTCAGTGATCGTCCGTTTCGTGGACGCGTTGACGCTTCGACTGATGCTGCTGTGATTGCTGCTGTTCGGGTGGTTCGGGACTCTCAACAATGGATAACGGTGCTGGTGAACCTGGCGAACTGTCTGGTTCATCATGAGCTCGTTTTCCCACCCCAACGCCTGCGTCAGGACTAATAAAGCTTCCACTGAAACATTTAATAATAAAAAAATAACTGAAGTTCTCCAAAAAATATTCAATTCATTAAAAAAATGATTTTGCTTTCAATGCTTAATTCTATTAAATGTTTTTACCATAAATTCTGGCACTATAGTCCATGGATTAATAAAAATATTATAATATATAAGAAAACATTATCAAATTCAAAAAATTGTTATCTCAACATTACAATTAACGAAATTTATTTTCAAAAGCACTATTTTATTTTTATAAATAGTAAATAATGAATTAATTTATGTCATTATAATTTATAGAATTTAAAAAACTACAAAACTTTATATAGATATACTAACTGGATTGTTTGTGATGCGTTAAAAAAAGCTAGAATACAAATTATGAATTTCCATTCATATAGGCAACTAATTTTTTAATCTATCACTAATGTATTATCCGACGCCTACTATAGCTCTATCGCTAGGACGAAGGACTAGTAATTCGGTCGTTCGAGTTCAAGTCCCGGTCTCAGCCGATTGACACAAGCACCTATATAAAAATTTGTACATGCTTTGTTTACAAACAACTTTGTTTAGTACCACTATTTGGCAGCATAAATAAAACTAAAGTAATTATAAAAACAGAAATAAAAACAAAAATAACAACAATAATAACAACAATATATTCTATTACATAATACATTTAATATTAAAAAGTATTTGTTTTTAAAACAAATTTATTATAAAGATAATTTAAATAATTTCCATTGAAAATCTATGAATTTTGTAAAGTCACAATTATAGATATATTTTATAAAATGAATTTCTATTTTTTATTCAGTATAATTATATTAAAATCTGTATTTGTAATTATCAAATTGTTGAAAATATTTTTATCCGTTTTTAGATAAAAATTAATTTAATTAATTTAACTTAACTGTATTGACAATATTCTATTTATAAAAAGAGAAACACCAAAAATCTTTAACTTACCCATAATTATAACTTGTTTGTACAATAACAGGAGCTGGACTATATTGCCCAGCTGGAGATAAAGCATGCTCTTCAGATACATTTCCAGGTAGCAAATACTTATCTACAAGATTATAATGAATAATTAAAAAATTAATTATTATCTTTTAATATCTATTTAAAAATATTCACCATCTCTGTTGGAATCGTTGTTAACACCATTAGTAACAACTGTGATTTGTTGCATCAGGCGTGATTTGTGTGTAGGTGGAACATAAGGATGGCCAGGTGATCCAGGAGCTGATTGACTATTTAACTGACCAGCTGGAGAAGGTACTGAACTATCTGGATACGACTCAGGTCCAGGGGATCCTTCTCTACTCAGGCACTCAGGAGTCATTAAACCACTAATGCCCACGTGCGATGGAGACGCTGGAGCACTTCTACTCATAAAGTATTATACAATATTTTTTAATAAATTTTATTATTAAATTTATAAATAATGAAACTTTATAATAAAATTATATACCTTGAAGACAATCCAAAGGGAGCACGAAAACAAGGCACACCACGTTGTCTTCTTCGTCTAAATGCCTGTTCAATAAGTTTTGCTTCTGACTGAGGATCTATCCTCCAAAATGATCCTTTACCAGGTTCTTCTTGACTTCTGGGTACTTTAATGAAATATCGATTTAATGAGAGATTATGCCTAATTG
The DNA here is from genome assembly GCA_018907035.1 of Sycobia sp. Sy_11. Lineage (NCBI taxonomy): Eukaryota > Metazoa > Arthropoda > Insecta > Hymenoptera > Epichrysomallidae > Sycobia > Sycobia sp. Sy_11. Next base: position 217,118 of record JACCIC010000133.1, read on the forward strand.
AATTTTGCCAGCCTTTATCAGCTGTTCTGTAGTAAGGATAATTTTTCGTTATGTAAGAATAAATTCCCGACAACGTTAATTGTTTATCAGGTGCTGAAGCTATTGCTTGAACTATCAATTGAGCATAAGAGTATGGTGGCTTTGAATCATCTTTTGGTGGACTATAATGTGGAGCAGCAGCATTACCATTAGCTAAAATTAATAAAGTTATATAATTAAATAAAATCTGTAACTCCTACTATATAGATAAAGTCTATTGTTAGATTTAAATTTTTTAAATATTAACATACAATATTCAAATAAAAAATATACCATTAGCTCCACTTCCACCACCTCTATAACGTGATTCTGTCCCAGATTCTGGGCTCATCTGTCTACTTGTACTTTGTGTAGTATCATGCCTCTCCACAGTAGAATTTTGAGGATCATTGGCAACTGCAGCTGCATAAACTGCAACCATTTGCAAGTCTGCTGATATATTTCTTCTACCATGACCAGATCGTGGACTTGCTGGGCATGAGTTTGCAGCACTAATTGTACCTGTGGGTGATGGGAAAGGACTACTATAGCCTGTATCTGGAATATTTATACGCAGAGGAGGCAATGGTGCCCTTTGCTTTGGCGGAGATGCTACTCTCATATTAGTTTGCTCTTGCTCATCCACCAGTGATTGAAACACGAGCCTTATATTTGTACTTGGAAATCTAAATGTGCACCTATAAAATTAATTTATATTGATTCTATCACATGAAAAAATTTATTTTAATTTTATTAATTATTATCTTAAATTTAATTATGTTAAAAGAAATTATTATTTAATCATGTTAAAATAACTGATAATTCTTTTAATTTGTTAATTTAAAAAAAAATTACATCACTTTTTTTAAACATAACATTATTTTAAGAGTAATAGGTATTTCACTTGTGCTTAAGACAAATATAATTAATGAAAACAGAAATGAATTTAAAATCAAACATAAAGTTACTTCTAAAATAAGGTAATTATTATTCAATTAAATAATTAAATAAATCTATTTTTTAACATAATTATAAAAATAGTTTTTACAAATCAATGTAGTAAACTTTTGAAATAAACACTTTCAATTTAAGAAACTATTAAATTTTTTTGAAAATCTATTGAATACTGCAAGTTGCAGGCCAACTAATATTCTCAAAGTAAGTAAAAAACATTTCCAAAGAAGTTAATAAATTAATAAAATAACAATGAAATTATAAAATGTATTTACGTCTTTGGCAGTTGAAAGGCAGCAGCACCTTTACGTTGAAAAACTCCATCAACGAAAACTCCATTTTTTCCATTGCAGATCATAAAAAAGTAGGGATGATCATAGGATATTTCAAGGTGTTTTCTTGATATAAAACTTGAATGTCCCATGTTCACATCAACCTCTCCTTTGCTGCTGTTGCGACCAATGGTAATTCGTCTTTGTCGTACCATATACTCAAATTCCCTGCCCTCCAACCGTGCTATGGGGGCAACTTTTGCCTCTGGATTCCATTGCATCTTGGAAGGACTAGCTGGTGCTGACTTAAGTGCCAGCAGAGCCCAGGCATCACTCTCTTGAGTTCTTGTGTACGTTGACATCTCACTAAGTCGTAATCCTTAACTTTTACTTTCTTCTGAATCAACAGCTACTTTTTCTCTCTTTTTCTTCTGCAGGAAAGAGAGAGTACCTAATGTCAATTTAGCAAAATTTATTAATAAAGTTCCATATACCCAAACAAAGATTAATAAGAATAAACTGTGCTTTTAGTCTGAAGAAATCCAGAACACAGTAAATTCAGCACATGCACCTTTCTCACAGTACTCTTGTGTACATACGTGTGTGTATATATAATCTCGTTCGCGTAATATGGCCGGCCTCCGTCGTGTTTTTTTTCTGGTCTCAGATACACGAGAGAACTTAGACGAAAGTTGCACGCTTCCGTCCACCTTTTCCCCTGAAAGAAGAACGCCCAAAAATAAATTAGATTTAAGGAAGAAGTGTTCCTACGGACTGCATTAAGTTTTTCTTTATCGCTGCAATCTCTACTTTTAACTTTCCTCTTTGCACACACTCGGCCCCCCCGACTTTCCGCATGTGCTGAGAGTTCGATAATGCAAGTGTATGCAAGAGAGCAAGAAAGACGGAAAGAAGAAGCGCGAGAAAGATAATATAGAGTAATAAAGAAAGAACTAAAAAGAGGGAAAACACTTACATGGAATTGGTGCACGTTGGAAAACAAATCCACACCAGCTTTGAACGACACGTCGTCGGCACATACAAAGCACGAAAGAAAGTCCAAATAGGTCTCAGAAGCGCGCGCCGTTCTACAAAGATTTCCTAAGAAGCGAAAAGAGCTGCTGCTGCTCTCCTTCTTGTTGTTTACCCACAAAGCACATACGAGAGCGCGAGTGCGATACACAACGAAACGTGGGTGGCTACCACGTGACAGACTAAGAAACAGCGCGTGCTGGCGCAACGTTTAAACTATCGCAAATCACTAATAAGACGAGGCTAGGTATTTGATTTATCTTCTTCCTTACTTTTCAAAACCATTCCTACTTGCGTTATTTACTTCAATATTACACATCCATATGTGCCTACTTTTCTTCAGTATATTAGATATAGAATTCAGAACTGTCTTGCCGCGTATATCACTTGCTGATGCGACCTGTGACGTTCTGTTTTTCTCTTTCAAAATTTTCCCTTTCTCTGCTTACACGTTTCACTCGTAGCTTATTTTCAATACATTCTCTCTCTCTCTCTCCTCCTTTCACTCTTATATTTCTACCAGATAGATATCTATCTCGCTCCCTTCTACTATGAGCGGCCAGCACGCGCGTGTGCAATATGAAAAAGTATATAAGATTTATAGGTTAGATTCATCTTTGCAAGGTGAAATTGGAGCAATAAAGCATCTTCAGATATATACAAGAAATTTACTCGCAAGTTAAAATCTTTTATACACATATGATCACGAATTACATTAGATCATTAGATGACACACATTATGGGGTGCACGATTTAAGTGTTTGTGCTGTGTGCAGTCACATTTTTTCCATTATGTACAGGAAGTAATCGGCAATAAGTGCATACCAGAGTGTTCTGTTGATGAACCAGTTTTCTTGTTTTTCCTCCTCCGCCCAAGACTTCACCTTATTATAAGATAGAAAAAGAGAGAGAGAGATAATAAGAGAAAGAGAGAAAAAGAGAGATTTGCAGCCGTATAATATTTATATTTATTCGCCGCTTGACGACACAAATTCATCGGCAACGGACAGTCCAGAGTCCAGCACGAAAAAGGAGAGCGGAAGTAGAGAACGATTGACACGATCGCAGCGCACCACGGCTATAATGTACATTACATCCATAATCTCTACATGTATGTCATAATATCATACATAATGCGAGGCACAGTATGAAGTGATACTAGCGCTCAAAGTGTAAAGCTATGCAAGTTACGTTCTCATTACAGATATAGAAATTACGTTATAACAGGTGGTCACTACTTGAATCGGTTTTGCCGATTGTTGATTATATATTTATCACATTTCACCAGATTTCACCAGATTTCACAATACAAGCAGGAGATGTATGACTGACAATTTCGGTATCTTAGCCTATAAAATGAAATATTGGTATCGAATGGTATCGAATTTGAGCAGTTTCAATGCATTGAACGTTTCGAACCGCGATTTTTGGATAGTAATTTATCTCGCTGAATTAGACATAAGTTTTCCCTGCTCCACAGACAAAATCCTTTAAGTTGCTTTAAGTTTAAGTTAAATTAGTTTGTAGCACGGAATGAAAACGCAAGGAATAACAAAATATAAAAAATGTAATACATATTATCAAAAAATTTTAACTATGCTGTAGTTAGTATGTAAAAATATGAACAAGTAGTTAAAATACAATACAGCTAATCGAATAACAAAAATTTTTTGAATCATTATATCATTAATTTACATTGTTTATATTTTTTTTCAATAGCATTAATTAATTTATTTTAACAGTAGCTTTTTAACAGTGAACAAGACTACCTTTGTTACAGATAATTGATAAGAATAACTACATATATCAATTGACACGAGAGATTAAGTTCTTATGCGTTAATTCTTAAGGAGTAATCGCAGTATTAAACTGTAACGATAATAACAATAAAATCAATTTGGCAATTCGAGACGTCGAATTTTTTATCTTCAAATAAACATCAACATTAAACACCGTTAAATGTTGCCATTCTCTCAAGTGAGTTTGCCCTCTCTGGAAATTTGTACTTTATTGTATTTTTTAGACTTATACTTTTTTGAATCGTACTTTTTGAAATTTTTTTGAACTCTTTTAATATAATAATTGTTAGTTCTGTTTTTCGTCTCTAATGTCCAGGCGAATTAGGTCCAAAATGGCCGATTTACCAACAATTTCTCCAACTCCCATTTATGATAGATGAGGATGTGTAGAATAAGACCCTAAATTGTCGGGATCATACCCCATCGGCGACCAGTTCCAAAATTATTTATATTGCAACTTAACCATTGCGAAGTTGTTATTATTATTGAATTGCAATTGTTTAAACAAATTGTATAGCTCTTTGAATATCGAAAATTTTTCCATTTTCATTGTTTATTTAACAATAGAAAAATCGACTTTTTAAGTTTTTCATGTACGTACTTTTGTTCAGAATTATCTCCTGCACAACTTTTATACGAAACATTTTTCGATTAGAGCAATATTATTTAAACTATTAAAGAAAAAGTAAAAAATGAGCTTTTATTTTTGCTATTTTGCAATAAATAAATACGTCGCCGATGGGATGCAATCCCGACAATTTAGGGTCTTATTCTACACATCCTCATCTATCATTTAATGCCAAAAAATAGGCGTTGGAGAAATTGTTGAATCAAAACCCTAATTCGCCTGGACATTTCAACTGCCAAGTGCACATGTTCATGAATGTTCAATTTTCAATGGATAATTACATGTAAACAATGGATATTTAATTTCATAATTTAAAAAATTTTTCATCACAAAATCATTGAAATTTACTTGCTGTTACACACACAGAGAGAGAGAGAGAGAGAGAGAGAGAGAGAGAGAGAGAGAGAGAGAGAGTCGTTTTAATTTGAACAAATGTATTTATTGAACAGTATTAAATTTTTTTTAGATTAGAGAGACCCTCTACTCTCCATACTACTCTCTATAAATCCAAAAGAATTTCATCAAAATTCCAATGTTGATAAATAGTTAAAAATGTAATAACTATGGCGGGTAGAGACTGCTAAAGAGAAGGAGTGAAAACTGCTAAACTCGTGTCAAATTACACGACAAGATTTCACGCCATAATTGGCCGCATCGCGACCATACCCTTTGAGGTTGTTCGTTCAATAGCATGCATATGAAGAAAAGCGAGTGATGGTTTTGTTTTCTGTCTCTGTTGCACCTGGTTGCACGCAGAACGCTCGAGAGATTTCCAAGAAAGCGACGTCTACCGAATAGATTTGAACTACCGGCCAATTTATTAAAAGCTTTTCCCATGTAATGCGAGTGGAGTTTCCACTCCTAATTCTCTCTACCATACTCTCTACCCTCTATACATGAAATAACTTTAGTAACATCTGGTAAAATCGTCTGCCAACGGCACGGTCAGCAGCCACTATAGCTTGACCGGTTTATTCGGTTGGAATTACAACTTTTATGTCGATCGTTAATCGGTTTGACCCTCTGACGACCATTCGGTCGTACACGTGGTGTGAACTGTAAGGTTAGTTCATGTTATGATGTAACAAAAATATATATTTTATCAATATTTTATATGTAATATCGCACTTTACTAAAACATACATATTATCGATTTATAGAATTACTCAATTTGATTAATTAATAATTGTATTTAAATTATATCATTAACATATATATATATATATATATATATATATATATATATATATATATATAAAGTTTTTATTTAAGAAATATATATTTTCATAATGATTAAATCGGATGATTGATATATATTTTTTATATTTTTAGCTCAAAATACATATTTTATTATATTAAAATGGTGAGGAAAAAGATTGATAATCGAATTAGAACTTTAATTGAAGATGGAGTTAAATGTGAACATCGAACAATGTTCATTGTCATTGGTGAAAAAGCAAAAGATCAAATAGTATTGTTACATCACATTCTAATGAAATCTGAAGTAAAATCTCAACCAACAGTTTTATGGTGTTACAAAAAGGAATTAGGATTCAGTAGTCATAGAAAAAAACGTATGAAAGCTTTACAAAAGAAAGCAAAATCAGGAAAAATAAATTTTGATGAAGATGATCCTTTTGAGTTATTTATCCTCTCAACAAAAATACGATACTGTTATTACAGTGAAACTCACAAAATTTTGGGTAATACATTTGATATATGTATACTGCAAGATTTTGAAGCATTGACACCAAATTTACTTGCTAGAACAATAGAAACTGTAAGAGGTGGTGGACTTATTATATTTTTATTACAAAGTATGAATTCATTAAAACAGCTTTACACCATGAATATGGATGTTCACCAAAGATTTCGCACAGAAGCTCATCAAGATATTATTTGTCGTTTTAATGAAAGATTTTTATTATCACTAGCTTCCTGTGTACGTTGTTTAGTTGTCGATGATCAGTTACAGATACTTCCAATTTCATCGCAAAATTTAAGTGTTAAGTCCAGTCATAATGTTGATTCAATAGATACATCCGAATTAGAAACATTAAAAAAAAGTTTACAAGATACACAACCAGTTGGAGTAATAGTAAATTGTTGCAAAACTGTTGATCAAGCAAAGGCATTGCTGAAATTCATTGAAGCAATTTCTGAAAAAACTTTAAGATCAACCATATCTTTAACTGCAGCCAGAGGTCGTGGTAAATCAGCAGCTTTAGGATTAGCAGTTGCTGGCGCCATTGCATTTGGATATTCTAATATTTATATTACAAGTCCAAGTCCAGAAAATTTAAAAACTCTATTTGAATTTGTTTCTAAAGGATTTGAAGCTTTAAATTATCAAGAACACACAGATTATGAATTTTTTCAGTCAACTAATCCAGAATTTAATCAAGCAACTATACGAGTAAATGTTTTCAGAGATCATAGACAAACAATTCAATACATTCATCCAGCAGATGCCAAAGGTAAACTAGGTTTAGCAGAATTATTAGTTATAGATGAAGCTGCTGCTATACCTTTACCTTATGTTAAGACCATGTTAGGACCATATTTAACCTTTATGGCATCAACAATTAATGGTTATGAAGGCACAGGGCGTTCTTTAACTTTGAAACTTTTACAACAACTTAGAGCACAGACAGCACCGGTAAATTCTGCTAAAAAGCAAGAAAAAAGTTTAACAACAAAAACTATAATTGGAAGAGAATTGCAAGAATTAGTTTTAGAAGAACCAATTAGATATAAAACTGGAGATAGTGTTGAAAAATGGCTTTGTGATTTGTTGTGTCTGGATGCATCTACAGGTTCTATGTCTATATCATCGGGTTGTCCAACACCATCTGATTGTCAACTTTATTATGTAAACAGAGATACATTATTTTCTTATCATAAGGCTTCAGAAGTTTTTTTACAACGATTGATGGCTCTTTGCGTATCTTCTCATTATAAGAACAGTCCAAATGATTTGCAAATGATGTCTGATGCACCTGCACATCATTTGTTTTGTTTATTAGGACCTGTAGATCCTGATCGAAAATCATTACCTGAAATTTTAGTAGTTTTACAGGTATTAAAATAAAATATTTTTATTTACTCTAAAATTTTGATTTAAAGTACATTTAGTATGCAGTCTACATTTATATGTTACAAATTTGCTATATTTGATAATTTTAGATATGTCTAGAAGGACAGATAAAACAATCTACAATTTCTGATGGCCTAGGAAGGGGTCGTAGAGCTGCTGGTGATTTAATACCATGGACGGTTGCTCAGCAATTTCAGGATGAAAACTTTCCATCATTAAGTGGTGCAAGAATAGTCCGAATTGCAACTCATCCAGATTATCAAGGAATGGGATATGGTACTAGAGCTTTAGAATTGCTCAGACAGTATTATCAACTTTGCATTCCAAATTTAGATGTAGAGGATGATGAAATAAACAAATCTGTGATTACTGAAGTACCTCAAGTTGAAGATTCAGAGATTGATTTACTACAAGAAACAATTGCGCCTAAAAGTTCTTTGCCACCACTTCTCTTAAAACTATCAGAACGACGACCAGAACATTTAGATTATCTTGGTGTATCATTTGGTGTTACTGAATCTTTGTTAAAATTTTGGAAACGTGCTAAATTTGTACCTGTATATTTAAGGCAAACTTCAAATGAAATCACAGGGGAACATTCATGTATTATGTTATCAGATATACAACAAACATCTTCTGATTGGTTGACAGCGTACTGGAAAGATTTTCGTCGTAGATTCATTACTTTGCTCTCATCAGCTTTTAGGTAATTCAATCAAACTACTCTACCATTATTAAATAGTAAAAATTGTTTTCAAAAAAATATTTTTAGATGATTAAAAATATTCTTTAAATTTTATCTATACAAGCTATTATTATTTTATTAATTAAGCTAAATATTTAATATATTATTACATATATGATATATTTACTAAATATTACAATTTACTGATTTTTTATTTTTTTCAGGGACTATACTCCATCACTCGCACTTGGCATTTTAATAAATAATAACGTAAAATTGCCCAAAGAAAATTTGGAAAAGCACATACTTGATACATATTTTACATCTTATGATGTAGGAAGATTAGAAAAATATGGTAACAACATGTCTGATTACCATTTAATACTGGATTTAATAAATCCTTTAGCTAGATTGTACTTCTTAAATTTAATGGGGAGCGTTCATTTTTCTGCTATTCAAAGCGCTATATTGCTAAGTTTAGGGCTTCAACATAAAACTGTGAACCAAGTAGTTGAAGAATTAAATAAATCTACAACAAATCATGCAAATGCTTTATTATCTTCACAAATTCTTGGATTATTCAATCGAATAATCAGTAAATCTTCGAAATACTTGAATGATGTTATTAAAGATAATGTTGGAAGTATATTTAAAGAAATTAAAGATTCATCAGAAAATGTAAAAGTTAATTTTGAAAATGGAGCAGAAATGCAAAAAGAACTTCAAAATGCAGATAATGAATTAAAGAAAAAGCAAAAAATAGAATTAGAAAAATTAAAGCAAACATCACTTGAGCAATATGCAATCAAAGGAAGTGAAATGGAGTGGTCTAATGCTCTGAAATCAGAAAAAAGTAATAAAAGTTTACTTTCTATCAAAAGTTCTGAAAAACGAGCAATTTCGGATGTAGGAAATAACAGTGTTCAAAATAAAGTTTCAGTAAATAAAAAGAAAGGAAATAAACGAAAACATAGTTTGTAATAATATTATTAAATACAATTTTATAATTTTATGACTTTAAAATGAAATAACAAATACTTAAAAAAGTAATGTTAGAAATATTAATATTATTGCATACAAAAACGAAATAATATTAATTTTTATAAAAATTTTCAATTTTTGTAAATAAATATATTTACGTTTCTAAATATTTAATTTGTAATTAGCTATTATTTTATAGAAAACAACATAAATATATATTTATTATTTATTACATGTAAAAACTAAACTTAATAAAAGAAATAAAAAAATATAACTTCTTAAATTTGAGAAAAATAAATACATTCATAGTTTATACTTTAGATAAATCCATCATCTTTTTCTGAATAATAAACTATAGATTCTGGAATATTTAGCATTTTTAGGACCTCAGAAATTTTTGTACTCTGTCCATTTCGCTCTGTTAGTTCAGAACAAATATTTTCTAAAGCATTTTGACATGCTTCTTTCCATTTATGTATAGAATTTTTTAAGTCCCTAGGATCATGCTAAAATAAAATATTTGTTAAAGTTTCAATGCATTATATAATAATCTAGAGCAAAATATATAGTATATAAAGATCACCTTTTTTACACACTGTTCTCTAGATTTTAAGCAATCTACTTCTTGCCTTAATTCAAAAATTTTTCTTTTTAAAACAAGTAAGTCATTTTTTGATAAATTTTCAACTGATACGTTTTGAAGGTTTGCATCAAAAGGTATTATTTTTTGTTTTTTCTTTTCATTTTCATCTTCATCAAGTAATAGCACTCGTTTTGCTTCCAAATTCCTTAAAATATATTTACACTGTAAACATTTCATAACAAAAGTTGTTGAACATGAAAAATATATCAAACCTTTTAGATTTAAATGATAACACTGGCGTTTCACAACCTTTTTTCAAATTATTTGTATTATCTGAAGCTTTCAAGTCTTTATTAATTGGAGATTCCAAAGGTGATTTAAATGGTTTATTTACATTTTTAGTGTTCTTTAAGGGTGTTCGAAACATTTGAATGCTTAATATATAATTAGAAATAATAACTGATTAAATAATGTATCTAAAGAAAAAAGTAGACTTAACACAATAATGACAGCATATGATGTACAAAAATTTTCGCATTACAGTTAAAACATATATAATATACGCAAGTAAATATTAACTATAATTATCTACTTCATTTTCATTGAGTAAATCTATATGATTCTGTAAATCTAAGCAAAGAGAACTCGTGCTTTACATTTTATAATTATTTTTGTCTGTCATTTTCTATTGAAAAACTTTATTCAGGATATATAAACCAGATTATAAATAAAATCAGTTGTATCTACATAGACCTATAATATAGATTACACCATATTACACACTGCGCTAGGTTAATACTATAGTTATACAGGATAAAGAGAAGTGAAAACTGTGCTATGAAAGGAGGTGACGCACGAATTCGCCACTTCGCGGCGACACCCTGTAAGGTTTCTAGTTTAATAACATGTTACAGTGGCGGTATGAAGAATAGCGCGTGGGATAAAGTAGGGATGGTAAAGAGAATGAAAAGTTAAGTGTATGAAATGAGACAGGGCATAGCTTTCTAAAGCGTTTTTATATACAAGGCATACAGCTCTACACAAATACGTGCCCCTCCCTGCGTTTTCTTTTGCTGACTCTCTCATCAGAGATAATAAGGGGAGACCGCCGATGCCCATGTTAGACATTGCAGTAAAATTTTGACACTCAGCGCTACGGCGGTGAACGTCGGTACTCCGTTCGTGCGATATTCCAGATGTTGGTTTTCGAGCTCGTGCGATGGAGGGAGTAAGACGTTCAGTAGGGAGGACGCCGAAACAATAGATGCAATAAAAGGGATTAACTGGTGTCGAAATTCTTGAAGTGTGTATAGATTTTCTTGTCTGTGTGCGTAAGTGTGTATTTATGCATTTATATACACACGTATTTTCTTAAAATTTTAAATTCGCTGCGCGACGATGATCGAAGCTACTAAAAGGTATACCTGGGTATACGCACTTAAAGAATTTCTTCGTCGACACCAGTGAATCCCATTTACTACACTCCGCTGCCAAAGTTTTAAGAACATACACATGCACACACACACACGCGCGCGCGCGCGCATATATATATATATATGTATATACACGTATTTTCTTAAAATTTTGAGTTTAAAACTTGATAATAAGATTGCGTTGAACTTAATAATAAGACTAATTTGGTATAAAAAATTATACTTTCTGTAAATTATTTATATAATAACATTCATTAAATTTTTATATAATAAATTTTATTTCATTGCTATTTACATTATATCATGCATTGATTAAAATTAATTCAATAGTTATTAGAATACAACAAATATTTATTTACATTTATCTTTAAAACAGAAACATACATATTTAACACGAATGAATATTTTGTAATTTAGAGTAAACCATATACTTGAAACAAGTTTATTTGAATAGCAAACATATATTTATTACATTAAACTAAATAAATTATTGAAAAGTAATAAATAACACTTGAATTTTACTAAACGGAACTACATATACGTAAAAAATAAAGTTAAATAAATAAATATTTAAAAAACTATATATATACTCAAATTTAACAAATAGAATCAATTTTTGGAAAAGCTATTCAATATGAACAATTTTTTTTTTTTTTTTTATGTAATTTAACGTCGCTTTATTTATGCTTCCAATTATCGGTGCTAATCAAGGATGGAGGTCTACGATGTGTTTGTAAACAAAGCACATGTAAATAATTACAGCGGTGCCTGTATCAATTGGCCGAGACCGGGATTTGAACTCGGATCACCGAGTTACTAGTCCTTTGCTCTAGCGATCGAGCCATCGTAGGCCTCGAATATGAACAATTAAATAGCTTTATCAAAAGGTGCAATATATTTATTTGACTAGACCCAACGAGTTGTTAAAAATTAATAAACATTTTTTCGATTTTATTAAACGAAGCACAAAGATTTAAATATTAAATTTAAAGGAATGAATCTTTTAATAAAACTATTTATATGTTATAAGTAAATAATTTTTTCAAAAATAGAAAATATTTTTTTGATTTATATATATATATGTATTTTGTAGTTTTTACTATTTATTTATTACTTTTAATATTTAAATCTTTGTGCTTCGTTTAATAAAATTAAATAAATATTTATTAAATTTTACAACTAGCAGGGAGTAATCAAATATATCTAATCCACCATTTGAGAAAACTAGTTCATTTTTTTGAGTAAATGGTTTTTTAAAAAATTGAATATATTTCTTGTATATATATACTGAAAAAAATCATTTCTAATATCAAGCTTATTTTTTCTCAACACCAGAACACAAATATTGGGAATTAAATGAATATTTTTTTATTTTGCGAAAATATATCCTCAAACCAATAGATTAATTAAATATCTCCTAGATTTTTGTCAAGATTTTCTAGAAAATGGGTGGCTGTGGGATTCTATCCACAGACCTTTGGATTCGCAAGCTAAGACCTTATTAATTACGCTATCACAGTACGCTATGGACAATTATAAAGATCTTATATATCAATTTTAGATCTCGCATAGTTATACATTATGAAATTAATTTATGAATTCTAATGAATATTATATGCATTTATATATAATTTATACTTATATTATAACAATTTATAAAAGTTTTTCATTTTAAAACGTGATTTTCCACATCCAGATAATATTTTCTTAAATTGAATCATAATACATATACGAAATCGATAAATAATTAATTTTTGTATGTATATCACAGAAAAAAATGGTTCTCATATCAAGTCAATATTTCTGTGTAATTAAAAAAATTAAGTTAAAAAAATTTTTTTAAATATAACATGTATATTTAGAAATTAATTATGCTTTACACATTAAAGCAATTATGCTTACACATACTATATACATGATTAGAAGATATTAAAAGAAATTATAAAAAAAATTTCTTATTTTTTAGATTCTGGTTTTCCTATTTTAAGCAACTTCTTTCGTAATCTAATTGATGGACAGGTAATAAACAGTGAGAGCAGGTGAAAGAAACGAAACAGTGTAGAGGACACTCGCGGGTACATGCAGGTACATGATATGGCAACACCCACCAACATCGAGTAATCCATGTTAATCCCCTTGGATTTTTCTTTTCTCCCCTCCCCCTCTCGCTCTCACATTCCCATTCTCGCGCTCTCTCTCTCTTTCTCTCTTTTTCTCTGTCTTCTCCATACAAGGTATTTATGTGTCACATATGATTATATAGGATTCTGATACTTCAAAAATATAAAAAGCAATCAAATAATTTTTGGAAAAGTTTACAATCTATAATTAGCAGCTTTTTCGAGATCTATTACATTCGTAAACATAAATCAATTGCTGACAATGGCCATGAATATTGTCTCAATTTTAAGATAATTTTTTTAAAGCGTACATATATTTTGTTGCAACTTAATTATTTTAGTTCAATAGAGAAACATTATAAAATTAAATCAAATATACATTTTTTTAGTTCCAAGTAAAACGTATGTCATAGAAATAAGTCTATACTGAAAAAAATTTTTATAGATTTAAATAAAGCGTTGATTCGTATACCATTAATTAACCATTTTGTTACGGACTCACAAAAACTTTTATTTAAAAAAAAAAGAAAAAAAAAAGTACAATTTTTAGTGTGTAATTTAATATTTAATTTGTAACTTGAGAGATAGTTTAAATATATTAATTGGTAATTTTATATCTATTTTTGAAATGGTTTAGTTCGTAAGTTAAAAATATTCTTAAATGTTTTAGTTTGTAATTATATATATGTTAAGAAACGTTTGTAGTATATAATTTAAAATTATTATGAAGTCAATATATGTATTTATAACTTGTATTTTATGAGATTATCGTAATTCGGTTGAGTATTGATGTAGAATGAAATTTAATAGTTTAAAGTATAATTGTAATCGAGAACTAATGCGATAACAATAAAAACTTTGGATAACGTTTCTCGCATAATGATATATAGACTCGATATAGTATATATTTTAAATAAACAAAATATGTTCTCTGTATCGTCATATCGAGTTCCATATTGAAAACGGAAATGTAACGTGATCTCCCGGACTCTTAAACTTCGGACAAAGCGGCTTCGCGTGCGTCAGCAATTCAGTGAATTATAATGTTAAACTATTGTACAGCAGAGATTGGAAATTTACAGATATTCGTTTTAAAATAGTAAGTTCACGAAAAATTACTTCGTAATTTTTTATTATGTAAGAAATAATAATCATAGTTACATAATTATAGTTTATAGAAACAATCGCGAGCGAACTCTCGCTATAAGCCCAACTATATGTACAAATAAGGTACATGTTTGATCCGTGGCGTGACGGGAAAACCGAAGATTTTGCCTTAAAAATAGCTTGTATACGGAATCACACATAAGGTGAACGAATACTTGCTATGGGAAAATTTTGAGGTTTTCAAAATAGGTAAACAGGTTATGCTTCCTAAAAGCAATGATCCGTGCTGTGACGGAAGCTTCCCAATATTTTCATTAAAAAAGCTATTCTACGGACTTATATTGAGATAGGTCGTATTCTAGCTTTGAGAAAATGTTGGGAAGTTCGAAATCAGGTGACGTGTTCGGTCTGCCACCTCGAGCTCTCCGACCGTCAGGCTGCACGAGAGTTTGGGCTGCGTTCGGCGAGTGAGGCTTATTGCTCGAAATTTTACCCCATTAAGAGGAGAGTAGAGTTTATAAAAGCGCAGTATGAGCGCTCGGACATTCATTCTTTTTCTGATCTCTGCTTAGCAAGTTATTGTATTCATCATATTTTATTTAATTAAAGTCAATTTTTAATTTAAATATATTTTTTTATTTTCTATTTGTTATAAACAAACCTCCTAGCGTATTGTTAAAATACACATTTATTCAAAATAAGAAATTTATACATTTAAAATACTGAATGTTTAGTTAAATACAGTAAATAAATATTTTTTTGATATATGATAACTGAGAATTGAAACAAAATATAACATTCAACTGTAGTATTTTAACTTATTAGACCGTCATTTTCGTAATCTTCAACGATGTAAACGTACACTATATATTATATTGCAATAAATACTAACTATATTTACATATTTTTCCATCATTTTTATTGTATATATATATATATATATATATATATATATATATATATATATATATTATGTAATATATTTGTATTATACGAAACGCAATGGTAGTGAATGTTCAACGCACACAATCTGCCGTTCAAGCTTTAGGCATCCCGATTAGAATGTTAATTAGGGTTATTATTAGAACTTAATCCTAATAAATAGAGAGTGTTTAACTGTTTAATAAGGCAGTTACATGTACTCTTCAGCACTAAAAATCTTAATTTAAAAAATTACTTACACAACTAAAACATACTTTAAATTTATTTTATACAAAAGTATAGAATAAGGCAAGTATGGTGTATTAGAAATTCTTATCATTTAAAAATATTTGTAACGTAACAAATATTTTTTTCTCATTAAATAAACTCAACTATTCATTTCAAATACACGGTTGTTTCGAAATTGCAGAATATTCGTTCCTATTAAAGCTGTATATTTTTGTTTCAATAAAATTCGAATGAATGTTTGTTGGATTGCAATAAATATACTTTTATGAAATTGACTCAGTTGCATTTGGAATTGTTTTCAGTGTGTAGCGCAACGCAAATTATGTTATTAGATAAGTAATATTATATTTATATAAAGTTGTAGTCTTATTGTACAGTTTATAAATTCCACTAAAAAACATTTCTTATTCTATACATTTTTCTGTACCAAGACTTCCCAAAAAAATATATTCAAACTAACGGAGGATATAGAATAGTTAATGAGAATATTACGGTGAAGTGCATTGTTGTTAATAAAAAACGTTTAAAGAAAAAATATATAGATTAAAAAATATGTATTTTGATGAGATTTTGAACTTTTAGTTATATCATTTAATGGAATTTTTTGTATTTTACGAGATAAGTTAGAAAAACAATATTTTCACTGGGTATTAATGTGATTTATTATAAAATTGAAATTATCACCAATTTTTACTACCACATATATAATCAAAATCCTAAAAAACGTATATATAAAAATTTTAATGAAAATCGCGTTAGTCGGCTACTTGAAAAATTTGGTAGCTGTGTGCTGTAAGAGATTTTCTCAGCTTTGATGTTTGCCAATTTTCCTTAAAGCTGCCGTAGGTTTCAATACTTCAATCTGCTTGCCAGCTGCTGCGAGACTATATATATATATATATATATATATATATATATATATATATATATATATATATATATATATATATATAGCAATAAAATTTCTTTTTGGTCAGTATAAGCTACTCATCTTTTATTGCACCCCCCACTGCCAGCCTATTGTCTAAACAAGCTTTTCCTTTGCACGCGCCGAAGACAGTCGTCTCCCCCCTCGATCGCACCATCACACGAGCTCGAAAAATAACATCTGGAATATCGCACGAAACGGCCAGTACCTCACTTTAGCCGCCAGAGGCCCTCGTTTTCAGTCGAAAATTTTTAGTGCAGCCTGGCCCATAAGCGTCGGCGATCTCCCCTTATTATCTCTGGTAATACTTCTAAAAGTTCCATTCTGGTCATTTTCTATATAGTACTTGACTTTAACAATGGAGGCGCTGTGCAACTATACGACTTTTCTAAGTCTTTGCATACCACCGTTATTTTTATAATCTAAAAACGTAAAATAAAAAGCTTATTGTTCTTTTCCTTTCAATCTTAGTAGTTCAAATTTTAATTTTCTTGATTTTTGAAAATATTTATAAAATATATTTTTTAAAATATGACTAAAGTTGATCTTACATTATTTGGAAAAAAGTTCCGTGGTTCAATGCTCGGTGTTTTAACCGGCGATTGTTTAGGAAGTCCCTATGAAAATGAAAATTTGAGTCCAGGTGATAAAATTGTACTCCAGAAATGTTTTGATAAGCTTGAGGGACCACTATTTAAAGGTATTTTACATATTCTGCCATTATTATCTGTTATATTTTAAAAATTAATTGTGGATTTTATTTATAAAAATTTATTTTAGCTCCAGTTATACAGTTTACTGATGACTCAGCTATGACAAAATGTTTGGCAGAAAGTTTAATAGAAAAAAAAAGTTTAGATGTACTTGATTTAGCTAAAAAATTTGTTAAGAGTTATTATCAAGAACCTAATCGAGGATATGGTCAGGCTGTATCTATGGTGTGTTACTTGTTATAAAATTTAAGCATGTCATTTAGTATAACAGAATAAAACTGAAATTTTTTATTATATAGTAAGATTTAAATTTTTTAATTTGGAGTGAATTGAAATAAATTTTTTTTAAATTATTTTAAGGTTTTTGAAAAGCTCAGAGGGTCAAAATTTGAAAATATTAATGGTCCAGCAAAAGAGCAATTTAATGGTCAAGGCTCATTTGGAAATGGAGCAGCCATGAGAGTTGCACCAGCAGCTCTTTTTTGTTATAATAATTATAATTCTTTATTAGAAATATCAAAGCAACAGTCCTTAATTACTCATTCACATAAGCTAGGGGTTGATGGAGCAATTTTACAAGTACAAAAAAAATTTTTTTTATAAAATAAATTATTTCTTTTATATATTATTAAAAAAAATTGCATATATATAGTTATATGTACTTTTAGGCTATTGCTATTCAACAGAGTTTACAAATGCACCCAGACGATCAATTTAATGTTATAGATTTTGTTGATGAACTTATAGATAAAATGAATTTTATAGAAGTAGATGAGGAAGGGTAAGTAAATTCTGAGTAAAAAATAATTATTGACATAATGTATTAATTAAGATTTAGTATTTCAATAGTTTAGATTTAATAGAGGCACAACCATATAAGACACAATTAAATTTAGTAAAAGATTTGCTTCTAAAACAAGATGAAAGAGAACCAACACCGAAAAAAGTTATCAGAGATTTAGGACATGATATTAGTGGCATCAGATCAGTACCAACAGCAATATTTTGTTTTCTTAGAGCACAAAGTCCAATTGAGGGAATAATAACAGATAATCCTTTCAGAAGAGCAATTCAATATGCTGTAAATTATTACGTTTTTCATATTATGAACAAAGCAATAATTACCTTATAAAATTTAATTGATATTATATTTTTTAGATTAGTCTGGGCGGAGATGCAGATACAATTGGAAGTATGACAGGGGCTATTGCTGGTGCTTTTTATGGTGATGATAAAATTTCTCCCAATATATTACATCATTGTGAAGCATCAAATTATTTTTCACAATTAGCTGATAAGTTATTTAAAGTAACAATTCCTATGGAACGGAATACAGGCAAAATAAACAAACTCACAAATACAAGCTGATCAATTTATAATTGATAATTATACATTTATCACAAGATAAGTTTAGAAGTAGTAATAAATTCCTTATAGAAAAACTTCTTACGAGATTTTTACAAGAGCTATAAGGAAGTTTACATAGGATCTTCCAATGAGATTTCAAATTGAAAACCGTATTTTTAATTTTACATTATAGATGTAAAATATGATTTATTTAAATAAATAGATAAATATTAGTCAATTATTTATTATGCATAGCAAACTTGTGCATTCTTTTATTTTTGTTGTTGTATTACAAAATTAGAGTTGGAGAGGATAAATTTTCAATTAGGACAAACTCACTCGATTTTCTTGCAAATTTATATACTAATATTTTTTCAGGTGTTGGTTACAAACTTGCAAATACTGTAATGACTTTTGACATTGATTCAACTTTAATAATAAAATCCATGAAACTCGTGGTTTTCACATTTATCTCTGAAAATTCGAACAATTAAAACAAATATTTGATAGTTATAAATCTTATCAAAAGACATGTTTCCTGCTCTATACCATTTTTAGGTACAAATTGGTAAAAATCATATTTCTGAAGATGTTTCGATATTTTATGAATAGTTTACATTCAAATTCTGAGCACTATGGAGGGTAGAGAGAAGAAGTGAAAACGTTAAAATCATGTCAGATTACACGGCGGGACTTCAGGACAGAATTGGCCGCAAGGCGGCGACACCCTGTGACATTACTCGTTTAAATGCATGTATGTAAAGGAACGAGAGTGGAGGTTTACATTGAGCGCGGAGAGAGAAAAGTTAAATTTCTGCTTCCCCAATTTTACTTCTTTTCTTCCCCTTACTCGCTTTGGCTTTTGCTTTTGCTTTCTCTCAATGTTGCATGCAGAACCATCGAGGGATTTCTATGACAGCGACATTTACTGAACAAATCTGAACTATCATCTCTGGCTAATTTTTGATGAGCTTTTCCCATGTAAAGCGAGCAGAGTTTCCACTACTCCTCTATACTCTCCCTAGTTAAATCTCTGCTTCCTTACTCCTGCTTCTTTTCTTCTCCTCACTCGCTTTGCCTTTTTCTGTCTTTTCACGCAGAACCATCGTAGCATTTCCAAGAAAGCTACGTCTACCGTACAGATCTGAACTACCTACTCCGGTTAATTTTTCATAAGGCTTTCCTATGTTAATCGAGCGGAGTTTCCACTCCTGTCTACCCTCTATATGTTAAGCTATGCAAGTTTTCGTTCCCATTGAAGACGTAAATTATGTCAGATTAGGTATATACATGTTCAATACAGATAAGTGTAATGTTTTTGGAAAGGAAAACTTACAGATAGGCACATGTAGACGAGACTTTAGTCGACTGCGCGTATGGGAGCCTTCTGGCAATTCAAATCGAATATGCGATACTACCGACGAGCGGATGAACTAAAAAATGGCAGCCATGGGTATTAATAAAAGTACGCCAAAGCATTGTTTAGATTTAGTAAATTTTTTTTGAGTTCTTTCAAAGAGTTCTTTCAAAATTTGTTTTATAAAAATTGAAAATTACTGAAATACATTAAAAGCGAAGCTTAAGAAATGTTATATTGATTATAGAACTATTATATTGATTTTGGGGAGATTGCTCTAAAGAACTTTACTTTTTATAGAAATATTAGTATTAATCAAAGTTTTAATTTTATGCCTGAACCGAAAATTGCTAAAATTTATTTTGTGATATTGAAATGGTGATATAAAGAGTGAACCAAATTAATAAAAACTGAATGTGATAAGAAAGTAGTCATTTACTGGTGATATGATAGTTATATTTCTAAATAAAATACATGTATTATAATTATTAAGAGAAATAAATCTATTTGAAAAATTATTTTATACAATTTCTAAGTTTACTACATTATGAGTCTAATTAAAATTTAATGAAAACAATTATATAATATTCATTCTTTTTATAAGTATGTTATAGCATTATAATATATAATACATTTACATACATATTTTAAGTATAAACACATATTTTTTAATCAACATATAAGTTGCAATTGCTGAGATGACCTTTTTAAAGTTTTGTCGCTGGCCTCGTCTTCCATGCAAATCTTGATTTATTCAGGTGAGCAATGTACTAAGCTACGACTACTACCTACGCCTTCTTCTATTCCGGTTACAACTTGTTCAGTAGATAATTGCAGTATTTGTACATTTTTAGTTTCATCTTTAATCCTTATAGTGACTTCTTCATTTAATACACGTTCATCTTCACGAATGCTATAGTGTCCCCGTGGAAGACTGTTTTTCGCGCCTGTTTCTATAAAACGTTTATTGTCAAAATTCTAGAATATGAAGTCACGAGCGAATATTAAACTGATCTCTATGTATGATGGGTTTTTCTTTCAAACATTGTATGTAATCTTCAAAACTTATTTTATTTTTCACTTCAACACTTTTAACAATCTTGACTTTCTTGATTTGATTTTCTCCTTGACTTTTCATACTATACATGATACTTCGCAATCCAATAATTCAGTTAAAATTCTACCATTACACTCATCCTTCATGAACCCAACAATATTATTTTTCTGAGGTATTTGATAAGGATTATTCGCAGAATATTTTTAGGTATCATATTCATGACTATCCTTACGAATCAAGTCATACATATCAATCTTCTTTACTACGTATACAAGACTATCAGTCCCTATATATCATAATTTACAGTCTTTACCTAACTTTATTTCGCATATATTCATAGTAAAAATCTATCAACAAGAGTTTTAGATAAATCCAATGCGGACCAACATATTAGGTTGACAAATATCTCCCTTCCGCTTTTTTGCTCTTCGTTCAATGCTTTATAAAAAGTGTTACAGTGGTCGGATTTACTTCAAATATGCTCTGTTCTGTTCAATAATCTGTTTCCATATAGACGGCTACTTCCTAATATCCCTCTAGTAGAAACCCCGAAGAAATTTGCGAAGAACTCGGACAGCCACTTTTCACAAGCCTCTTTTGAGTCGAACTTTACACCATCAAGGGCGTTCGACATGAACAGAAACAGACGGTAATCACTTGGCGCTATGTCCGAGCTATGGATCATCCGAGCTGGTGGATGCGATAAAACCTCCCATCCGAACTCCCGTAGCTTCTAACGAGTCATCAACGAAGTGTCTGGTCTGGCGTTGTCCTGGCGGAACACTACACCCATCCTGTTAGCCAATTGTGGACGCTTCTGGTCGATAGTCTACTTCAAGCGGTCCAATTGTTCACAGTAGATGGTAGAATTAAGCGACTGGCCATATAAGAGCAGCTCATAGTGGATGATTCCCTTCCAATCCCACCAAACACACAGCAAAACATTGCTGGCCATCAATCCCGGCTTGGACACTTTTTGGGACAGTCCACCGGCCTTGGACCACGACCGTTTTCACTTGATATTGTCGTATGTAATCCATTTTTCGTCGCTAGTTACAATCCGCTTCCAAAATGGGCCGAGTTCGTTCTGTTTCAGCAACACATCGCAGGTGTTTATTCGGTCCAGAAGGTTTTTTTTTGCATCAAATCATGCGGCACCCATACATCAAGCTTTTTTTGTATCCAGCCTTCTGCAGACGGTTTAAAATGGTTTGGTGACACTCTCATCTCCTGGGCGATGTCACGAGATGCCACATGCGGGTCTAACTCGATAGATTCCATGATTTGATCGGTATTCGTCGTCACAGATCTTCCACCGGCTGGCTTATCCATGGTGTCGTTTTTACCGGCTCTGAAACGTCGAAACCATTCCTCTGCGGTTCGAAGTGATAGCGTGCCATCCTCCAAAACACCATTAATCTCACGGAACGTTTCTCTAGCGGATTTGCCTTTGACGAAGGAAAACTTTAAAATAGCGCGAATTTCGGCGTTGGTGAACTCCATGTTTACACGTCTATAACTTTTGAACGCAATATCCGAACTAATCATGAATAGCATTGTTTTGTACGTTATGTCAAGATCTTTCAAATGATCTATAGTATTGCCAGATACGAGCTCTGTAGCGCTTTGTACATAGCCGCGAAATTAATAAGACAAAAGCCGAGACATAGCACCAAGTGATTACCACCTGTTCCTGTCCATGTCGAACGCCCTTGGTGGTGTAAAGTTGGACTCAAAAGAGGCTTGTGAAAAGTGGTTGTCCGAGTTCTTCGCGAATAAGGAGAGGGGTTTCTACGAATGGGGTATTATCAAGTTGCCGTCTAGATGGAAACAGATTATCGAACAAAACAGCGCATATTTGAAGTAAATCCGACCACTGTAACACTGTTTATAAAGAATTGAATGAAGAGTTAATTAATAAATATATTGTTTCCAATCAAAGTTCCATCCAGTCCAATCAAATTAATCGAAAACAATACGTAACAATATCAATACATATCTACATTAACAGTAATACATCAATACACAAAATAATAAAAATTAAAATTAAAATTAAATTAAAAATTATAATTACAGTCAGACTGTCCTTATTTACAGTCACCCTCGTAGACTAATCTGAAAATAAAATATTAGCTGAAAAAATTTTTGTTAGTAAAGTGCAATCTGACTGTCCCCAACACCCTTACCTAATTGAAGATCCAGTCCAACGTTTCGAGCTCGCTACGATTCCTCATCAGGGGCTAAACTAAACGTTATGTTCTAATCTATATATACCTTATCTCCACTACCAAATTTAGTAAATTCAATCTAAATTTTCCTCTCTACACAAAATGTTCAAAACCAATCAATTTAATAAGGAATGATAAACATTGTCCAATTTACTAGACTCTAACATTAAATCCACATTATTCCGATTCCTGGAAATGTGAATACTTTCAAGACTCTCCCTTTGAGGGTGTTGGGGACAGTCAGACTACACTTTACTAACAAAAATTTTTCAGCTGATATTTTATTTTCAGATTAGTCTACGGGGGTGACTGTTAATAAGGACAGTCTGACTGTCATTATAATTTTTAATTTAATTTTAATTTTTATTTTGATTATTTTTATGTATTGATGTAATAATGTTAATGTAAATATGTATTGATATTGTTACGTATTGTTTTCCATTGTTTTGATTGGACTGTAAGACCAATGAAAAAATATTTATTAAATTGTATATAAGCAGTTGACAAAAGTACAATTAAATTATTGAATGAAGAGCAAAAAAGCGGAAGAGGAGATATTTGACAACCTAATATATACACCTATTTTCTTAAAATTTTGGCAGCGGAGTGTAATAAATGGGATTCACTGGTGTCGACAAAGGAATTCTTGAAGTGTGTATAACTTTTCGTCACCTGATTCCGCGCCACGATCATCGCCATGCAGCGAATTTAAAATTTTAAGAAATATGTATGTATATATATATATATATATATATATATATATATATATATATACATACATACATACACACGCACACGCTGCTCAACGTCGTTTTCCCCACGATAGCACAAGCTCGAAAACCAACATGTGGAATATCGCAAGAACGGAGTATCGACGATCACCGCCGTAACGCTGACTATTAAAATTTTACTGCAATGGCTAACCGGAGATAATAAGTATAGTAGTTAAAAAGTTATACGTTATCTAAATTTTAACTACAAAATAAAGATTTACATTCTACAGCGTTTTACAATAGGATAGAATTTGAAGTTTTCTATTTTCTACAATATGCATTATTATTAAAAAAAATATATAAGTATTTTAAATAATTATAAGTTATGATACGAGCTTTCACATATTTTCATAAAATACGAGTATGACGTAGATTTTAATGTAATTTATTTAAGGTAATTGATCATCAACCCATGTCTCTGGTCTACATATTAAATATAATTCATAAATCACATATATTATTCCTAGTTTCCTTCACATTCAAACAGCATAGTTTTCATTTAGATTTATTTTAATCTACTCTATTGTTATTTATTGACATTTTAAACAATTCGTGTAATTCCGATTGAACACAAAGATTGGTCTAAGGAATAGAGTCATTTTCTGTATAAACGAATAACGAAATTATTCTGTTTGTTTATTAATAATATTATAGTGATGGTAGACATAACCTTACCTATTATGTAATTATCTATTAAAGAAATTGGTAAAAATACATTATTTGAATTACTTATGAATATTATAGAGTAATTACAATAAATTATTTATTCTGAAAATTATAATATAAAATTTTAAAGAACATATAATAAATCTTTTATAACCTTAAATGTATATTATTTAATATATATAATTGAATACAGAGCTGTTTCGAAAAAATGTTCAGATGTACATTAAAACTGATAAAAATTCTAGATAGATTACGTATATATTTTGAGTCGCTTGATTATAAATATTATAAAAATTAATAACGAAAAAAGTTTTGGAACAAATTTAATAAAAAATTGTAGATCATATCAAAATATAATACTTACTTTCCATGCAATTTTTCTCTAAAAGAAAAAAATAAAATCAAACAAAAAAATCGATTGAAAAAGAAATTGCAGAAAAAAAAAATTGGTGGAAAAAATTTGTGAGATAAACTGCTTATTATCTCTATCTAAACTATACATGCTGTTATTTATGAGGATAAATATAAAATGTACTTAGCCATTTGTTTTAATGGTCCATTGTTATGAGCTGTAATTTCGTTATATAATTTATTTTTTGTTAAGCTATTTCGGAATATTTCTGAAAAATATTTTATATAAATATTGTTCTTATTTACGAACATTTGTTTTTGTTTTTTTTTACGAAAAGGTTTACATATATAAATATTTTTAGTTTGCTGATTAAAAATCTACCAAGGTATTATTATTAGTTAAAATAATAGTAATAAACGGCATCAATTAATAAAATAAAACTTATGTTTTATATAAAATTGTTTGATTGATAGATCTTTGAAAAATAAAATTTTTTATGTACAGCTGGTTCCGTTAACTATTTTAGAAGCTACGATATTTAGAAACAACGTTCGGAGATCTTTTTGGATCTGCAAGTATCGCCGGAATACTTTGAGGTACAAAAATCTGACAAAAAGAGTTTTTTATTACATTTCACACGAGGGTACAGTCTTATAAAAATACTTTTGAAGCATTTTCGACTATATTATCCGACTAAGCCCTTTTTAATCCACTCTATAAATCAAAGTCATCAACGCGTGAAAAGAAGTTCATTGATATAATTAAATTGCGATGTGCGGCACTGAAGCCGAAAAATCAAATGTATTCTTGGATTTTGTCACTGAGACCATTTGAAAACAAATTCGAAAAATTATTTTCCCCTTTTTAACGCCACAATAGTAATCTATTTTTAGTAACCTATTTTTTAAAAATTTTTTCTGGATTTTTTCCTGTTTTTTTAAACTGGCTTGATTTGTATCAAATTTTTATTTATTTCACAATTTTTTTCTTCACATTTTTGTTCTGCAATTTCTTTTTTAATAGATTTTTTTGTATTCGGTTTTATTATTTTCTTTTAGAGAAACATTACATGGAAATTAAATACTATATTTTGATCTGATCTATAATTTTTTATTCAATTTGTTCGAAACCTTTTTTGTTATCAATTTCGCTAATATTTGTAATCAAGTGACTCAAAATATATACGTAATGTATCTATCTAGAGTTTTTATCAGCTTTTATGTATACCTAAACGTTTTTTCAAAACAGCTCTGTATTCCATTATGTATATTAAAGAATATACATCTTAGATTATAAACGATTTATTATGTATTCTTTAAAATTGTATACTATAATTTTCAGAATAAAATAAATTATTGCATTTACTCTATAATATAAATAGATATTCAGATAATTTATTTTTAACAATTTTTTCAATAGACAATTTCATCATAGGTGAGATTATGTTCACAATTCCTGTAATATTATTAATAACAAACAGAATAATTTCATTATTAGTTTCTATAGAAAATGACTATGCTTTACACCAATCTTTATGTTAAATCGAAATTGCACGAATTGTTTAAAATATCAATAAGTAATAATACAGAGTAGATTAAAATAAATATAAATGAAAAGTATGCCGTTTAAATGCGAAGGAAACTAGGAATAATGTATATGATTTATGAATTATATTTAATGTGTAGTATCAGAGACATGGGTTAATCACTACGTTAACATTAAAATCTACGTAATACACCTATTTTTTGAAAATATGTTTAAGCTCGCATCATAACTTATAATTATTTAAAATACTTATACATTTTTTGATTGATAATACATATTGTAGAAAATACAAAACTTCAAATTCTATCCTATTCTAAAACGTTGTAGAATGTAAATCTTATTTATTTATACATTTTGTATATTTGTAGTTATAATTTAGAAAACGTATAAGTTTTTAACTTCTATACTTTTATGTATTTTATTTTAATTTAGCATTTAATTCCAAGAATTTAATTTTCTATTTTTTATTTATATTATTATTTATATTTTTAATATTTAAAACAATTAATTGATTTTCTCTTTTTGTTCCCACGCGTTTATACTACAATATTATATATGCATTAAATATTAAGAATAATTTTTTATATTAATTATGGAATATCCATTTTAGTACAAAATCATAAGACTCAATTTGAAATTTCTAAAATGAAAGAAAGGGAAGTTTGATTTTTTATAGAATGAAACATTCGTCTGCATTATGAAGCTGGCATTGCAGTTTGGGTAAGAATTGCTTTCTGATACTCGTGCATAGATTAGATATATTTTAGCTTAGCCTCTGAATGATTCAAACGAAAACAGCAACGTCGCATTGGACAGAATCGTACAGCTATATCAATACATATTTATTGCCTACGTCACAGCTCATGACGTAGGTAAATGCGCGCCCTAATTTATGCTGACATAACTGTGAGTGACAGCTTTTGTAGGGCGCACGTTCAAGGTGCTCTAAAATTGTCGAGCCTTTCGTATATGGTATTGGCATTTTCTCCTTATTATCTCTGATATAAGCAGGTCTAACATGGGCATCGGCGATCTCCCCTTAGTATCTCTGATTTTACTAATGAAAAAAATACTTTCGTTTACTAATTGTATACGCATTATTTTCAACACGCAGTTTTTTTTCAAATTTTGAGTTCACTGCGTGGCGACGACCGTGATGTGGGCTAAGATTATAAAAAGATGTAATCTGATGTAATACATGCATAAAAGAATTCCTTCATCAACATTAGTTAATTTTTTTTATTGCACCCTACTGCCAGCTTATTGTGTCGCTGTCCTGCTCAAACCACGGATAATTCACCCCTTCAATCGTGAAGTTCGAAAAGCAGCATCTGGAAAATCGCATACCGACAAGTACCAATGTTTAACGTCGTGGCACTGGGGTTCAAGATCTAACATGGACATCGACGACCTCGTCGCAGTCCCACTTATATTTCTACTACTTATTGGCAATTTGCTGGTGCTTGCTGTTGACCTGATGACCTTACGGAATTAACCCAAGGTATTGTCAGGTATTGTAAATTTTAATTTACTATAGTGCAACAGAATCTATATCGATCATTCTGTAGGCGACGCCAAAATTATTTAATTCTCCTTACATTATGTTATTTCTTCAATAATGTTGCTTAAATACATTTGGTTATTTCTTGTTATATCAGTATTATATATACTATATTCCAATAATTATTATAATGATTTAAGAAATTACATAAAACATTATTATTACAAAAATGTAAATAACTTTTATAAAACGAATTCTGAGTCAATTCTTAAAAATGAAGATGAAATATTATTTACTAACAGTATACTTCAAAAATATACAAACTTAGGTGATGGTCTGTACATATCAATTTTGGGTCAAGTTTTTGATGTAACAAATGGAGCAAAACATTATGGTCCTGGAGAAACTTATCACGCGTTCACTGGTATATTGTTCATATAACCCAATTAGTGTAAATAAATTTTTATAAATTAAATTCATTATAAATAATACAGAACATTATTTAGGGCGGGATGGCTCAGCAGCTTTTATTACAGGAGATTTTACTGAAAATGGATTAACAGATGATATTTCTAACCTAAGTAATAAAGAAATTAAGTCGTTAATGAGCTGGGTTGACTTTTATAGAAAAACATATGTATATAAAGGTATGGTCAACTTGAAATTTATTTTATTTGGCTGTAATAAATTTAGATCTAAAATAAAGAATATGTTATTATTAACTTGTAAAATTTTTTATTTTTCTGTAGGAAAATTAATTGGTAGATATTATAATAAAGATGGAACCCCTACAAATGAAAGGTTTAAGTTAGAAGAGAAAATACAAATTGCTGAAAAAAATGATTCAAAAGAAAATAAAAAAAAACTTAAATTTCCTCCATGCAACATTGAGTGGAATGAAAAAACTGGAACAAAAGTATGGTGTACAAAAAATAGGTATTTTAAAAAACTTTTTCTTTAAGTAAATAGAACACTATCACAAATACCTGTTTAAAAAAATAGAATGTTATCACAAATATTTCTTTTTTGTTTGAAACAGTGGAGGCATTGTGCGTAATTGGATCGGTGTACCAAGAATACTTTACGATTCTCCAGAATCAATGCAACACCGGTGTGCCTGTATTAAATTGGAGAGTAAGGATTTGGAAGAAAATAAGGATATAATTCGAGAATACAATGGATGTTCTAAAACTTCAACTACATGCACTATTGTACCTGTTACTAGATGAAAATGCATTCATTTGCAAAATGTTAAATTTATATAAATTTTATATATGTAATTATATTTTAACTATCAAAAGTCTAGTTTTGTAAAAGTTGTAATATATTTATTAAATAACTTAAGAATTTGATATTTTAAAAAATCTTTAAAATTTATTTCAAAAATTCATCTTCATATATTTTTTTTTTGATTCATAAATAAATAATAAAAATGAAATTTATAATATCGAGGGAAAAATTGATTAATCAAAACATTATAAATAGAAATTTCTAATTTTTTTCATAAATTTTTATTCAATTTGTACTAACCTTGAAAATATAAAATATTAAAATTATTCTATATTTATATATGAATAATGTTTCACCTTAAAAATACCTAACATAATAAAACTTTCTAAATTTAAATATTAACTTATAATTATAATATAAAATAATTAAAAATATTGAACAAACTAATAAAATACTTCATTTTTTTCATATTTAAAACAATTTACAATATTTATAAAAATTAATGAATTTATTCCTATATCAAGAAAAATTATAAACGCTAATAAAAAAAGTATTGAAAAATTTATAATTTTATTATCATAAATTTTTAAATAAGGTAAAAATCTAAAAATTTTATTTAATAAAAAATAAGATAAAAAGATTTTAATATTGTTATGAAAGAACATGATAGTATGCTAAAGGCATGTTCTCAAATATTATTTACAGTGATCAAGAAGATATAAACATTTTAAATAATTTTTTCCTAAAAAGTAATTAATCAATTACTTAAAATACTATTAAATTCCATTTTTTGTTTTTAAATTATTTATATTGAGTATGGGCAAACTGGATAAAAAATTTGAATATACAAATGAAAATTATAAGCTTACTTTTACTGATCTCTTAATAACATACATTATGCTTTTTAACTCTAATTTCTATAAAATACTAAATATTTATTGGTACATACATATAAAATTATTAAAAATTAAAAAATATATACTATAATAAAATAAGAATCTTATAAAAATTTAAAGCTAAACATATATTTAGAAAACTTTTATTACAAAATTATAATTAACCTTATTTCGAAATTCATTTTATTTATATTAGAAATACTTTGAAACACTATATGAAAAATCGAACAATTTGCTTTTTAAATAAAAAATACATACAATATGTTGACATGCAGTAAAGCAAATCCAATTTTAGTGATTGTCATCCTCACTCTGCTTAGATGACAAAATTCACATTTGTACAAAAATCTCCTATTTTAGTCTACTATAGTAGTAGTATAATGTAGTATTTTTTAAAAATATTTTCTCGATTATTGGAAAGACATATTTGTGCTGAACATCATCTTATACACAAAATCCAGTACTAGAATCGTCATGTTCTTATTTAATTTCATTTGGATTACTTACAGGTAATTCATTATGCACTCCATTAAGTTTATCTAACAGAGCTTGCATTGAAACATTTCGTCTTCTGTTAAGTTTAGAACCAAAAACTCTTTTAATTTTTTCTCTTCTTTTCTTTAACTTTGAGTCTGTTGGTTCAGGTGTAAACTGAATCATTCTTTTAAACCGTTTAACGCTCATACATGTTGTGGTTTGACGTAAATCTTCTCTTTCTTCAAAAATAGTTTCTAAAGAATTAGTATATTTCTTTACAGTTTTATCTAAATAATATTCTTTAATCTGATCTTCATTCTCCATTTCAGAAAAAGAGCGCTTCTTTGGCCTTAAACTACATCTAAAACAATGAATTATTTTTTATTTAATCTGTAATAATTATTAATAATTCAATAATGTCTTTCTTCATAATTTTTTAATTTATTAAACAACATATTAAAAAGTACATATTTACAGTCTTAATAAAACTTCCAAAAAACTGTACAAAATATATTAATATAATAATAAACTATTAGTGAAATAAATTTTTTTATTAAATAAGGCTATTAATAACAAATATATAAAAACAAATGTTTATTTTTATATCTTAAATAAGATTAAAACATATTGATATCAATAATAAGTATAACTTAAGATCTAATTGATTGAGCATAATATGAATTAGATGATATAATATTTACCTTCGATTGAGATTTGTTAAATCGAAATTCCTTGGTTTTCGTTTTCTCAAAGACCGTCTTTGAGATGATGTAGTTGAAATTTCTTGTTCTGGTATATTGACTGCTAACATTTTTAAACCAGCTACCACTTCTGGCAAGTTAACCTCTGTCATTTTATTGTCACTTGAAACATTACTGTAAATAAATATCACTTTAATTTAAAATAAATTGAATTTTCTTACTTTAAAAGTGCAAACAATTTTACTTAGACTCATGATTCTCATCCATTCTTTATTCAAAGAAAAGTTGTTTTGTGATAAAAGATGAATGCTCTATTTACTAGAACATAATTATTCACACTTCCTCTGTTTTGTATGGAATATATACATTAACTTTATATTTAAAACTAAAACACTATAATAAACAGAAAAAATAAACTGTTAACGAACACATTAATATTTATTGTTACAATTAAAACATGATAAATAATTACATATCAGATCGTCTAAAACTGAAAACAAAAGACTGATCATTGTCTAATCCTCTGCTAATAACATTAAACTTTACAACTTTAGGCCGCCGTTTATACCTATTTATATTTTACATCAATATAGCAACAATATATAAATTACAAATATAGACTCCTACAAAAGTTAGCCCTTTGAGGAGTCTATACCAGCTGCTATAGAAATACAATATACAAAATATAATTATACTAAATTCCTACGAAACTTACTCCTCCATTATTCTTCCTTACTATGTTTCCTTTTCTAACTAAAGGGAGTGTGTGTGTGCGTGTGTGTGTGTGTGTGTGCGCGCGCGTGCGCGTGTGTACACGCGCATGATACGTGCAACTTAAGCATAGCCATGGTCCATGGTTCATGGCGCATCCTGAGAAATATTTTATGCAAAAAGATGAAATGAATTATGCGTCCGGTCTTCCGATTGGTCATCAACTCATATCCATTCCAACTTCTAAAAGTGTGAGTTGCATTTTCCAGATCCCTGCGAGGCCAGAGCAAAAAATTGATTTAAAAAAAGAAAGAAAATCAACAAATATATAATTTGGAAAATCTGATTACAATTGTTTTATTTCAATTTTGTAAATGTAATACATTTTCCAAACTGCTTTAGTAATGTTTTTAATATTTTCATTATTAAATAGATTTTTTATTAATTTTTTTATTAAGCTTCAGGTATATGCAATATATGTACGTGCGAAAAATTAAGCACGTAGCTCAGCGTGGCTCAGGTCAAACCAGAGTCAAACCTAGTCAAACGCTGCGTCGTCTTCATTCCTATTTTATTCCTGGCCTAATACGTGTTTTGTTGGTTCCTTCACGATTTACAACAAACTTAGAGTAATGAAGGATATTGCCAGATTAGCGGCCCGAATTCTGGTAGGTCAGAAAATGATTATATAAATAATACTTAAGTAATTAAGTATACGGATATAAAAAACAAACGTTTTTTAAATACTTGCTTTCTACACTAAATTTATTAGCATTTTTAAAATGTTTTTATTGAACCCGATCGAACCTTTACTTCACCCTTCCCCAACTTCGTAAAATAAATAAACGGCCTTCGTTCTTCCTCCACCAATGTCCTGGTTTACCTTATCTTTTTCATAATTTTGTATATAGACCTATCTATATGAAGTCACATTCCAGCTAAAATGAGATTTCGACTATCTACCAAATTTGCGAACATTTTAATAAGTGATTTATTGAAGCATTAAAAAATGTTCATACCAATTATATTTCTCACTTTGTTAATAAGAATTGCATAATTTAATGTCATCATCTGTTATATTATACATTACCTCTAATATTACTATTCACCTTCTATTATTGGTATTTATAATATTCATATGATTCATACGGTTCGCGCGTTGGGTGGGAACGAAAGGCACCCTGGTCTGCCCTGATCATACTAGGTCATACCAGATCATATCTAGGTCTGGTATGGAAACTTTCGGTTGCTCCCGGTGGTGGGGAAACCTGGAGAAACCCGGAGAAACTTACTTTGGCGATCAAAAAAGTTTTTCTTCGCGGCCACTATGCACAATGACGCCTGTATAAAGGGTTGATAACTTACTGGAAAATCGTTCTGCAAACCAAACCCCAGTAAACAGCTGATTGCGTCTATGTTAACTCTGTTCCCAGAGGCTAGAGCGTGCGGTCTAATATATAAGAAGCTATGTAAAGTCTAAACCAGAGTGAGAGAGCAGTACAGGGAGTCGTGTTGTCTCTCTCTTACAAGCGAGGAAATGGGGACAAAAGGAAAGTAGGGGAATAATAGCAGTAGCAATATACGCAGCAGAAATATATGTTTCTCCTATACTCTACACATTATTATTATTGGGCTGTCTCCCTAATCTTTCCCCGGAGCAAGAGAGAAACACGAGTCCTCGCCTATCTCTGTCCTTCAATATGGATTTCAGAGCGTCCGTTTTAGCGCGCGGTCTAATATATAAGTTTATAGGTTTGGTTTACGGAATAATTGTATAGTATATGAAGAGTAGAGAGAAGGAGTGGAAACTCCGCTAACATCGTGTCAAATTACACAGCAGGACTTCGAGACAGAATTGGCCGCAAGGTGGCGACACCTGTGTGATTGCCCATTCAAATGCATGTATTGAAAAAAGAGAGTAGAGGTATGCAGTGAGCGTGAAGAGAGGGGAAAGTTAAATCTCTACCCCCTACTTTTGCTTCTTTTCTTCCCCTTTTTCACTTTGGCTTTTGCTTTCTCCCTCTGTTGCATGCAGAATTATCGAGGGATTTCTAAAACAGTGACGTCTAGCGGACAAATCAGAACTACCATGTCCGGCTAATTTTTGATAAGCTTTTCCCATGTAAAGCGGGCGGAGTTTCCACTCCTCTCTCCCCTCCATATTCCATAGAATAAATCGTGGGATAAATATTTGGCGAAAATGACATACAATCATAATATATCAAATATATATCAAAGCAGAAGTGTTTTTGTGTTATTAGTATGAGTAATATAAATTAAGTTTTTTTTTTCATTCCTTACCTATATCTATTTAAATATTTATTTGCATACTATTCTATACAACTATAATAATTACAAAATTAAGTTATTTAATAAAACTATCTATTGTTAAATAGAAATATCAACTCCAAAATGTATTATTGATAATGTACATGTAAAGACATTTAAACATAAACGAAGATCAGTATTACACATGAATTTATTTTTAAAGATTACAAGAAATATGATAGCTTGATTAATTGAAATTATTTATATAGAATCTTTGTAAACTTAAACTAAACAGATAGAGACTGTGATACAAAATAGTGCTTCCTTTGAAATGCTGTAAATTTATTGGTAAGTTTCAAATCTTAATTTAATAATGTAAATGAATTTTAAAAACAATTATAAATAATAAGAATCTTAATAAATTAATCTATTATTTATGGTAAGTTGTAATAATAATTTGATACATTATTTAAAATTAATGTTGATTTCTATGTATTCAAGTAGAAATTTATATATATATCAAGTTTTGGAATAATATTAATAATACATATATATATAAATAATTATGTCGCTTCAGAATCACCATGCCAAGTTCAAAACTTTATGCTATTAACAATGAAGGACGAGTGTTCTCACTTTGCACTTCTGGTAGTATGTGGCGAGAATTCATGTATTTGGGACTTGAATTTAAACAATTGTCTGCAGTCCCACATTTTATGTGGGCCATAGGTGGCGACCGACAAGTATATGTGCATGTGCATGGTTTAGACATTCCAATAAGAATTAAAGAAGAAACATATGAAAATGAAGTAACTAATTTATTTTTTAATTTTTCTACATGAATATATTTTTCCCTATAATCACTATATATTTTTAAATATAGAGATGGTTACCTTTAGAAGGATTTAGTGGAAGACTTTTACCAACAGACAGATATCATTTTTCTAATCAAGATGGTACAGTTGATCGAAGCCGTGATAAAGTGAAATTACCATCAATGGCATGGCAATGGGAAGGAGACTGGCATATTGAAACAACGTTAGATGGGCAACCATTAGATCATGATGTAATGAAAGAATAATATTTTAATACTTTAAATTAAAATAGAGGATATTCTTAAGTTTAATTTAAATATATTAAATAAACTTCATAATATGCAATTTTCATTTATTAAATTTTAAAAGGGATGGACCTATGCTCTTGATTTTCCTACCACATATACCACAACAAAGCAATGGAAGTCATGTGTTAGAAGACGAAAGTGGGTTCGTTATAGAAGGTATAGTGCTATGAATTCTTGGTGTGCCATAGCCCCTCTTCATAAAGATGCAACAAAAGTAAAAAATAAATTTTTATATATTATCACTATACATTGTTTTTATAAATATAAAATAAAAATTATTTCAGGAACCTTTCACAGATGTTTCCATTGGGGGAAATCAAATACCTGGAGGCAATCCTGGAGCTCTCATAGTATGGGCAGTGACAGCTTATGGACGGGTCCTTAATTAAAATATTTAAGATATATGAATACTCCTTATAAAACAATTTTTCAGTGTTATAGATTGAAAAAAAATATTTACATGAATCAATAGAGATAAATGAAATCTTTAAATTAGAAAAAAAATGTAACATTGAAACTTTGTTTTTTGTAGTAAATCACCATTAAAATTATAAATGAAAAATTACTTAAACTTCTGGAACAGGTTATGTTTAGAGTTGGTGTTAGTACAACATCTCCAGAAGGACAACGTTGGAGTGCAATTAAAATGCCATCAGGAAATGAAGCATTACAAGTGAGTGTTGGAGTAACAGGGCTTGTATGGTTAACATTATTAAATGGAAAAGCTTTAGTTCGTACTGGAGTTACCCGAGAAAATCCAATGGGTAAATTTGAATTTTTTATTTATTTAATGTAAAGACAGAAACTTATTTACTAATCATTAATTTTTTAAATTGAAGGTGATGAATGGGTAGAAGTAGATCCACCTCAATTGAATTTGAGATTGGTTCAAATTAGTGTTGGATTAGATTCTGTTTGGGCAGTTACCCATGAAGGTACTGTTTGGTTCCGAAAAGGTATCAAAGGGGAAATGGGAGGCATGTGTGAACAGCTGGCTGTTGGAACTGGTTGGGTTGAAATGTCTACTAAAATGATACTAGTTTCTGTAGCTTCTAATGATCAGGTATAATATTGAAATATTGTAAGCTTTTAAAATAAAATAATTTATTTCAAATTCTCTTAAATATATTATGTCAATAATATATTATAATTGTAATATATTATAGAACTATATTATATTATAATTTAAAATGTTTTAAAATAATTTCTTGAATTATTATTATACTTACATACTTTTAATTATTGAATGAAATAGATTTTTATTTTTTTCTCTATTTTTCTTCATTTTAATAAATAATTTATTGTTTTAATAAATAGAAAGCAGAACTATATTTTCATTTTTCTGTGTGTTACATAAGAAAAACTTATATACATTACAAATCTTCATTTTATTACAATTATATACCACTACAAATTTTAGATTAATATGATAATAATTAGCATAATATTATAAAGATCTGAAAAGACTGGATATCATAATGAAATATAATTTTTTTTTACGTATTTTTAATTAATGGTAACAGTAAATTTATTAATTTATAAATACTTATAAAGAAATATTTTCAACACAATCTAAACAATTTAAGGTGTGGGCTATTGGATATGATGATAGATGTTTGTATTATCGCACTGGTATCACTCGCTCCGAGTTAACTGGTAAAAAATGGAAGCCAATAAATGCTCCTTTTGAATTAAGCAGAGCAAGCAGCAATGCCAGTTTATCATCTAGCAATAGACATAGCATTTGTGGTACTCCTCAGCAGCAACGAAATCAAGCTTATGGTTCTTTGGTATAAAAATTCTACAATTCATCATTTTTTCTTTTGTTTAATGTTTATAAAAATCAATTATACTTTCATTTTCTATAGCAAAATCAGCGACCTCTTAGCACTAATGAAGCGTTAATTAGGGAATGGGAGGATCAATCAAGGTCTGCTCCAACACCTACTTCTTTAAAACTTTTTAAAAAAAATTCAGAACTACCTGAAAATAATATTCAAAAGCATATGAAAAAGGAAATTCTACAAAAAGAAAATACAAGGTATATAAAAATAAATACAAATTATCGATATTTAATAAAAAGTACAAATGCAACGAAGCTTCATTTAGCAAATTTATGTTCTAGTTCAGCAAGTTCTTTAGAAGCAAATGAATTGAACAATAGTGTAGCTAATATAACAATATCTAATGAAACTTTGAATAAAAGTGGAGAATCAATAGTTGTTTCTGGCAAAGGCATGAGCAGTACTATAAAAGTAAGTATAATTTAATAAATTTAGTTGTCAAGGGTGGAATGGACAAAAATAAATTAATTTTCTTACAACTAACTTTGATTTATTTTTTTAAATTTAATTTTAAACTTAAATTAAATTTAATTTTTAACAATTAAAAGATACAATAATACGCCGCTTGTATAAATAACCGCTAAGTACAATTTTTAATAATATAAATATTAAAATACATTAATATTTGCTTTGCGTGCGCGCGCGTACACACACAGAGAGAGAGAGAGAGAGAGAGAGAGAGAGAGAGAGAGAGAGAGGAGTAGTTAGCACACAAAAATATTGCCACAAATCCTCGGTTTTCCTTATACGAGATTCGACATGTGTGAGCTATCGAAAAATTCATAGATAAGAAAAGCCCCGGAGAAAAATTCCAAGCTGCAGAGCTCACGGCCTTGGTCGCGTGGTAATGATCATTAACGATCGTACTCAACATGATATAAAAAAATACCACATATGTGATGTACGTAAATCTAAAACAGTGGCGGCCACGTTATCTGTCACTTCCCAAAAGAAGTTACTCGCACCTTTGATCAAGATACCCTATCACAGTTTTAACCAGAATATTATGCGATTAAGCCATCAACAATTACACTTTCCTTACACAAATCATTGACATAACACGATCATATGCTACATTTACACTTCGCATTCTATAATCACCATACGTACATAGCATGAGTCTTTGATGATGTTTAAAAGAGGAAAAAAATGTGATTTGTGCATACACTTACACAAATTTTATAAACAGCCGACACCTGCCTAACATCAACCTAGGCAGTAAACTATTTATTAGAAGCTAACAATAACTCGAATAATTAGAGAAATTCATAATTTTCTTGGTTGTTCTTTGTTTCAGCTGAATTGCAAATGTATATTTTTGAGCGAGCTTAAACCTTAGAAATTTTCCTGTCAAACATCATTGATGTTTGATGTACTCTGTTTCAGAAATTTTAACTAATTTATGCACTGGTCTCTTGAACTCACTTTCACCTGTGCATAATTTGGGAACTCCGTCGGTATTATTCTGATATACTTCGATTATTATCCCTTTCTTTTAGACCTTACGCGGGGTTAGAAGATTGTCTACCAGATAAATGTTTCATGTTTCGGTTTTCAGCGATTCTAGTTTGTCCCACCTTCTTTGTGATAAGAATTTAGGCAGGTGTTAGGAGGGGGGTGACTTCTGCAAAATGTCTGCGCATATTGTTGTACTATTTTAAATGCTTTTCACGGACTATAATTCAGCTTCGTATCTTTCCAATTTAAGCTCTCTTAATGACAAATCAATTCAAAAGTGATTCGAAGTATTCATTATACGTCAATGGACACGAATTGACCATATACTCGAAATCAACGAGTAGAATGAATTCCCATTCTCCTTCCATGTAAGGAGCATCCGTGAATTAGAGTGTCATTGAAACCTTTTTCCATTTACGAATTACTATTACTTATCAGTGCTTATTTCACTTACTGTATCTGACAGACTCGTACTCGCTTTAATGAAATTTTGTCCCGTCGCCGTTATACATTTTTTGCAGAAAACCTCTCTGCACGTGAATTGCTGTATAGCCATGATGGCCGAGTAGGCGCTAAAACTATTTTTCAATTCAAAGTAAATCGCACGTATAATCAAGCAGGTTTTAAGAACTCCACCCTTTTCACGACTACACTCTATATTTAAGGTCATCGTTCTGAAAAAAATTGATGCCACATTGTGTAAAAGAACTCAAATTGTAAGTGACTTAGCACGATGGTATTAGAGGATTTCGGGGTTTCTTTTTATCGGAATCTCGTTCTTAGTCAAATGATATTCAATTCCTGTTAAAAATCATTGACAATGGTCTCGATACTCGCATGGAAATAATATCTGTGATACGCGACTATAAATCTCTTAGTATTGAAATGACGATGATCTAGAATTATTGGTTAGAAAACTCTTCTTCACTTTGTTCGTCTCTATTTTTTTACGCAATAGTCGATTTTGAAACTCCCATCTTTGTTTAGAAAAATCTTAAATATCCTAATTGACTATCTCTGACAGTGACTGTTGACATCTCATCGTGTCGAGTTTTACCGTAAATGAAGTGTTTTGAACTTCCGCATACTAGAATTGAAGTGCATCGCGTTTTTGGTAAGTAAGGCGTTTCTAAATTCCTACATGTAGAGATGACTCTTTATTTCTCTTTCCTAAAATAGTGCAAGTTAAGTGAAAAATATATAATTTTTTATTTGAGTTCCGACGATCAATAACCTATTGTAATTAAGTAGTTTTGATAATAACGATCCGCAATGATACTTGCCAATGACTTGACAATTAATTCTTGTCTTAACTTCAACTCGTTTATGTGCATAATTTCGTTGGCTCCAACAGCTTTTCTTTTTGACCATAAATGTAAAAGTTCGCGTAGAAATGTGGACCCTATGAACTTACAGTGATACGCGCGTTATGTTTCCAATCGCCTAACCAGTTCTACCTCAATTCATTATAAAACGGTGAAGGAATCAGACCATTTTGTCATCGATCTTGATATCAAGATCTTCATAGATCATTGTCACATTTTCATACAAATACGGAAGTTGATCGTTTGCCTCCTGAGAAGGTTTATTCCCGAGCGAAATGCTGGAGTTAAAACTCACGAAATAAAATTCAACTTACACACCAAGTTCAGTTCGTATGTTAGAATGGTATAAAAAATATCACGTACGTAAGCCATACAATATCGTTTACGACTCTATTTCTCACTTCCCAAACAGCCAGCCGTATATCTAATGTCGCTGATCCATCACACTTGCAGCCAGAATATTACGTGACCAAGCCATCAAAAATTACATTTTCTTATGCACATTGTTGATATCAGGATCATGTACTATATATTTATGCATTGTATTCCATTCTTACAATACGTCTATAACATGCGGCGACGTATGTTATGTAATGATCATTTTAATAATGATCCTTAACTAAGCTTTATAAACTCTCGCTTACTCAAAGGTCGCGAATGGTGGTGAACTTACTCAAAGTTTTTAAATCCTCGAAATACGTTGATCGATGCGCTGGGTTGACATGTGCCTAGTGGACCGGCATTAAATCAATTTCTATGAGTAAGATTTCGCGCAGTTAATGCCAAACACAAGACGGTATTTATGGTAGTCATCCAAGGCAATAAACTATGTACTAAGTGCTAATAATGATTCGAATAATTAGAGAAAAGTTCTAGGTCGTCCTTATTTGCAGCTGCATTACAAATGAATAGTTTATTGATAGGCTACAATTAAAGAAATTCGTGCGTTACATTAGTAATTAATATTTTTAATATAAGTAAAACTTTCTCAGGTTAATCCTGGATCGTGGAGTCCAGTTCATTCAGTTGGTTCTATGGTTGGTACTGAGGCTCATCCAGAAACCGATGGCTGTATATTCGATCCAGATTTAACTGGTGATTCAGGTGTATTTGGAGAAGATGAAAGTACTGCTGCTGTATATTGGGCTGAATGCGAAATGCTTTGGTGTAAAGTAGAAGCAGGTGCATGTTTATTAGATGTGAATAATCTTCCAAAATGGTATTCACAAAGTTTACATTTTTAAGATTTAATGCAATTTAAAACCATTTTTAGCAAATATATTTAATTTTAAATAGGGTCGTGGATGGAAATGGTTTCAGTCAAGGAGAAGTAGCTGAACCATGGAGAACACATATTTTACATGAATTAAAAAGTAGAATTAAAGAACTAGATTTTGATATTTCATTATGTGAAAAAGCAATCGAAAAGTTAGTACAAATCAATTTATCTCATTTTTACATTATCTTATCTTTTATATGGAATTAAAAATAAATAGAAATAATTTTTAGAACTTCATGGGTGAAAAATGGAGAGGCAAAATGTAAACTAAAAGGTTCATCTACTTATGAGGATTGTATTATTGAATTAGAATGGATAAGTAGTGATAATGGATCCTTAGATTCGGGTACCTTGACAATATTAAATCCTGATGGGGCAACAACACTGGTAAGTAAGTCACATATAAATTTCTTAATATCTATGAAAATACTGAAATCAATTGAGAATTGAAAGATACATATTTTTCAAATCATGTAAATATAATTTTTAACTGTAGATAAAACAAAATTATCAATATTAGCAATAATTAGAGCAAATTTCCGCGATGTATAATGCCTATATTTTTTATTTAAATTTCATAGATATACGCATTTTTTATTTTCATACATACATTAACTTTTAATATTGTGTGTTCATAATAAATATATTTTTTTTTTGTCTAGTTATGATCTAATCTAATATTTTCTTCTTCTGAATTTGTTAATTTTAAGTACATTATTATTCCAATGATTTGCCTGGTAACTCGTATAAAAACAAATACTAATTTGTTTATCAAAATCTAAAAATTATAAGTTTTTAATTTTATTTCAATCTGCCACTTTACCCATTTTGAGGAGCTACCTTGAAAATGAGGTCATTTGTCTAATAGCAATAGTTACACTTACAGTGACCTTTGCAGTGCACATTTCTATACAGATATAAGTACACACGTACTGCACAAAATTTTTTTCTCGAAAATTTACAATTTTTACATAAATTCCATTTTTTTCGGAAACTATTTATGTAATGTAGAGTTATACAAATGCTTACTTAGTTTAATTCATTTTTCTAAGCATTTGCTTTTTATACAATTCATCGCGGTTTACGTGAGTTTAAGTGATGTTTAAGTGAGTTTTACAAGCAATGAATTAAAAAAAATCACGAAATTGTACGAATGTCTGTCAATAAAAATATTTTCTAACGCATTTCGCGTATTGAAAAATTATCCAATCTTTTTTTCTTCAGCATTTTACGTATAGGAATTATCTGGATTGCTCCCTAACTATCTATAAGGAAATGAAAAAAGAATAAATCAATTGGGTTGGATACATTTTGTGGAATGGACTTTTGTCGACAGGAAATTATTGGAAAAATACTACTTTTTATTTATTTCCTTTTATATTCTTTGTTT
Source organism: Sycobia sp. Sy_11 (assembly GCA_018907035.1). Lineage (NCBI taxonomy): Eukaryota > Metazoa > Arthropoda > Insecta > Hymenoptera > Epichrysomallidae > Sycobia > Sycobia sp. Sy_11. The sequence goes on from JACCIC010000133.1 coordinate 260,166, forward strand.
TACGATCTGATGTGACTTGAAAATTGTTTTCAAGATAACGATTTTTGTACTAAGTTAACCATAGTTAGACATATAACTATGAAGATTGCATAATAAAATTAATTATAAACTATCAAATATTTTTATCGGTCTTATTGTTCTATTAGATTGACATTTAGACTATCCTTTTTATTATTTTCGATTAGCCATTATTTTTTCTTTCAGGGTAATGATATTTTCTATCTACGAGGGTTCTGATAACGAAGACCAGTCTAATGATGATTCGCATATGACTGTAAGACCGTTGAAAATATTCATTAGTTTTTTTAAAAATAGTTAACATAGGCCCTTGGGTGTTTTTCTGCCTCTTCAATGAATTTAGAGAAATTCTCCCTACGGAACTGACAAAGACTCCCACGAAGTTTGTGTTGGAGATCCTAGAGTTCCGATCGAAGGTGAAGGAGTCTCTATTTTTCCCAGTGTTTCCTGGCACGGTTTTTTTCTCGGATGAGGGATAGGATGTCATGGGAAAGATCTCGATGCGAAGACTGCGGTGTTGATGGCCGCAGCGAGGGCTTCGACAGCCGAATCTATGTCGGAGGAGACACTGAAACGGAGAGATGCCAGCGTTGTGGTTTCTAGAAGGAATTTTAGGGCCAGCCAGTTGGTCAGGGAGCAGTTGGGGGTTGAGGAGAGGAAGAATGTGCTAGATCTAGGAGAACCGGGAGGTGGTCGGAGCTGAGTGCATCAATCGCACGAGGTTTGGAGGAGGGTGGGCCGTTTTGGGTGACGAAGATGTCCAGGATATGGAAGAGGTGGTTGTGTTGCACGGGGATGAGTAGGTTCAGGTGGGGCTTCAATCGTGAGGGAGTGGTGTAGGTTGAATTGCAGGCCCAAGCTGTGTGTTTGGCGTTGAGGCCGCCAGCGATAATGGTATGGCCACCGTCACTAAAAAAGGGGGAGATGTCGGAGGGGCTCAGGGTTTCTTAAGGAGGAGAGTAGACAGAGAAGGTTTTGAGCGTACCACGGGAGCCAAACAACTCGATGCCAGAAGCTTCGACTGGGATGGCCGGAGGTTTGATGGCTTTATGTCGGATGGAGTTGTTGATGAGGATAGCTATACCCCCTCCCATACCACTGAGTCGGTCGCACCTGTAGGCGATATAGTTGGGAATGAATAATTTCTGCTGAGGCCAGAGATGGGTTTCAGAAAGGCATAGGATGTCAATGTCAAGGCTTTGGAGTGTCTGTGACAGTTTGACAGTTTTGTGGATAGGTGAAATGCTGTTGGCATTCCAGGTTAGGAGTCGGATATTGTTAGTTGGAGGTGTGTTGTCCATGTTGCAGGGAATTTAGTGCGTTGAATAGGAGCGAGGTGAGCTGGGAAAGTTGGAGGATGACGGAGTTTAGTGACTCGATTGTCGCGATTGTGATTGTGTGCAATCCGGTTATGGGTGGGGGATTGAGAGGATTCAGAGAAGGAAGTGTGTTCCTTTTGACGGCGAAACCATAGGATTTACTGATCTGCGGTACTTCGGTGGTCTCTTGTTGCTTAATTTTGATTGGGGCTGCGTTCGCGGCTAACCGTGGTGGCGTTGGCACTTCTTGGGGCTTCTGCATTATGGGAAATTGTGGCGTGTGTGGTGGCGCCGTTGTCCTCCGAACGGACAGGTGCTAGTGTGGTAGCAGCGTTGCACGTCAGATTTTGCTGGCAGATTACGGGGTCCTTCCTTTGAGCTTTGTTGGGAGGTTTGGGACAGCCACGGTAAGCTGCTCTGTGCTTACCATTGCAGTTGACGCAAGTATGGCTCGTAGCCTGCTTGTCCTTCAGAGGGCATGTGGGCGTGGCGTGATTGCTGTCACAGAAGCCGCAAGCCCAGGCGGCGAGGCAGTAGTTTGCAATGTGTCCGAACTGCTAACATCTCCTGCATTAGGGCACTGTAGTGTTTTCCGCTTTGGCTTAACGGTTACGCTGAGCTCGCCTAAGGATTTGAGGTTGAATATATCTCTAGCCGAAGGGGAATTTTTATCCAGGTGTACTCTAATGAGCGGCCACACTCTCCCTTTGGAGCCCATGCGGTGTAAACGGTGGATGGCTGGATTGGTGGATTGGAGCTCCTGGAGCACTTCGTCTTAGGTGAAGGCCTCGTTGACGCGCTTTATTATGACGATCAGCTCTCGTTATTCATGGAACTGGAATGTGAAGTATTTGATATTGTGGTTGGTGAGCCACTTGGTCAGGGTCCTGAAGCCCTGGACCGTGGCTGCGTAAATGCGGACGGACTCGGTAGTGTTGACCGCCCGCCGCACGGGTATGTGTTGGACAGAGATGACATATCGGATCGGAAGCCACATGAGTTTACTGCGGACAATGATAGGGGGAGGGCTATAATCGATTTTGTTAACTGGCTCGGGATGAGCGAGCTCCATCTCCCCCTGGTCTGAGAAGGAGGTCTGACACGAGAGGTCCGAGAGTGGCGAAATGGAACTAGTTGGGGAGTCATTTCCTGTAAGCCGTTTCCTGCGGTTGGTAACCACGGTAAAGCCCTTGTCTAGCGATCTCTTCTTAGCACTTACAGTTGCTGAAGGTGGCCGACTAGGGGCATTGTCGGGCTCATAACGTTTGAGACGGTGAAGCAACAGCTGCGACGGGCCCATGGCATCTAAGGAATCCGCTGAGAACATTTCCGTTAAAAAAAAAAAGACAAACAAAACAAAAAAGGGAGTCGGAGGAAAGTGAGTGCATGTATACTACTAAAGAGGTACTGGGCCAATCTGCCACACGCTGCGTGGACAGTGCGATGACTACTATATATGCACACACTGGCGCGAAATGCAGAGCGCTCGCACGTGATGCTTTTGGTCCGGTGGTCAGAGCCGGCATGAGCCCCGCTCCATGTTACTTCTGCCTTTTATCCTCAAGTATAGGATACTCCCACTTTTCTCCGTTCTCCAATAGGGGTTTACCATTCGTTGCGCTCTCTCATTCGTGCGGAGGCGATAGCGCGCTCGGCGGGGGTCATTTGATGCCGTCAACAAATGTTGTTGTATACTTTATTTGCGCTGCAGATGTATGCCAAGGTAAGTATATAGTGCTGCAATCGAACCCGACGCCCTACGGTTGCGGTCGCGTATAGTCGACTCAGCTTCCACTCTCAGATTCGGCCATTCTTAACGAGAGCCAGTTCTCAGGCGCTATTTTTGGCCTCCGACTATTGGATATATATATATATATATATATATATATATATATATATATATATGATAAATATGATAAATATTAATTTTTCTAGTATTGATCGTCATTAAAAAAAAAAAAGTATTTGTTAATAAATAATGTTCAAATTAATTTGTCGCACATTTCGCACGTATTTGTATTTGAAATGTAGTTGTAAATAAATGCTCAAAATTTGTAATGAAAAGATTGAAAATTGTTCATCTTATCGTCTGTGCCGATTTAAATAACCATGCTTTGAGAAAAACGCGAAAAAATTCTTCTATAAAAAAATCTTATCATAAATCGGTAATTTGAGGACATAAAGCTGTTCTTCTAAAGTAAAATAGGCACTCTCAGTTTTTCTCCTTTACACTCTACTGGTATAGCGTGATTCTCTGGCAGCGTTCCCCAAGCTTTTTAGCCTCCTTTAATATCTGTTTCCCGGCTAAATTTATAAACTTAAACGTCAATTTCCATTTGTAAAATATTCATATTTACAATAAAATAAATTATGACTCATTCATCATTAAAATTAGTTGATTTCATATGCATTCGTATTAATGCACAACTCGGGATAGCAAATTCTAGATATAAACTAATTGGAAGGATAAGCTATGAGAACTTCTTTCATGAAGCGAGAGGCTTGAACCACGTATTTTACACTTTGTATGCTTGCAGACAAAACAGCATAGAGATTTATAATGTGGTAGCCAAATTCATAATTGATATCAAAATCATCACCACAAGTTTTTAATTTCTTGGCAAATATTATTTGATTACTTCCGATGTACTTTTGGTTCGAATTTCTTTATTGGACGTTCCCACGAAATACACGCATATATCACTTGGCCATTTGGCTAGATTTTTAGTTAATTTACCATAATAATTACTATATATATATAATAAAATTGAAAAACTAAATTGCCTAAAATCCAAATTTTTCATTTGTGAACATTCTAATTTGTTATAGATATAAAAACATGGGCTATATAAGTTATGATTGTACAATTTTCCGTTTTTATTTTATTTTCAGAATATGACAATATATATGTTCACTTATTGCCTATACTTTGCTGTTACCATGGACATGGTATTACTAAATTGGAATGCTCATAAGTAAGAAAATTCACTTACGATCTTTTTTATTTTTTTTGTTTTTTTTTATTTTTTAAAATTATTTTTATTTATTCGATGTATACAATTGTTCAAATTGTAGGGTGTGTATCAGATGGAACTTATGTGTTGCCATATGTACACATCTATGTTTCGAGTAATGGCTTGTGCATTTCGTCCCAGGGCTACCGACTCGATTCAGCAATGGAGCATTGTCGGTAACCCCTTAGACACGGTTATATGGATCGAGTCAAGGGCTTACATATTAATGGAACGCCTACTTGGAGACTCACGAGTGTCAAGTCGCTCTCTGTAGACAGACTTCCTATATAGAGTATCCTTATAAAATGTTTTTACATATATGTTCACATTGCACATTTTTTCTGTGCCTGTTCCCCATCTTATAAATTAATTTAACCTAATTATTAACCTATTATTTTGTGAATGATAACTCTTATGATAAATTAACTGAAAAATGTAATATCCAGTGAGTAATCAAGTCATAGATGAAGTAGTTTTGAAAAGCAAGATTGAGTGACTAAATAAATGTAAACCTGTTTTTACATTATAATTTAAATTATACGCACGTACTTGAACTTGTGATGGGTACGCTTAAAGTTACTTAATGTTTCGCCTGAAGATATTATTAAATAATTTAATATTATTAAATAAAAAGTTTTAGATATAGTATTCTTAATTTTTTCATACATAACAAGCTATTTGCATCTATTTTTCACATCATAGTAGAAAGAAAAGTGAAATACTACACATTTTATCCTTTTTATAATTATTTTTCATAGAGTCTGCCAAAAATTTATTATATAAATTACATAAATAAACTATAAATTTTCTATAAAGACATTATAGTACATTTTAAATAAAATATGTACATGTTGACAACTAATAAGTATATTAATAAATCATAACGAATTGAAAAATTATTCGTTGACACTCTAAAGTTTATTATAAAATAATATTTTCTTTTAAAATAACATAATTTCAATTAATTAAAAATTACATAACTATCTAATTTTACAGGTACAATTTCCTATATCAGAAATAGTCTGTGTTGTATGCTGTAGCGAGCCGGGTAATCCTCGTTTAGCAATTCATACTCCACATTTGAATAATTTGAAAATATTACGCCTGCAGTTTGGTAGCGATACAGAATTGGAAGATTGGATAGCTCATCTTACTTCTGGTAGGTTCAAATAATATGTTTATTAATCAAATAGTATGTATATGCATTAGGATTTTATCTCGAAAACTGAATTTAAGGAACTAAAATCTTTCTTCATTGTTTGTTTTAATGATATTTAATGGCGAACTAAAAAATTCAATTGACAGTTTCTTCTGCGTATTGATTTTATAATTAATCTTTTCATAAAACTTCAATTGTAATGCTAATTATGAAATTCTTTTATATAAGTCATGATCACTAGAAACAGAAAAACTGGTCTATTCCAATATAAGTAATATGACCATTATTTCAATAAAACACTATTGCGCTACAAAATATGTACTACAAGTCATTTCGAGATATAGTTGTAATTATTGCAGCTAAACTGCTCGATATACTAAATCTAGATGTAAAGAGATTTATCCGGTTCCAAGTTTATCAATAGAAAACGAGGTCTCGGGAATAATATTATCCCCCCCCCCTCCATGAATATTCATGTAGGTCCATTTTTTATAGTTTTTGCAGTACGGGCCCATGTCTGTGAGCCAAGCAGGGCTCAGAGAAGTGGGTCATCGCCTGAGAGCGAAAAAAGGAGGTCAAACGAAGGGAAACAAGGCGAAGTCGAACGAACACGACAAAGAGCAGTAGTTGTTATTTGATCTTAATACTAATTTATAAAGACAAATTGTGTTTTTCTTTATATACGTTAAGCAAAAAACAACTGAACCGTTTGCTCTGAAATTCGAAATATATATTCTACTACTGTGTACAAATATGAGTAAGACTTTTCAATTCAAACTTCTCGAGCTTATCGATTCGGACAAAGGTTTTTTTTTTAAGTCAGTAGTACTGCCAGGGTTATCTGAGCCAAATTTCACGCAATTATCTTCATTTATCATAAAGTTACGCTTGTATTTTGTGAGCAAAGAAAAGTTGTCTCTTCCGTTTTTATAATGTCTGAAATTATTGAACGAAGAAGTAGTATTAATTTTTGTGCGAGTAGTCAATGTCAAGAACAAATGCTTTTAATTGGCATAAACTGTTCAAAGAAGGTCGAGAACGCGTTGAAGACGAACGACATCAAAGACGACCAAGAACATCTACTGATGGTACACGTCGATAAAATCAAAGAATTGGTTCTGTAAAATCATCGACTGACTACTAGAGCGCCCACTGGTATTGTTGGAATTTCAAATGGGTTAGTCAACACCATTTTTAAAGACATTTTGTTCCTGAAAAAAGTAAAATATCGAATGGTGCCAAAACTACTCAATTTTTTGGAAAAATAGCATGGCACAGAGGTCTGTGAAACGACGCTTTCGGACTATCAGGATAAGATGAGCTCACACTGCATTAATTTTATATGAACATTTCATCAAAAATTCAACCAATATCGTTTCGCAACCACCGTACTCGCCTTATTTCTGGCTGTTCAGCAAACTCAAAAGACCACTTCGGGGATACGATTTTGATTCGATTGAAGAAATAAAAACTGAATCGAAGAAGAAACTGATGGCCATTCCGGAATACGAGTATAAAAAATGTTTTGATAATTGGAAAAAGCGTTGGCACATTTGCATTGCATCAGGGGGATTATTTTAAAAGAGATAAATTAGATTTAGGAGAATAAATAAAGATTTAAAAGTTAAATGAAGTCTTACTCATATTTGTACAGAGTAGTATATTATCTTCAGAGTGACATAGGCTATTTTTTTTTTCAAATCGAAAAAAAGATGTCAAAATAGGAAGAATTACTTTACCAATATTTAAAAACTATATATATATATATATATATATATATCGTCGCTCAGTTAAGCTTTGTTATACATAAACATTCCCGGCCGCACCTAGCATTCGTTTTATCGACTATATACATATATAGATTTTAAATAGGGCTTCAACTAGGTAATCATTGAGCCTAAAGGGATTTGGAAACAATGGTTGCCTTCTCCACAATCTTCACATTCAATAACCTATACTGTTCCTGCATTCGCTCGGATCTTCACCTGGAACGCAGGGAATAACCCAAAAGGCAAAAATCTACAACAAGAATAGTGCTTTTATATTCTAATTTTTTAAATAGATCGTAACTCATCGTTAACCAAATTCACCGTTGTTGTCTCAATTTTTCCAAGAGCTCGCGAGAAAAATATGAATCCGCCACGTTTGCGCTATTTTTATATATAGTCAGGTATCAGTACAGCACATTTCCATGATCGAAGAGTTCGCGAAACAAATTCAAGATTTCCTTTCCGCTCCGCCCTCATTTTCAAAAACATTTTATGTTTTTTACATTTTTCGAAAGTAAATATATTCAAGAAAGTTAGCTCAAAATTTTAGAAAGATTCATATAGTCTAACGGTGCGGCAAGGACGGTATATTATCACGCGACTGCCAGTGTCAGCGCTCGGGAAACATGTGCGCGTTCAGACCACCCAAGGCCCGGCCGAAAAAAAACTAGATAACCGATACTTTGTAAAAGTAAAAATCGGTAGCCATACGTATAAAGATCTCATTGATCCAGGAGCGGTGAATTCATTTGTATGCCCGAATATAGCAAAAATCTGCTTACAAGGAGACAGATGGCAAAGGAGTGGAAATAGCAAAGCAGCAGTTCTGGCAAATGACACCTTAGTATCCGAAATGCAAGGGATACAAGGTACATATAAAATAAGAAATTTTTATATCCATCATGAATTTTACGTCATGGAAAACCTGAGAAACGAGATAATTCTTGGGATGGATATATTATTAAAAATGGACATTAAAATTTCTTTAAAAGGAAAGGAAGTTAAAAATCTCCGCCCTCATTCAATTAATTTAAGAAGAAAAGGCCAGAGGATGAGCATGCGGTATCAATATTCTTAAATGTGCCCTCATAAAATGCGATTACAACGCTTAATGTGCATTACACTCATAAAATATACGCGTGATATTTATGCATTGAAAAGTGTATCCTCCAAAGTACGCATACTGTTCATGCTTTGCGTGAGATAATTTTAAAATAAAATTCGCTACAAAATTAATTTTTAAATTCCCTAAAAAATAACCTTTGAACATGATTAAACATTATTTGAACTTTAAATGTTGACAACAAATAATTAGAATTCTATAATTTTTTTTTACTTTTTTTCATTGTATGTTAATCTTCAAAATACATTTTTGAGAAAATATACCTACTTAATTTAATGAAAAGAACGCCTTATTATTTCTTGGAATGTTTGTATAAATAATATTTTATTAGTAGATTGAATTTCTTTTGTTCTTTTTCATGTAAAATTATTAGCAAGATTCTGAATTCGCAAATACAAAATAAAATGATGATACATTCGTAATGTTATATATACATTTTTATTTGCTTTTAATTAACTCTATTGAAGTCGGAATAACTTCGGCGGTAACGTGCTAAAGACAATTATTTAATTATTATATAATTTTCAAGTTGTTTTTATATATTGATTAAGATCATTATTATTTCAAATGAATAATGGCTAGGGATAAAAACGTTAGTGATGTCTTCATCATTATAATATTTAAACAATAATATAATAAAAATATACTTTGATATTTACAAAATAAGTAAATACGTAAATAGCAAAAAATACTAGCATATTGGTAATTCTTACGGTGAGTTTTCCTGTGGAAATTGTTAGAATTGTAATTTACCAATTAATAAAGTCTTTACATAATATTTTTTAATGAAATTCATTATTACCCTATTAATCGTCAATAAAATAGAAAATATAAATGACCGATTATTTCACCTTTATATTTAATAAAGTCTCTTTTTCATTTACAGTATCCTGCCAAATAAATAATACCTATGGAAAACCTAGTTCAAAAGCTATTTGGGCTACCACCGCTTTAGGAGATGTATTTGTGTATGACCCCTTTCTTACAGAAGTAATTTTTTAATCAAAATTAACATTTTAAACAAAAAATAAATATACGTTTACATACACTTCTATCTTTTTTGTATTAGGAGAATCAATATATGAAAGGATTATTTGTTCAAGAATTGGATACTTTAGGAAAGAACTTACCATTTGAAAGTATTTTACAAAACGGTTTTCCATCTGGAAGTTCTTTACAGATATCAGTATGCATTCATGATGATGCAGATAGGTAATTATTGTTTAATTACAAACATAAAATTTATATTGTTTTAAAATACATTTTTTATTTTTAGGATTTCGTTTAATTTTGTTTGTCACTCTACAACGATGAATAAATATAAACAATGTGTAGATAGCAATGATGTAGCTTTTCATTTCAACCCACGGCTAAGCGAAAATATAATTGTTAGAAATACGTATCAAAATAATCAATGGGATGTCGAGGACAGGCATGGGGATAGTCCTCTAAGAGCTGGCTCAGACTTCAGATTAACAATAAATTGTGAAGATCGTGGATATAGAGTGTTTATAAATAATTCTGAATTTACTTATTATTGCCATAAAATACCTCCACAAAATATTACACATTTACGAATTAAAGGAAAAATTACATTGTGCAATGTACTTTATAAATCAAAGCATGTAAATTTCATTATTCTATATTGAAAATGCAAACTATCAATTTGATGAATAATTTATTTAATGATAGTTTACAGAAAACTTTATAATTTATTTTAGATCATTATTGAACCAATATCAATTTTTTGGAGACAAATTGGAGGTCATTTGCGAAAAGTTGAAACTTGTAACGCAGGTGTCACTTGGGGTATTGGTTATGATAATACTGCTTGGGTTTATACTGGGGGATGGGGCGGTACTTTTTTAAAAGGTTTGCTATTTTCTTTTGTTCTAAACTTCTTTAAATAAAAAATAAATCATAAATAAAACATTTCCATAAAGACATTTTTTAATTAATATTTGTAAATCATTTACAGGCTTAAATTTTAGTACTGCTGGTGTTAATGCAATGGTTGACACGCATAATTATTTTGTCTATGAAAATCAACGCTGGAATCCAGTAACAGGTTATACATCTCATGGTCTTCCAACAGATAGATATATGTGGAGCGACGCATCTGGTCGTCACAAGCGAACAAGAGAAAATACCAAATTGCTTTCCTGTCACTGGCAATGGGTAATTTTTTATTTTATATACTAAAGTATATTGTTATTGACGTTAACACCCACTAAGCGTCATAATTTCTAGTTTTTTATAAGTACATGAGACATTAAATACTTATTTAAACAAATAAGAGAACAAAATATGAATAATAAAAATTAAAGACAACAAATTGAAAAGGTTGAAATATCAAATAGAGAAAAGGATAGATAGAGATATGTAAGGATCCTCACATTAGAGTTCTCTAACAAATGAAATAGTCAAGAAATTTTCTTTTTATGTAAAAAAAAACAACAACAAAAATTATTAAAATTTAATTTATGTTCGTTTTCGACCTGACATAGGGCAAAGAGTTTTATTTTCAATAAACAAAATTCGAATTTGTTATTTTTGATAAATGGTATTGTAATGTTTCATTGACACTTCATCGATCTTTTCAAGTATGCTCATTGGACAAAATAAAAGTAATTAATTAATAAAAATGAAATATTGAAATTCAACTCAAAATGATTAAATTACAATGACTTCATATCAATATAAAATTAAATTAACTATTCAAGTATACATTTTATTAATGCTTTGTGAGTAATGAACTATATATGTTTTCCGTTGAGAAAAATATAATAAAACAAAAATTAAAAAGAAATACTTGATGAAACGACCGATATTATTAAACTTTAATATGCCGTCTTGTGTTAGATAATTATATTATATATCTTATTTAGCATTTATGTATCTTCCTTTTTCTTCATTGTATTTGAAGGTTCACGTCGTATGTGTACCATTTCTGCCATTATTCTTTTTCATTATTATTATACTTTCTCGTTCCGCTCGGGCGATAACTATTTGCTGGGAAATTAATAATTTACTTAAATCACATGTTTCGTAATATACTATTATGCAAAATAAAAAATTTGTCTCTAAATTTGAATTTCTATTACGGAGCATAATGATATCAGTGCATCACAGAATGGTTGGTGGTGGTTGATGTATTTCGAAACGAGGTATCAGATACGAAAAATAGCAAAAATAGTTTTTTTTTAAATTGTATTTTGCATTCCGATTAAGCATTTTGGAAAGTTAATAGTTAATAATTGAATTAAAAAATAGATAAGGATAAGAAAAAGCGTTTCCAACCCGTTTTTTATAAACTAAACGTAAATAATATATAATGAAAATCTAAAATTAAATATTACTTGGGGTACTAAAAATATATGTTGAATCTACTACCTATCCACCCAATAGTGTTATATATAAATTATATAAATTAAAACAAAAAACAACAAAAATTTAATAAAAAACATTATGAGAGTTACAATGGCTCGATCGCTAGAGCGAAGGACTAGTAATTTGGTGATCCGAGTTTAAATTCCGGTCTCGGCCGATTGACACCAGCGCCGCTGTAATAATTTACATGTGTTTTGTTTACAAACATATTGTAGACCTCCGTCGTTGATTAGCACCGATATATGGAAGCATAAATAGAGAACATTAAATAACATTAAAAAAAAAATAAATAAATAAATAAATAACATTGATTTACTAATACCGTAACTTTTTAAAAAATGCTCTCATACTTACCTTGTTTTCTTGAAATATACATGTACTTGATATGGACAATGTCTCATGATAAAAAAAAGTTTTTTTTTTCAATTTGTAACTTGCTAAAAATTTTTGGAATTTTTTCCCTAAATTAACAAATTTCTTTGGCCCATAAAAATTATTGCAACGCATATTTTTTTGCACTAATAAGTTAATTACATCTAGAGATACCGATATATAGTAATTGAAGGTTTATGTTAATTGCGAACGAACTATATAACATATTGAGACGAGACTCAAAGTCAAAGAGCAATGGAAAAAACTTAATAATTTTATGATTTTGTTTTTAATCATCACGGTTAGCGAAGTGGTTGTAAAAAATATAAAACGTACCGCGAGCACCATTCTAAGCGAGAACAGAATTTCGGATGCGGTGGCTCATGGGCGTTTCTGTCGGCCGTTGCTGAGTGATGATACCGCAGCGTTCGTGCTGTCGACCGCTGTTCTGCATGCGGCTGAAGCACAGCCAGACTCGTCAAACACTTTAAAAATCCTTTAAATTTCCATGTATTTACTCAATGGACTTGGTCGTCAATCTTTTCGAAAACTTTTTGACGAAAAGTCCAATTTGGAGGCTACAAAGCCGAAAAAAACAATGATTTTCTGGTGTTAATGAATTTGAAGAGCCAGCTTCGGTCCAGTCGTCTAGAGAGCAGCGGCGAACCGCTATCCTGCCGCTTATACATCGTGACCAAAAACTTTGCCCCCGCTCCAAAATGTGTGCGCACGGCACATTTTTTTTAAACTGTTCACCTAAACGAAAATGACTATCCATATTTTGTTTTATCATATAATGTTTTGACATTGTCATAATAATCATAATAATTATAATGAAATAGAAACATTTCTTTTGTCGTGCAATGATATCATTATTATGACAATGTAATTATTAACAGAGATCGTGGCAGAGATTTATTAGGATTACATTTTGAAGAGACCTCAATAATTAATACTTATTTCATAAATTAATTTACAACATTTTTCATGAGATTTCATAATATTTGTATCTAAATTATTGGAAAATAATAACTAAAACAAGTTTTAGTTATTTTAATTTTAATTATTGAAATATGAAAATATTGATACATAATTGATAACTTTTTCTTATAAATACAGGTATCTGAGTGGATATTAGATTTTCATACACCTGGTGGAGTAGATCGTGATGGTTGGCAATATGCAACTGATTTTCCATCTCAATATCATGGGAAAAAAAAGATTACTGATTTAGTTAGAAGAAGACGATGGTTTAGAAGGTGTCAACTTACAACCAGTGGTCCTTGGAAAGAATTAGGAAACACTAAATTAGTAGATGTGTCTTTATATGTATGTAAAATAAACTCAAATTAAAATTGTTCTTGATTAACATTATTAAAAAACAAATCTATATAATCATATTGTTAATGTAATAAGTATAATTGATTTAGGCACTGAATGCTCTGTTTGAATATTTATCTACAATATCAATATTATTCGAAAACCTTAAATTTAGATAGTTGAAAAGAATTTCTAATATTTGTAGAATTCAGATAATCCAGAGGCAGAATCACCCATTCATGTATGGGCTGTAGCTGCAAATGGTGAAGCATTATTTCGGCGTGGTGTTTCGTCATTTTCTTCAACTGTATGTTTATTTTAAAAACTGAAATGATATTGCAATTTTTTAAAATAATTGTTTTATTTAAGTATATATGTATATTTGTTTAGGGAGTTTCATGGGAACATATACCTAGTGATCAAGCATTAGTAAGTATTTCAATTGGTCCTAATGAGCAAGTATGGGCTATTGGAAAAAATGGCTCGTCCTATTTGAGATTTGGAATTTCAAGCACTAAACCTACTGGTAAAAAATACAGAGTTTTAATTAAATTAATTTGAAAGAACATAATTTATTTACTTATGATTTGATTTATTATTATAGGAGAATGTTGGCAAAATGTTGAACCTCCATCTGGAGCTCATTTAAAACAAATAGCTGTTGGTACAAATGTAGTTTGGGTTTTAGATACTTTAGGAAAATTGTCAGTCCGTCGCGGAATTCAATCAAATATATTTCCTGAAGGCACATACTGGCAAACTATCCCAGCTATGACAGTCGATCCAATCCACATCGGTAAATACTTAAGTATTATTTAAATATTTTTATGAACAGTATTTATTCTTAATTTTTAAAATTATCTAAAATTTATTTAAAACAGGTGCTAATACAGAATTTTCGATACCTTTGCCTATACGTAATTTTTCTACAAACTTACTACGTTGTTCGTAGGCCTTTTTATGTTTTAAGCTGTTTTCTAATTGTTTTTTAAATGAATTATTGATTGATCAGTTCAATTAAAAATATATTAAATCTTAAATAACGTTCTAGATGTATCTGTTTTGAATGCTAAGCAAGGATTTCGCCATGTATCTGTCGGACATGTATCGAATCAAGTTTGGGCAATATCAGGAGCTGGCATAGTATGCAGAAGAATTGGTATTACTGATGAAAATCCAGCTGGTTCTGGTTGGGCTACTGGTATTGGGGTAAGTTGAAATGAAATATAATATTCATCCATTGACCAATATTATAATGCAAATTAAATTTTTTTTTATAATTACATATACTTATCAATCTAAATTTGATCAATGCTAAACTGTGATATACTTAATCCAAACTCTGAGATCATTATCATTAATTGTAATTTTCAATAAATAGACAAATATTTTATTTATATCAAAAAATTACAAAATTGATTTCATTCACAAAATTTTATATGTAGATGTCTAGTTTATTATGGCAGTAAGAGGCCCTTTCAGCCAAATGATTTATTTATTAAACTATCATTCGCATCATTCAACATAATTAAGTTTCATTGTTATTCAATTATCAGAAATTATTCAGCCTTATTCTACAAGCCAAAAAAAAATTCGCAATCAAAATCTGAATAGGTCTAATATATGCTTTAATAAAAATATAAATATTTTATATATGTTCGAATGGAATTTGATTGATTTTGGTTCTACAGTTACTTTAATAACTTTACTCAATATAAATAATAATAATAATAATAATAATAATAATAATAATAATAATAATAATAATAATAATAATAACAACAATGACAATAATAATAATACAGTTAATAAAAAAAACCGTTCCGGGCTGATGTCGGTGCAACAACAAGGAGATATGTGATTAGTGCGTAGTCACATGGGATTTGTGTCGAGTCGCACATATTTCAGTGGCCGTTCTCTAAGATTATTCTTGCTGATCGGACATTGGAAATGCATAAATAGCATTCACAGACACTTTCAAAATAATAATTATAATAATAATAATAATAGTACTAATAATTTTTTATAGAGGAGGAAAAAAATCCTTTATGGATCCCGGGGTCCGGTCCCCGGGTATGTGGGAATCACCAACAGAAAGGCATACCCACTAAAAAACTACCTCCTCGGAGCATTTCCCCGACTGCTTCCTGCAGCTCTGAAAAGAGCTGCAAGCCGGAGTCGGCTGGCGTACACCGAGGAGACTTACTCTCCCTGGCTCAATTCCCCACCCCGGAAACCGCCGTTAGACATTACTTCGGGAAGGGGACCAGGATGTTCGCCTTTGGGCGCCACCATATCCCAGCAAAATAGAAGGATCTAGGGAAGGTCCGCCTTCTTCCGTCTGAGGATATCCTCGACGAAATAGGCAGCCCTTCCCCATGCCTCCTGTCTGGAAAGCATCAGGGGGACGATGCCTTCCGGGGTAACCCTTCCAGCATCCTCCCCCCAGTAGCGCCCTCTGCTGCTCCCACTGCCCGCACACGAAAAATGTATGATGGGCATCGTCTTTTGCGGATCCACAGGATATACAACCTCGATCCGCGACTTTGCCCATCTTGTGCAAGTATGCGCGGAAGTACCCATGGCCGGTCAGCATCTGGGTGAGATAGTAATTTACCTCCCCATGCTGCCGATCGGTCCACCTTCCGCGCGTATCTTGCTCCCACCTATTTTGCCAGCAAGCCAGCGAACGCTCTTTGGCTTGCTGCTTACCTTCGGCTTGGCGAAGTGTCCTGTTCATCTGTTCGATGAACTTCTGCTCCTGAGCCAGGAGGTCTACCGGGATCACCCCGGCAACCACTAGGGAGGCGGCCTCCGAGACCGTGCGATACGAACATGCTACACGAAGAGCGCAACTCCTCTATACAGCCAGACTTCAGCACCGTAAAGCATGACGGACTCAGCAGCTCGCAGTAGCAGCCGCCTGATGCAGGGGCGTGGTCCTCCTACGTTGACCATGACCCTGCAAAGGGAGGCCGCCACCACCGCCGCCTTGTCCTCCGACCTCCGAATATGTTCCCAGAAGGTTAGCTTCGTATCTAGCATCACCCCCAGGTACTTGACAGATACCTTGGTCAGGACCGACATCTCCCCAATAATTAGCGGCTACACTCTGGGGACGCGCTTCTTCGTAAGGAACACAATCTCAGTTTTTGCCTCCGCTAGTTCCAGCCTGTGATCACCATCCAATGGCGAATTCTGCGCATGGTCTGATCAAGGCGCGTCTGTGCCAGCGTCATGTTGCGCGCAATAATAACAGCTGCCACATCATCCGCATATCCGATCAGCGAGCAGTCTTCCGGCATGTCCAACAGAAGTATCCCATCATAGGAAATATTCTATAGATCGGGACCCAGGATGAAACCTTGGGCCAGGCCACATGTTAGCTCTTTTCGCTTAGAGCCCTCTGCCGTTTCGTACAGAAAGGATCTGTCCTTCAAATAATCTCCGATGATCTAGAGTAGGTGCGTAGGTACATTGAAGTTCTTCTCCAGTGCCCCCAGCACGTCTGTCCACCTAACCAAGTTGAAGGTGTTTTTGACATCAAGTGTCACCAGAAGACACACAGGTCGAGAGAAATCATTCCCTCGCTCCGTAGTCCTGGTCGCCTCCACTACCTCCTGAATAGCATCTATGGTTGACCGCCCTCTACGGAAGCCATACTGCCTCTCGGACAGGTCACCAGATGTAAAAAACGTTGTCTGTAGGCGGGGCCTCACCAGCTTTTCCAGGAGTTACAAGTTAAAAACCGGCGTTGTCTAGCATGCATAAGGGTCTGTACGCCGACGGAGCACTAGATGATCCTTTGCCCTTGCTTATCAGTACAAGTCTCGCCTTTCCAGCAGGGATAAAATATTCCCGCGCGAAGGCACGAGTTGTACATGCCAAGCAAGAGTTGAGGATGGCTCTGTACCACCGCTTTCAACACTTCTGCCGGAAGTCCATCAGGTCCTAGTACTTTTTTGTTTTTCAGAGAGCGCACTGCTCTTCTAGCTCCGCCCTTGTGAAAGGCGATGCCTCAGGGCACTCGGGAACTCAGGAGCTCATCCCTTCGTTTGGGATGAGTAGGAAATAGGGCATAGACGATACTGTCCATCACTTTCGTGTTCATAGGCATGCTTTTACGGAACATGCCTAATTTGCGGGCTATGATTTTATACCCCAATACCCATGGATCTTCGTTCAGATCTTCTCCCAGCTTTTTCCAGCATCCGCGTTTACTAGCTTTGATGGCTCGCTTTAGAGTCTTCATCGCCGTTAGATGTTGGGCGATCCTAAAAGCGGCATCACGGTCGCGCTTTTGAGCCCTTTGGGCTACGCGGCGCAGCCGTAGACATTGCCGCTGCAGCTCCGCGATTTCGTCCGTCCACCAGTAAGTCGAATGGCGAGCACGACCCGCGAATTTCCTCGGTATCGCTTGCTTGCAGGCTTGGCGAATCAGATGCATTGTAGCTTCCGTTATCGCTTTAGCGCGCTCGCAATGCGTTGCACTCCTTGGTAATTCGACCAGGAGGCGCTGTCCGGGTTCTAGTGCCTGGGAAAACTTCTAGTGATCCATCCTCGTGACGATCCATCTGGCTGGGCGACGTTCAACTATCGCCCTGACTGGTGTGGCATCACTAACGCGGAAGGTGATGTATTGCTGATTGCTGGCTGTATAGTCTTCTGTAGCCAAGTCTCCGAAAGGTCGACGTGGATCCAGATTTTAAGACAACCAGACCTAGTCTGCATGCCATGTCCATCACTCATCTTCCCCTAGAGTCCGGCAAGGGTTCCCCCCACTCGAGAGCTTTGATGTTCAAATCCCCAGCCACTGCCAGCTCCCTCTTCAATTCTCTTACAGCATCCTCAAGGGCATTTAGTTTAGACTGGAAACCCCCTATGGCCTCATTCGGGGTGAGATAGCAGCTGACGTAATTTACGCTGTTGCCCCTCACCCAGACGAGGCCGTGGCCAGATCCGTGGCGCTCCACTCGAAAGCGGTGCGGGTTAAAAATCTAAATCGCCGCAGTACCGAGGTCATCGCGTCTCCATCTCGACATTGTTCGCTGACGATTACGATGTCAGCGTCTTTCTCAAGACAGATCTGCGGAAAGAGGTGGCTCGCCGACCGACTCCTATTCAGATTCGCCTGCAGGACTTTAACCATTTTGGCGAGACCTGGTAAGGGCTTCGCGGAATACCGCATAAACCCCAGATCCCGCAACGTGATTGAACTGCGGGCGTGGTCCCCGGGCAGAGGAAACACTGTGGAGGCGTTCTACAGTCAGGCGCCTTGTTTCCCTGCTGCCCGTACCGGAAGCAGGCGGTGCTTCTGTCTGGGCCATCGCAACCCAAACCGCGTCCATAGTCAAGACATCTGTAACAGCGCTCGACCTAGACCCGCCGCCGCAAGCCGCAAAATACCCATCCAATGGTCACCTTTCCGACTTCCAGTAACCGCTGGTCAGCCTCATCAGAGAGGCTCATGAGGGCTAGTCGTTTGCCGACTTTATTCTCTCTCGTAAGCCTCACCTCGAGGGGGCCAGTATATTTTCGAAAGATGCCAAGGAGGGCTGTCTTCACTTCGTCGAGTGTCACGCAGCCGTCCACGTCTCTGATCTCCAAGGTAGTCTTGGAGGTCAGAGCGCAAAGTGCCGCGTTTTGCCCGACGACCTCTTTGAGGGCATTCATAAAGCCCTCCTTGCCCTCCGCCGAAGCCTTCTTAAAATCGATCAGGACATCGCCGTTTAATGTTCGGCGAACGTCCCTGATAGTGAGTCCATGCTGCGAGGGGTCGACCTTACCCGCGTAGGTCTTCCCCTCCGCGGATTTGAGGAACAGCGCCTCAGGCCTTGCCCTTCTCCCTATTTTACCTTTCGGTTTGGTGGGGCCCTCTCCAGATTTGGTGGCCCCCTTTGCATTGAACTTCTTTTTTTCTGTTTCTTTTTTTTCGCTGCTCTATTTTCTTGCCTGGTGGGGACATTCTTCCAGCCTTGCTCAGGCTGTGGCTTGTTCGCACGGTTTTATTTAGTAGCCGCGTCTTCTTCTTTTGTTGGACCTTTGTCTCTTTTTTATCTTCTTATTTCGCCCCCCTCAGGTAATTCCATTGGAGAGGTAGAAGAATGTCTCTTCTGGCCTTCTATTATCTCGGCAACTTCGGGGGTATGTAGGTGCCGTGCTCTGAGGCGCCTTCTGCTTACGAGATCCTCGAATTGGCTTTGTAAAGCCGGAAGCCCCTCCTTTATTATATTATTAACGTTTTTTGCCTTTTCATCGACTCCATCATCATTTTAAACAAATTTTGTATGGAGTCGATGAGGACTTTATCGTGATCATCCACAACTGTGCTGCCATGACTTGCTGCACCAGTAGCGCTGTCAGCTTTGGCATTACTGACCATACGGGGGACATCCAGGCTGTTCACCCCCGTACTCTTTTGGTCCGTCTCCTGCTTCTTCACTTTCTTTACATCTTTTTTTTGTCGTTGACAATATCCATACTTCTTTCTTTAGTTTTCGTTCCCCCACGAGACCGGCCTCCATAGACCCTTCAATGACGAGCTCGCCAAAATTACTCTCCAACACTTGCCTGTAGGAGTCATTCTGGTTTGGACCTTCGTGTAAGTCTTTTTTACAGAGCCGGGGGATATAGCACGCCCCGGCACACGAGCCCACCTCCGCTCTCTCGAGTTGCACACCCCAACAATATGGTGCTCCACTCTCTGGAGTTTCCGGCAGACATTACGAGTCAGGACGCACTCGCCAATGGCGAGTGACTGGTGCTGGCTAGGCGCCCACCCGCCCGTCCTGCCATTAGCAGGAGCCAAAGATGGTTCGGGTCGTCCAAGCATGCAACCTGAAGACTCGCCTCCCCACCCCGGATCTCCCTTTGGCAGCTCGGCGAGCGCGGTGGACCGTCTTTAGCTCCATTTGGAGCCTCTTCTACCTTCCTGATAAAGCCAAAGGGGAACGATCAGACGAGAAGATTTGATCTGCATCAATTAATCAGCGACGCAAACGTCGTGAGAGCCCCCCCTTACAGATCAGAAAGGAGCCCGCCCCCTTCCATTCCGCTCTTGTTTAATGAACAGAGGCGTGGGTAGCAAAAATTGTGAAGTGCGTGAGTTGGGTTATGCTTGTATAAGTGTAGGTAGCAGTGGACGGTGTCCCCAGCCAGAGCCCGTGCGTATGTCGCCCCCACCCAGTACCAGAATGCCGCTCCGTGCTTCACTCTCGCAACCCGATTACCCTTATGAGTGGGTTCCTCGGGAGGCGTGGCGCCCGCATCTTTATATTCGGGAAGATGTTCGTTTATAGGACCCCCGCCAGATGATGGCGCACAGCAGGCCCCTAGTCGGCCACGCACAAGCTGGCAGTTCCAGTCGTACCCGTGACTTTCAGGGCCTGTAGAATTTATCCACTCCGTGCTTGCTCGGCTTCGCTCCGGGTCTCGCTCCCGCTGCTCGAACTACTCTACAGAATTTCCGAATTGCGTGGCGCCCGAATCTTTATATGCGAGGTGTGTGTAACCCGTTTATAGAGCCCCCTCGCCAGATATGACGCCTATAGCCTTGCTCAATGACGGCTGTACTAGCATTGCCAGTACTCCCCCATTTTTCAGTCTGTCAAGCTCGTCCACTCTGTGCTAGCCGTCCCGTAACCGAGCCGAAACCGTCACACGCGAGCGTGGCGATGGTTACCCCTTCCTTTGCCAGATGTTATGTTGTCTGATGTGTCAGTGTTGTGAAGTGTATACCTGTAAGAGTGTGCTGTCCAATTGTTGTAAGTGTACTCCCTCCTCCTTTATCCGGGCTTGAAACCGGCACCGCCAAAACATAGAGTCACTATGAATCCGCGGTGGCGGAGTTAATAATAATAATAATAATAATAATAATAATAAAGCGGTTCCTATACTTTTTTATAGGTAACTAAAAATATTCAAAATTTTGAAAACTTTAGTAAGAATTTATAAATTCAATGATAAAAGTCTATTGTTAAAATAAATAAATAGATAAAAAATGGCAGTCTAATATACATATATTAGTGAGTGATCTTATAATCATATTTGGTACTTTCACTGTTTTGAATTAATTTGTTAATCAATATAAAATAAATATTTTAATTGGAACAAACTTAATCGATAACTTTTTTAAATGCTTTCTATATAAGGAAAATAAATTAAATAAATGTAGAAACTTAATCAATTTTACAGCATTTTTCTATGATGCTTCTGAAATTTTCCGCAACATAATACACGTAACACTAACAAACTTTTTAAAAGTATTGTAAAATCTAAATAATCAAATTTATATTTCTAAATATTTCTTATTACAGTTACAGTAAATACTTGAAATTTAAAATATTCATCTTTACTATTTTGTTCAAAATTGTATATTTAAAATATTTATATTTGTTAAAAAACAGTTCTGTCCAATTTATTATTACATAAAAACTAGTTGACCCTTCGAGGACTAGTACTTGATTTTCATATGAATTGAGTATTTTCTTGCACAAATGTTGCCGATATACTAAACCCAAGTGCGCTGTGTAATATATCCATATTATTTTACAGTTTATTGTAAATAATAAATTTATCAAATTTATTCTAAAAACATTCTTACAATATGTTAAGATCTAAGGCCCTGAAACATCAGTAAATATGTTTAGAATGATATCGATTGATTTTAATTATTTCATAAAAATCATAAACTGATAATTACTCAGGAGATTAATGATAATTATAGTCTCATATTTAAGAAATATCACAAAGTCTATTCAACATTAAATTTCATATATTTACTTGAAGAAAAGTTTATACTCCACATTTATAAATTAATAGTTATATATTGAGTATGTATTTTGTATATAGAATCATATTAGTTTGAAAGTTTTAATTAGAGTAAATATGGGTCCTCTAAGGATGAAAAATTTGATTTTTGGTCTTTGGATTCGTCATAAAAGAATTTACCTCTGTATTATATTATAAAAATTTTTCACTTTTCTTTTATTAGGCCAACTGGGAATACATAAATATTGGAGGTCTTAGTAATAAATAAAATGTATTTCTACGAAAAGTTATTGCTGTATTATTATACCATGTATAAGATCTACATTAAAGGTATCATGAGCGATCCTTTTTTTAAATTATAAATAAAAAAATGTTAATGTAATCATGTAAATACCATATAGTATGTTAAAAAGAACATGTATTTTATCAACGATCAAATTCATCTCGTAATCTAGTCAAAATACTTGTAATGAATTTTTTATCATAATTTTAAGATATGTAATTAAGACATCAATTTTAAGTTCGACATGTAAGATAGCAACTACTTCGCACTGTGAATTCTCCTTATAGAATGATTATATTCAGTAAAATTGATTGTTATTTCTGTATGAATGAATGTTCGTATGGATATGCTTCATTCTTGTGTATATAAGTACGACACATAATTTGCCACACACAGTGTTAAATAAATCGAACTGATTCAATGTTTAATTTAATAAGTATTCAGATGTTTTGTTAAAATGATATAATTCAATTAATATTTTATGTAATTTGCACTCATTTCTACAATTATTACATAAATCCAGTTCAATACATCAAAATTGCGAATTGTATATGTACTGAGAAAAAAATTATTATTTGTTATTTGATTATAAATATTTATTACTTTATTGTCAAAATAAATTAAAAGATCCTTTTCCATAATTATTTCCAAGGAAAGTATGTATCGACGCGATACGGGAACTCTAGAGATCGCATTTTCAAGGTCGTATACTCGAACCGCGAACATTTAGGTTGAGAGAATGGATTACCAGGAGAAATAAAAATACGAAGTAATTACATATTAATAAATTTTATTCAAATTAAATACTCGCATGGCGAATACAATAGGCACGAAAATTCACCCGCTCTCTTCAATACTGTAATAACTATATAATCCAGTATATCGCAGGTCACCTCCATATTCACACCTAATATATCCATATACATCCAAGCTGCTGCCTAGTCGAAAGCACAAATATGTTTGAAGTATCCTTCACATCACTCCTTCCCCATTTTTTATTTTATTTTTAACTTTTCGATTCGGAAAAAAGTGGGATGAGATGGATGTTTATTTGCATATATTGATGCTTATGACTAGGCAGTTACATATACATTTATCTATAAATAATGTAAAATAATGCATATTTCATTGCAAACGACCTCGATCCCTTTCGTTTTAGTTGGCACAAACGTAATGGCAATATGTTCAGAATGCAGTTCACGAACCTGGCGTGGAACCTGTTGCAGTAATGGAACATGTTGAAGCTTATGCGGCGGTCTACTGATTTCGTATTTTTTTGCCCTATGGTTTTGGCCAAGAA
Source organism: Sycobia sp. Sy_11 (assembly GCA_018907035.1). Lineage (NCBI taxonomy): Eukaryota > Metazoa > Arthropoda > Insecta > Hymenoptera > Epichrysomallidae > Sycobia > Sycobia sp. Sy_11. The sequence continues at coordinate 284,002 of JACCIC010000133.1, forward strand.
GATATTTAACTTGAAAATTAAGATCCAGCAGCATATTATTTATGCTATGGTATTAGTTAGTTGGGATTTTTGGGAACCGACTATCCTCGTCGTTGAATAGTAACCAACATAGCATTCTAGGTCTGATTAATGAAAAAGGCTTCTTATAGTCTTATAGTCTCTAAATCTTCTCTAGTTGGCTGTAAAAAATTTTATCGAGAAAAGATTATACTGTCTACAGTCTAGAGAAGTTCTCAGTTTTCTACAATCACACTTTAGAACTAGTTTCAAGCACACAAAGTTATGAACTGGCTTAATAATTTAATAACAAGGTGCTTGAACTTAATCAAAGTCAAAATATATATAAGTAGATAGGCTATAGGCATTTTAGCACATGGGCATTCTAGCACACCCTCCGCCCTTAAAAAGTGTACTATGCCCCCATCTGGGTCATGCTGAAGGACATAACATACTTTAGACGTGAGTAAACTTTAGATTCAATAGAATGCCTATAAGCATATACGGAAAGCGCCTCATCCGACAACAGCGCCACTCCTGCTATATATAATAGATAAAGAAGGAGGGAGATGGGGATCGATTCTTTTCATTGTTTCATTTCATTATATTTGAGCAGAGCGATGCATCGTCACGATGAAAATTTGATATGCGTGTGAGAAAAGGAAAACGCCGTTGAAGATTATGAATTGTTATAGTAATTATATGCCCCTATACTGTATACGGAAAGCGAGTTATTTTTCTTTGTCGGTCTCACGCCTTGCATCCTCTGAATTTTAGGTGCGTATAATATCGTTGTGATTAGAAAATGGAGTGATTATAGAAAAACTGAGTATAAGTGTTCTATTTTGAAAGCGGTTCACTTCTCGGAAGAAGTGTGATAGCGGGCCGGAGTAGAGACGAACGCTTGTGCAGCCGAGGTGGACCCAAATCAATTAGTATAATTAGCTTACGGTTGATGATTATGAATATCTATCCTAAATAGAAAACACATGTCCCCTATACTGTATAATGAAACCAAAATATTCTTTTTGTCACTCTCCCGATTTGTAGATTCAGGATTTCGGAAGAGTATAATACCGTTGCGATTGTAAAAGGGAGTGACTATGGAAAATCAGTATAAAGACGTTCTATTTTCGAAAAGCAAAGTGAGTTGTATTATAGGCGAACACATGCGCCTCTTTATATACTGATCGCTGTTGACGCAGCAATCAGTATAGTTCGCTTACCATTCACGTCATAGGTGTGGGGAAGGAAAAAGAGGAAGGAGATAGTGGAGTTCCTTCACCAACGAGGAAAAGTTTCTTGTGTCAAAAACATAGAAAGGATGGGCTTAGCCGCAATTTCTACAAGAAATTTAGAATCTGTAGGCAGTTCTTTTTTTGACCAATATGAAAGTTTTCTACTGCAAGGTAGTGGAAACACCAACAATAGAAAACGATATAAAAGCGGTGGGACAGTGAGTTTATGCATCACAGTCTACTTTCAGGTTTCAAATTTCAAAATTTTTCAATTGAAAAATGAAGGTAGCGCTAAGCTCCAATGCCAACACCAACGCCAACGGCAACGACAAGCGTTTTTCTGCTGTTGAAAAGGCTCCACGTAGTCGTTCCGAGAAGTATTTTAAGTCGATGGACTTATTCGGAGAGGAGGAAGAGGAGGAGAAGGATGATTTGTCGAAGTCGACAAGGTCCACCACACTTAATCCCATTGCCACAGCCAACTCTCTCAAGGGCGATAACACCGTCGATCGAGAGATCTAGATCAACGTCATCCCAGAAGGTGGGAAAGAAATTAGCTACTGCCACCGATGGGAGGTCCCTGTACAGGAGAGTACAGAAGATGGCAGAAATAATTCTGTACGCTACAAAGTATGCAGAAATGTTCGAGACCATCGATTCAGGTAATTTACATAATAATATATATATAATAATACTAATAATACATATAATGCTCAGTTGTGGCCTAGAAATTATACCTCTAATTGTAAAACTTTCATAGCATTCGAAGAAGGACTACGAAAGTTTTATTTGTTGCCTAGTGAACGTCGAAATCTAGATAGACAGGAACCTAATGAGGATATACGTACATTCGACAACTCACTCATCACATTAATGAGACGTCGAGGAGATTTTACAGAGGAGAAAAAAACCAAAACGATATACTACAACATGCTTGCCGAATATCGTTTACATATTCGTAGTGATGACGTCACGTCTACGTCAGATATCGTACAACACGTAGAAGAATATCTGGAAATGAAAAAACAGTGTGAGAAACAGAAAAATCCGAAAAATCAGATATTAACACCAGAATATAAAGTAAGAAAGCCTAAAAATCGTGTACATAATTTTAACAATAAGATTGCTGTAGTATACAACCGAAATAAATGTTGCTGGAGGTGTAAACAGACGGGCCATGACTGCTTCAAGTGCACAAATCAGCAAAAAATTTTTTGTTCGTATTGCGGTCGCGATAACGTATATACTCGTGACTGCAAGTGTCACCCGTCGGAAAATGCCAGGGGGGCCGAGCGCACACCGAATCCAGCTCAGCCCCACAACAACAATTGAACGAAGAAAAAGATAATCGCCATTTCTTGAAAGTTATGATCGGCGATTACGCAGTATTAGCACTTCTAGATACAGGTTCAGTAAGCTCATACGTAAGCGAGCATCTTAGCAGAACCTGTATGAAACATGGATGGCATAGCGAACCAAGCAATCGCGTGGCAGTGCTAGCCAACGGTTCCGAAATTAATCATGGAAAATATGTATCCGGACCTATTTACATGCAAGGGGTACACATTCAGCAGAGATTTTTCGTGATGAATGGATTAAGCCAACCCATGCTTTTAGGCATGGACACACTCGAGAAGATGAAAATAAAGATCACACTAAACAATTCTGACATACGAAATTACCGAACAATACTAAACATCAGCTATGTACCATTGAGGCACCCAGTGGACTTAAAAATCTAAATACTACCAAGGAAAAAGAATTAAAAATATTCTTGGGACACGAAATGGGCAAATTCCAGCATATCAAAGGCTCTACTCCTCTTTCGCAACACGAAATCATCTTAGAGGAGAAGACTCCGATTAAATAAAAATATTGTCCAAGAAATCCGGCTATGTAGGAAATTATCAACCAAGAAGTTGATAAAATGCTAACCGAACACGTAATTCAACCATCAAGCAGCCCATGGAGTTCATCGGTAGTAATAGTAAAAAAGAAAGACGGAAAGGCGCGATTCTGTGTAGATTTCCGAAAAGTGAAGAAAGTAACGAAGATGGATGCCTATCCTCTGCCACAAATTAACTGCTGTGCAAACTCTGCCACAACTTTGGACAAATTACGAGGAGCATGATATCTTTCAATGCTGGATTAAAAAAATGGATATTGGCAAGTTGCGTTCACACCGGAAAGTCGTTCGATTACTGCTTTTACCGTGGCCGGTAAAGATTTATTTGAATTTAAGGTAATGCCGTTTGAATTACACTCAGCTCTGGCCACGTTTGAATGACTCTTAGACAGAGTGATAACTCCGGAAATGGCACCATACGCATTTGCATATCTCGATGATATCGTGGTAGTCTCCTCTAGGTTCGAGGAGCATCTAGAAAAATTAAAAGAAGTTTTCGACCGCTTAAGAATAGCGAAGTGAAAACCGAATCCAGAGAAGTGCCATTTCGCCAGAGTAAGTCTAAAATATTTAGGACACATTGAGTACAAAAACGGTTTACAAACCGATCCGGAAAAGGTGGCTGCCATACTTAATTTAGTACCACCAAGAAACATGAAAGAAATTCAGCGATTTATAGGCTTGATATCTTGGTACAGACGATTCCTTAAAGATTTCTCGAATGTTGCCGCACCATTACATCGTCTTACTAGAAAAAAAGCTAAGTGGACCTGGGGAGAAACCGAGCAAGATGCGTTAGACAAAATCAAGCAGCTTCTCACAAACGCACCCATCCTTTCCTGTAAAGACTGAAGCCGCCCGTTTATCCTGCAAATGGATGACAGTAAAGACGGATTGGGAGCTGCGCTTACACAAGCGTATGAGAACAATGAACGAGTCATCGCATTTGCAAGCCGAACACTCGCCCCAGCTGAAAAAAATTATTCTGCCACTAAGCTAGAATGCCTAGCAATCAAATGGGGCGTGTGGAAATTCCGAGATTATCTTGAAGGATATCACTTTATAGTACTCACCGACCATCAATCGCTAAAGTAGCTTAACAATATAGAGAATCCTTCTGGTCGTTTAGCCCGCTGGGCACTCGAATTAAGCCAGTACGATTTCGAAATTAAATATCGTCCCGGCAAAGACAATCTACTAGCCGATACCCTATCTCGACAGCCGTTAGCAGTCGAATCACCTATAGTTAAAGTAGAAGATTGGTATACTAAATCATACAAAAATGTGAAGAACGATCCCGAAAGTTATCCAGATTTTTGTATTAAAAATGGACGATTGTACAAAAACATTTTACGTACCTTAGATTTTAACGATACGAGTGAAAATCTACAATGGAAAATTTGTGTGTCTAAAGGTGAACAAAATAAAATATTAAATGAAGTACGCAATGATTCAACTGCCGGACATTTGGGAATTACGAAAACACTAATAAAAATATCCAAAAGTTATTACTAGCCTGGAATGCTCCGTATGACGGCTAAATATGTGCGAAATTGCGAGAACTGTCAAAAGTTTAAATCGCAACAACAAACACCAGCCGGTAAATTACATACAACTCTCGTCGAACAACCTTGGGATATTGTGGCTGTAGATCTCATCGGACCATTTCTGAGATCAACAAAATTAAATTTATGGCTATTGGTAATGCTATAAGATAAATTTACCAAATGGATTGAATTAAAACCACTCAGAAAAGCAACAGCTGAAGCAATAACGAACACCATAAAACAACTAATTACATTACGTTTCGGATGCCCAAAAACTATCATTTCCGACAATGGGAGACAATTCGTTTCAAAAGAATTCATGGAAATGCTGTCAAAAGCCGGAATAGCTAACGGAAAAACGCCACCGTACACTATACACCGGAATAATTACTTACATGAGCTACAATTTGCCTATAACACAACGTCATTCGAAACAACAGGTTTTACACCGGCTTACTTAAATTTTGGGCGTGAGCTAAGAGCCCCCGGATCTATTCTTCAATTATACGGACAAAATATTAACGTTACTGCAGAAAACCGTATAAAGAAACTACAAGAAACTATCAAACTCGTTTGCGGCCAACTGGCAAAAGGGTTTCAAAAACAAAAATGATATTACGACCTGAAACGCCGAAATTAGAAACCCAAAATCGGAGATCTAGTATACAAACGCTTTCATGAATTATCTAATAAAATTGGAGCGTTTAACGCAAAATTAGCTTGAAAGTATCTGGGTCTGTATATTATCTTCAGGAAGATATCGCCAGTAATATTCGACCTAAAAGATAATAAAGGAAGAATTAATAAACACGTACACATAAAAGATCTACATGAAAAATATAATAAACAAGATAATATACCACCATGAATACACTATATAAGGGCCGCCCAGAGGCCCAAGAGCTCAGTTACAATGCAGCACTCGGACGAGCAGGAGCTCTGCCAGCGCTTTCTGGAAGTTAGTGTCCCAATCAGGTGTTATGGACTCCATTTCCATGCCCTGATTAACACTGGGGCACTAATGACCGTAGCGTCAGCGGAGATAGGTAGAATTCTGGAAAAACGCGGTACTCGACATAAATACGGGGAAACAGTGCTCCACCTAAACCGGGACCTATTATATACCGTCGATCCCGTGAACATTACATCAACATACACGCTCGAGGTGGAGTACACCTGCAAAGAGAAGAATAGAATTAGTAACTTTGTCATCATACCAGGACAGCCGGTAGATATTATCTTTGGCATGGCATTTGCGGGAAGGAAATAGACGCATCGATTGCTTCAGGAGGCTTATGGAGAAGGTTGTGTCGAAAATTGGCCACTTTGAAGATCGAGAATTGGCGACTTTGCTTGATGAAGATTCTTGTCAAACGCAAGAAGAACTTATTCAATGCAAAGCCATGAGAAGTCCGGAACTGAAGCTGAGAGACAGCGACTGCTTCAGCGACATCTGCATCGTATCGTGACTGGCGAAAAAGTGGATACGTTACGATAATCCGAAGCGAAGAAAATCATGGGGACTACGCCGACGGCCAAGCCAAATAAAAGCTCATGCAGGCCAGCTACTACATGAAAGGATCGTCGACAATTGATGCGTTTGAGCACTGCGATACTCCGACAGGAGTTATTTTGCAACATGACAATGCTCGCCCACATGTTGCACCGCCGGTGAAAACATACTTAGAAACGCTCAAATGGGAAGTCCTACCCCACCCGCCGTATAGTCCAGACGTTGCTCCGTCTGATTACCATCTCTTCAGATCGATGACGCATGGCCTGGCTGACCAGCACTTCCATTCCTACGAGGAAGCCAAAAAATGGGTGGATGACTGGATAGAGGCCAAACCGGTCGAATTTTTTCGCAACGGGATTCGTATGTTGCCAGAAAGATGGGAAAAAGTTGTAGCTAGCGATGGCCAATACTTTCAATAATTCATTTGTAACCATTTTTTCACAATAAAGGCTAGAAGACTTATTCACATACCTGATAACTTTGAGGGGATGGCATGGCGGAAATATAGTGCCACCGACTCCGAAGATCCGATTGAACAAAACTGTAAGAAAAGAAAAAAATATATAACTATCTGTATAAATTATATGACGGATATATTATATTTATTTGTAATATAAATATAATCTATCTATTATATATATTTCGCATTTAAAAATATACAAAATAAATGAATTTGTTTCTTTCTAGTTTAAAATTTATTTCAATAAATATTTTTTTTATGCATTTATTTTTAGTCGAAAATTTCGATATATTCATATAATAATAACATTGTAAAAGTCAAGCGACGACCAATATATATATATATATGAAAAACGCACGAATAAGGGTAAAAGTCAATACCCTCTTAAGAGAAATACTGATTTCACCCCCGCAAGGTTAACTTAAAATTAAAATTTAAATTATTATAAATCGAATAGTCCAAATCCAGTTAGACAGTTCATATGAGCACGTCGCGATTATAATTTAACAAAAATGTTAAAAAAACAATTAACTCGAGCGCAGCGCGACCTGCTCGTCACCGAGCAGGAATTAAATAACATTCTAAGAATACCTGTGCGTCCACGGCTGGTGGTACATCCGGCACGGCCGCCTCATCTGCAAGTAGATGGTCGACGATTACCAACAATACCAGAGGTTGATCCGAAGCCTGCAGTCATTCCACCACCGCCACAGGTCGACTAAGCGGACGTGCCTCCAGCCGGTGGCGAGCAGCCCGACTCGCGCCCATGGCGCGCATTCATTTATGATGCCGAAGTCACTTTATTCTTCCGTCTGGGATCGGTGCGGGATCGCCAATGGATTGGGAACCGGCGGTTCCACATGCGAATCGATCCGAAAACCGGACATGTTCGATGCGTAACATGTTCGGAGAAACAATTATGTATGTATCCGCACATTTTTTTTATATATACACATATTTTTATTTTTATATATTATATGCACTTTATTTTTTATACACACTCGCCCCGTGCTCCCAAAAAAAGAGGGAGATGCGACGGCTAAAAACATGGCCGCGCAAATTTCACTAAACAAATACACTTTACATATACCACACAAACACAGTAAATTAAAGTTATTGTTTCGAGTTATTATTACATCTATTTTCGTTGATGTGCTCTATATACATCTACGAAATTAGACGTATAACACCACCGTTAATGGTAGATTAAATATTTTATATTTAAGCTACAAATGTAAAATTAAAATTAATATATTCGAAATAATAAATATACCGAAAGCGGGCAAAAATCGCGACGACTATTGGAGAAGGTAGTCGACGCAACTGCCGAAAACCGAACAGTAGAGAGAGAACGCAATACCTAGTCTCTCTCTCTCTCTACTGCTAAGCTTAAACATACGATAGAGCAGATACACTGCGCGCGGCAAGAGAGAGCCGCGTCAAGTGTATTAGGCCGGCGGCCGCTATCCCCCTCTAATACACGCCACACACACACTACCGTACACTCTCGTCAAACGGCGCACGCCAGCACCGAATACTGCGGTAGGCGAATGCGCAAGCCTTATACTAGCGCGCGCATTCCAGTATATACAATGGGTGTTGGAAAACGAATTCACCCGCTGTATTTCATTAAATAATTAAATAAAAATATTAATTGTACTTTATATATATAGATGTATATATATACATACAGGTATATGTGCGTATACACTATTATACGTGTATACAATCACTGTACGCAGCACACCGGCTGCAAATATAAATAATAAATTGTAAATAATAATTATTATGATTATTATTAAATATTATTATTATTAATCAGCATTATTATTATAATAATTATTATAATTCGGCGGCTCATCCAAAATTGAACGAGCAGCGACGGAAATAACCGACCATTTTATTATAAAAGGGCCTGCAAAAGGCAAAATCGAGAGTTCTCCCGATGAACCGACTGCCCCGAAGTTGAGTCACACGATCTCTCCCCGGAGCTAAAAACTCATCCAGAGCTCAAAATAATCCTGACTTTAAATCCTGCCCGAAACTATTAGTTTGATCTCTGTTGCGAGGCGCTCCTCAAAAGACAGAAGACTAATAGCTTTATCTATCCTCAAGTGAACGTGATCCTGGTTGCGAAGCGCTCCTCAAAAGACCAGCGGAGTAAGTCGTAAGTCCCTTCGTTCGCGCTCTTGTTCTGGGGACTTTATCCATTTCCCTGGTTGTATTGACGCTTTCGGCATTCCTATATCGTGTGTCCTGGATATTTGCAATAACCACATGTAGGTTTGTTATGTATGGTAGCATTTTGCTGGATAGGATTGCGAACCCTGCAGGTAGCTTGAGTATGACCTATCTGTCCACACTTCTGGCATATTACAACAGACCTTTGTGCATTGGATTGGTTAATATGCCAGTAGTTAGCAGTATGGCCAGGCTTATTACAAATCTGGCATACTATAGACGGTGGCCCAGTATTATTTCTGCAATTCCGGGCAGTGTGACCGGTTTTATTGCAAGTTTGGCATTTCGTCATTGCAAGGCACTGAGATGTGGTATGATTGGTTCTTCCGCAATTTTGACATAACAGCGCTTGGCCTTGTCTGAGTCTTTGTCGACATTCTACGAATGTGTGACCCATTATATTGCAGTAGCTGCATTGCAAAGGTGTCTTCTTCGGAAGAGTTAAATTGTTTACTTGGCGGGGGTATATATTCTTGTTGTTATAGGACCTGTGGCGTATTTCTTGCTTCCCAAATAAGTTCTCCCGAGCTTCGAGTCTTCTCTCTATAGCGATTGCGTCTTTCACTACATCTTCGACTACTTCGTTTTCTTTCAATCTAGTTTCGATTTCGGGCCTTAATCCTAGTCGAAAACATTCAATTATTGCCTTTTCGATGCTGCGCTTGAAGGCAGGTGTATTTGGTGCCTTGGTTATGTGGCGATTTACTTCGTAAATTTGAGAACCGATGTCTCTCATTCTATTTGCATAATTTATGACTGATTCATTTTCTTTTTGATATTGACTACTCAGTTCGCTGAGTAGTTGGTGTACATTTTTTGATGGGGCGTAAAAGTCCTTTAAATGTTCTTTGAACTCTTCGTCCGTGGTGAATGCGTACCCCGATATTATTTCTCGTGCTTCACCCAAGAGTTTTCTCTTGAGCAGTTTTGCGAAGCTTTCCTCGAGATTGCTGCTTATAAGTTCTAGAGCTTCTGTGCAGTATTCTAAAAATTGGCTAAGGGGAATATTTTTTCCGTCAAATTCAGGAACGAATTTTAATGCTTCCTTTAGAGGTAAGGTTGCAGCTTGTTCGTTCGCTATGTTAGTACTGGGAGAGTATTCGGCTATTAAACAATCACTTGTCAAATGCTATAAGTGTGGTCTGACTGTGTCTTGTTCGGCGATATCTATAGGATCGCTGGAGAACGACAAGTTTTCAGGGGTAGATGAACCTGTGTGTATGGGACTGACGTCTTCTATATATTGTTCGATACTCGATTGTTCTCGAGACATTGATATGCCGAATGGCGTAAATTTAACTTCTTTTAAGTCTTTCGGAGGAGTTCTGAATTCGTCCTCCCTTGGTTGATTCTCAGATTCGTTTTTTAATGGGATTTCTAACTCCTTCCCTGATCGAGTTTTACTACGTGTATTCATTCGATTTTTAATATATATGTGTATAAATGTATCTCCTTTTTATTTATATGGTTGTGAGGCAGTTGCGTATGACTACCGTTTGTTTCGATATTTTATTTTCGTTCGTAAGTAATTAGATTTTCTCTCTCTGTTTTTCCAATTGTTTCGTTTAATTGGTTAATTTTAATTGTTTCCTCAACCTTCACCTGTTTAATAATTTTATTTTAATATATATTTATTCATAAATTGTGCGTTACGAGATCTATATTGATCGTTTCATAAATTTTTGTAATGATTCAGCGAGTTTATATAATTTTTGACCTTGAGGCAGTTGCGCGTGACTATCGTTTATAGCTCACAGGCTTTAGTGCTTGGTCGTATTTTTAGTTTATTAAATTTTTTCGAATGGTGGGTTATTATTTTCTTAATGTTAATTCATTTGTTTAATTTGTAGCATCTCGATTTATGGTTTTCGAGTATTTGTTACGTTGATTTGTTACGTTCTCCCTCCTTTTTTTATCATTAAATGGTTTGTGTTTTTCTTTTGAACATTTCATTAATTTTTGATTATTTAATCCCACTTCTAGTCGTGAGGTTTATTCCGTTAAGGAAAGTTGTTCAAACGCTTTTTCTAGGCTTTCTATAGTTTCAGTATCCTCCTTTTTAGGGGATTTCTGTAGCTTATTATAGCCTTTGTAATGGTAGCAATAATTGTTTGTAAGGTTTTCTCATCTCTTTGTTTTACTTTTAGCAAGGTTATAATTTGTTGTTCTCTTCTTTCTGATTTTGTTAATTCGTCCTGCTCTTCTGCGAGCAGGAAATATATTTGTAATATCGTATTTTTCAATTGTTTATTTTCGGATTGTTCTTTATTCAGACCCCTTTCCAATTGGTCTATTCTTTTCTCTACATAGTTTCCGTATTCCCAACGGTCATGATCATTGCCGATTAATGCATCAATATTTTGTTCTAGGCGTTGTAACCTAGTGTCTGTATAGATATTTATTCCGTCGGAGTCTAGTATTGGTATCATTTATTTTATTTCGTATATGTATATATATATATATATATATATATCTTATATTTTTTTTATTATTATTTTTTTTTTAATTATTTATTTTTTGTATATATATGTATATAGATATTATTATTATGTTTATATATTGTATTGTTCGTATATATATATATATATATATATATATATTATTTTATATATATATTATTGTTTGTATATGTATTTTACTGTTTACTTTGTGATTTTTTTATGTTTTGTTTTAAGCGTTTTTTCTTTTTTATTTTTCTTTTTTAGAAGTATTAATTTGTTATTTATTTAATTATTATTGTTATTATTATTTGTTGTAGTTTATTATTTATTATTGTTTTTGCTTCAATTGCTTAATGCCAAGTGCAAACGATCCCGGCTGAGCCCCCAAAAATTTAAAGACTAATGTGACGTCTGGGCACATTTACCCTTCCGTACACGTTACCCTTTATGTTTAATGCATACGTGTATTAATTTTAATACACATATGTATTCCTATTACTTTAGGCAGTTTTGAGCCTGGAGTTGCCTCCACTAGCTCGAGAATGCCTCGTCGATCACTTGATGGCAACAGACAATAATGTATAAATTTTAATGGAGATTATGAAGCGATTATGAAACCCTATGCTGGTCTTACATAGGTCAGAGTCCAAGGCTTTATTTTGATGCAATTTCCTCTTCTTTCGAAGGGGAAGCTGAGCCCGCCTTGGCCTACCGACCTAGTTCCCTATTAGCTAAGTATGTATGTGTGATAAACTAGGGGGATTTCCGTCCTACCATGTAGGAGGACCAAACACTTCCCCGGAAAAAGGAGATAGAAAGAAAAAGGAGAGAGAGAACAATTAGATTTATAATCTTTTGAATATTAATGGAATTTATTGCTTACTTTTATATAGTACACGGAGAGACAGAGACGGAGACAGAGAGAGGGCTTACTAGAGACTGCTTGACTGCTTAAGACTTTTTGACTTGAGACTTGAGACTGATTGAGACTGAATGAGACTGACTGCCTTGAGACTTGAGACTGAATGAGACTGAATGTGTTACTTTGTCATTGCTTCTGCCACTCCCTAGCACTGACTGAATGCCTCCCTGGCACTGACTGAATACCTCCATGTCACTGACTGAATGCTTAGTACTGAAAAGGAGCTTTATATACCCGAATTTTCTACTGTTCCCAGAATTCCCTCTCTCAGCTCTCACATTTTACCATAATTTTGTTTTTTTTATATTCTACTCTTAATAACAACGTAGTTTCGCTTAATTATATACCGCGATTTGTTATAATATTTATATAATTTGTTACGCATCGTTAATTTACATCGCGTTACATGAAGGCCTTGGCCGAAAAAAACATACGCCTCTGACGTATTAAATGCCTCATTTGGGAAAACATCCTCGACTTGTTTTTGTTCTCGCCTAAATAGGGCGAGGACATTTAGCTCGAATTTTTAGTTTAGATCTAAAAACTATATCCGTTATATATAATATTTTATTATGCTTTATTTTACATACTACAAAAAATTTTCCTTTTACTGAATTAGTTTAGCCCGATATTACATTTGTTTCAGAACGCCTTGTAGATAGAAGGGAGTTTCATGAATAAATTTATTTTTATATTTTGTTATCAAAAATATACTATGTTATAGAATTATTTTCTCGATCTGCCGTCCTATCCTGAAATACTTCCTCCGCTCTCAAAGATACCCTGGAAATTTACCGCGTATGCTATCCCGAAGGGGATAGGAACGTTACAAAAGTAAATCAATATAAAAAATATATATATATGTATCATATAAAATGTGTATGTATTATGAATAGAAATAAATAAAATAAACTTAAATTAAATTAAATGTGATGAGTTTGATTATTTATTGAGCATGTTTCCCATCCAAAACTTCAAATATATAATTCTAAAATATATTTGCTTTTTTTAACTAAAATGTAACATTAATTTTTTAAATTTTATAATTTTTGTTGTTTACGGAATAATTATTATTACACAATAATAATGATATTATACAGAATAAATTACAGATAAGTCACAAAAGAAACCCCACCGACCCTAACCAAAAAATGGCTGCGCCATTTAGTCGTTTGAAAGTGTATAAGTCAAGCAGGACTTCCAGAGCTTCCAACAGCAATATCGATGAGCTACAGCGACTTGTCCAAGTCTACAGTTTGATATTCTCACAAGCAAGTAAAACAAGTGAATTTAACAGCAGTCTAGAAGCACTCTGAAAAATTATCCCCAGCGCGGAGGCATGCCTTACTTATAGTTCACAGTGTCCAAACCTGATTTCGGGTAGAAAACTAAGGTATAAAAGGCTAGTCCTTATCCATAGCATTGGAACTTATATTGACATTTCGTTGTCTGCTTAGCAAGACAAAATTTAATACCAGTTTCCAGGCATATTACAAGTCAATTCATTCCCTCCATTCTCAGAGAAAGTCATTTACAATTGAGTGCAGGAGAAGAAAAGTATTTACATGTTTAAAAATGGAGTAACAATAAATATTCAGATGGTCGTAAAACGATACATACCTCCTTCCGCCGTAGGAACTCACGTTCAAGGAGAAAGGATACGATCTATATGGATGTACTAAAATGTTGATATTTGATTGGCTCTAGTCAGATAATACATATTTTCTTCTCGTGCTAATACATTATTGAACGTTTTCTATACGAGTGATATTCTTCTTCCAATTCTGCTTCCTCTTCTCCATATTTTCATTTCTTTTAAAAGCGAGACAATATCTTTGAGGGAAATATTTTCAATACCTCAGTCAAATAAGTTCAGTTTCATCTTTCTTATTTTTTCTTCTGTGATCAATACGAGTGTGTCGTATTGTATCAGTGTTTTATTTTTGTATCTTGCTTTTATCAGCCAGTAAAGAAGCGATATTAACTGAAGTCTGAATATTTTGTTCGTTAACGTAGAGTAAGATGGCTTTTCTTTCGTCTGTTAAATTTCAAGTGAAAAAACCTCGTGATATTTACGAGCGTGTCAGTGAATTGGACATACATGAACTAGAGAATTATTTAACAATAGCTAAACAGGATATGTAAATTAAGGGAATTTTAAATAAATTGAGGGAATTTGGAAAAAACAAGGTATCTCGCGAGCAGAAAATCAAAAATGTTTAACATGTCTGATTCATCTTTCATGTTTACAAGCAGGATTCCGATATCATCTTGATAGTGCAGCGCCAGTTGAAGGTAGTCTAATCTCTAACGAGTCAGCTAAAGCAGAATGGCGAGATATTCAATCTACTTTTAAAAATCGAATAGGAACAGGCGTTTTTGTTAATTTAAAACATCTGGACATTCTAATTTTCTTGGTCGACGCACAGAAGCTCTTTAAGAATAAAGTTAGAGCTTGTTTACAATAATATACTGCAATAAAAGTAAATTCTGATTTTATATTAGTTTTCCATGCAGAAAAATGGAGAAGAAACAACAGGTATTAAATATTTCACAACTATGAGTGCTACAATATACATGTCTATCGATTTACATAAATAGTATGAGGAACATATTAAGGAGCCACTTCTTACACATCTAGAAGAATTTCAGGATAAAGCTTTCGGATGGACATTGAAAAGTATTATCAGTTTGTGCATAAACATGAAAAAATTTTCACCTCACAAGGGAAGATCATATATTAATCTTCGTAAGTTCATAGCATCAAAAAAAGCATCTGTCAATGTTCAGAACAGTGATAAACAATGCTTCAAATATGCTATTATTTCAGCACTACATCCAAATAAAAAAAGTCCTCAAGGAGCTCATAATTATGATAAATTTGCAAACGAGTTGAACTTTGCTGATATAGAATTTCCTGTAAAACAGACAGATATTTCTAAATTTGAAAAATTGAATAATATTTAAATAAATGTTTATATGCTTAGGAAGTACGAATCGAAATATGAACTATCACCTTGTCATATTTCATTAAATAAGAAGAAGAAACATGCAAATCTTCTCCTCATTCAAGATTTCTACATAGACGAGTATGAAGAAAACAATGTTCCAGACGATAATGGAAGTGTGTCTATATTCCATTATGTTTCGATTAAAAGTATATCCAGACTTCTAGGATCACAAGTGAGTAAGATTCATAAAAAATATATCATTGTGAAAGATGCTTGCAACAGTTTTATACTGAGGAAAGGCTACAAAATCGTGAAAATCTTTGTAAAAATATGAACGATTATAGAAAAATTAATCAAACTTATCGATGAGACTAATGGAAGAGTAGCTCAAGTGGGTGCAGCTACTAAGGAAGAAGAGAGGAAGAATAAATTAGCAATGAGATTCGAGTAACGGTAGATATATATATATGTAGCACAAGAGAGTAGCGATAAAGCAACCAATGAATATAGAACTGCACGAGAGAGAACAATGTTTTATAGCAGTGAAGGTGAACCAATAAGCGTTGAGTATAATACATCGGATGAACTATCACATAAATGAAATCCTGAAGAAATCTTGGAAGTATTAGAAGGGGCAACCTCAGTTGAAGTCGAGAGAAGGGATGTAATCTATGAGGCAATGGAAGGGAAAGAAATTATGGTGGGGAATCAACTATATGAACAGACTAAGGATGATGAAGAACTCATTCGAGCAGTTGAAGAGTTTGAGAATTGTTAACCTACTTTTTTTCTTCTTCAAAGAAAACAAGACTAATATAATAAGGTAAGATTCATCGTTAATTTTCTCTTAAAAAAATTATTATTTACTATGGTAGAATTAAAAAAGTATTTTTTTTTACTTTAGAATGGACTTAGCCACTCTGAATAAAATTTCTGAAAGCGAGTTCTGGCCGAGTAAGAAATCTACGTAATTGAAGAAAAATCATCAGTACATAGACAACTTTTAAGCAAGTCTCCACAAAATATGGTACCAAAATCGTTGCGGAGCTTGACGACAACTTTCAAATATTCTTACCACAAAAGAGATCGTCAGTCATATTATAAGATGAAAAAATTTTTATCAATATGGCTAACAAAGCAAATAAACTTTGTTTATTTATAGAGTATCAGGGTGCTAGTTGTTTTAAGTTTAATACTTTGACTTCTTAAGTGATAATAAAATATATAGTTTCATTTCTACAAAAAAACTTATATAACTTAATTACATAAATAACTATTTTAATCATAAATTAGTATCCGTATACCTATTCATATATGTTACTAATATTATCTCTTGTATTCAATTAATTTCTTTTTTATTCATCCAACTATTATGCTCATTAGTGAATCAAAAAAATAACCATTTAACATATACGCGGTTACCACTCCGTTTTAGCACTTTTTCTACTAGATAAATTTCAGGATACTTAGTCTTTGGAATTTCAGTTTCATAAAAACCCCCAGATACAGGCTTATCGTAATAATCTTTAACGTGATAAGTTACTGGATGAGATTTTACAACTCTTGATATTGTAAAAATTTCAGTAGACCAATTAGGTGTGTAGCCTTTTTCAAAAATATATTTTATTTTACTTATTCGTACATTATCTCAGACATTGTATTTTGGTTTTTTCCATGGTATCATCTCAATTGAAAAACGCTTCTTCACTTTCTTTTTGTTTTCTTGGCTTACATTTTCAGGCTCGATTACTATTGTTCGATGTTTTCTTGAATTGTAAGCTTTCGGTAAATCTGGTAGGATATCTATTCATTTATAGTTTCCTTGTTTGCTGAATTGTATCCACATTACATATTTTAATACTCTATTAAATCTTTCACAAATACTTACATGAAGATTACTGTGTAAAGAGTATAAATTTATCTTATACTTTTTCATGAGGTTTTGAATTGTGAATTGTAAAATTCTTTTCCTTGATCGGTTTGTAGATTTAATTGCACTCCTTCATGTTTCATATCGTATTCATAGCCAAACTAACGTCGTTGCCACTCTTTGACTTTACTGGTTTAGCCCACGCATAGTTTGAAAACAAATCTATAACAGCGAGTAAGTATCGAAATCCTTTAATCTCTTTAGAGTAGGGTATCATTTCTGCAAAATCTGCTTGCCAAGTTTCATATATAAAACGTATATCATAATTTCTTCGCTTATATCTGCGACGAGCATGTTTGTGTAGCTTTTCAACCACTTTATGTCGTACTTTCCGTTGACTTTGCCTTTGGTGATTTTTTCGATGTATTTTTCCTTTCAATCTCTTTTACATTACCATGCACATTAATCATCATTTGTGAAACACTATCTCTTGAACCAGTATGAGAATTACTAAGAGATTTCAATTTCGATTCCAGTTCTAATTGATACTGATCGGTTTTCATGAGATTTTTATCGAAATTACTCATTCTTTCTTCTAATTTGAATTGATTTTCATTATGCACATAATATTTTTGATAAAGATCTTTGAATTTTGTCTTCTGTTATCAAGTCATTTTGTTCATGATATTTTTTATTTTCTTTTAGAACTTTATTTTCTATATCAAAATTGACATCTGCTGTAAAATTGTAAGAAGAATGTTCTCATTCCCCGTGTGATACCCCTTCCATCTAAAATTGGCGGAGTTCTCCTTTTCCTTCATCCATTGTTCGCAAGACTAAGTGCAAGTGGTGCAATACTGCTGGAATAGCTAAAACAGTAAATGATTCTAAAGCTGCGCAGAAAGATTATCAAGAAAGCAACCGTCATAATAAGACAATGGAAGCTATTGCTTTAGGTAAAGGTTACTATCTGAAGCCATATAAACGTGGAGTGGGATTGTTTCTCGAATCGCATTCGGACACGGTTTAATTAAAAGAAAAAACTTCAATTTAATTTTACCAAATCGTTCACTAACAAACTATGATCTTATAAAATATGCACATATATTACAAATTCCATATTTTCGAGGTGTTCTCATAAGAAATAGCCTTCCGCGTAATGGACCACGGCATAATGATCTGCTATTGTTAATCTCGATGATTCACAAAATAAAGTCATCTTTGTCTTCATTTCTTAACTGATCAGTCATGGAAGATAATTTCACTTTAACTCTTTCAGAAAAATCTTCTGTTTTAGAAGCCCAATACTTTCCATCCATTGAACTACCAAAGCATAAAAGTGATATTTTAGATTAAGTTGAACTTTTAACCTTTAATTCAATTCCAAATATTGACAATATAAATAATCAATTTTATTTAAAGGGAGAAATTATTACTATTCCCTTGTGTAGTTACGAGATTGATAATATAACTCAATTTTTATCAAATACGTTGAAATTTAAAGGAATTGAATTTTCCTGGAAAGCTAACAATAATACATTTAGAAGTGAAATGTCCCATGAAAAGTGCAGTATTCCGTTAGATCTCCTCGTATTCTCAAGGGAAATATAGAACACCGTTCTGATTTACCAGTCATATTGAAAATCAACGCACTCAGAGTCGAGTGTAACATTACTGTAGGAGCTTACATTAACAATTAAAAGGTTCATACTATTCATGAATTCTTTCCCAATCTTCCTTCGAGATATAAAATCATAGTAATTCGATCACAAATTATATATCTACCACTTAGTGTTACATGTATAGATAATATAGAAGTTCGAATTATCGATCAAGACGGCAATCTAGTTAATTTTCAAGAGGAGAAAATTACTGTTAGACTTCATATCAAATATATATAATAGGGATTGTTTATAATTCTAGCAAGCGTATAAGTACTCCATCATGGCAATCGACAATCAGTCGATTGAAGAGTTTGAAACCGTTAACACTGAAGAACATTTAGTTTCTCCAAAGTCTTGGTCTAAAAGTTCGTGGAAAAAAATTACCTATATAATTTTCTGCTGCTTTATGAAAAATGGACGAAATACTAAAAATTCAATCAGGTGTCGCATTCAATGAGTCAATTTCTCATTATGAAATTCACGCATACACATCACTAAACTTAGATCATAATGATGAAATATACATTTTCATCGAACACCAAGATCTGTCTCTTTTACCATCATGTAGTTCTATATTGTATAACACGTATGCAAATTTCCAAAAAACATACTATACAAGGAATCCTCAACCATTGTTTACAAAGAAACAGTTTTTCGAGAATGAACCTCTCATAGTTATTGATTGCTCACGACAAAATGAATCTCTAAAGAGCGCTCCTGTAGATGTACGTTTAGAATTTGAGGCTAAAGAGAACTTTTCAGCCAATCCTACAGCTTATTGCTTGATCTTGCACGATTGCATAGTTCAGTATTATCCCATCAGTGGAGATGTGAGAAAAGTTATGTAAATAAATAATTAAAAATAAAAAGAAAAAAGTAGTTGACTTTGCTATAGGTATCATGGCACATAAAAGAGAATGGATATCCCCTCTTCTCCAGACTCTGCTCAAAACGTAACGAGAAAATCTATAGGTATTCTACTGCACCTACAGTCTAATCACGTCTAAAGTGTGCTATGTCCCCCAGCATGACCTAGATGGAGGCTCAGCACACTTTTTAGGGGGGGGGGGTATGCTAGAATGGTTATGTGCTAAAATGCCCATACCTTATCTACTTATATGTTATCCATCTCGAATGTATTAAGCGAACCACCGCAGAAGTAGTTGCTCAGGTTGACCGCTAAATGTTTCCACAAAGATTAATTGCATTGCTTTCACTCTGATCTTTCCTTATGATACGTAGCGCATCGTAGTGAAGACAAGCAGTGAATAGCGGCTTTATTATAGTCCTTTATTATAGTATACCAGAGCTGTTTGATTTAAAATCTAGACTGAATCATGCAAAATTAATTAAGATCACTGTCTTTCAGAACAGCTGTCGTATTTTCTGTATAATTATTTGCACGAATGTCATGCATATTAATTAAAGTGAGAGTATACATTAGAACACTGAAAAAAGCGTTTGCTGGGCGATTTTTTTGGTAGATTTTTTTGGTAGTGAACAAAATAATTGAAACAGTTCAAATTTTTATAGCATATTATACTTTATTTCAGCTTTTCAAACAAATTTTTTGTACAAAAAATATGAAGAATTAGGAAATTGATTATCTACGCCAATGACGGAAGCCGTACCGAGCATCAAAACTAGTCAGGATAAAACTTGTTTAATTATATAAAATTTTTTCCTGTAGGTACTAAAAAAATTCGGAGAACATTGTTAAATTGCACATTTTATCGAAGTTAAAAATAATAGTTTAAACAATACTGTTATCAATTTTTTTCGTTCATATAGAAGATAATTTCATCAGGAACTTAGAATACTTCAAATTGATAGTTTTTTTTATAATCACCGGTACAATTCAATCAAAATCGAAAAACGACCAAATTGAACATGCCGCCTACGATATCTACTGCAATGTCGACTAGTTTTTTGTCCGGAATTGAAATATTTGAGACTTACACGATAGATAATCGAATTAAAGGATTCATTTAAATTTACAATGCGGTCGTCTCACTCAGTTTTTGTCACTGTAGATTTGTTTCTGTAAAGATTACTTTTCAAAATGTCAAAAAAAGTTTTGGAGTCGCCATGGACGATGTTATTCACGTACATAACTCTGCATTTTTCAAAAAATTCGAAAAAAATGTCCATGATCAAATCCAACTTCGATTGGCGGAACTGGTCAAGTACACAATAGTAACACTGAACTATGCAATTTAATCTAGCCGATAATAACAAATTGTGGCTCGAGTGTGTTATATTGTAACTAAAGCTTTTTGTTAGTAAGGACCTTCAAATTTCTACTCCCTAGCTAATAAAAGAATTTGCAAATCGCCTAATAAATGAACTATTTATGTAATATATTTCCAAATCCTCTATTTTTTCATGATAAAGAATATATTGTTTGTAACGAGGTGCTTATTTCAGCCCATCACATACTTCCTGTCTAATTATCTACTTACTCTTCCAGCGCGGGAACTCGGGATGATTGATTTAATTAAAATTTTTGTTCATCTTATGTATTAATGTATTAATATCAATTATGTTACGTAGATTAAATTATTTTATGTGTATATATATATATTGTAACGCGAGAAATACGTTATAACACGTTTGTCGAAATCAGACATCGTTTATATCAATATTATCAGATATTTAACATATCAGTATATGTGGTGTCCTACTTACTTGACCATATTACCCGCGACTCGCGAGCCATACCGAACGGAGATGGGTGGGGGGAGACATACTCTACTCCGCTACGCCGTTTCGGGAGGGCCACGGCCGGTGTCGGGTTTAGAGGAATTTTCCTCTCTCTTCTTTTCGGGAGCCTGAGCGAGCAACAGTTCTTCCTTTCCGGAGCCCGAGCGAGCAACAGCTCTCTCTTGGAGCTATTTTTCGGCGCGAGGCAGCCAATAAGCGGGACCGCCAGGAGCCATCGACGACTAGCAAGTGGTGTGGGTGACCTCCATTCCCCGTGCACGAGGACCAGTGCAAGTCCCGTGCGAGAGGCAAACCGAAGAACCTAGAAGTCAGGCCGGGAACTGTCATCCCGAGACGTCTGCCACGGCGTACGAGCCATCGCCGAGGAGTGCGGAGCGAGTGGAGAGCGCGGGGTAACTGCTTCTCCTCAGTGCTGTCCTCGAGTAAAGATTAGTCGAGATCTACAGGGAACCGCCCTGAGATCAGAAATAGTTAAATAAGTGTCACGCGCGCTAGGTTTAGAGCGTTCGCGACACGTGCATCGATTTCATCCACACCGCGTGGAATCCGCCACCCTGGACAGCCTGCCGAGGCTATCTACGTATCGCGGAGCTGGCGATCAGGCAGTGCTGCGTGACCAACAGGAACGAAAAACGAGCTGCCTACAGCTCGCGCTGAGAGCCGTATCTCAGCTGGCGCCCAACAAAGATATCGCCGGTTCGCATGTAAAAGTATTACACAAATCTTAAATAAACATGTTATTATTAGTATAGGAAAGAGACGCCTTGTTATAAGTATACATTCCCTTCCATCATTTCAGGAAGACGAGCTATGCCCAAATCAAGGTAAGATATATATTTAATATAACCGACGCAAAAGTGCGCGTTATCATATATATATATTGTGATGCGGCAAAACGAATTTATGTCGACACACAAAAAAAAAATTATGTCTCGATTGCTCGCGTTCACAAAAAGAAATCCTACTCGCTGCTTCACTCCTTACTTACCTCAGAGGAGGTCCCGCCGGTCTGGAAAGGGAGGGAAAGAAAAAGAAAGAAAAATTTTTCGATCCACTACAGCTAAGACACCCGTTTATTCGCTCACAAAATTTTTCTTACACTATCACCACAAATTTCGCCCGATTCGCGTGTTCGGCGCGTCACGACCGCGACACGCGTCCCGACGCACTTGCCGACTTGGGAGGAGGGTGCTCGGGGATGGAAGGAGGGGACAGGGGACACAAGGGAGACACACGAAGAAGACACGCGGCGGGTGTTCGCTGCTCGCCAGGGTGCTGACGTCCCTCCGGCTGTCACTCTCTCTCTCTCTTCAGCTCACCTGCTCGGCGGCGGTGGTTGCCCCGGTGGTCTTCTGGGCTCCTTCGGTCGCGTCCGCCCGACTTCTTCTTCTTACTCCACCCTCTCTCTCTTTCTCTCTTCTCAGCTTTTCTCTCCCTCTTCCTTACTCTTCTCTCCTCTACCTCTCACTTCTTTCTTACTTCTCACTTTCTCCCTTTACTTCTCACTTTCTTCTCACCTTTCACTTTCCTATCTCTCTTCTCACTTCTCTGGCTCTTCCTCACTCTTCTCTTCTCCTTTCTCTCACCTTCTGCACTTCTCTCCTTTCCTTTACTCTTCGCTCCGGCGGCCAACAGCGCACTACTACTCCGTCTGTTCTTCTCCAACTCCGCCGGCGGCGCGCGGCGTCTTCGTGTCTCCTTGCTCGTTGGGAAGGGGGTAGGGGGGGGGGAAGTTCGGCGGCTGCCGGCGACGGCCGACCGCGGTCGTGACGCGCCGAACACGCGCTTACAAGTGACAACATTTGTTAGATAAGATGATGGCTTTTTCTAAACGAACAAATAATTGAATAACATTTATAGTTTAAGTGCTTGTGAAAGTATGATAGTTAAATACTCTCTTGTGCAAAGTAAACGAATCGCGAGAAAAAAAAAGAAATGCGTAATTCGCCGCCTGTACAATGGTTACATAATGATTTAAGTGTAAGTTTAGATTACAGCAAAGTGAAAATATTCACTGCATTAATAAACGTAAAAACCTTTATGCTTTGTACAAAAAACATATAAAAATTAGTCTTTATATCTTTTTACTTTATCAAAAATTTTCTTTCGTTTACATATGTGCATCAATATTTCAAATGAGTATTTAATTAGTTTCAAGGACGCAGCAACCTTATTGGAGTTTTTAAACTACAGAAACACGATTTCGAAGTACATTATATAATAACTCATTCCATAGACTAAAATTGTATTAGACATAAGAAAATAGCCAGTAGAAAATAGCATAGATATTAGCAGTCATATAAGTCGACAACACTTAAGGGTAAAAAAAAAAACAATTTTCTTACCAAGTTTTTCATACACAAAATTTTAAAGAAAATAGGCCGCCTATGTCGAGTTTTAAGCCTTACATATTTCCGTTGAATCTGTAGTTTTTCTTTTTTTTTTAATCAGCCTTAATAAGTAGTCTTCAGTTATACGTATAAAATAAACCAAATATTTTTTTTTTGTTTTTTTTTTCAGGTATACTAAAAATAAAAAGTTATTCCATTAAGTTAATTAAAATTAGCACTATAAACTTTTCTTATTTTACAATTACACCGATTAAATTATTACACAACAGACATGGATGTGTCATACTTCTTTTTTTTTTTCTTTTTTTTGCAAATCAAATAAATGTTATCATATGCATTGTATACCTTCATTAGAAGTTTTATAATAAAATAAAATTTCTTAAAATTATAATCAAAAAAAATTATGTCAAACATACAAAAGTAAATAATTTTTATTTAAAAGAAACATGTAGTACCATGTCTGTTAAATATATGACAAAGACCTCGGTAACAGTTTCTATCGCTCACTGACGATGCCTAATTCAGCTTATACCGTCAAACTATACTTATGAAATAAGTTTTAGATGCTCATAAATACAGACTCCTGTACATGTCAAGAACCGTTTGTTGAGAGAAAAATATCAAAAAGATTTAAGTAAATTCAGTCATAAATGCATTATTTGTAAGTTGTGTTAATCCTCATTTTTTTATTGAAGGCAAATCCATAAGGCTTTGATAAATACCAAATAAAAAGAAAACATGAAGAAATATTTTCTATAAATTGCAAAGAATAATTTCCTTGCTTTTTTATACTACATTAGATACATCTAACAAGCGTCAGTTATTCTATTTGCCATTCCAACTAGGCGTTAATTTCACTTCTTTGTGTTACCCTTCATAGACCAAAAATTCCTGCTTTCCCAATCATTACTTTATGTAATAAATATATTTATACACACGAATAGCACAATTCTTTATCTTTATTTTCACTTGGTTGTGCGCAGCCTTGGCATTTGTCCATGCCGTGGTGTAGGCTAAGCTACTCGCCTTTCCCCCAGCCGGCGATTATGCGTGGCTCGTGGCGCGGGGAGGTAAGGGGGAGGGAGGATGCCGAGCACAAGGCGCGACGGCGCGCGCGAGCGCCTTGAGGTTTTCTTGTCCACGGGGTGGCGCGCGCGTCGTCTTTTTCCTGGACAAGTCGGCACGGGCGCCTTGTGACGCTCGTCACAAATGTTATAAGTATACATTCCCTTCCATCATTTCAGGAAGACGAGCTATGCCCAAATCAAGGTAAGATATATATTTAATATAACCGACGCAAAAGTGCGCGTTATCATATATATATATAAAGTCAATTTTTTTCCTTTTATTAATTAAAGTATTTCGCACAAATAATCACACCTATATCCTAAATAGATTTGTTTTATTTAAAAAAAAAAGTTACAAGCATTTTCCGTCGGTAATATGGAAATAAATTCGAAATATCCCGCAGAATGTTACATTACGATGCACCGCTTGGGTTATACATTAAAGATGGCTGCGTCCGTCATCTTCCGTGCCTTCTCACACAACAGCGCTCGCTGGAATCCTTCGCCCTCCCCCTTTGTGGCCGCCGCTACCTACTTTCCCCGCATCCCTCTTCCCCTGCTCGCGCGAATTATATAGAGGTATATTATAAATAAGGGCGCATAAGCACGCTCACCCGCTACCACTAAATACTAGGGCCTCCTCTCGCGCGCTCGCTGCTGCTGCCTCTCGTCCTTTTCCGCGGTGGCTCTTTCGTGAAAGAGCGAGAGAGAGAGAACACGAGATAAATTATTTTTGGTAATGTTATTTGGGGTCTACTGACGTCGCCCACACTCCCGCACACCTCGAACTTCTCGGCTGCACGCGAACTCCTCGCACAACTTCCGCGACTTCCTTTCGAACTCTTATAATCCACACAAGAAAAGATTTTAATGTGCGCAGGTGGCAGAGACACGTGGTCGATTCGATATCTTCAAATCTTCTGAATTCCTCTTCGTCTTCATTGCTGAGCTGCTGACGTTGAGCTCAGTGTGCATCCCTTTGGTACGGCATTTTTCGTCATCTTCGAAGGCTTGCCGCAGTATGCGCTGCCGCAGGCTTTCCGGTAAGCCCTGCGTTTCGCGGAGTAGTTCAAGGGCTCACTTCTACCGGTCTTCCACCTGTTCAGCGGATGGCCGTCGCAGTGCCACTCGGCCCGGTGTCGTGGTGGCCGGCTTTTCTCTCTTCTTCAACTCCGCTGGCTGTGGGCCTCCGGGCGGGGTTTCTTGTCTCTACCGGGCCAACCTCTCCGACGGCATCGAGGGGGACGGTACGGGGACCGGCAGCAGCTCCTCGGCGGGCTCTACCAGGACTATCGGCGCGGGCGGGTCTGGCTTCCGCCGCTGTGCCCGAAGGTAGCGCTGGTGGGCCTCCAGACAACGCGGACAGTTGTCCAGGTTCATCCCGCGTCTGCCGTAATTGTGGCAGACCCGATACTGGACCGAGTCGGAACAGTAATGGCGGCGGTGGCCTGAGTGTCGGCAGTTAAAGCACTGTCCGAGCTCAGGGTCCAGGGCTGGGTCGAAGGGTACGGGGACTAAGCTCCCGAACATCACTCCCGTTCGGATCACTAATTCCCGGAGGGGAATTCGGGCCCCGCTCTCGAGGTGGACCGATCTGTTCTCCTCTTTTTCTCCCTTCCGCCTATGTCTTTTCGGGGAAGCTGGTGGGGGTGGTCCTCGACCGGTGGTCTAGATCTTATTATTACATTGTCTATGTTAATCTGAATTTCGCCCGGATATTTTTTGCTTCTATTGAAATGAACTGATATGGTCTAATGTGCACATAGTTGTCGGTATAATATGTTTAGATTTCTATTTAATGTCGTTATAGCTTTTTCTATTGTATTTCTGTTGCGATTTAATGAAGAAATTTTAGAATAAATTACGATATCATCTGCAAATTGTAGACTTTCTTTGTGTCTTTGTAGATTTTTAATAATATCTGCTGTATATATAATGTATAATAACGTGCTAATTATACCCCCTTGCGGAACTTCTTTGTAACATTCTCTGGGATTGTTGCATAAATTATCTGTAGTTATTATTCTTCCACATATAAGATTCTGAATAAAAGTAATTAGTTTAGTTGTACATCCAATCGAAACCAGTTTATTCAGTAAAATATCACAAATGACATTGTGAAAGGCGCTCTGTAAGTCTAAAAATGCTGCGAGCATATCTTTTTTACTTTGAAACCCCTCTTCAATGGATAAAATTAAGTTACCTAGATTATCTGCACAAGATTAAACTTTTCTGAATCCCGTTTCATTTTTTTGTATTATATTATAATGTTCACAGTACCATTGCAGATGAGTTTTTATTATGCTCTCGAAAAGTTTACAACAAAAAGAGGTAAGAGCAATTGGGTATCCTCCTCTGTATACATCTCATTAAAAATCTCTAGTAAAATTAATTTATATTTTATTGGAAGTTTTTGTATAATAAAATAGTCGATACCGTCTATTCCTGGAGCTGATTTTTTATTTCTAGTATCCAGAGCAAGATTAAATTCAGTAAAACTAAATGGTGTATGAAAAACAACATATTTTGCAAGTGGGGAGATTTTCAGGATTGGATGGTACCCAAAATGGAGTTATTTTGTCTAAAGACTCGTTTTTTAGTTCCATATTTTAAATGTTAATTTCTATTATACTAGTAGGCTTTATCTTACACCACTTTTTTTAAAATTTTACACTTGTTCCATGTATATGTTGTACCGGTTATGAAATTTAGAGTTTCCGCGAATTTTTTAAAACATAGTTTTTTCTTTTTCTTAAATTCTTTTTGTAATTTATTTACTGCTCTTTTGTATGAAATTAGATCTACTAATTCACATGTATGTTGCCATTTATTATATGCTTCTTTTCTTTGTCTTTTGAATTCATCGCACTCAACGTCCCACCATGGAACTGGGTTACGGTGATACATAGTGCTTATATTCTTTTTTATGGATGTGCTTATTTTTATGAAATTTGTCATTAAATCAACGAATCTTTTATATTTCATAGTTACATTTAAATGATCGTATTCGGAAAATAGGAAAGTTTGAGTATGAATTTTGTAATATATTTGAACATTTTTGCCAATTTGTTTTTAGTCTGTAAATTTTAAATGTTTTTATATTATATATAGTTTTTGCTACATTTATTGATATGAAAAATGGAAAATGATCCGAACCCCAGGTTTCATCGTGAGATTGAATTATTATTTTATCTGATGTACAAATCCAATATGTATGATGGGTATTAAAATCGCCCACAAATAAGGTATTTTGATGACATTGTTGTATATTTCTTATAGTATTACCCCACTGCGATTGTGAGATCGTGAAACCGGGAGTACGAAAACATATTATTATATCGAATGTCGGATTGGTATTATTAATTCTTATGCCGCATATTTCTAGTCTTTCGTCCGTTGAGTTCAGATTTTCAATTTGAGAAAAGCTAATCTCTTTCCGAAGTGAAAGTAAAATTCCGCCGCCTCTTGTATCTATTCTGTCTTCACGATAACAATGAAATCCAGCAAACGTTCTTGTACATTCTGGTTTCAGCCATGACTCTAAACAAATAAATATATCGATATTTTGTAAAATTCTTGATAGTTCTTTATGTTTATGTATACTTCTAGCATTCCAAAAAATAATTCTTAATTTTTTATTTGACATATTAATTAAATACCTGTATTGAGAGATATAAATTATTTTTTAAGTTTCCAGAGAGTCACAGTCCTGTTTGTAAACATTTTTCCTCTTTCATTTATTTCGATTTTCTTAATTATCTTCGTGAATTGGCTTTTAGTTTTTGTATCTGTTAGTAACGAATAGAAGTCTCTCATCATATTATACATTGTTATTGCCGCATTTGTATAATTTGATAAGTCATCGATTTAAATGGTTCTTTACTTGCCTCTATCAATAGCTTTTTTAAACTTTCATAATTTATTTTATACCTTTCTATATTAGAATCTATATCATTTTTCACTGTTTGTAGAGAATTATTTAATTCCTCAGTCGTTTGCTTATTTTTTTTTTATTCTCTTTGTTATTTTTCTTTTCATTGGTATTTTAAATATTTCTGTTTCTAATTATAATTATTTTTGTTTTTGCCTATATCTGTAAGTGAATAAATGCTTGAATCTGTTTCAGTGTTATCAGTGAAAGTGCTTTCTATGTTTGATTCTGTTGATAATGAAAGCGGTCTTTCTCCATTTTCAAGAAATTTGTTATTTTCCGTGTTCTCAAATTCATATTGAGTATTATTGTTTAGTGTTTGTGTTAAGTCCAAATCTGTACTCTTATTTATATTTTGTAAATCATCAGATATGATGGGTATGATGTGTTCGGGCATTTTTTGTAATATGGCCTTCATTTTTACAATTTAAGCATGTTAAAGCTTCTGTTGAAAAGAATATCCTCGTAGTCCGACCTTCGTAATATATTTGTATTGTTTGTAACAATTTTTCTTACGCACGTCGTCTGGGTGTACGTATACTTGCCGTCGAAAGCTGAATATATGTGTGCAGCGCTTTTCATTTAGCCCCGCTCGAAAAAATGATATATTCGATTCTAAACGAATATTCGTGACTCTTAACTTTTCTTCGATCACTTCATGTGGTATTTCCGGACAGACATTGAATAGAGTAACTCTCTTGGATCTGGTAATCAACGGGTTTATCGTGAGTGTATTATCATTTACGGTAATCATTTGTTTATTTTCGATGAGTTTGTTTACTATTTGCTTTGTAGCCAGATATACACATATTCGATTGCTACTTATCCTTGATATAAACCGTATATTTTCTGGGTCAGTGATTCTCACCATATAGTTATCATATTCTTTAATTGGCACTCCGTTAATTGCTTGAACGAGAATAGCTTGGTCTCTTTTAGGAAAAACACTGCTCTTTGTTGCACTTGCATAACTGTCACTTTGCACTTCTTTATCGAGGTTAGTAAGGGAAGAAACATCCACTCTCCCAAGGAGAGAGACCATTTTTTCTTCGATTTTTAACATTATTATTCTTATAGATTAGTTTTATCACTCGCGAAACAGTAATAGTAAAGCCATTTAATCTGAACTTCGCTTTATTTACTTGAGAAACAAATTGTCAACACGTTTGATCGGTTCAATGGTCAGCGTGCAAATCAAATCGATTTGCACATTTTTATCATTTTCTGTGAAAAGCTAAATTATACTGCTAAACTGCGTTTGTCAGTTTCTACATACTCGGTGTTCCTATACTCTGGGATGAACCTCATGTAGCTAACAATGGCGTATCCTTTTTCGCTTTTCTTTTGAAATTGTAGTTCCTTGTCTCGTTTCTCGATTTATCGTATTAGAAGCTTTTCCTACTTTCTAAAAATTCAACATTTCTTTCTTTCAATTTTCTTCTTGTTACCGCTAATTTGACTTATCGTGCTTACCTCGCTTAATATGTATTCTGTTGCGACGGCCAAAAACATGGCCGCGCAAATTCATTTCGAACAAAGAATTTATTATACGCGTTAAAATTTAAATACTTAAGATGGTGTTACATCTAATTTGGTGGATGTATTTTACATACATACACGGACTTAGATGTATAAACGCCACAAGAAATAATATCGAATATCATTAGAAATAATATATTAAATATATTATTTCTACAATTATAAAATTAAAACTCGCAGTATACACCGAATAAATACCGAAAACCGGGCAAAGGTCGCGACGACTACTGGAGAAGGTAGTCGTCGCAACTGCCGAAACTCGAACAAGTAGAGAGAGAACGCGATATCTAGTCTCTCTCTCTCTCTACCACTAAGTTAAGTACAGAGTATGCCGTAGAGGGGATACACAGCGCGCGGCAAGAGAGAGCGCGTTCAATGTATTAGACCGGCGGCCGCTATCCCCTCTAATACGTGCCGCACGCACACTACTGCACGCTCTCACTAAACAGCCTGAGCCGCAACGAATGTAGCGAATGCGCGAATTCCAGTATATACAACGGGTGTCCGAAAACGAATGCACCCGCTGTATTTAATTAAATTAATTAATACAAACGACTTAATATACGCATGATATATAAATATATGTATATAAATGTTTAAATTTGTACACATGTATATTATTACTGTGCGCAGCACACCGGCTGCAAATAATAAAAAAATATAAAGCAATAATTATTATAATTATTATTGATTATTATTATTATTATTTTAATTATTATTATTGTTAATATAATTATTATAATTCGGCGCCTCGTCCGAAATTAAACGAGCGGCGACGGAATTATCCGATTATTTTATTATAAAAGGGCCTGCAAAAGGCAAAATCGGCAGTTCGCCCGGTGAACCAACTGCCCCGAAGTTGTTTCACACGAACTCCTCCCGGAGCTAGAATCTTTCCAGAGCTCGAATTAATCCTGACTTTTAAAAATCCTCTCCGAAATTATTAACTTGATCTCTGTTGCGAGGCGCTCCTCAAAAGACAGACAGTTAATAATTTTACCTTTCCTAAGTAAACGTGATCCTGGTTGCGAGGCGCTCCTCAAAAGTCCAGCAGTTTATTTATCCTTACATTTATTTATTTTTCCGAAGTTATTAGGTTGATCTCTGTTGCGAGACGCTCCTCAAAAGACAGACGGCTAATAATTTTACCTATCCTTAAGTAAACGTGATCCTGGTTGCGAGGCGCTCCTCAAAAGACCAGCAGTTTACTTATCCCGACTAGAAACTCTCCCCTTAGCTCTTGATCCTGGTTGCGAGGAGCTCCTCAAAAGACCAGCGGAATTAAGTTTTCCTTATTTTTTATTCCATTTAAAATCAACCTGTCTCGGTTCATTAGTTCCCCGCTGTGGAAAATAACACCGGGTATTCGTGCGGTAATTAGCGCCGAATATTAGAGACATTGCGGAAAATAGCGCAAAATTAGCTTAAATAAATATATAATTAGCAGTAAATTACCGTTATTAATTATTTTTGTGTTTATATTTATTTGTTACAGAATCCTGTAGATAGAGGAACTGGCTTATTTTTCACAAATAAATAAATATT
The DNA here is from genome assembly GCA_018907035.1 of Sycobia sp. Sy_11. Lineage (NCBI taxonomy): Eukaryota > Metazoa > Arthropoda > Insecta > Hymenoptera > Epichrysomallidae > Sycobia > Sycobia sp. Sy_11. The sequence goes on from JACCIC010000133.1 coordinate 315,912, forward strand.
TTTGTTATAAAAAATTTATACTGTGTTCTTGTAAAATTATTTTCCTGAAACCGCCGCCCGATCCTGAAAAACTTCCTCCCCTCTCAAACTACCCTGGGAAGATACCGCGTAGGCTATCCCGAGGGGGATAGGAACGTTACACTGTAATAAACTAATATTTTAGTAGGATTTTAATTATACAAAGTATTCAACAATAAATAATACATTCTATAATATTTAAAAATTGAATACAAATAATACGTTATTATAAACACGCTGAGATTTCGGAAGCTAAAGCAAAAGAGCGCCGCTCAAGCGTTTTCACGCAGTTTTATTCGTCCTGGTTGCTATGGAGATATTTTTAGGATCTTTTTCTTTTTGTTATTTATACAGACAAGTGAAATATCTCGACAGCGATGAGCAAATGAATAATAATTAATAAAATAATTGATAAGTAAATAATAATTATATATAATAAATAATTAAGTGTAATTATATATACCGCTCGCAACATTTCAATGCATTTAATTTTGACATCATTCTTTAAATATATTTATAACAAACAATGGAGCTGGGACGTTGAATTTATTTAAATAAAATCAAAACTATTAGCTTGAATAAAATTTTAATAACAAAGAATTAAAATAATAGGATTATAATACAATATTGACCTGAGCAGAGACCAGAGAACAATAATTCAGCGCATTCTCATATAGCCTCTTTTATAAAATACATTCCCCTCGACTCGGGGTCAATTTCGGGCGATAATCCCCACTCGCCGATCGCAGCCCAAACTCTTGCACAGCCTGGCGGTCGAAAAGCCCGAGGTGGCAAGCCGAACTCGTCACCTGATTTCGAACTTCTGAATATTTTCTAAAAGCTGGAATGCTACCTATCTAATTATAAGTCCGCAAAATAGCTCTTTTAAAGAAAATATTGGAAAGCTACTGTAGCAGCACGAATCATTGCTTTTAGAAAGCATAACCTTCTAACCTCTTTCGAAAACAACAAGAATTTTTCCGTAGCAAGTATTCCGACACCTTATTTGTGATACCGTATAAAAGCTATTTTAAGAAAAATTCTTGAGTTTTCCCGTCACGGCACGGATCAATTATATACCTTAATTGTACAGAGAATTTGGCCTATAACAAGAGTTCGCTCGCAATCATTTATTGCAACTCTATTCAACTTTCATTATCTTTTAATGAAAGATTGAACTCAAGTTAATTTTAATATTATTTAAAAGAAACGAATAATTATAATTTCTCAATCTCTGCTGTACATTAATTTTATATAAATATATCACCACATTATTGTCACATGCGGAGCCGCTTTGTCCGAGATTAGTCATTTTTCGAGATCACATTACATTTTGTTTCCAAACATCGGAACCGCTCATATCAAACGTTTTAATTATTTAACTTAAGATTACGCCGAATGTATAACTCTACTATTATTATTAAACGGAAACTTCTTAAAATTTACAATGATTCAAACTTTTATATAATAATATATACGAATAATCTTAATATTACGTTTTCATTTATATCGCGTTATTTAACGGAATTTCTATGGAGATTAAGTTAAATATTTTTACAAACTATACTAAAAGTAATTCTATAGCATACTAAATCTAGCTATAAGTAACTTATAATACACCTTTTATTAATATCTACATTTCTTAAATATAAAATATAAGACATATAATATTTCTTTTAACTTATATCTACATATAAAATTACAAGCTAAATAAATCTCTTATATCTTAAAATATTACTTATAACATAACTCTTATTGATTAAATTATCGCGTATTCGGAACAATATGCTTCGTTAAAACATTTTACTTTTTCAAACGTAACTTTATTATCTTTCTGTCTAATGTTTTGTCTTCTGTCCACTTGATTCTTATTGTTTTTTGCATTTTTTATGTCCTTCCTGTTTATTTTTTTATATTTCTGCTTCCATCTTTTTACGCTATCTCGTTATTAGTTCCGTTTCTCTTTTATGTATACATACTAGAAAGTTCTTAAATATCTAATCTCACAATTCCAGCCTTATAATAATTTCATCTTCTACGTTAGATTTGGCTTTAATACTGAAAATCTATTTTAATCTTACGACGAAGTAAGAATAATTATTATATCATTATTGATTATTATATATTACGGTATATTTTTTTATGTGCATTATATATTATTATATATTATTTGTAACCGCGTTTTTACAAGATCACTTACTGTTTTGCTGCTGCTTTGAAATAACTGCTGCGAAAGAAGTTAAAGAGGGTACGGAAAAAACATGTTAGATGTATTCATATGAAAGTTGAGAAATATACTTTTATTAAATATATAAACATTTCCACATACATTAGCAACGTGAACTCCCATACCTTTGCGAGAGGATTCGTGGCGCACACAATATATATATATATATATATATATATATATATATATATATATATATATATATACATGATGGGGAGCTATTTATACGCGGAGAATTTACTGTAGGGTTCGAGCATACTAGCTGAATACGAGAGACGCCGGCGACGATGGGCGCGGGACACTCTGGCTATTAATTCATGAACACATAATGAAAGCTACTTAGCATCGGAGATTGCTGTCTGGACGCCACTGTCCTTTCTTAGTCTCTTTTTGGCTGTGGATCGAGCGGTCTAGATACGGTCGCGCTTATGTCCCATGCTCGTGCAAGATCTCATGATGAACTTTGCGCTGTCAATTCTCTGTCTACCTGGTGGCTGTTGGCAGACGTGATGATCGAATATTATGAGAAGAAACAACAGAATATCGGCAGAATATTAGTGTTGATAGCTCTGCTCGGCGCCGCGTCAAGGACTTTCCACGGTTGGGGGAGTGCGTTTAAGTTTAGAGGATTTATTGGGGGAAAGGAGCACGAAAGGGTAAAAAGCAGGAAAAACAAGAAAAGGTAATTTTAGTTACGTCCGCTCGAAATAAATATATGGCTTAATTAATACAAAAGATAAATTTTTGATCACTTATTCTACTTTTGCACCCGTTGGTGCTTATACGAGTAGCAGATACTTCATGGTAACTCTATGTAATGCTTAATTTCTACTAGTCTACTGATTTTATTATAACCTATGCTGATAAATGATATTACGCGAAGATTAATGAGATTCTCTGAACTATTATTATTTTATTTATCTAATGACTACTTTTTCCTATATACTGTTAAGATAATGTTGATGGAATGCAACATTCGGACAAATTTTCGAAGAAATCAAGAATTTTGAAAATTTGTCCCAAACAGTTGAAAGATTACGTCCCAAATAAATAGATAGTGTGAACGTGCATTCAATCAAGTCATAATAGTAATCAAATGTGGAGCTTAAAGCAATAGTTATACTTAACTTAAGAAAGCACAAATTACAAAAGGAAAGAATTTTAAAGCATTCAATATAAGAAAGAAAAATTACGGAGGACGTAACAAATGAAGAGAAAATAATAAAAAGTACGTAGGTTTTTGCCCTGGCAAAGTCGGTCAACATTGGTCGATAAGCAGGTAGCGCTGGCGGTACAGTTCAGGAGAGAACATCCGGTCTGATAGAGATTTTAAGGCAGCTACTGTCACCATCTTCCTGGTTCACGGGCGGAAGGGCCCGAAATGCAGACTGGAAGGTATGATGGAGTGGCATTGCTACCTCGATGGTTCTTCGGATGCAAAAACCGTGATGCCTGGTGGCTTCCTGTTCGGCAGAGTGGCTTGGATGGTGGTCGGCGTTAGTTCTTGATATGACGATCAAGCAGAACGCGGACAAGTTATAACGCGACATTGAATTTACACAAGATTGAAAATTTTGATTTGAATATAAATAATATTAAAACTGAAATTGAAATTAAAATTAGATTCATTAATCGTTGAAATTAAAACAATAATATAGAATCAACTTCTAAGGAAAACTAAAACGACTCTGAAAAATATAGAGGAAAAACAACAACGAAAGAAAAGAAATACTCTTACATTTTTTATTCAAGCGGTCGAGACTAGAATTTCATGTTGGACCACAGAATTACTAATCCTTCACTATAAAGATCCAAACATGGTAGATTTCTTTTCGGCGATATTGTCCGAATTACTATCCTGGGCTTATAAGATGATTTCACAAAAGAAACTTTAAATTATATGACTTTTTTAATACTACAAAAATTGAAGAAAAAAATTTATAATTTATGTGTAGCTGTTAAATTATATTTATAAATAAATACAAAATCTCTTAGCCTCAGTTTTCGCTGTACAAACACTCAATACGCTAAGCAAGTTTGATTTATTTAAGTATACACAATATCTGTCGTATTTAGACACTGCATTTCAATTTTTGAATAGATTTATAGGTACTTATTAATGGATATTTATTAGCGCATTTATAAATTTTTTTGAAAAAAGCAAAAAAATGTATAACAATAATATATAAACATTCGTAAGTAGTAGTATATTTTTCATTATCAAATAATATACGTAAGGAGTATGATTATTATGAAGAATTCATCATGTGACTATTTATATTAATAATGAAATAAAATTAATGCACCTCGAAAATTATGTACATATGGATGTAAATTATACAATTTAATAGACAAATTCTAATTTCTATTTTAGAAAAATGATTATATGAATCAAATAATTTTAAATATTTCAGTAATGAATTGCGTTAAATTTCTACTACATTGAGCATTTAATAATAGATTGACTTATAAAATTAAATGAATCCCTCTCGATGATCAACGTGCTAGATTCTGGGTAGAGATAAAATATTCATATTATCTACATTACTTTAAAAATAAACAAAAGCAGTAAATATATATATAAAGATATTTTTAACACTGAGTATGGTAAACCTAAATTATTACACATGTTTTTAGTACACTAAGGAGTCCATCTATATACTCATTCGGAGTAATGCGTGAATTACAGTTCTTAGCGTACTAAACTCGATTTTATTTGTATGAATGTCAACCTCGATTCGCTCAGACGTCAACTTTCACGCTTATCAAGAATCAAGTTTATAAACAAAAACGAGTCTCTTCACTCATTTAGTATTAAAAAATAGTTATAGAGAAAACTTACGGGAAATGTATCTCTACCGCACGGCAAAGGATTAGTGCATTGGTTGCGTGATGTATAATACTATTATAGATCTACAATTTCTTGTTTAAATTATAAAATATTTTTAGAAAAGCAAAATTCAATCGTAAATATAGAATAGTTAGTAACCTTTATAATTGTTCCAAAAACCATAGATATTTATATGTACAAAGTATGATTAGACTTAATGATATTTGTGACTGTCCTGTACTATTTAAAAAATGGACTGTATATCATCAAGAAAGATGTATAGTTGTTTGTGTTTTCTTGAAATTGTTAAAGAATTAAATAAAATTGTCTTAATTAGAAACTATTCAGTTTTTATTAAATATAGTAGGTGGAATATTAAAATAAAGATACACGAAGTAAACTTTTAACATGAACTTTATTTCAAACGAGGAAAGAAACGACGTCTGTTCAAACGAAAAGACGACACAATATTAACTACAGTACTCAAAATTGAAAACTCTGCAAGCCCTTATGAGAAGTTTTTAGAGTTAAAGAATATTTAGTTTCAAGTATTTTTTGCTTTATTATTTATAGAAGGCTAAAATGATCTAACAGAAACTTATTACTATTTTATTTATTAAATTCATATAGTTTGTATTTACATAAAATAATGGACAAATGATTTAAACATAACAATTTTTAAGTACATTCTGTACGCAGATATGAATTTGTAATTGTAATTGTTACATAATAATATATAAAACTATGCTTTCAACACGTGTGTCTATAGTTCATATCAATTCTATACTCGAGTTACAATTACACAATATTCATAAAAAGGTTTTATTTACATAGATAGATCCTAATTGCTATGCAGTTTTACTATATGTATATATAAACTAAGAAAACTTAACATCTATATAATCTAGAAAGATTTATTTACTTTTTATAATTTTCATCGAGTATTTTATGTAAATTGTTGAACATTTCCAAATTAGCTGAGCTGAAACGATTTACGATTCTGATATAAATACATATGTATATATGGCTTAAATATTTATGTACAGGATAATGTCATTTAAGCTGAACCAAGCAATAATATTTCTATAATTTGTTATTATTAAAAATTAATTATAAAAGAACAAACTTTTTATATAAAATAATTATTTTTTAGATCAAAAGACAAAGACGTCTTTTTCATTATTTGGAACATAGACTTATATTCAGACCGCACGCTTCAGAGGGCACATGAAAGTCGATATTGAAAGACAAGCATAGTTGTCGAGGCAAGCTAAGTCTCTAGCCCTGTCGAAAGAGTAGGGAGGCAGTTGAGCAGCAGTAGTAGTAGTGGAACAGCATATAGCGTAGGCTAATGTTGCTGTTCTACTCTCTTATTCTCCCAAATACCTCGCCTATAAGAGAGAGAGGCAGTATGCTTCACTGTTTGCTATTGCTTAAATTTCAACTTTTGTTCTTAGAACTCACGATCTAATCACAAGTATATGAGTTCAAATGACCTTCGTCTTTTATAATTGGTACGCCATAAACTTACGTTACTTTTATTACGTCGGATTAAACAACTTTCAATAGAGACAAACGGTACAAAATATGTAAATTCGTTAGAAAAATGTTCTTAATTCAAATGCATGTGTGAATTCATGTAATATAAAAAACACTTATAATAAATTTCTTATAGACAGTCATTCGTTGTTCTTTAATTATGGAATTAATTTCTAATAATTTTGTAACCTAAAATTACAGAGACTCTATCGTTTTATGATTAGTAATACTGTTCTTCAGTAGTTTGAAATAGTTGAAAAAAATGACTCCGTGTACTATGATACTAGCATTTAGTGACATTCTGATCAGCGTACTTTCGTGCCAGCGTTTCCGCCTCCAATTTGTCCCGTTCTCCTTGCACACTATGCCTCATTCCATATAAGAAGTAAATGGAAAATCCTATAAATAGTAATTATTAAAGTTCAATATGATTATTACAAGCCAAGACACTATACTAAAAAAGGTTTTTAAGTTATATTATATAAATCATGAATTTTTGACTGATAATTTTTATGAAGCCTGTAAATACCAACAATATTCTAAATTCGTAAGTTAAAATATATAATATAGCTGAAAGCAGCAATAGGATTATTGTATGATCTTTTAAAACATTCTCAATCGGTAGATTATAAATAATTGTATAAAAAAAATTGTTCTCGAATTTTTTAGTACATATTTATATATAAAAAAGTAACAGAAGCCTTACAATCAATACTGACATAGTAAAGTCATAGGCGAGGCAATAATCTATGTATATTTAACATGGAAAATGCGTTTTCATATGAAAAATGAGTGTAAAATCACTTCAATTATAATGTAGAAATAGAGCTCCTTTATCAAAATAACAATAATTTATTATCTAAGCTTTTTTATTCTAGACAACAATACACAAAAGTGGTTTATTCATTCTATTAATTATTATTGATATACATTTAACTAACTTTTAAAAAGTCGAACAGAAAAAAAATATTTACAAAATAAGTTTATAATGATTAAAAACATGTCTATGTGAACTCCTGAAATTAGTGAAAAACTCATTGAATGATCAAGCGTTAAAATTTCATTATGGACATAAATATATATTATATAATATTGCTCTGAGAAACTCTGTAGCTATTATCCGAGATGTATCAGCGCAAAATTCGTATAGTTATAATTGGTATATATGTACCAACATAGTGTAAAATACATTGTGATTCAATTATATAATTTACCGTCTAAATTTATTTTAAGATCCTCTTATTTCAATATACCGAATTATTCAATATACTTGCAGACAAATAATCGATTGCCTGTAAGGTGATCATTAATAATGAGAAATCGGAAGAATTGCCATTAACCAACAAAAAATTCATCGAATCCTTGCTCACACATAAACAGCCTCGAAAATTAAACCAAAGCAGACTTGAGAGTAAAAAATATTTAGATAAGGGATTTAAACATTACAAATATCCAAAATAAAAACTCAAACTTTGAAAAATCAAAAAGAGGTTTAAAAAATTAGATAGGTGCTTTTCAACAAATTTTTTCAACGTCTTATATCGATATTTTAAAATCAAATAAACATACCAATTGCCATCCATATAATAAACCTTATCCACGTATATACGTCCAATTGAAGCATTAAATAAAGATTAGTAAACATGCTGAGACATGGTATTAATGGTACTAATGGCACCTATAAAAAACGTGTAAAATAGATCAGTGACATATTCCATTTTTGGATTATCATGAATTTGCATACCTTGAATGATAACTGCACTTCTTGAGTGGGTTGCCGGCCTATAGCGGTAGCGGTAAGTAAAGCTAATAGTACCATTATTCCAAATATAACTGATGATACATTTCCTTCAAATACATTGTAGTTGTTAAGTAATAAACTAATAACAAAAACTATTATACCTGAAATTATAAATTTGTTTCATGAAAAAGCAATTGAATGTAATCATCAAGAAAAATTAAAGAAACATGCGAATTTACCAAAACATAAAACACTGTATTTGGCAATCGAAGTTGAGAAGTCATTTGGTTCCTTTTGGTTATGAAGATTAAAAAAATGCTTAAAATAACTCAAAGGTGTTGAAAACAGTGAGCCATCCACTTTATTATGACTAGATACCGTTGTAGACAGCTCTTCTTTTTGATACCTACAAGTGATTAAAATCTATGTTAATTGAAAAGAAATTGGTATTTGAATGAACGAAATTAGTACTTTACCTGAGAATTAATACTGATACAGCCACTATTGTATAGGCAAGAAGAGTCCCAATAGACATCATATTTATAAGTTGTTGTAAATTAAACAGCAGTGTCATGACACCTTCAATACAAATCAAGCAATATAATTGAATAATCCTATATTGTTGTTAAAAATAAGATTTTATAATGAATATACCGACTTATTTGATATATAATAAATTTAATTTTTTTTAGTAACATACATAATGAAATACTTAGTGTGATAATTTTATAAAACAAAATAAAGAAATAAATTTGTATTTCGTCTTCTTTTTACAATGAATTTATTATAGTGTGATAATAAAATATTTATTGAACGCATGTTTCAAATTAAAATTATTTAATTAAAATTAGCATTTGATTATGAATTTGTTTTAGCATTAATTACAAAATTTATCAAGAACAGAATTTAATTACAAACATTACTGAACGTCTACAGTCTCAATTTTATATAGAAAAACTACTAGTACAATAAAATAACTATGTAAGTAATTATAATCGATAGAAATAAATAATCTTTTTTTCTTATTATACTCGTAATAATGGGTTCAAAAATGAACATTAAGATATTTTATTTTACAAGTCGTAATTAACTCTGATCAAAACAAAAAGTTTGCTTAATCTATACTTGTTCTGTATACAAAATGTGAGTTACCAGTAAGCAATCCAGACAACAACGTTCCCAGAACAGGCGTCATAGTTTTCGGGTGAATTTTAGCGAGAAACTTGAAGATAATCCCGTCGCTGGCCATTGCGTAGAGGACCCGTGGCAATGGAAACATAGCACCGAGAAGGCTAGTACAGAGCGCAAATATCGCACCGATATTGACAATCCATTTGATAGTAGGCCAGCCTATCTGATCGAATACGTAGGGGAATGGAGCTTGTGGATTCTAAGTTCAATTAAATTAAAGCCCGGTAATTAGACATGTACGTAGATTCGACCTATGTTAATTATATATTTTCTAATATAGGTAAGAAAAATGAGAGCAAAATTTTTCGTTGTATTATTCAAATGAAACAAATCGTTTGAAATGCATTCTATAATGTGTCTTTTAATATCAAAATTAATAATAGTTACAAAGAGAATATCGAAGAGCTCGCGACCGTTCGTATAATAAAATGACGGCACTTCGTATCTTATTTTGCAACTCACCTACAAGTCTACTCAAAAAGGCTTTTGAAAAAAATTAATTAACAATAGAAAAATTTGGATATTACTTAGAGAAAGTGTTTTATATAAATTACTATATACTTTCTAATCATAAGAAGATATATTTGAATTACAAGAAAATTTACTATACATACACTAATTTTTAATAGAATTTTTATTAACAATTAGTATAAGTTCAGCAATTATTAATAAAATTATAGTAGTATGTCTAATAAGTCAACTATGTAGGAAGTATATATGGAGACATTTCTCTATATTAGTAGAAAGTTTAGTAAATTTTAATGAAATATTCTCTCAGTATCAAAATAAAAAAAGAAAAATAAGTATAATAAGTAATAACTTTTCTTGAAAACATTGCATATTTTATCCTTTTACCATTTTCTTAATTTACTTAAAATAATCTTCTAGCTCAACTCAGCATCAATGATTCAAATAAATTTTGTTTTAAATTTTATATGTTATTATTCTATATGTAGCTATATACTTATTGCTGTCTATTCTATACGTATCCGACGGTCTAAGATCTCCTTAAATTGACATCTCTGGAAGCTTTAGAAAAAAATACGTATAAAATTCCAATTTACATATCATAAGAATTGAATGATAACCATGAGGAAAGTGAACCCAAATCTGAAGATGTTTTTGTTGAATACCTTTATCTAGGTATAAACAGAGGGAATTTAATTTGAATACGTGAAAAGTTTTTCAAATATTTTATTGTTTTTTCAATTAATTACTAATTACTTTTCATTGATTTTCTCGATTTCCTCGTTACTTTTTATTTTTCTATCTGTTTAAATTATATTTCATCTATCCCTGCTATAATAAGTCTTTTCAACAGCAATACCTTCAAATTTGTTTTCTCTACTTTATTAGTATTCTACAATAAATCAGTTAAACGTCCTTACGTATTCTTCCTACTATAGGTACCAGGCGTGTGTATTTAAAAAAAGTTTAGACTCATTAAAATACTCGTATAATATTATCTACTTATGCTAAAAAAATTGATTTTATATGTAATATATATTATCATATTTTGAACGCTCTGTACCCTCTCTCCCTTAATACGACGTTTTAAATTTATATAGCTGCTTCGTTTCTTATTTTGATTCTCGATCTTGATATTATATTTATATAATTTTCTATATTTCATTATATTATTCTAATTAATTCATTGCATATGTTTAATATTATTAAGCTTAGTAAATTAGAAGGTATACTACGAATAATTGAAATTATTTTTTTTCTTCGTTAAAAAAAATAATAATAAAAATAATGGTATAGATATAACTACTGTAGTCATAGTAGATGAGTTAAAAATTGTGATCAAGCCAACCTGATCATAATAAGGCCACATCATAGTTAAAACAGTGGAGATGCTGAAGTATGCCAAAAATATTATAGTCAGCGAGAAAACGATGGCGAGCGGGATGTTACGCTGAGGATTCTTTGCTTCCTCACCAGTCGTCGCCACGGCGTCGAAGCCTACGAAGCCGTAGAAACAGATCGCCGCGCCTTCCATCACACCCTTTATGCCGAAGGGCATAAAACCACCGGTTCCAGGATTAGTCACGTTCGCCGGTATGTCTGCTAGATCTATCGACCAATTGCTCACGTCCGCTGAAAAATGGATTGTTTTATTAATTTTGTATAAAATAACAACAACATAAGAACAACAACAATAATAATAATTGATTTTCTATTTATGCAGCTGATCAAAATGGTGATTGACGAATTGTTTCAACAGCGTTTTCTAAAAAACGTTTGTTCCAAAATAATAATTTCATAATTTTGGAAAAAATATCCATTAAAAAACAGGGATTTAAAAAATTAACTATTTATCGTTAGAAATATAAAGAAAGAATTAATAATCAATGTTTTCAAAAACGGTAGAAAAAATACTGTTGTGAAAAGTTTTATTTAGGTTTAGAATATATAGAATAAGTCGAAACATGAGAGAAACTGAACACTAACCAATTAGACAAAAAATATTAAAACCGATTTTCTCCGCTACATAATATTTGATTCTGTATTATGAGTGAAAATTTTACAAAACTTTATATATTCTTGTCGATTAATTGTTTGCAGTGACCGAAATATTTAATTTTTATTATTATGTAAAACTGTTTTTGAGGTATTTGTCAACCAAATTGCCAAGTATTAAAAATTACTTGAAAAACGTTAGAAAATATAATTCCAATATTATAGAAAAACTACGTAAAATTAGACACTTATGTACGAAATAATTTAAAGATGTAGGATACCAAAGTTTGCAACATTTAACATTGCTGTAATGAAGTGGGACAAGGGATCAATTTGTCCTATCCCTTTGTTGCAATGGGTACATCTTCTAAAGTGAGCAATGTTTTCCAAAAATAGTTTTGATGTACCACTGAGTTTTTTGAAAGAAAAAACGGTTCCGAGTGCTTAAGGTAATAAATAAGGTATAATATAACGTGAATCATCACGCATATTCAAGTTTAATTAATTATTAAAATAATAATAACAATAATCATAATAGTATAATAATAATATAAATAATAAGAATAGTAATAATAATAAGAATAGCAACAATAATAATTGTAATGGTGGTGGTGGTGGTTGTACTGGTCATGGTAATGATATTTTACAATTTAATAAAAATTATAAAATAATAAAAATATAATTTATTTAAATATCCCTAATTTTATACCTCAAAAAAGTAATAATAAAATGTGTGTAAAAATTGCAAAGAGCTACCATACAATTTTTAAATATTGTAATAATGATACATTTAATAAAATTAAAATCTATAATATATAATTTTATTTAAAATTTGTATCTACCATTAATATACTAAAATATTATTATATATTCATTATTAATATTTGGGTATTTTTAGTGAAAAAATTCCATAGAAAAAAAAGTGATTAAAAAAATCAACGCATAACCTAATATAGATATATAAACCGATTTCAGAAATTCAAAAGCAGTAGACAGGATCTAATTTCTAAAATAAAATCATCTTATTGTAACTCGATTATACAGGTATAAAAAAATATATGTCAAATAGTTACCTTTAATAATGCCAGAGACAACAATGATTAAAATTGTTATCAAATTAATTGCTGTAAAAATATTGTTCAACATAGATGACTCTTTTACGCCGATACTCAGAAAAATCGTCAGTAGTATGACCATCGCAAGGGCAAAAAAATCCGGATACTGGGAGAGGAAGGATACATTTAGCGGCATTGCCGAGTGAAATGTTCTCTCCAGTGTGTGGTTCGTAAGTACATCTATATAGCTACTTATGCCTCTGGCCATACTGGCAGTACCTACAAAATTTTTAAATATATATACATATATATATATATATATATATATATATATATACATGTTTTGTTTTTTCAAATGTAAGAATTTGCGTTTCAATTTATGCAAAATATTTTATATAGCGAAGTTTTTCTGCAAGAATCATTGCATTTTATAATATTTATATCATATTCTTATAATATACTTTTTATTATTGTAAATTATATTGTACATCTACTAAAGTGAGCAATACCAAATATGGAACTGTTTTATGATGTTATGAAATCTCGCAGAATTAAAACAAAACATGCTTGATTTCAATAAACATAAAAAATAACATTCTGATATACGATGACGATTATGTAAAATGTGTTTGCAAAAAAATAAAATAAAACATAAAAAAATTCAACCGGATGCGAAATCTTACTCCTCAAGCTGGATTTAGATTCGAAGTTAGCTAACAAAGGAGGCGATATTAGAATACTTTCAATCAATATATTTTTATTTTGAAATAATATCAGCAGTGATTTTAATTAAAAATTCCCTACAGATTATTCTAAAAATAATTTTATTGTAATCATCAATTTTTTTCATTACTACTACATTATTTTTATCGGCACATCAACATTATTAGAGTACTCGAAAATCTCAAAGTGACTAAAAGAATCGTATAAGTTATCATCTATATAATACCTGTTTCAGTTTTCGCATATCAATTATTACGGACAAAAAGTATTTAAATTGTAAAAAGTACAAATTTTTTTTCTTCAAAAACTCACCAATGACATATTCCAAGATTAGATTCCATCCTATGATAAAAGCAATGAATTCTCCTACAGTGACATAGCTGTATACGTATGCAGATCCCGCCTTAGGTACCCTTGAAGAGAACTCTGCATAACACATACCTACATACAAATATATATTTTAAATATACTCGTATACAGATATAATGCATATCATTATAGCTTAAATTTACGTCAAATAAGTTTCTCAAGCAATCATGTACTATGGAAATTATATCGATTGGTTAATATGTAGAGCAATTTCAATAAATCAGCCATCAATCTCATCACTCGTATCGAATATGAAACTTGACCTTGTCTTTATATATGTCATACTTATACGGAATTGGGAAAAAAACGATTCGCGGAATGAAATTTATATAGGTTTTTTTTCGCATGCAAATTTATTATTTCGTTAAATGCGCGTTCCGCGAATATATCGGGAACTACAAAATTTTTATTACGCGATAATTTTAAATTTGTGTAAGACCGACTGATCAGTGAATGGAAAATCGTTACGCTTCAGAGGTCGGCAATTACAAGAACAAAATAGTACATATTTCACATCGTTCTTTGTCCATGGATTCACGTGTATAGAGATCCATGCAGCTTATGCGCAATTTTAGTTGCATATGGTTCATGAACTCCCTTAATAATTTATTAGATATTTCATAAAATCCATTATTATAAGCCCGTGTTTAAACTAAACTTCATTATTCCTATATATTAATAATAATTCTATAATTTATCAATCTGTCACCACTTCGTTTACGATCATTAGTAATTAAAGTTTTTAACACTTGATTATATCTGAACGGGTAAAAATGACCAGTTTATCCGTGTTTTTTTTTTAATACAGCTTCTTATTTCCACTAGGTATGTATAGTGTTAAGACTATTAATAACCAACCGACCTTGTTATAAATGCTGTAGAAAGTACATTGCCACATGTATGAAACATAAAAATACGTATTGTAAATAGAATTTGAAATTTTTATCTGTTTTATATAGATTTATCAGTACGGTAGATAAGCAGTGAAAGTACTTATTATTAAAAAAGTGAATGTACGGGGTGCTTATTGAGTATTCAGCTATTTTAATTAAAATAATTATTTTAAGAATATACTAAATAATAAAGTTGCTCTAAAATTTGACACTATACATATATGCTTATTAATAAATGTTATAACTGACTGTTCTGAAGGCAATCGTATAATTGTATATTTCGCATTTAATTATTTTAATTTTATTCCTTACGATTGAATAAAATTATTTATAAAGAGAGGGGGAGAGGGGGAGAATAATAAAAGCAGTATTCTACAGCTAAGAGTTTGTTAGCATCAAAACAACATTATCACAACATTATAACAAACATCATATAAATATTCTAAAATGTCAAACTATATATATATATATATATATATATATATATATATATATTCTACGTACTACATATTTACAAAATGGCTATGTAATAATAATAATAATAATAATAATAATAATAATAATAATAATAATAATAATATAATGAAACTATGTATAGTATACTAATGTACCTGCGAACGCTGAGGCGATTGCGGCTATGAGGAATGAGAGGCAGACGGCCGGTCCGGCCGTGTCCTTGGCGACGCTGCCGGCTAGGACGTAGACACCGAGGCCCAGGGTCGAGCCGACCCCGAGGGCGGTCAGATCGATGAGTCCGAGGACCCGGGCAAGCTGGCTCTCATTCTCCTCGGGATCGTCGACGCGCCGCCTCGACAGGGCTTTGAACAACGCGCAGCTCATTTCTGATTATAATAATAACAACAATGTCCTCCGCTCCTTCTGGAATATTACAGACGGGGTTATATATAAGTATATATATATATATATATATATATATATATATATATATATTCATATGTAAACTTCTTTTTTTTAATATACTTCTCTCTTTATTAGTTCAATTCTTAGAAAAGTAAATTTTATTCTAATACATATTTATATACAACTTTCATTTTTTAAGTTTCAGACAGACAAGATCGACGAAAAACTTTGAATGTGATTAAAAAAGAAATTTTCTCACTTGCAATGACATTATATTGCATTATATAGAAAAAACGTACCCACCCATCAAAGAACAACGAGGCTTGCCTTTTTTCTGTTATATAAAACAGAGGAAGTAGATTTGCGGTAATAAAATTCAATGTAAAATTTGTACAAGATATTTATACTCGTAAAGTTTTGTATAATGAGTTGTTTTGTTAGTTCTTCATTGTTTTTTTGCATGTAATAACTTGTACAGATATTATACCTTACTATCCCTACATAACGTAATTTCGAGTAATATAATCCAAGTTGTTTATTTTTAACTCCATACCGTGTATTTATTACACCGCCTCACCGAATCTAGAATAATATATATATATATATATATATATATATATATATATATATATATATATAGATTTTTTTTATCACTTTTACACTTTTGTAAGATAGTCTTTTATATAGTAAATTAAATATCGTTTTTAGAAATGAATTAACGAAGAATAATACTCACTTCTAGAGTCATATTATTGCCAATTTTTTCTTTATATCTAACACAAATTTACTTTTATGTCTTATGATAAGATTTACATACTCTGTCAATATTATCATAAGTGATAACTTATACATATGCTTAAATGCATGATTATTAGTCCTTAATTACTCTCCACTTTACCATATTTTTATGGGTTTATCAAATATTTATTATAGCTGAAAACTGTTAATTGTTATATATTAAAAATAATCTAACATTAACACTATATGATATCAATGCTTATGTAAAAAATTAGACTTCTCTATCTTCCATAATTAATAGATTTCCGAATAAGTTCATTTATTAGCTAAGTTTTTTAATTATGTAATTATTGAAAAATTCAAATTTAATTTGTTTCTAATTTTCTCAAGATACATGTATACTATTGTTATACACATATATCATGTTAAGTATTCACATATCGCGTAAGACTAGCAACACTAGTTACGTTTAATAATTTTCACTTTTTTCTTCAAATAAGTTTATTTGTAAGAATTTCTAGTTAAATCTAAAGAATTTATTATATATACATATATATATATATATATATATATATATATATATATATATATATATAACAGATGATAACGGTATGGAATCCTGGCAGTCACTGGCTTATTATAACAATATTACTCTAAACCTTATTGTTTATATTTCTATGATTAAAAAAAGGTGTTTCAAACATTTAAAATTAAGTATTAATACATTGCATCGTACAATTTCCAACACTTGAATTTTAGGAAGAATAATGTAAATTCTATATATAAAGAAAGGTAATTTGCTTTTAACGATGCGTATAGAGTGGAAATTGTTTTAAGTAAATGATTCAAAATATATCAGGCTTCTGAAATCAGCAATAACGAAAGATTTCGACAATTAAACAAAAATTTATAATGAGTGTTTTAAACAGAAGTAGCAATTTGGGATAAAGTGCGTAAATATACGTTAAGTTCATTAAAGGCATATTCATAATAATAACATCTATGATGCAACTGCATAATAAGTTTAAAAAAAATGTTTAAAAATCAACTCGGAACAATTTTACAAATAATAGTATTTTTTTAAAATTGACCTAAAAAACTTGCACTAAAAAAGTATGAAGTAATTCAGAAAAGTTATGTCAAATTATAAAAAATTAATATTTATGTTATATAACTATTAAATAATTCAAATTAAGTTCAAATTCTTATTCCACTATATCTCTTATAGGAAATAATAGGAATGAACAGTAAAAACTAATATATTATACATATTTTAAAACTAATATTTAAATAGTCTCACATACAACCTTAGGGAACAGAAATTGAACTCGTAATGCTCCAAAATCTAAAAGTATAGGAAATCGTCACTATAAAGCTGAAAATTTTTTCGCGTTTCAACAGCATATGGCGAACAGTTATTGAAAACGAGTTAAGTTAAGGGTACGAGATTTTTTTGCTCAAACAAAATGAATAACTGTTCTAATAACAGCTCGAAAGTCTGGAATGTTCGAATGGCCCATATGATCGAGTAGTTATACGAAGTTCAAGGTTTCAAACACCTCTAATGTTCGAACAAAAGTTTCAATCATAATTTTTTATATCTCCTCGCAATTTGTAAGATGAGCCTACACGATTCTCTGATACACATTTATTTCTAATATGAGCCGCAAAAATTTCAAGTCATTTTAAAATTATAACATTTTTCTGGGCCTAAATGAATGAATTAGTGAGTGTATCGATCATTTTTTTAATCCAATTATACAAAAAAAAGTCATTTTTATAAAAAAATTTAAATTCTAGAAAAATACTGGATCAATTATTACAAAATTTTATCGGGATGACCATGGCTTGGACAGCTTTCAGCATATATTATCTAATAAGCAATCAAATAGTTTCTAATATAATGGAACAATTAACGTGAAATGAAACCAAACTATATGCTCAAAGCTATGTGTATTTACATAAATTTTAACGCATACCAACTTAAAAATTTCATATCAAGTTTGAATATCTTAATTTCAATTTAAAATTATTTCCTTCCAAATATTTCAAAACGACGGCTTCAAAATGACGATTAAAACTTTTTGCTTTCATCGATTGTTACGTTTGAGTGCTAAAAATGTTTTTTTTTTAAATAATGGTATATTAAAATGGCCGTGTACAATTCAAATTTCGCGGAAACTCTCCAACAAATCAACAGCTACCCCGGTAGAAAGCTAACAATTTTCAATAGGTTAAACCAGGTTAAATTTCTGATATTCAAAAGGCTCATTCTCTAAATAGACTTTATTATTATTTTGTAATTCTTTCAAACTATTTACGTATCTTATGATGTTTCTTTTATTCTATAAACCATATAATATTGTAGATATTAATTATTTCTATTGTAGTAAATAAAACTTACACCCGAATTAAAATGTTCATGTACTAGCCAGAAACAAGGCTCCAGCTTCAAAACTAGTTTCTACCTATTTTTTAATTTTATAGACAATGTTCAAATTTTTTAATTTTAAGACATGCCTAGTTTTAAGCCATGATAATTGATTCTATTTTTAATACCAAGTAACTACTTTTCAACCTATTGAAAATTGTTAGATTTCTACCAGGGTATTTTAACGCGTGAGACTTAACAATATTGGTATGGATTTCTGACGCTGTCAAAAAGTTTCTATTTGTTAAAATACTTTCGATAGTCAACCAAAATCTCGAATCTTACACGAACTGCGAAACACAGCTTTATAAATGTAAAATTAATTTTCGAGCCAATTGTAACGTGTAAATATACTTACGAAAGTATATATTAGAACTGTTTAAGCCCTTGCAGGAAAATTTTAAACTGCGCACGCATTACAATCGATCGCAGTGAATTTTAAATAGAGAATTTTATTTAACTGTTCATATAAAATTCTTATTTTCGGCCATTATCGTGGACTATTTTAAAAGCGAACAATCAAACTGATCAACGGCAGTGGATAAAATTGCGGTGGATATGAATTTTGTATGCTCACGCTGTGTTCCGTTTTAAATATCAACCCTTGTATATTTTTTGTATTTTAAAAATTAAACTGCAGTTCAGTTACTGAGGAGAAGTCATCTCGCTAAATTGAAATGAGCCGAATGAAATTGGACAGATTAAAAAAAAGTACAGTGTGAAATTAAGAAACTCGTTCTTTTTCAAACGCGGTAAAAGTATCGAAATCGAAATAATTATTATGCTATATAAATATAAACATTAATACTGGGTTTTCATTACTATTAGGCTACAAAAAAATAATAAAGCAACTTTCAAAATTAAATCAGCTAATATGTAAACACTCAATGCTTATATGTTTTACTATTAAATCAGATTTAAAATAATACGATTCCGCAAATTTTTTTATCTGCAACTGACAGCACATGAAAGAAGGTGTATATATATATATATATATATATATATATATATATATATATATATATGCATAAGATTAAAATAAGTACCACACCTTGAAATGCGTGAAGGTTTAATAAATTATCATTCAACAATCTCCGCATTCTTCCGTTTACTTTCAATATTTCTATTTTTTCTCTATGATTTTGGCCGTAATGTTCTATATATATCTGCTTCATCGCAAGTCCATCGATATAAACATGTGGTTATAATATTAGATTAGAATATTTAGATATATTAGACATTATATTAATCCATAGAAGTATTTAATTAATGTATCAATGGTTTAATTTATATATATATATATATATATATATATATATATATATATATATATATATATATATATATGAAAGTGCAGTATGACAATAGGAGTAAAATAATTAAAACAACAGAGCAGATAGTTCTAATGATATAAAAACGGTTTTTTTTCTCATTGCAGTAATGATCATCGAAGCCGCGCAGATTTCCAAGGAAATCTTCTATCTCTGCTTCTACCGGCTTCTACGGATGAACACTGATCTATACGACTAATGACTAATTATAATGCGGTTTTGAATTTAATTGAGCCTCGGCTCAATTCTTACGGATAATGAACTGGTGCATCAGGTTTATTAATACATACATGCATAATATATAGTGTAGATGACGTTATGTACGTTCGTTACGATGCATCTGCGTGAAAACTAATTATATATATATATATATTCTTAGCGTTTTGAGGAGGCGCTGTTTTAACTATTATTCCAAATTTGTTTATGTATTGCATTGATATGGATTATAAATTTCATCTGAAATAATATATAAAGAGATATGTTCAATCAAATTATTATTATACAATATAAGTTAGGTTTTTTTAATCAATATATCTTGATACTATAGAAGACAAGAGATGTTTTACAAGAATTTCAAACGATCGATGAAACGTTATGTAATACACATACATACACACAATTAAACTTTCAACTTGGAAAACAATTTATTTATTTATATTTCTAAAACCAAGAATATTTCCTAATCATTGATATAAGAATGAAGATAGATTATATACTATTTCATTACTTATACGATTCTTTAAGAAATATTTACCGTTTACATATATATATATGTACATGAAAGGAGTAATATTATTTTATATCGCTTTCCCGTTGACCAAGCACAACGCGTACTACTAAACGCACAATTATTATTATTATTATTATTATTACGCTCGCGGCATTAATATTGTATTTACTTTCGGATCATTTATATATACATACATATATATACATATATATACATTTATATATATATATATATATATATATATATATATATATATATATATATAGGCAGGTCTACTAGAAGTTTTTTTTGTTTTTTACTCTGCCTATATGAATCACGCGTCGCTAAGGTCACTGTACGGCCTAGGCAATATTGGCCTATACATTTCTGCACTAAGTGAAAATTACATTAGTTATATCCACTGCACAATATACCATCATTGTATATATTATATAGCGGATTTAAGATATTGAGCTCTGTCTTTCTCTCTCTCTCTCTCTCTCTCCTTCTTTTTCTCACTCTCTCACTCGCTTATTCACTCGCACTCTTTCTCTTTCACTCGCTCTCGCTCTCATACCTTGCAAAGATTAAATGCATGTTGTGATTCGGCTTTGTGTCTGCAATTTAATTTCAAATCGACATTGTAATAGTCTTCATATTATTTAACATATCTTATCTCTTTTTCAAATGCAATCAGTACTGCCTATCGTCAAGCGCGATGGGTATAACTACCAAACTTCATATAAATTGAATAATATACACTTGAAAAATGTGAAAGTAAAAATCTTAAAGATCTGAAATGTTTGCAAATAACAGGTTTGCATGTGTGTTTGCATGTCCGTATAATTATTAATTATTGAAAAATCTACATCGCTGCATCTCGTTTAATGTATATATCTTAACATAAATCATAAAGTTTCTCAACAATTGAATAAAAAATCTGATGCTATAACATACACACACTGCACATACACGCGCGCGCGCACGCATAAAGATGTTCATCGGCCATAAGGACACTGTATTTCGCATTTATTTAACTTTAAATTATAACCTCGTCTTGCGAAAATTTAAGTGCTGTCTTCCTAGCCTTGACCTTCTTTAAAATTACGTTAAGATTTCAGAAGCAGAATCAGGAGACTTTTTGCAAGTTATTGAGGAATTCAATGACATTGAAGTGTCCTCCAAAATTTTAGCCATTCTTTTAAGAAAGACCGATCCTCCGTACAATATGAAAATCCTTATATTAAAAACATTTCTTAATTAAAAATTATTAAAGTTATGTAAATATACAATAATATGTTCTATAATATGATTTTTCTTACATTGAATTGAATTTAAGGTAGTTGAGTGCGACTTCTGAGTAAAATAGATGTTATAAGAATAATCGTTCTTGTTTTATTAATAACTGTAAAATATAAAAATTAATGTATAATAACCCTTTTAATTCATTTTCACTTTCGTTTGATTTATTTTTCAAGTCTTATCGTTATAAATTTTATTGTCCATAACCGTCAAATTTTACCTTAAATTATAAAAATATACTTAAATTTCTAAAAGGGGTAATGAAGTATATTTTTTAAGTAATCGAGCTGGTGTGTCATGAAAAATATCAATCAACAGTTTAAACATTATACTATGAATACTTCGTTTCTTTATTTTCACAATAATTCGACAGGCCATTTCGATTGATATTTTTTCCTAGGCTATAGTTTTATTTTATAAAACATTTACAATTGGTTTTATCTAATTCTTCAGTAGTTTAAATTGTGCTCGAACCACCTTACATCGTTACGGATTGAGTTTAGAAAATATTGATCAATGATTGATCTGACTAAAAAACATCATTTATATTACTCGTTTTCATCACTTTAACGCCAAAATAACAAGTTTACTTTAACTTTTCCGTTTTCATATTTCAAAATATTATCCAATATTAATGTGTAAGTTGATTTTTATCTCGTCAGACTTACTTCTTTACTTCGCTTGGGGATAAACTGCCTGACGGTAGCCGCAAACTTCATACTCATGTTGAAATGTAATATTTATTATTATTATTTTTGTTTATGAAATACATTTATTTATTTTAATATAATTTGTAATATAAGCATTGATAAAATACTTATGATATATTTTATATTATTAAAGAAAGTATAAAAACTTGTAAGACAGCATATTTAAATATAGGTTTGTTAATATTTAGCGGCTATATAATTCCAATAAATTTTGAATTGGATTGCAGAATATGGTGTTCCTTTTATTACTTATTTTTCAGTCTAAATAATCTGAATAGTAAGTGCATGCAGAGTAATATATATATATATATATATATATATATATATATATATATATATATATTTCTTAACATTAATAATTTTATAATGAACTGAACAAATACCAAAAATAAATTGCTCATATGAAAAAATTGTGAAACAAAAATTAGAACACAAATTAATTATTAATAATATTCGAAGAGGCATTAACACTATTATATTATCTCCATTTGAAAAAAGTATTTGCAATATTCTTGAAAAACCTTGATCTACTTTTGAAAATAAAATCAAGCGCCCTTATGGAAATATAGAAGTAAGCTTGAGTCGCCATATCGGAACATGCCAGAATATTTGACGACGATTTTTCACATTATAACAATTCATACACTTTATAATAGTCAAAGATGGTTATTTAGCGAGATTTGTGAAAATATCGAATTTGGGACTGTATTATACGTTGTAAAATTCGACTGTTAGGCGATAGACGACAGTGAAACACGTTCAGACAATCCTCTGTCCTTTTCTGCACGTATCTGTCAATATCAACCGCCTAAACAGTCTAATTTTTCAACGTACCGTTACGATTTTCATTATTTTTTCATTATTCAAAAATAGTATTTCTTCACCATTGATGTACACAATCGTCGTCAAAAATTCTGCTATGTTCCATATATGGTGACCAAAATTTACTCCGATATCTATATATAAGGGCCCGAAATTTTATTTTCAAATATTTAAAAGAATTATCGTTAAAAATTATAAGGAAAAAAAAACAATGTCAAAGTTTTTCAAGAATGTTACAAATATTTTTGTAACGTGAATATTTTTATATGGCACCTGAAGTCGAGTATCAACCTCGAGAATCGCTAACAGCATTTCAAAATAATTACCTCAGAAGAAAAATTGGTTCGATAGTTTAAAAATCCGTCAAAAAATGATAAAGTTTTATAGCGATATAAATCAGATTAATAGCTAATATAATTGAAATGTGCGAAAGCCACAGTTATAATATTGTTTGCAATTTCTTTAGAACCAGTAGAACAAAAAAATTCTTTTGCATCTATTCATATTCGTTAAATTCAATTTAGATTATCGGTAACTAAAATTTCTTTCAAGCCAAGTTCAAATTGAAATGTATCTAGAAATTTTCTCAAAGAAAATTAAAAATCTTTAATTTAAAATCAAAATCACAAAATCATCGCGATATTAGGATCGAGCTCGAGATATTTGTAAAAACTTGGAATGAAGAGGATTCATAAAAACTGTATTTTTTAACAATTATAATGTAGATCTATTATATATATTATAGAATATGCTCGCGTTTAAAATAATTCTGCTACGACGTAAAAAACTGTAATAATTAACGAGGAAATGAAATAGTTATTAAATAAGCTTGGACAAACGCAAATAATTAATACTTCTCATCGTACATTGTTCATTATTTATTTATTTTCATCGTAAATAAGACATTACAATACAAAATCATACTAGTAATAATTGCAACCCAGCAGAGAAAAACTATGGCTTCCTCGTTCGTAGCTCTGATGGAAAAAAAATAGTATTTAAACTAATAGAAACTATATGGTATATTAAAAAGTAGTAACTAAAAATAACAATATAAACAGTCTATTTCTGCAATATCTGTACTTATCTTAAACAAAATACTACGCATGTATTTGCACACACACATACTCACACACAATGTGACAATATGATACATATATAATAGAAATGCAAATATCTACGGAAGTATATGAAACAAGTGTTTTAGGTATATATTCTTGTAAAATTTAGATTTCTACTTATGCAATAAATTACCAAAAATATAAAGCTATGTATATGTAAGGTACGTAGTTGCACATCGCTATATGCACGCATAAAGGTCAACGTTTTATAAGCGTAATACAGCACCAGACGCATATATATATATATATATATATATATATATATATATATATATATATATATATCACCACGCGAGTACCGCGTATAATACCAGACAAGATTTCAAATCTGCTCGAAAAAAGCGCGTGTGCGCGCGCACTTGGAAGTCAAGGCTTCTTGCTACACCTTGAATAGTTGTCTGCGTCTTGTTCCTGCCAGGTCCCCGCTCATATCCGCGAGTCTGATATACATACATATTGTCATTGAACGAAATTTTCACTATAAGGCTCTCCGCACTTATGACGACCCACAGTGACGATTATAATAAAGTTAACGCGTACAATATATCAATGGAGTCACGTCGCTCTGTATTCAGACACTTGCCCGAGCTTGTATGAACGGCCTATATATATATATATATATAGGAGAGGCGCGCCTGAATATATAAATTTTATAACGAATCGTCACGAGCCTGCGGCATTTTATATATTGACGCCTTAATAACACAGTACTTGGCCCTGTGTGATACTTTACTGAGAATTATAAATATAGCAATTGATTTTACCTACAGAACTTATTTCTACCTGTATTCGTATACTAGACATAGTGGTGTATTAATTCATGTATTTTTTTTCTACCTCATATATATATATATCATAAGAAGGAAAAAGAATATTTTTTTACACAAAACTGTATTGAATAAACTGCCTTAATTGCTTGCGAAAATTTACTTTTCCTCGTGAAGATTACAATCTCCTCAAATTATTCTGTTAAGGACTTACATATTTCTTTGTTTCATTAAAATCAATGTTACACAATAGTCCGGGAGCCAGCGACATTTTTATTGTCATAATTTTAATTATTGTAAAATTTATCTGATATATTATTAAAATTAAAAATTGTACCTATGTCGACTGTTCTAAATTAAATTAATAAATATTTTTATCCGTCTTACAGTCTTTATAATATAATATATTAGCTAAAATAATCACTGCCAGGCTGTCCTTGCTTATATTCACCCCTGAAGAATCTGAAATAGAACTTATTACTACAATAAATTATATTAAAAATTAAAAATTAAAAATACAAATAAAATAATAAATAAAATAAAAATAATAAAAACAATATTCTATGTTAGTAAAAGACAACCTGGCGGACCCACCGCCTTAAATTTAGATTCACCTTTGGTGTCCGACGTTCATTCTCAGGAACTAAACTAAAATTTATCTGACATGTTATTATCTGACAGAGTCTCATGCGAGTACTTACAATTGTAAATTTTAAACCATTTTGAAATACTGTATAAATAAGTAGTCCAAATTCTCCATATTAATATTTTCAGGGTGAAAAGCATAAAAAAACTCAATATATAATAACATATAAATGTTATGTGATATAATTGAGATATTGGAAAAAGTTTTTTTTTTTAAAATTGGTATATCTACCAAAAATAATTTTTTATATTGTAATAGTTGTTGCTTTAAAACTCGAATGTGATGAGCAAAATTGAAAAGTAGGAAGTACTTATGCCGCTTCAGACACTGCATCATGTGAGCGTCGAGGTAGATTCCTAATGTATCGGTATGGACTGGGGCTGATTAGCAGTTCGAAACGCTAATAATTTATCGCATTTTTCTCGTTAATTATTAGTTTTAAAGAAAAAATGGATGAAACATAAAAATTTTATTTCAATACGGTGTACAGCTTTTGCTTGAAAAATTTTTATCTAAAATGAAAATTATTCCATAAAATTTTATATTTATAATTTTTTAACACTTTAACAATTAGATTTTTCATTTCGTAAATTTTCTCTATTATATGCGCAATCAGCGCCTGAAAGTACATACATATAATTGTACCAGAATTTTTTTCGACTTTTTTTTCGAAAGTTTAAAATTATTTTTTATGTTGGAGATCAGCGGACGTATAATCCAGATGGTTAGAATCAGCGGTCGTTTTATTTTCGTCAATACATAGTCTAAACTTTATTCTGATCCAATTTGAACCGAGGATAAATAACAGAAAATTTTTTTTGTTTTACATGTTTGGATCCCTGGTGTTGCCACATCCAAATTAGGTGCCGCAACGGATGTTCACTTTATACTTCAGCACATTCAAACGAATCATTTAAACTAATTTTCGGACGAGGATAAATTGATCACTAAAATATGTCGCTGGCTCGCGGACTATAAGCACAAATCGTAAACGTAGAATGAACTATTAAATAACGTAGAATGAACGTTATATGTGCGATGCTACTAAATTAAGCCTATCTTTCTTACACCGATTACAACTTAATTAAAGCAACACTATTAACACACACACACACACACACGCGCGCGCGCGCGCGCGCGCACACACCCGTTCTTGAAGTACGTGATTCGCAAGTGCGACTCATCCGTGTCGTGTGGGGGTTCTATTAAATTTAAAACATGCCAGTTAAAAAATGCATTCGAATAACTGAATTAAAAAGACAACTATGGTAAAAATATCAAAATATCTGAAAAATGAACTCGTTAAAATGTAGTGTGTTTAGGATAGTAAATATTTACAACTGCACACTGATATAACATTTTATAATTATGAGTTTCAGGTAGGTTAGAAAATTACAGTAAATACAGTACGTATCATACTTTTAACTTACATATATGGAATACTTTAAAATGTAAGTGATTTAAGAAAAAAAAATTTGAGGCTATTCTTTCAGGAAACCGAAAAGCCTATCCAAACAACAGAACGAATTTTTGGCCTACGATCTTATTCAGGCCATGCACAAGGTCTTGTTATTAAAAATATATTCAGATAAATTTTCAACTTGTTTTAACACCCCCATGTCTTCGGTGCCATTCAAATTTTTGAACTGACAATGTATTTCAAGAACAATTTTGACTGTAAAAGTAGACGGATCAGAGAGAAAAGTCAAGATAAAGATTCAGAGGCTGTATCAATAAGAGTTGGGAACTTTTTAATAATTGGATTGAATTGACCTAACATTTCAACTATTCCAACTGATCGAACTGAGCAGACAGTACAAGCTGATCGAAGAGTCTTATATAATTCATTATGTAGAACTGGACAGTTTTGGATGTTTAGCAATACAAACCGCTCGAACTTCCCGAAGAGATTGAACAGTTGAAATATTCGAATAGTTCGATTGGTTCTAGTTGTTCATGCGCTTCGGCAATGTCAGACATCTTTAAGGTTATAAGAAATATTCCAGCTCTAATCTGAATAAGGCTAACGATAGGTGCTAAAAAAGGTTAGATATATATTGGAGTGCATTTAGAACTCTATAAATCAAACCTTCGATAGTAAAAAACATAGAAGCTACTATATTCACAAAATTAACTTTAGTCTTACAGGACCTTATTTATTAGTCTGTATGATCTTATTAGCCTGTGGCCAAAAATTAAATCGAATTGTCTTTTTTATTTCCTGATTTTGTTATTCGAATTGTCTTTTTTATTTCCTGAAACCAAAATCCTTTGCGTTTATTGATCCTCTTGATTTTCCAGATATTCCAGTGTGTAAGATATAAAGAACACCCGGTCTATAAAGTAAGAAATTGTCATTTATTTTTCACTTGGAATGAAAGTAAATGAAGAAATTGTGATTTATATTCACCTAGGACGATAAAATATTGGATACTTATACCTTAGCCAATCAAATAACTTAAAAAAATAGATTTGCATTTCTCTCTGAACTTTAATAATTATTTTAAACAAAAAGTAATAACAACCATTTCATTGTTTTAAATTATTAAAAATTTATGTTACATGCGATATTATTATAAAAAATATATAACTTTCTAATCAAATATATTCTCAATAAAATTATATTTTCTGAAATATAAGTCAAGCAATGCCTTGAAGCGATTCTAATACAATATAATATTATAAATAATATGATATTATATTTTATTATTGTAGATGTTCAATCGTAAATTTCACATTGTTCCACAAGGTTACGACCTATTTGGCACGCATGAAAAGTACGATTTTTCTGGCAAATATTTGAAACTGTGATTATTTAAGTACTCAAATTATACATTGGCTGCCGATAATCGTAATCGTTTACTGATCGAACGATTGTTTCGATATCATTTTTATACTAACTCAATCGTTGTATGTAATCTTTTAGAAATCTGAAGTGTAATTTATTATGAAGCTTAAACCGAAGTCTAACAAATGTCTAATAAAAAAAAAGATGTAAATTAATGTCGATGCAAATCTGATACTTCCAGTAAATAAATAAGATTTTCATCCACGATTGCAGTATTTTTATATTTAATTTTTTTTAAACAAAATATTATTATTATTCTGTCAAAAGTATATTCTGAAAGCTGCACGAGAAATCAGTAGATACACGCGTGTGATCTAATTTAAACAAATTGTAAATTTTTTTCCGAAAGTTTTACAATTCTAAGTACATAGTAGAAAATTTCAAGGTTCCGAGAAATCGACTATGAATGCAAAATTTCTAACGCAATACCTAAGAGAAGGAAAAATTAATCCATTATTGTGTTCATTTAAAACGAACTGATTTGTATTCATTCTAATTTCCACTTATAATAAAGAACTTTGTATTCAAAATTTATACAAAAATAATGTTTTCCAATCTTAGGTTATTTGGACAGATGTAATTCTAAAAAAGAAATTATATTGTTTTTCAACATCAAGTAATACGTTGTCAAAATGGTATAAATATAATTCTAAAGAAATTATTTTCTATGTTTATAGGTAGTGTTAATTTAATTAGTGCTAGGATATTTAAAACAGAAGTTAACTAGAAAAAAATTTACCGATAGATGTATTGAGCATTACTCCTATTCCTTGAAATTCTATATTATTTTTTAGTATATTGGAATCTACTCTTTTTATTTATTTAACTTATATTTTCACGTATTTTATTGAAGATCAAAAAATACAATAATTTAATTAACTATAATAAGTAATTAACTGAGATCTAAATTACATTCTAACAAATTAACTCTCAATTCATCACCGTCAAACATTTTTATTAATCATAAAATATAAATTGACATCGCGAAACTAACAACACAGGCACTTTTCTTTCCTTGTAACGGTATGGATACCGCATTCACATCTAACAATTCATATTAAATTATAATTGTATTTTTAAATAGGAAAATTCTAGTGTTCTGAAGGTCAAAAAATATTTTTATGTTTTATCAGTGATGAATATACAGAAATATATTATAAAAGTTTTATTTTAGATTATTGATGCTAGAGAATTGAAGACATGGTAATCGAAAGTTAAATATCGACTAAATACAGTTTTTGAGCCCATGAATAAAAAATTTTATTCTTAAATGCGAACTACATAAGTCCATTGAATTTTAAAAATCTTTAGGAATTTCTTCAATGTATAATTAAAATGTAAAATAATTTATACAGACACGATATGATAACATAATAAAGCTTTTATTATTGTAATTCTGTCTATATATATACCAAATATATATGTTTAAGCTAAGAACTGGCCATTATTTAGATAACAACACCAGCGCAGAAAATCATCAGCAGTACTAATTAACCTCTAAAATTTTTTTAGCCCAAAAAACCACTGAGCTAAAAACACACGATCTCTTTTGAGTTTCTGATAATCTAATATTGTGTTTTGAATTGAATTATGACACATTAAGTTGTTGAATAAGATATATCAATATATAAATCTAGTGAGAAATAATTGTAAATTAATTTTAGCAGACTAAGGTCAGATTTTTATTCTATAGCAGTGCTGAACTGACAACTGATGAGGTGTATTGTTTCACTATTTACAAGTATATATAAAAATAAATAAATAATAATTAGTATACTCATCTTTGCTGTAATATTTAATATAAATATATAGTAAAGGTAAATTGACCGCTTAAGTTTATAATACATTGTTGCACAAAAATTTTTAATTATAATTGAAAATCTATTGAAATCCAGATATTATCAATATAAGCTGATATTTGAAAGAGAATGTTGTACATGATTTCGTAGCAAAATCAGGGGAAAAAGTTTGTCAATCTCCATATGCCTCTTTGTAACTTGAAAACCTTCGCTATAAATCCAATTAAGCAGCCATTTAAAAATCAAACTAGCGGTCTTGACATTTATGAAAAATATTGAAATCTGCTTTAAAATCCTGAAGAAGAGGAGAAAAAAACGTAACGAACTTTTTATCGTAATTTAATCGTAAATTGAAGCCTATACTTCATTGACAATAAGAGACAAATTTCTAGTTTAGCGTTAGAACTATATACGAGTACTTTAACATCCGAGTCTGACTAATGTGTCCTCGACTATACTATACGTTAATTACATTGGCTATCGATACATATATAGTATCTAACTCTGTGTTTCTCAATCCTTTAGCGATCTTTAATCGATTGCAAAGAATTCTGAAACCGCTTCAGAATAAAAATAAAATTATATTATTTGAATAAATTAACAATATTAACATTGTATGAATTATAAAATGAAAAAAGAAGTGCTATAAACCTTAAATACAAAAAAATCGCCCAACATTGCTATTTATAAATTGATGAACTAAATACTGTTGACAGCTCTTTCCATAATTATATTAATATTAATAAAAAAAAATTGAAGTAAAATTGAAACCAATTTTTCTAATTAGACTTAAATAAAATTTGTAAAAAATGTCATTTTTCTAACGATTTCCTATTCCAAATCAATTTCAACTAATATTAACATATCTACAATAAAACAATGCGTTTAGCAAAAACAATAAATTTCTAATAATACATGCAAAAAAGAAGATAATTACATTGTGAGTGTATACAGAAAATATATTCCTTTTAAAAAATCAAACTTTTTATTTTTTAATTGCAACTGCATTATTCCTTCCAAGCTACCAAAACTGTGCGCAAGTAGATAAATATCGCGTTAGGTCAGACATTGTAGATTCGAACACACGTATATGTACATTATTGTAATATTATGTACACCTTATCGAAATCAAATAAGTCACTTTGAAGCGTACAATTATTTGTTAATTTACTGCTATCGTACTCAATCACTGATATTTCACAATCAAAATTTTATAATTGATATAATTATTCCTATACAAAGAGAATTGCTAATTATCCATACACATATATCAATATTACCTTTTAGTTCAATTTTCTAATAACGTCGGCTGTTACATTAAATCAAAGAGATAAAAAAAAGAATTTTAAATCTAGAGACTAATTTACAAACTTTTGGTCTATATAATATATACATAGTTTCAACTTTACAAGCCGGCTGTCTATATAATGGATTCATCGCAACGTCGACGTCTACATAAAGTGTATTATTATAGCTTCGAATTTGTATTCGCGAAATGATCGATCGCGTAAATATACCTGACAGCCGTATATATACATATACATATACATGCATACATATACATGCGCACACACACACACACACACACACACACACACACACACACACACACACACACACACACACACACACACACACACACACACACACACACACACACACACACACATACCTAAGAGATTGGCGTTTCTCTTTGCCGGCGTATAGATCGAGCGAATTTAAAATGCTTGATAAGATTCCAAGTTTGTATGGTATAAAGAAAAAGTTATCGGCGTTAATAACGCCGCGCGCAACTATGCACACGCGCACATGTACATATATATACATGTATGTATATACGTACAGACATACAACGCCGCGTTCTGATAAGATCGTTTATTGGCCAATTTGATTACTCGCAGATGGAACTTGCGTTAAGGTGTAGATTCCGTTTGTCTTTAAGCTCGCAGTATTATACTTTGGATTATCCAGTGTCTTGTAAAAAAAAATACAATAATAATAAGTGTTTCGTGTCAAATTTACATTGGAAGCTGTTGTTTTTTTAAGAATCCTATATAACGCCACTTTGGAATGTTTATCAATGTTTTTTTCATTATTTATTTAACTTGCGTATTTAAAAAACTTTGCTCACGTTAATCTTGTATACAGCACACCTTTTTACGACGGAACGAGAAGAGATTATAAAGTCATCGGCGTTAATAACGCCGCGTGTATGTATATGCATGTGTGTGTGTGCGTGTGTGCGCGCGCGCGCGTGTGTGTGTGTGTGTGTGTTGAAACGTCACGCTTGACGGCGTAGCGCACCTATCACTTTGATAAAAAGATTTTTTTTTTCTATTTTTTTCTTATATTTACTAACTGACACACACACACACACACACACACACACACACACACACACACACACACACACACACACACACACACACACACACACACACACACACACACACACAGAGTATGTATGCATGTATGTATGTATGTATGTATGTATGTATGTATGTATGTATGTATGTATGTATGTATGTATGTATGTATGTATGTATGTATGTATGTATGTATGTATGTATGTATGTATGTATGTATGTATGTATGTATGTATTGTATATGTATATATATATATAAGAAGCCTTAATGTTATGTAGACAAAATTATGTTTTGTATATACATTATTTATGGGGATAAAAACGAATAAAAGTGAATAAAGTCATTTGAGGGGGCGCGAAATAAGTTTTTGGAGAAAACATAAGTCGCTCTATGTCAAACAAATTCTGATTCCTTTATTCGATTAACCATTTTCATTGTTACGTATGTTTTTATGTGTATATATATATATATATATATATATATATATATATATATATATATATATACCGTTGATTATATCTGAATAAACATGTAGATATATACAAATACGCTATTATTCACGATTTAAAGCTATAGTATTTGAAGGATCATCAGAAAAGTTTTAATCATCTATATGACAATAAACTATGATAGATTCAAATTATTCAAGTTCAAGTATGGCAATATCACTAGACAAATATCTACGTGTCCTCTATTCTCTTTCTTTCCTTATATTAACACACACTGTCTCTCTCTCTCTCTCTCTCTCTCTCTCTCTCTCTCTCTCTCTCTCTCTCTCTCTCTCTCTCTCTCTCTCTTCGGTATTATTATTAATTTTCAATTGGCGTTGTATGATATTATTACTATTACTTCAACAGTATTAATTATTCACACATTTTACAAATCTTTATATTTTAATTTTATAACGAATATTTTGTACCGAGGGGTAAATAAATATCTACCGATTCATCTATATATCTATATTTATCTATAAAAATCTAAGAATTTTTTTAATGAAATTATGCGTATCAATAAATAAGTAGAACAATACTATTTTCTTAATACTCTTTTGTGAATGAGCTAGACATTCAATTTATTTTCTTAAATATTTAAATTTAATATGTTTATCATTTATTTGTATAATATAGTCAATAATTCTTAATTTGGTTAAGAGTACAAAATAAATTTAATTTCTCAATTTTTTAAAATATTATGCTAAATTTTTTTTAAAATTATATATATATATATCAGTAAAAAAATTAAGAAACTTAAGAAAATTTAAAAAATTAAGTTATATTATAAATCCATACTAAAAAATTCTGATATCAAGTAAATATTTACTTGAAAGTAAATACTTCCTTCATTTAAAAAGTTACTTTCTCAATTTAATAAAATAATTTACTTGTACAAAACAAGAAAATAATTACTTGATAAGTCGTTCTTTCAGTGTACAAATAAAAACTTCTTTAAATCATATAATTATCTTAGAATTATAAAATACAGTAGCTGTTACATAATATTAAAAATAAAACTTAATAATAATTATTTTTCAAGAATTTGAATTCGCCAATTGAAAGTACTGTTTTCTATTTTAAACGTCCCGCAACTAACTTTGACGTGATAGTAATGACATGATTCCACTGTGAATACAATGGGTTATTAATTTTATACTTAATTAGAAGTTCAAATTGTGAATATTATGAATATTAGAGCAAAAAAATTAAAGTATTTAGGTCATATTAAATCTTAGTTATGTTCCACTGATTTTCATAAGCATATGGTCAATATTAATAGTATAGTGTATTAGTAATCAAACATTTGAACATTGTATGATTCTATAAATTAATCATTTTGAAATAGGAATGCACAATATAATACTTTATGTTGCATTGATTGCACAATAATTATAAGTGTGTGAATATTATATATATATATATATATATATATATATATATATATACATATATATATATATATTTCATTAAATTTTCAGTTCTGAAATAATTTTATTGACAACCTCATAGAATTCATTGACCAATATAACAAAATACTTGTTAATCAATCAAAAGTAAAATTTATCAAAATTGTTGCAAAAGCTAGAAATATGTATTAAATTATAAAAAAAAGTTTCTAAAATACTTTCAGTAGTAGGTGTTTAAGATAGAATTAAAAAAACAACTACAATTTGTAGGAAATACAATTAAGTACTTTATACACTTATAGAATTTACGGATATAAACACTAAGTAAATTATAGAATTTCAAATATACACAAAAACTCTAATAGATGCAGGAAATTAAAATTAGAAAAGAATCATTCTTAACATCAATTTTTATTTTAACTTAATTTTAAAATGATTCGTTTGTATTAACATTAAGCAAAAATATACAAATAAATACATAAGAATTCACTATTTTATATTTAGATAAGATACTCATTGCATTAGAATCAATATATACATATTATTTTAAAAATCACGCATTTGAGTAAAAGCTCATTATTAAATAAACAAAATTTAAAGTTACATTTTTCAAGTAATTGAATGAATTATTTAAATCTAATTATTGTCATTAAATATTAGTAAGCCTAAAAATAATTTTGAAGGAGTATTATATTTTTACATACTGTAATATATATATATATATATATATATATATATATATATATATATATATATATATATATATATCAATACAGAAATCTGCTAAAGAAAATTTTAAACTGATAACTATAAAAG
This sequence comes from Sycobia sp. Sy_11, assembly GCA_018907035.1. Classification (NCBI taxonomy): domain Eukaryota; kingdom Metazoa; phylum Arthropoda; class Insecta; order Hymenoptera; family Epichrysomallidae; genus Sycobia; species Sycobia sp. Sy_11. The sequence goes on from JACCIC010000133.1 coordinate 352,129, forward strand.
TAAGAGAGAAAAAAGTAGTCTTCCAAAATTTCAGTAACCCGAACCATCAAATTATAGAAAACTTTTCTTTACTTACACGTGCGGCACAGCCTCTCGCTTTTTTAAGCACACACGCACTCGCGCACACCGTACCGTATATATTTATGTTTGAATATATAAAATCGTTTTACACTATATCCTCCGACAGCGACGGAGATCGGATGCGAAATGATCACGGGAGGACACACTCGCGCTATAACACAGTCGACGCTATATAGATATATATTAATAAGAGTCGCGCGTTCATAAACCGCGCGCGCGCTCACGCTCGTGTCCGTGAACTAATAAAAAGGCTCGGAAATCTCGGGACGCACTATATATATATATATATATATATATATATATATATATATATATATATATATATATACACGAGAGACCGGCAAGACTCGCGCGCACCTGACGATCGTGCGGCGGCGCAGCAGTATGTGTGCGCGCGCGCAAACAGCCGGAGCGCGTTTTTTACTCCATTGATCAGGACTTCCCAATTCCCTGGTCCGTATAATTACGGTACGGTGATCCGGTCGTATTATATAGAAGTTCTTATTTTATATAAATATGATGTATATTGTATTTATCGACATTTGCGAGATCACTAGAACAATGTCCTGCCCCAAAGTCCTACTTATATTTTTTTTTGTTTTATGTTATTTAACGTCAGTTAAGTAATAAGTACGTTTAAATCAGTGATGGAGGTCTACGATGTGTTTGTAAACAAAGCACATGTAAATTATTACAGCGGTGCCTGTGTCAATCGGCCGAGACCGGGATTTGAACTCGGATCACCAAGTTACTAGTCCTTCGCTCTAGCGAACGAGCCATCGTAGGCCTCAGAATTATATAATTAAATTATATGGTAATTATGTAATTAAATCGTTATTCAATTTAATTATGTAATTATGTAGTAAGTATGTAATCAAAATTTAATTAAAAATGGACCCTCAAGATGAACGCTTTAAGTCAGAGAAAAATCAAATGTTTGCATCGAAAAATTCTGAAAAGCCGAAAATTTCAACTGAATAATAGCAAAATGGTGGAGGAAACTTCAATAATAAGGTCGAGTATATGGGCAGTTACTGCTGCAAAAATTATCTATTTATTCACAGTTGACAGAGTAGTAAAAACAACATAATACCTACGATATTACGTTACGATAATACTCGTATATGTATTTCGTAGAAAATTACTCATTGCCAAAAATGAAGATTAGTATTGTGGACTGCTTTTTAAAAATTGTCACAAATCACTCCTATTTAAGGGTTAGAAAGTCGTTAAAAGAAAAGATTGTTTCTTCCATTTTCCTAGTAATAAGGATGAATTTATCTTTAATATAGCCGGTGGTTTTTTTTTATTAAAACTCACTACAGAAAGTTGTTTCAACTCAATATTTTTTTTAGAATTTCTAGGCTTGGAGATGATTTCACTTCTTCCAGCCCTTATATGTTTGCTTACCACTTGGGTAAGTACTTGTTGCTCATGAAAACGTATTATATTTTGTGAGGCTACTTACATAGAAAAATCAGAGAGAACAACTTTTATATCTGTTGAGATTTTTTGAAAAATCTCTTCTAGAAATTTTTGAACCCCTTAATAGAGGTGATTTTTGAAAATTTCCAACAAAAAAGAATATTGCTCATCCTAAAGTTTTACAACGAGTTATTCGATATCAGATACATAACAGGTGAGCTAAAAAGTTCGTAGACTAACATAGTAAAACACTTTTTTTGGTAAAATTGGGTTTTATTATTCAATACAGTTGCTTTCAAAAGTGATAAAATGATTATAACCATTTTTAATTTGATGATGAATTTTTTGCCAGTGAGCATTTTTGTAAGGTCTGCAAACAAGAAAAAGTTACTGAGGGCCAGAATAAGAGAATACCGTGAATGAGAGAGAAATTTATAGCCTAATTCATACAATTTTATAATCATTTTCCTTGATTTGTGACACGATGCATTGTCTTGATAAAGCAACACTTTTTTCCTCTTCAAATATAAATGCTTTAACAACGCTACGCAATAATCGCTATTGATGGTATTTCCATTCTTAAGGTAGTCGATGAATATTATACCACGGGCATCAGAAAATATTGATGACATAAGATTACCATCCGACTGATGTGTCTGTCCACCCTTTAGATTCAGTTTTTCGCTTTGGGTCAGACTTTCGCTTTGGCAAACTGTCAATTGGACTCTGGAGTTTAGTGACGGACTCATATTTCATCCATTATAATTTATCGACAGAAAAAATCGTCTTTAATATGGAAGAATATCATTAAACATTGCTTTGAATCATCAACACGTTATGGCTTTTGATCGAGTGTAAATACACGCGGCACCCACATTGCACACAACTTTCGCATATCCAAATATTCATGCACGATATGTACAACACATTTCTTTCATATTTTTAGAGTCTCACCTATCACGATCAACTTCACTTTACGATCATTGAAAATTGTTTTGTGGGCTTTTTTGTCGATGCTCATTTTGCTTCGTTTAAATTTAGCAAACCATTTCTCAACGGTTGATTTTCCTAATGCGGAATCGAAATAATGTTTATCCAGCCAAGTCTTGGAATTAACAGTATTTTTTCGCGAAAAAGCAATGTTAGATTAACACACAAAATACTTCTTTTATCCATTTTTTTCACCATCACAAAAGTTGCTTTACTCACAATGCTAAATCTCACGAACCAATTTTCCAATAGCTGTCAAATTTATATACGTAGCTTTGAAAGATTGAAGTTCTCCGTAAACTCTATGCAGAAACAGGCAAAAACAGATAATTTGTGAGATCACTTTTTTAAATAAACTTTATCTTCCATATGCAATAGGTTGTTCCTAATTTTTTGCGTATTTTTGACATTTTCGCATCTTTATCTTAACAAATAGATAAGTCTGTTCAAAGGAATTTAGCTCTACCACCAATACACTATGATGCCTACTCAATGTCAACATGACTCAACTCTTTTTAGGAACGGTGCAGTACCTCAAAACTTTAAGAAACTCATTTTGAAGAAACATTACCCATAGAGATATCCGCGACTTTATCTATTTCTTCGGCAATGTAAGATGGAGCTTTCGCAGTCGGTAATAATTTTAAAGTAAATCCCATTTAAATATAATTCAAAACGTTTAATCGTATTTATAACAATGGACTTAAACACTCCAAATTCATGTTACTTTGAATCGAATCCAATGGTACTTAATCTCCGTCGGAGTGGTGCCTCCGAGTCCTCTAATGATCTCGCTTTGTAGATTTTCATTGAAATCAGTGTGACCTTTTATGCGTTAAGGAACTCCATTCATGCACAATCCGTTATTGTCTTCTCAAATTCGCATAATCTAATGAATAGTGATCTGTTTTTGGAAATGAAAAACATCACTTATTTTGGTATAGTTTTTTAATTAATGTGGTGATTTTTTCAAAAGATTTAAAATTTTTGCAAATCCCAGATACAATCAAAGTACATCTTTCGAGATTGATCACGCAGTAGATGATCTGTTATTCCATTGATTAAATCTTCGATTAATGCGACCTGTGATATAGGCAGTTGATTTGTTCCTATGACAAATATTCATGGAAGTTTTTTCAGCTTCTCCAAGTGTGCTTTTCAAATTCCCTTTTCAATATTAATGTTTTCGGCCGATGGCCATATATTTTCAGCATTTCATCCATTGAGATCTGTTTTGCTTTTAAATGAAACAAATCAGCAGCTAAGCCTTGTCAGATGATCGAAATTTTTGTTCTTTTCTTGTCTTCTTGACATTTATAATAACATGTTTGCGTCTAGCTCATTTCCGGAGGACTGAAGAAACGCATAGATTCATTTCATCCCCAAAAGTAATGGATCCAGCTTAAGACTTATCGCTCTCACCTCCTGCGTATGCAAGCTTCTCGAGACGATTGTAAAAAATAGAGTAGAATAGTGAATAGAGAAAAACAACATATTGCCTCTCACTTAACATGGTTTTCGAAAAGGTCATTCAATCGCAGATAATGTGAACAACCATACATGCAAAGTTGAAAAAGTATTCCTAGATAAAAATAGGTTCTAGAGGTTTTCTGAGATTTTCAAGGAGCCTTTGAAAACGTTAAAATAGATTTACTTCTGCATCAACTCGCTTTAATCGGTTTCTCCGAACGCTTAATTAAACTTGAAAAAGGCTTACCCAGAAAAGAAAAATTTTCAGTGATTCGCTTGGAAATGATCATAGAATGGTATATAAGGGTGTACCACAAGGCGTTGTATTGAGTCGTATTCTCGATTCCATGTATGTTTCAAAAATAAGAGAAAACTTACAAAAAAGTGTAACTGTCTCGCAGTTCGCTTAGGACATTGCGATCTACTTAAAATTTCGAAAGTTAAATCGTACCAGAAGCATCGTGCAAAATGCTGTTATATTATTCGACAACAACCTTGGCGAGATAGGTCTCTAACTCGCAGCTGATGAAACTGTTCTATTACATTTGAACAAAAAAACATCCAACCGAGTGAAATAGATATAAAAGTTGGGAAGTGCATCATAAAATCTTCAGAATCAACACGCTTTTTCGGAGTTTTTTCGATTATAAGCTATCTTTTTATCGGTATGTCGATTATATTTTAAAGTGCAGTACCAATGCATTAAATATTATAAAATACTTGAGTGGCGTTTGGTTGGGTGCTGACCCGAATACATTAATCACAATATACAAGAGTTACATTAGATCACAAAAAAATGTGCAAGACAAAATTAAAAAAATACAATTTCAAGCTATAAATGAATTCTCGGATATCGTGCCAACTCCAAAAAATAATTTCGCAGAATCTAAAATGCCTTTTCTGAAAAAACGATAAATTTTTATTCAAAATACTTTCGAACGGCAACTCCGAGACCTTTCATTGCATCAATAAATTTTACGAAGTCTGTAAAAAGCACCTATCAAAAAGAAGGATACTAAATGACATCGTTCACTCCTGCCTTGACGGTGAGAAAAAAATTATTTCTCATTCAAACTATACTATATTTTGTCACGATTATGAGACTCTCATTTCTTCCCTCCCTATAAATCTTGTCTTCGGTGCCACTCTCAAAAATTCTAATCATAGAAACAATATAATCAACGACACTATTAAAGCACATAGCGCACTAGCTATTTTCACCGACGGCAGTATGACTTCGGCAGGCGTAGGATGCGCTTGTTATTCTCCGTACAACAAAGTTATAAAAAACAAACTAAATCCTTCTGCATCGGTTTTTACAGCAAAACGCGTCGGCCTATGCGACACGCTTGATTTAGAGATTAATAATAAGCAAAGAAATATTCGTATTTTTTCCATATTATAACCAATCCTTTTGTATTAGAAATCAACAAGAAATATTTAACATATATGAAAACAAAAAATATCTCCACCACTCTACAATTGTTTTGGATTCCTTCGCACACGAATATTGCAGGAAATACATCCGTAGATCTGTGTGCTTGTGAAGCTACCTCGAAAGAACGCATAGACTCTAGCGAAGTTCCTTTCATTGATTATAATGGCACTATTAAAATCATCTGTCATTCCCAAACCAAGGAACTTGTGATTTCAGAAGACAATGCCAAAGGGAAAAAACATTTCCGAAAATTTTTTAGTTACGGTTTAGCTTAGCTACTGTTGCTTGAATGAGAGCTAGTCACTATCATCTAGCCTTCTCACTTGCTCAAATTAACGTAGTTTCCATGTCTATCTGTTAGTGCAATGAAGCGGAAGAAGGTTTAAACCATGTTTTATGGAAATACAAAATTCATGAAAAACATCGGAGCACCCATTCTGAAAAATTGATTTAAATTAAAATACTGCCTGCCAATGAACGTAGAATTGTTAATAGAAAAGACAGATCTACAAGGTTGTCAATATATTTTTAATTTTGTCAACAATTGTAATTTAAACATTTTATTTTATTACTCTCAAACAGCGCATGATAAATGTAAAAGTAAAACTGTAACACTAAAAGATGTATTATGTATGTATACATATATTAATTTACACAATCTATGTACTACTATTTGCTTCTACTTAATGTACCGTTATGTGTCAAGCTGAAATATACCGAAATAGAATAAAAAATCGAATAAAGAATCGAACGCTTAATAAAAAAAAAAAAATTAGAGAGAACTTACACTGAAGGGTGTTACCATTCAGACTCAGTGACGAATCTGAAACTGCCTTCCGTTTTGTAAGGGATTTAGAGGGATTTATTATATTAACTAAATTAATGTTGGAACTACAATAGAGATGAAGCTTGCATTTCTCCGATATTCATTTCTTTCCCTATAATACAGTCTATAGCTCAAAAATTCTGACAATACAGCCGTCATCGGCTGATTCATAATAATACACACAGTACAGCGATTAATTGGATATTTTAAATTTTTCGGTCACCTTGGTATTTTTTCTCAATTCACAATTATACAAGCAGAGAAGTGCGCGACCTGAGTGAGTGACTGACAAATTCTGCACTCGAGCATACGAAATGTAACATATATCAAATTATCAAGCAGTTTCAATGCACTTTACAGAATATAGACCTGGAAGCATTATACCGTGCAGTATAATGTAAGAGAGAGCTCGAAGTAGTATATAGATTTCCTATCTTTCTTTTACAATCACTGTGAGTAGTTCTGTATTTTTATAATTAAGCAATCACTGCTTTTGCGCAGAAGAGAAAGAAAAGATATTAAATATTTTTATCTCTCTCTCTCTCTCTCTCTCTCTCTCTCTCTCTCACCCAGTATGAAACTATCCTCTATTTCTCTATTTTATATACTACATCCAATAGGTCCATATGATCTAAGCAATACACCGATGACTCTGGGGCGGGTTTTCCTAGTAGGTGGACGTAAAAATGACATATTTTAAAATACCCACTTTCTCGTTAAAAATGGATTCGGAATTTGGGAACCAATGTTTTATTAGAATGTTTACAGCAAATGAAGGTTGCAGTCAAAAATTTCGTCCGACGCTTTGTTTCCGATATAATCAGCATTCTAGATGAAGAAAAGAATTTCTGATAAAAGTGCAGTCAGATTGTCCTATACTAAGAAAATTCATTTTACTTTCAATATTTTAGGTTTTACATTTCAGGTTCTATAAAGATCATTATAAAAAAGGGCAGTTTGAATGTTAACGATAAAAATATTTTTTAGTTTATTTATAGTGATGTTCACCTTCAAATGCTGATTAGGTAAGTCGTGTTGAGGCCAAGGAGTCTCAATTCCGTAATTCCTTAGGATCCTATTCCCAAAACTGTTAGTCCAAGTTATTGCAATTCCCAAAGATAGTTATTTCTAAAGATCAGTTTTTTAAAAAGCACGTTATTCAAAAATATAAAAAATATGACACTAAATTAATATAATAAATAAATATTTATATATCGTAAATAATCAATCTTTAGTACTAAAGCGCAAATCTAGGTATAAATTGTTCTTAATAAAATATTATTATTATTTATATATAATATTGAAGTAATTTTTGAAAAAATGTCTATAAAAAATGACTTTTAGAAACAATAACTTTTGGGGGAAAATTTTCTTTGGAAAAAATTATTGTCAATCGAAGAATCTTTATAATAACAAATATTTGTATATATAATTTAATTTAGATGGAAAGTTAAAAATAGTCATAAAATATGTATATTTATCAAATTAATAGTAAATTGTACATATTCAATTGTAAAGTTTATAAATTTTCTGATTCAGTAATGAAATTAATGTTAAAATAAGTTTGTATTTTTCAATTTTTTTTTAAGAAGAAATTTTATGCATATAATGCAAATACTATCGACTATCATATTATTGTTTTCCATTAATTACATGTATTCATACTTTCAGTAAATAATCGATGATATTCTTAGAAATCTTAAAGGAAAAATTTATGGTTAGTTCAGATGCATTTTCTAAAATACATATTATTCTTCCGATTAAGGTAAATATGTCTAAAATTGAACTAATGTTAAGATTATATCGCTATACCTATTATCTTCCATAGAGAGAACTTCCTTATTAAACGCAATCTTGTGCATAAGATTACCTTCAGATTTCATATACCGATATTTATATTGTACGCGGAATTATATATTGTTTCAACAAAAAAATAAAATATTAAAAAATGCATTTGTTAAACGAATGATAACATTAACTATTGTTTATGTTGTATCATTATTTTAAAACTCGCAAAAACTAGAAAAGACTATGATTTTTTGCAGCCCAATAAGGCAATAAACTGAAACATATCAGAATATATAAGAAATTACTCTTCCTGTATTGTGTATCAGAAATGAGATCAGGAAACTTTTCTCAATCCGTGCTTTCACTCCATTCCACATTTGGGAATTGAGAGGAATTGGTTTCGCGTCTAGAGTGTACGTAAGTATATGCGTGGTGGTGGGGCTGATACGAGTTCCAAAACCGTTTGAAACTATTTTATTTATCTACTTTATATGTATAAACGTTAGGTTCATCAAGTCAAGGAAAAAATCAGAGGAATGGTATCATTAGCATTTAATAACCATGAGTGAAATATATAACTTACATTTACAGTTATTCTATACAAGTCTTATCGATTTTAATTGCAATTTTAATTGGCATCGTTGGATGACACCCTGGACAATTTAAGTAGCGAAATATCTGTGTGATTGAAGTTCTATTGTGATATTTGATCTTCGGACTCGTCATCTTGATATCTTTCGTAGACTATTTTGTAATCGTTATCAACTTCAACTAGCGTTTATTAATAACTGTCGTTATCTTTGGTATCAAAAAACAATTAGCATCCTAAAATACAAAGGTATGCTTTACGGTATTTGCTTATAGTTAATACAATCTTCGTGGAAGAAAAGTTCTCACGACTAATTATGTTAGATAGCAATTATTTCCCTTTAATCACCAACGTATATCAAATATCTATTGAGATCTAATCGTATTAAAATCAAATTATCTAGTTACATACTGTGATCTTCTGGAGCCTCTTACTAGGCCTTCCGGATCAATCCACAGACTAGTCAACAACTGCGACCGCCTCGGCGTCTTGCGCCCTTCTCTCTGCTTTGTGCTTCTTGTGTTTACACGAGTCTCTTTCCTATATAAAAAATCAAAACGAGCATTCTTTCGCCAACCGTCACCCAACGCAGATCAACCCATATAATATATATATATACAATTCAAGATGTGTTTGTTACACGTTACTTAATAATTTATATAAATATAGAATGGTGTACTATACATATATATGTATGTGTGTATATATATATATATATATATATATATATATATATATATATATATATATACGATTTAAGTAATAAATATTTTTATCGATCCTACAGTTTATACTATAATATATTGTACTAAAATAATTACATTCAGGCTGTCCTTGTTTATAATCTCCCCCGAAGAATCTGAAATAGAAATTACTACTAAACCTAAAATTAAGTTAGATTAAAAATTAAAAATAATAAAAATAATAAAAAATAATAAAAATAAATTTTATTCTATGTTAGCAAATGATAATGTAACTGACTCCCCCACCTTAAATTTAAATTTTCCTTCGATTCCCAACGTTTCGAACCGCTACGGTCTTCAAGGACTAAACAATTTAGTCCTTAAAGCAGTCATATTGACCTTTGTTAACATAGAATATAGTTTATTAATTTTATCATTTTTATATTTTTATCTAATTTTATTTTATTTTTATTAGTAATTTCTATTTCAGATTTTTAGGAAGTGAACTCTTACGTACGAATTCTACAGGGAGTTTCGTGTTTGGATAGTTGAATACGATGTCCAGTTGCTTCAGGATGAGTTTTACGGAGCGTTTCGTGTTCGGACGGTGAAATGCAATGCTCAGATTTTGTTGCATTATAATTTTTTCTTAAAAAAGAAATATTGCAAATACAATATAATACTTTAAATATTTTAAATAAGAAGCAAAATATTCAAAATATATAAATATATGGTTATTGCAATCAAGCTATACAATATAAATTTTTTTTATTTCTAAGTATTTCAAAGATAAAAGTTATCTACTTATCAACTTCAGACAAAGAACGCTTTTAATTAATTTTGTTTCTAAGAAAGTGCACATTACTGAAAAGTGCAGAATTTTTAGAGCATATTCTTAACATAATATCATTAATATAAAACATCTTATGAATTTTAATCATTTCAAATTAATAAATAAATTAATCGGTTGTGTTATATTTACTTTCTCAGGATATTTAATTTAAAATTTTGTATATTTAAATATACGCTTTTTTAATTAAACAAATGGTTTATTCATATACCATTAGTTAACTATATATGATTAGCCATTTATAATTAAATGCGATGAAAATATTGAATCCACCTGGCGAAAAATTTTTGAAACATTTTTGATTATAACATACCACATATTAAAATTAATGATATGTTCATTCAATTAAAGTTAATGCATTTAAAAAAATCAATTGGATTTAATAAATTTAAATAATTTCTTATTGGACAATTAATAATGTTTTTTAAAATTAAAAAAATATCGTATCAACTAAATCATTTAACACATTTAAACATATACTTTTTATAATGAAAAACAGTTGTTTATAGTAAACAAATATTTCTTTCTCTCAAGTTGAAAAAAAGTATTTATCTAAAATTATCAAATTTTGTTTCAGTGTACTTAAAATTACAATAAATATTTCAAACAATAGTTATAGATCTTATAAAAATACATTTTTTTATACCATACGTTTCTTTTCTATTATCAACATTTCTCGAGAATAATATATTGGAAGGTATCTATATTTCGTATAATTGGAGAATTGTTCAGAGGATCCCCGGATGTAACTATTCAACTTTTCTGCAAAAATATAGTTTGTACCGAAAAACTGTATAAAACAAAAAATATGTATTTTAATGAGCTCTATGATTTTGGTTTTAAATTTTTTGCAACTTTTTTTATTTTCTAAAATAAATTCAATACATTTATTTATGAGTTTTCATGAATTTGGGAATTAATATTTTATTTCTGTCTAAAACTTATTGTGATATTGTAATGTAATCCACGGTCAAAAAAATATAAGTATAAAAATTATTAGAAATATAGATTAAGAGAACTATCTCGGAAATGACTGAATATGACCACACCACTGACAATGTTTCAAGGGGCCCTGAGGCAGGATTCTTAATTTTTTTCCGCAGAAATATTATCATATGTAAAATTATCTAGAGACAATATATTCTATGTATAAAAATACATTGAATATATATATATATACTAACATTCCCTACGTGTTCAAACGTGTAATACGATATCCTAGTGTCTAGAAACGAATGCCACGGGGAATCTTGTATTTAGACAATAAAATATGAAACTCTCCACAGAAGTCGTTCAACCCCTACCCCCTTGAAATCGTGATGAGACACCTAGACATCATATTCTATCGTCCGAATGCGAAACTTCCCATAGAAGCCGTTCCGAGACACCTGGACATCGTATTCTACCGTCGGCACATGAAACTCCCCGTAGAAGGCATCTCAACACATGGAGATATCGTACTGCATCATACGAATTCAAAACTCTCCATTGAAGTTGTCCCCAAACACCGAGACATCATATTCCAGCGTCCCATAACCACGATAACCCGATATATATATATATATATATATATATATATATATATATATATATACTAGCATCCCCCGTCTCGGCTTCGCCCGAGATAATAATTTAATCGATTTCATAAACAATTCAATAATATCTAAGTAAAAAAGTACTCTATATATAAAAATCTATATTTCTATAAATAATTGGCCATAATTTACCTATCGTCGCTTCTGTATAAAAAGCTGTTTCAATATAGCGTCCACTTCAAAAAGTTGAAAAAGTTATTTTGATGACCATTTTATACAATATATATATATATATATATATATATATATATATATATATATATATATATATATATATGTATATTAAATGCGGCTTCAATAGAGAAAATTACACTTTCGAGTTCGAGCGGTAGAAAAAGATTCCCAAGTGTCTCGAGACTACGTTTACGGAGAGTATCATGTTCGGACTATAGAAAAATTTTTGGTGACGACTGCTATAGAGAGTTTTGTTTTGAGGAATTAGAATACAATGTCCAGGTATCCCAGGCCGACTCGTACTGGGAGTGTGCGTGTTCGAATGATAGACTACGAATCTCTTCATAGCAGTCGTACTGACATACCTGGACACTGCTTCCCACCAACTATACACGACACTTTCCGTAGATGTCGTTCCAGAGCACCTGGAAATCGCATTCTATCATTCGAACACGAAACTCCCCGTAGAAGTTGTCCCGACGTACCTGAACATCGTTTCCTATCAACTAAACACGATACTCCCCGTAGAAATCGTCCCGTCATAGCTGGATATCGTCTTCTATCGTCCGAAAACGAAATTCCCCGTAGAAATCGTTCCAAAACACCTGGAAATCGCATTCTATCATCCGAACACGAGAAGTTGACAATCAACTAAAGACGATAGTCCCCGTAGAAGTCGCCCCGACAAAGCTAGCATCGCTTCCTAACGACAAACACAATACTCCCCCTAGAAGACCTTCGGAAAGACCTAGATATCGTATTTTACCATCCCAACACGAATCTTCCCATAGAAGTTGATTTCCTCATACCTGGACGTCGTTATCCATCAACTAAATACAATATTCCCCGTAGAAATTGCCCAGGGACAACTGAACATCGCATTCTATCATCCGATCACACAACTGCCTATAAAAATCGTCTCGAGGCAACGAGGTATCGTAATCAATCGCCTGTATACCCCAATACAATATTTTTCAATAGAAACCGTATTTCAAATGTTTATATATAATATGTACAATATACATACAATATACATACAATATATATATATATATATATATATATATATATATCGTATATTTTCGTTTTTTCAATTAAATACGGTCAATTTTTTTCGTAGTGATGACAACTGAAATTTAAGCAAAATGTTAGTATCCGAATAGCATATTTTTTAATCAGACGATGGATAATTGCTAATTTATGCAGAAGTGACGACATATTTTATATATATTCATAGTTTCGAGGTTGTTGGTAAAGAAACCTATTTTGCCATCATTTCTTTTGTTCAAACTAAAAAAAAACATAGTTTCTTGTCACAATTCTGAAATTAATATTAATATAATTTATAGAAACAAAACTACATTTCGTCGTCACAAACTATATTTAATATGATTTGGCATAAAGAACTATTCTATAAGAGAAGGAGAAAGAAAGACAGACAAAGAGAGAGAGAGAGATTTTCCCACGTAAGAGAACATAAAATTTACAAAAATCAAAAGATATCCATAAAGGTGTGAGAGTAGTGTCAGATTAACCTGAAGAACAAAAAAGGTAATACCAACTAACACCACATCTTCATTAGGATACGAATCCCAAAGTTGGATATGATCATTCGTTTTTTTTTTTTTTTTTTTTTTGTGACGCGGGGAGGGGAAATCTTCTAAAGACACCTCTATAAGAGAGGTAATGTCGGATTCATGGAGCCTTTGCTCGCATGCCTACCGACTAAAACCCCTCCTCGCAGGGATTCCTACCCGGAGGTATCATTCCCTTTACCTGTTGGGATAAAATATTATTAAACGGAACGATGTATGGGGTGGGGGAGTAGGAGTGGGATGTGGATAGGGGAGGAATTGGTGAGTTTAGGGGCTCTGCCTTCTTGGGCGCAGAGGCTTACGTACGAAAACGAAGCACGGAGTGGCCGGTAGTGGCTGATTGGGTTACGGATCGCTGATCAGGTGGCAAGGCCTCCTGTAGCGATCCGTCGATTTAGGACGGATACTACTCAGGGATTGGATTCCTGAATTCGGGTGCTGTTTAATTGAATCTCTCAGATTTTTGGCGAATTTGTTCGCGTAGTCGTTGAGAGCAAGAAGGTTAGTTTCCTTAAGTACTTGAGTGTTCCTTAAGTACCAAGGGGTGTTCAGGGAAGAGCGTAGCAGCCTCATGTAGGTGCCTTGGAGTCGCTGAAGTCTTTCTAGGGGGATGGACCCCCAGATGAGGATGGCGTATGTGGCAATGCTCCTGATGATGGCGGAGAAGGCTCTGGCCTTTGTTCTGGGTAACAGGGTTTTGCTATGGAAGAAAGGTTTGAGCTTTAAGAAGGCTTCTAGCATTTTGCTCCTGGTGAGGCGGAGGCGTTTGTTCCAAGATAGGTTCCTGTCGAACGTCACTTCGAGGTATTTGACCGATTGGCTCCACGGGATGGAGGAGCCTTTGATCGTTATTTTTGGAGGGGTGCGGTTTTTACGGGAGATGAAGATTGCACTGGACTTACTCTCGTTGATGGAGAGTCTCCACCGTGAGTACCAGTTGATGAGGTGTGGGAGAAATCTGTTTAGCCTTGAGGTGCTGTGGCAGATTGTTTTAGTGGCGTCTATGAGGGCAATATCGTCCGCGTAGAGTGCCGTGGTAATTGTATCGTGTATGGGAAGATCATGGCAGAAAAAAGTAAAAAGTAGGGGGAGAGCTTAGACCCTTGAGGGACGTCGGCTGAAATGGCCTTTGGAGCGGAAAGGGAGTTGCCTACCCTAACTCGAATAAATCGGTCTGATAGGAACGACTTTATTATCCCGATCAAATAATGGGGGATGTCATTGGCAATGAGCGTGAAGACGAGCCCGTCATGCCATACCCTGTCGAAGGCTTGCTGGACATCTAACAGCAGCATCGTTGTGTGCAGCCGTCTGTTTATGTTGTCAGCAATGAGTTCCGTAACTCTGAGAAGTTGGTGACAGGTGCTGTGCTTTGTGCGGAACCCATGCTGACAGTCAGGTATGCAGTTTTTTCTGGTGACCGGGGTGGAGAGGCGTTTTAGGATAACGCTTTCGGCCACTTTGCTTAGGGAGTTTAGAAGACTGATGGGAGGATAGCTTGCGGGGTCGTTGAGGGGCTTCCCGGCTTTTGGAAGACAGACCACTATGGCCGTTTTCCAGGCCTTGGGAAAGTAATGATGTCTCATCATTGCGTTTACGATATTGCAGATGGACATGATGTGTTTGTGGGGGAGGATTTTTAGTGTGTTGTTATTGATTTTGTCAACACCAGGGGCTTTCTTATTTTGAAGACTGCGAATGATGTCGCGTATCTCTTTGGGGGAGGTAGGGGTGATGTCCCTGTTTGAAGGGAGGAAGTGTTGAGCTGTCTGGGTGACATGCTCATGAAAGCGTGAGAGTTCTGGTGCGCTGGGTAGAGGTGAGCACTGATTGCTGAGAGATGATGCGAAGATCTCGGCCTTTTCTTCAGCGAGTGAGAAGGTTTGGCCATTTTGCTTGAGTGGTGGAAGACAAGGGCGACTGCCTCGTATAGATTTTATCACCTTCCAGACGTTTTTGGGGTGAGTTTCGGTTTCAGTGATGAAATCGTTGAAGCGGATATTTCTTAGCTCGTTTATCCGAGAGTGGATGTCCCTTTGTACGGAGTTGAGTTGGGTTTTGAGAGGTGGAGTTCTAAGATGTTGCCATTTCTTCCGGATTCTATTCTTTTGCTTAATTAGCTTCAAACTACCGTCGGGGAGGTTATTATTAGTGCCCTGTGGAGGGCGGGAGAATGTAGCGATTCTAACAGCGTGGGTAATGTCGTTAGACAGGGAGGTGATCTCTTCCTCGATTTGAGAGATCGATAATATGGGTCTGCATCGAAAGGCTGATGTCTCTAGGTTGAATTTGAGATGTAGCCAGTCGATGTGTTCTGTGTGCGACGGGAGAGATATGTGTGATGCATGGAAGGCGAGGATCACCGGGCTGTGGTCTGAGCTCAGTGCACAGATAACCCGGGGGTCGCTTAGGGGTGTGATATTTTTGGTGAGAAAAATATCGAGAATGTCTGGTGCGTGTTGTGGGGAGCCCGGAAAGTGGGTAGGGGAGGGAGGAGCTTCCACTGTAAAATCATGCCGAATTCTTTTTCTGAGGAGGGCGCGGCCGTTGCTGTTTCTGTAGCCGCAGCCCTAAGAGGGGTGCTTAGCATTTGGATCCCTGGCGATGATTGTGGGGGTGTTGCTTCTGAGAAGCAAGGCAAGATCTTTAAAGTTGTTTTGGAATTGTGGAGGATTATAGCATGCCATTACCCTCAAGGGACCTTTTTGGAGGGAAATTTCAACCCCTATTGTCTCGCAGATGGAGGTAGTTGTAATTTCACGGTGGCGGTAGGATTTGTGGACGAGGATTGCCACGCCCCCACCGTTAGAGTGCTCTCTGTCCTTCCTATACGTGATGTAGTTTGGAAGGAAGAGTTTGTGGGATGGGTTGAGGTGGGTCTCTGTGATGCAGGCGAACCCGATGTTTTCCTCCTCCAAGAGTTGGAGGAGTTCTAGAGATCTATTTCTGCAGAGGATGCCGTTTGCGTTCCAGTTGAGGATCTTTATCTCGGAATTAGCCATTATTAGGTCTGCAGAG
Source organism: Sycobia sp. Sy_11 (assembly GCA_018907035.1). Lineage (NCBI taxonomy): Eukaryota > Metazoa > Arthropoda > Insecta > Hymenoptera > Epichrysomallidae > Sycobia > Sycobia sp. Sy_11. The sequence goes on from JACCIC010000133.1 coordinate 368,651, forward strand.
AGCGGCGGTAATGTTCGTGACAAACTGCATTATGATGTTTTGCAGTTCGGACACAATGGGAGGCGAGTTGATTTGCAACGGTGCCGCTGATGCTGCACTGTTGCTCACTATGCTCGCATATGTAGTGCGGGTGGGGTTTGCCCGATTTTTATGAGGATTGGGGGTGATGCTCTTTTTCTGTATGAGCTGCGGTGCGGGGGTGTTACCGGTTTTGGGGGCATTTACCGGCTTCACTAGTTTTTGGGGGAGCTTGTCCTTCTTTGGGGCTTTGGGGCAGCCCCTGTAAGTTGCCCTGTGCTCTCCTTTGCAGTAAGCGCAAGTGGGGCGCGCGTCTTTATTGTCTTTTAGAGGACATGACGGAGTGGCGTGATTTTTACTGCAAAAAGCGCAGGCCCATGTGGTGTGGCAGTAGTTTGCCGTGCGATGATATTTGAGGCAATGCCGGCACTGCGGCGTGCCTTTCGACTTCCTCTTTGCCTCCACTTTTATGTTGAGGCCACCGATGGTGCTTAAGTCGAAGATTGACTTAGTGGTGGGTGAGGAGGGGTCAAGGTGAACGGACACTAGCGGCCAGATTTTTTCGCCGCTACGCATTCGGTGAATTCGTCGTGGGGTGTAACCTTTCGAATTTAGTTCATTCAGGATGTCTTTGTCTTGGATGGCTTTGTTTATACCCTGAATGACTACAACTAAGTCCCGTTCTTCGGGAAGTTGGTTGGTGGTATATTGTATTTTAGTATTTTCTAGGCGGGCCGTTAGGTGCCTGAAGTCGTCTACCGTTGCCGCGTACACCTTGACCGAGCCAGAGGTGTTGACGGCCCGGCGGACGGAGATTCCGGCTTTCTCTATGGCGATCTTTAGTCTTGGCTAAATCATTTTTTAGCGGATGATGACGGGGGTGGGGGTCGAACAGCGATGGTGGATTCTTTTTCAGTGTCAGAATCTAGATCGGAGAGCGTTGGTGCGGATTTGGCAACGCGAATGCGTTTACGGCCTTGCTTTATGAACTCGACTTCTTCGGAGACGGTTATTTTGGTAGCGGGGATGCAGAAAATTGCTGCCTCCTGAAAGAATTCCGTGGCGGACGAGGATGATACAGAAGTTCCGGTGGTGTGGCGTGATGTTGCCACCGATTGAGAGAAGGTTGGGTCTGTTGTGGTGGTGGTTATTATATTTTGTAGGCGGTCAATGTGATCCCGGAGGCCGATGATAATTTCTATCAGCTTTGGGGGGGGGGAAGACCGTCGAGGTCGGTGGTAAGGCCGGTGTCCATGTCCATGGAGTCGAACTTACAAATGAATGGAGGAAGGTTGCCTCCAGTTTGTGATTGGGGGGGGGGGTTAAGGGTAGAGGGAAAGGTGGGGTGTGGGAGATTATAGCTATGAAGAAGTATTTAAATATGTAAATATAAATATAAATATAGGAATGATTAAATTTTAAATAAATATATATATATTAGTTATAGAATTAGTAAAAAATGAGGTAAGTCAAATATAAATTATATAAGTTTAATTTAAGAGAGGTTAGTTTGAGTCTAAGATAGATGAAAATTTAAGTTAAAATTAAAATCAAGTTTAAAGTTAAAATTGAATTAAAATTAAATTAAAAATTAAAAAATTAAAAAATTAAAGTTAAAAATTTTTGAGGTTAGTTTTAAAAAGTTTTAAGAGTTTCTTACAAACTTATAATTTATAAATTATATAAATTATAAATTACAAGTTATGTAAGAGATAAATGAGAATTGATGTGTCGATGATATGTCATGATGACTCATACGATGATCATGAGGATGCCACGACACGTGACGGTGTGTCTGTGGACTGATACGATGATCGTGATGTGGTATCCGTGATGATCATTCATCTGAGCTGGCCTGGTATTAAAACTTTAAGCGGACTACTTTGAGTTGATGTACGTGATTCAAGACACCACGTAGTGGCCCCTGGTGAAACTGCTTGTTAAAACCATTAACTTAATTTATTGATGAAAGTAAAATGATTTTCAATAAAAAACATCGCCTATGTCCTTGCCAAGATAATGTAGAATCTATATGTCAAATTTCAGAACAATCGGTTCAGTAGTTTTTTCGGTCATCGCGTACAAACAAAAACACGTTAAAAACATTACACATAAAAACAAAAAAACAACACAAACATTTATCTTTATAAATTAGTATGATATGATATGATATGATATGATATTATATATATATATATATATATATATATATATATATATATAATTTATTTACGTATAAATTAAATACCACAAATATGTAGGTATTGGTACCAACTGAAATTAAAGCAAAAAATGATGTGCGAATAACACCTTTTTAAAGCTAACGCCGAGATAGCAACTTTTAATACAGAAGCAACGATGTAATAAAGTATATACTATATAATAAAATATGTACTCCTGTAAATAAAAATTATTGAGTTTCGTATGACATCTGAAGTAAATGTTCATGTTTTCATTAATCATAAGGTAATTGATAATTATATTACTATTTAAAAGTAATATAATTGCGAGTTTTTACATTTATGTTTACGTAAAATTTATATTTATAATTGAAAGTTAAAAATTAATATTGAAATTGCGTAATTACTTATAAAGAAAAATCCTTGTAATGAATGTGCCGTCTGGAAAATCTGGTCTTTGGAATATTTGACATTAGAACGAGCTGTTTTGGAGCAACAAGGAACCAACTAATTATTATGATTTTTTATCTTTAAACAAATTTTTCTTAAAAAACTTAATACAATACAGAATAAATCTTAGAAAAAACAAGAATTTTTTAAAAAGTAATTAAGTTATATAGGCACTTACTTTTCTCTTAAAAATAAATATTACAAATATATTATTCTTGTTGCGTTTTTTGAGAATGCTTGATTTGTAATATTTTGGTAAGCATAAATAAAATCAAACATACTTATTTCGAACGGTCGGAATTAATTTTTTGAATCCCTTTTCTTTCCAAAAAACAATATTTCAAAAAAAGTACCGAAAAATTCATAATATATAGTAATAACATTTTGGTATAAGGAAGATTTTCATAAACTTCTAAATGATAGATTTTTAATTTTATTAAATTTTATAATTAGAACAATAATTCAAAATTGTATATTTTATTTTTTCAATTTTCACATAAATATAATTATTACGATTTTTTAATATCAGTAATACAATACTGATAATATTTTTAAATAACAATATAGATTGCAATCATTATAACTTATAAAATTAGCAGAGATACTCTTCTTTTTTTTGTTGGCTTAGCTTTTTCTTTTATTACATGACTAGCAAAGGTTATAAATATACTCATCTGTAATCACTCAATTACGGGGATTACCCAGAATTTTCGACACACTACCTGTCTTCATAAATCATGATTCATTCGTGAATTCAAATGGAACTAATGCATTATATATCACGTTATTCTTTTAAATAATAATATACAAATATTGACATACAAATTTATACGTTTTTAAAGAAATTGCATTTTTATTATATGATAAATTTTATATTTTTGGATAAACTTCTGCAAGTCATTCGCCCTGATTTTATTGCAAATTTATACATGTATATGTTTTTTGTGATGCTCATTACGAATATCATAGTGAGTTTTTGATGGAAATGGAATTGTCCTGACGAAGTTCATATAAGAAAATTCAATTAAAATTTTTTTCATAAAATTTATCAAATTTATTACTAAAAAATTTTTTAAACATTTCAATCAAAAGTACTATATCTTAGCAAAATACGCAATACAATAACAATATTTCTAGAAAGAAAAAATTCAATATTTCCATCTCAAATTACATCGGTGGTTTATGGCTGCACGTTCAAAATTATCCGCTCTCGATTTTGCTGAAAATTTGTACACATATATTTTTAGCGTCACTGATAATGAACATCGTAATAGCTTTCGAGGAAAATGGATTTTTTATGTCGAAAGTCATAAAAATTATAGTTTTCCGTACTTATCTCGGAAAGATTTCAAAACAATATTTCACGCTATAGATATTAAAATACATCTTCGTTTTGTGAAGTTTTCTTTACAAGCAGTTTTTTGGGATAAATTGCATAAGTATGTATAAAGAATTTCTTATTAATCACCATTCAATAACATATATCATCGATATTTCCAAGGACCCGAGGTGGAATATTTGTATTTTTCCATAATAACAACAAATATCGAGTTAAATATCAGTTTCATCGAAAAATAAATAAATTAAAAAATATGTATTTTGATTAAATCTATAAGTGTAGTTGAAAATGCTTTTGAAAATTGTTTTCTTGTTTTGTTTTTCTTTCTAGATTCATTCCAAAAATCATAATTTTTATGATTTCCGACGTGAAAATTCAAATCCATCAAATGTTATTACGATATTGGAAATCTGCTTTTCCGAAATTTATCTTTATTTTTGTATCAAATACAATTTGACACTTTTTTCTTTTTTTCAAAAAAAAAACGTATAAAATCTACAGAGAACGCAGTTATCGCACACACGACCCAAGAAACCAAGAAGGCCGAGCACACCATTTAATATTTTTCTAAAAGTAGAGCCTTGCTGACGACAAGTCATGGTAATGATACTTGTACGAAAAAATCTGGTTGAGGCATGTTAATTCCTTTTAATACCCCCTTCCCCTACTTTCCTAAGTGCTCTAATTCAGGCAGTCGCCGCCCTCTCTCCAGGAGCATCTGGAAAATCGAATATGGATCTAGTATAGTGTATAGCGTTTTAGTAATCATTAGAGCCCATCAATGATCCCCATTTTTGGCATAGATGAAAGAAACATAATAATGTTGGTGCATTGTGAATATAATACGAAACGAATCGTAAGTCGTATTAGTGTCTCGGAATGAATATAAAATGAAATTATTGGGGGTAGCTGGTAGCGTCCGGGGGAAACCCGGAGAATCCTCCTAATTATGTAAGCTGGTAAGAGCAAGTAACAACTGGTAAGCATATGTATGACCGTTGCTATTCATGGGACGATACAAAAGGCCAAGAAAAAAAAATAGTAGATACATATTTTATACTGGAAAATGATTATGGATAAATAATTACATTTAAAAAATTTACTCATGTAACTATAAAAAGTATTAACATACAACGAAATGTATACATTTTTAATAAAATATTATAATTATAATATAAATATTATTCTATTATATATATATCATTTTAGTTCTAATAATAAATACAAAATGTGAATATAATTCAAGGTTATAGATTATTAATTTTATTAAATTTAATATTAAATTCTATTCAAAATGTGTACGTATTAATACTAAAACATTAATATTATACAAAATTTGAGTATATTTGGAAAAAATATCCATTACAAAAATTGATTTCAAAAATTAACTCTAACCATTTCGCCTGACCTTCTCCTAGTTTAAAGAACAGCGAACTGATGAAATAAAACAAAATTTTTAGAAATATACCAATGTTAACTTTGGGAAAAGTTTTGGTCGACATACAGTTGGTGGAAAGGTCTTCCGATCTATTTGCTACTGTGTTTCATATAATGAAGTATTCCTCAAATCTTTGTCTATAATCCAAAAGATAATTATATAAAAAATTAATTTTACTGCTAAACTTTCAAAAATATTACAAAAATTTCTTAAAAAATTTTAGAGCTGTTCGTTTTACATAAAAATTAGTAATTTTAATTTCGATTACAGCCACCTACAATTATACTAATAATCCATACTCCTTAATGAGTCTTTCAGATCATTCTTATTAAAAAAAAGGTAGATTTATATTTTCTCTCAATCAATTTTTCCCAAGAACATTTTTTTCTTACAAATATTAAAATTAAAATTATAATCTATATGAAATATAAATCTATAAAAGTATAAATCAAATCAAGTATCAATGAAAATATAACAATTTATTACAATTTGTTACAATAAGAACAAAATATAAGTATAACAAACGTAAAAATTATATTTATAAATAAAATTTACTATTTTTAGTTTTATTTTAGGATTATCGAGATTTAAGTACAAGGTGTTTGATATTTCCAATAATACGGATTCAATTGTTCCAATGCGTTTTTTCTTGATGGGTATTTTTTTGCGAAGTAAATTTTTTTTTTCAAAAGTAATCTTTGTGGAACGCAGAATTCTTTCTAGAAATAACGCGAACCATTAGCGACTATGACATTGGAATTTATTACAATTTTAATTATAACGTATTTAGAAATTTCTACTTTTATATTTCTACTTTAATATTTGTATATTATCCTTTTTTTATTATTTATGTACGTTTAAAAGAACAAAATGGAATGGAGCGTGACAGCGCGAGCCGATGTAATAGAATCATGGATAAATGCAACTGGAGATAAATTTTATGGTAGAATATTCCGCTGATCTTTGTTATTTGACAGTTGCAGCAAAAGATATGAGGAGAGGACAAAAGAAAAGAAAAGAATAACAAAATAGGTATAGGTAGTATAATAGAAATCATATGAATTACATGAAAATAATGTACTCATGTACCGAAAAATTTTTACACACCTACGTACTGTATATAATTTTAAATAAAAATTAATATTGAAATTGATAATGATAAAATTTATATCATTATTACAATATATATTTTTATAATTATTTAAAATTATATTTTTACATTTACGAAAAATATAAAAAACTATAATAATTAAACAGATTCTATGGTACATAGGATATATTAATAATTCTATACTAAAAAGACTACAACACAACTATTTTTATCAAAAAGCAATCCAAATAAGTATTTAATTCCATAGAAATAAATTTTTTAATATGCGTAAAAAAATTGTTGACTAAATTAATTCAGAAATTTTACTGTGTAATATTAATTTTCCTAATTATATTTACAATTACTAGAAATTGGTTGAATTTTAATATTAAAAAATACTATTTAAAAAATATATATATTTACATTTTGCATGTAGCAAATTTTTAAATACATTTATTAAAATCTTAAGTGCTATTGTAATAAATATAGTATATTAACTGAAACAATTTATTGATAGAGAAAAATTTTCTAGTAAAAATTACAATAGTAACTAGTAATTTGATCACAGACTGTAAAAAATCTAAAGAAATATATGTTTCTCAGAAATGTTATAAGTGAGCATTTGAATATGTACCCTTACTATTGTAAAATTTACAAAATTATCATAATGTTTTAAATTTTTTACAGTCTGGGATCAAATTACTAAATATTATAATTTTTACTCGAATTTGTATCTCTACATATCATCATTTTCGAGAACTCAAAATTATTTATTATTACATAAGCACATTTATGGCGTATTTCACAAAAAGAAATACATGAATTGAATTTAACCTATAAGGTGAATTCGTAACTACAAAGAGTTATTACTATTATTTGTTGATTTGAAGATAAACTCAGGATTAGCGGCACATCCTGGACATGTGTGCAGAGATTCATGTATAAAAATTTCGCAATCCAAGCAAAATATTTGTTTACACTTTTCACAAACATATATCTAAAATAAATTAGTGAAATATATTATGCAAAAATAACGTGAAAATATGTTTGTTCTTTATTAGAAAAAGAAAAACAAGAATCTACCTTTTTATCAGATTCAATAAAAATCTTTTGACAAGCATAACAACTTGTTGGAACACCGTCATATTGCTCTTCTTTAAAATGTTTTATTGGAAATAAATAATGATAGGATCGTGCTAAATGTGGAGCTGATACTAATGTGAGTCCACAAGCTCTACATTCAACAGGTAATTCACAATGTTTACTTAGGCACTGAGGGCATAAATATCCTGGATTTGTGAATCTTGAACTTTCATCTAGTTTGTCTGCATGGCTGATAAATGTTTTGAAATTATTATATTATAAAAGCATACAATATAATTTTAATACTTACCACATACATACAGCCACTGATAATTCTGTTGTGGAGGTATGTAATCCATGATGAGGAAATCCCATTTTGACTAGAGCTGCATCTAATCTCATAGCAGCAGGTGGAGGATCAATATGTGCTGTTAGTTTTTCTTTGAAATGCTTATCATCTAAGACAACTCCATGCTCACCGCCAGTATTTACAGCCATTATTTTACAAATATTCAATTCAGCAGCTAATCCAATTACACTACATCTAACTCCTTCAGATTTTAATGTCTAAAAATATAAAATAATATAAAATGACATACTGTCTATGTTATGGGTTTATGAAGTGTTCTTATAAATGAAATATTTGAACCTGAATTGTTTCTCCAATATCTCCAGGATCACAAGTTGTTAAAGAACCCATAATTAATAAAATTTCTTTACTTGCATGAGATGGTAACAATTTTAATGATTTCAAAGCAAGATCTAATGAATTTTGCAACGAAGGTTCTCCAGTAAATGATGTTTGATGCAGCGTTTTTAAATCCTATATCAGATTCTTCAATGATTATGTTCTTTATTAAATATTAAATATTCTAAATGTAATATACTTTACTTTAATGGGTTTCTTAGAATTTCCTGTGAGATCTGTAATTTTTTCAGCTCTTTTATTTCTTGTAATAATGATTCCTAGTTGACTTATTGGATTTTGATAAAAATATTCATCTATAAAATCTTCCAAAAGCTAAAATATCATTGATATCAAACAAAATAAGTATATAAGCAATTAAATTATTTCATTTGTGGCTGAAATTGAATATAATTTAATTTTTGAACCTTTGATGTACATAAAAAACGAGTTGGTTTTAAATCTTGATTTGTCATTGACTCAGAACAATCAAGAATAACATATAAATGTCGCATCATTCCTAGTCGAGAACCTCCTTTTCTTTCTAACTGTCGTTTTCTTTTGGCTTTGTGAATGATATCTGCCACAGAAGCTTCCAGCATTCCATGATCGTCTTCTTTGATTGCCTCCCTGTGGAGAAGAAAATGTAAATTATACGAATCAAAATAAAATACAATTTATATAGAACTTACCATGTTTTCTCATAACCTGTTTCCCATCTATATTCCTTTTCTTCTTCATCATCAGCCATCTTTTACTACAAAATAAATAATAAATAGTTAATATAACTAGTATATGAATATTAATTCAAAATTAAATTAAAACAAACTTAATTTTAATACTTCTAAAGTACTTGTATACTTTTCACTATTTTTAAGTAAGTAAAAAAGAAAATTATTTTGTAATACTCTAGACATTAATCATAAATCCTTATAGTATATTCTGAACTATCTATAAATATTTCGTGTACTGTATAAAATTCAAAACTTTTGGTGAAATAGTAATTTATATTCGTTACATGATTTGAGAATTTATAGCAATAATAAATCAATAATCTAATTAATTTAATTAATAATATAAATAATTGTTTCATTATTTTGTAATAATACCTTATGAATAATAAAAAAATTGTTTCTATAATTTTCTATTTAAAACGAATTAAGGTTAGACGATTTCAAAATCATAAATAAAACAATATAAGTAAAGTATTATATCGCAAATAAAATGAATCTTACAGTTTTTTTTCTTAATCAAGAGATTTAATTTGGAATAATAATATTATATTTGAATAACAACATAAGTTTCAGATATTTAGCATTGTGAATTGCGGCCGCATATTAAAAACTTTTATTAGATATAAACGGGTAAGTAAGTATCCAAATTGGTGTGAATTGTGCGAACGTTTTCAATCGTAAGTAGATCGCAAGCAACATGTAAGCAACATACCTGCAGCAGAGATATCTCTAGTCATCAAGGCTGCAACACATGGGCAGGTGAAAAGTCTTGTGCAGAGATGCCAGGTGGTAACGACAACTCAGACATGCGCGTGAGAGGCTTTACTACTTCTTGCGTTGATTGGCTCAAATTCGCGCGATGCTTTAAACTTATATGATATGCAATAAGACTGCTAAATAAATAACTGCTAATGTATACCTATATCTGCACGCGCTAAATATTTGTTAACATGTCGACTATTAACAATTAATTAATAAATATTATTAAATAATAATTTTATAATTAATATTTTTGATTATGAATACTATTGTTAATAATATTATTACGGGTATATATTATTTAAAATATTTGCAAAAATGTATAGAAACTTATACAAAGCTATTTGTATGCATTAATAATATTAATAATTTGGGTATCTTATAATGGTCACTGCGAGCTATTGTAATGTTGAATAATAATTTATCATTTGATTAAAATTTATCAATTTATTGACAAAAATAAATAAAATATTATTATTCAATACTACAATTGTTTGCAAGTAATCATTTTACGGTATCTGAATTTATTCCTGGAGCGAACATTAAATAATTACTCTATATTAATATTTATAAACAACGATAATATTAATAAATAATAATATTTATTAATTAATTTTTAATAGTAATTAACAAATATTTAGTACGTACAGATACAGGTATATATTAGCAGTTAGATATTTAGCAGTCTTATTACATATCATATAAGTTTAAAATATCGCGCAAGTTTTAGCCAATCAACGCAAGAAGGGTACTACCTGGTATATATATATATATATATATATATATATACATTAGACCACGCGGACAGAGATAACCCTAAAGTCGTGCTTTCTCTCTTGCTCCGGGGAAATAGTAGGGAGGCAGCCCAATAATAACAATGGTCTAGAATATAGGAGAAACGTATATTTCTGCTAGGTATATTTCTACTGCTATTGTTCCCCTACTTTCCTTTTCTCCCTCTCTTCCTCGCTTGTAAGAGAAAGACAACACGATTCTCTGTATTGTTTTCTCACTCTGGTTTAGGCTGGTTTAGGCTTCAACCAGCTTCAACCATCTCTGCTTCAACCTGCTTCAACCAGCTTCAACTCTGCTTCAACTCTGTTTCCAGACCGCTCGGTCTAACATATAAGTCTATGGTTGGCATACCACACAGGTGTGGGTAGTTAGGCCAGCTTAGGCCAAATATCAACGATAACTTTCCTTATCTGATTTAATTTCTATTTTTAAAATCACTGATAAAATAAAGTTCATGGGTTTGGCCAATTTCCTTAATGTATAATTATGTGCTTATTTCTTGTTATATAGCAGTCTGGGCCTTAGGATATCATTATTCAAACTGATTCAAGCTTACAATTGAAATCGAATTGAATTACCATAATTACTAAACTAATATTAATACTGACCAATTTTACAATTAGATAATTAAAAAAGTTACTACATTTATGTTGACTTTTCTGTAACATAATTTTTTTTAATGAGGTCTTTCAAATTGTAACTATAGTGAATAAATATATATATAATCTTCGGAAGTGGAAGTGCAACAATGTAACTAAAAATGCATATAAAAAAAATGTTATCTACGAATGTAGCTGCTACTGAAACTGTAACTGATATGCAAAACAATAAAATAAGCAAAAATTTAAAAAATATGTATCCTTATTATCAAATACAATTTCAAAAACTATATTCACTGTTTAGGTTATTGAAATCATTATTTCATAAAAAATAAATAGAAAACGTTTTCTTATAAGAACCTGGGAAAAAAGCAGGCAAAAATTCGTATTATATTCCCATCTATAATTATTATTATATTAGAGTTTTCAAAATAATTTCATAATTTAGCTGCATTTTCAATTTTTTACTTATTAACTTTCGGCTCAATCTGAGTTCCGATCTTTGATATATACCTATCTATTAATTAGTGATTACTAATTGATGAGCCGAGCTGACTGGCTGAGACCTTTTTAATTCATCCTTGATTGCCGCTTTGCCGATTGGGTTGGGTTAACTTTAACAGATAGGGTTAGGGTCTTGGATGTGGGTGGGAGAAAAAACCTACTTGCAGTAACCGAACTGGCCAAACAGCGTTACATAGAACTATAAAGATGAAAACACATACGCATGCATGCATGCATGCATATGCACGTATATGTACACGCGTACAAGAACCACACGACCGCGCGCGCGCACACACACACACACGAACTCACATGCGAATATATATATAGGCAGTAATGCAAAGGAAATAATTGCGAGAAGATTGTGAGGAAGAACGGTATGGCGCTGTCTTGGCGCTGCAGTCGCGCTTGACTTTATTATATTAGAGATTAGAGCAAAGTCGCCGCTTCAATGTCTGTTCCTTCTGCGGTGGTAGAATAGTTTTCACAATTTTTGCAATTCTATATTTTATAAAGTGAACGTTCAATGGGAGACGGGACAGGATAAGTGAAGTCACAATCACAGCTAAAGCTTGCACCGTACATAATATATTTATTCCAAATTTATATATATATATATATATATATATATATATATATATATATATATATATGTATATTTATTTATATACATATTATTATAAACACAAACCTTACAAAAATTGAACAATAATTTGCATGTTACCTTCGGACTCCTCCCTATTTGAAGTTAGTTTGAAGCATTATCGTTGCAAGCTTTTTTGCACGTGTTGGTGTGTGCATTTGTGTGATGTGACTAATTAAATTTAGAGTTTGAAGAGAAAAAACGGCATTTAACTGAACCCGCCGGTATTTCGTAATATAACAACAAATCAGTCTATTGTGCATAATTATATACGAAATGCATTTACGTACGCAGATATTGTGCGAAATTACTTTTTTATCTTATTTGGTTCTAAAATAACAGCTAAAACCTATACACATTTTTTTAAAAAATTTTAACACCCAATATCTATGTCGATTTTTATGTGGATAGCATACACAAATGTGTTAAGCGTCGTATACCTTGCATATAGGTGTATATATAGATATCAACTGTAAAATAATACTCTCTTTTTCATTGCTGTAGCTATATAAGCAATAGTAATTTTGCACGGGGCTCGGCCAGGCGTATTATATAGAAACGGGCAGAACCATCGTGGAGATTTGGAGAACGAGGGAACCAAATAAGAGGAACAGCGAATCACAAGTTTCAGTTTACGAGGGACGCGTTGGGCAAAGAACGAGAAGCAGTATATGCGAAGCAGCGACATATTAGCGACGGTATACGGTGCTATGTGTGTACGTGCGCGCGTATATACAGAGCGAAGCAAATAGGGGCGCAATAACGTATATGATATACATTTATACCTGTTTATAGTTTGTGTGTGTCTGTTTCGACAGCACATATACCTATATGCGTGGTGCTCGCGCGCGTATGGTACACGCGGCGTTGTCCACTGGGGAAAGGAAATTCAAGCAAGAGCGAGAGAGACAGAGGACCGGAAAATTACTAAGGATTTATATTTCAACGCTATAGATGTGAGTAATAGGATTGAGTTATCAGTATAGCGAATATGAGCTTTTGTATCAATGCCGACGATAGTTTTTTAGAAATTAGGTATTATTAGTGCATGCATTAAATAATCGCGGAGTGGGCCATCTTGGTGTTCTGTGAACGCGCGTAAGTTGGACACAAACACAAAGAGCGGGAACGATATATATATATATATATATATATATATATATATATATATATATATATATAGTATATATAGATTAGGATAGGTGGCTAGGTGGTAAACGGGGCCCGCACGGAGACAGTGTGCCGTGTGGATGTGCGCAGTGCGGTCCGCGTAAAATAAAGAGAGCGCCATCGCTGCTATATAATATACTTGTGCATTGTTACAAGTTTGGCGCGCACTCACACTCGCGTGGTTGTATAGTTGGGTATAATCTGGTGGCAGTAGCGGTGTCGGTCATAATGTCTTTTTTTCCAAAATAATTTTTACTAAGAACGAAATAAGTGCACTAATGAAGCGAAGACGCGCATACGAATTTGTATTTGTTACCGTAATTCAAGAGAGAAAAAGAGAAACTAAAAAGTGAATTGTCTGCGTCCTCTGTTGAGGAACGCAAAGCGAGAACCACTGCATTCCGTGAGTTTTTGTCTTTTATATAAAAATGAATTCAATTGAGCTTAAATGCAGAGTATTGTAAACTCATGTATTTTTGATGCTTAATTTTTTTTCAAAATTTCTTCAGTACCAAAGTTACGAACAGTTCATATAACTGCATAATTTATCATTGCAGAAATAATGACTACTATCGCATTTACAACTACGCTCTTTTCTACTGCTTGTTTGTCCTCTTTCTCTTACTAGCGTGTGTTTCTTGTCTCTTGCCCTATTCTTACCACATTGGGATTTTTTTCTCGTTGATTTCTATATAAATCAGATGGTTTGATTTACTTTTGTTGCATATTAGCAAACAAGTATTTTCCTATTATTTTAATCTACCTATCATAGCTACTTTTAAAACTTAATTACTTATAATGTCAAGGAATCAACAACCTAAGCGGGCGGCCTGACGAAATTTGAGGTTGGAATTAAGGAATGCACAGTTTTTTCGTTTTGTAGTTTGTACCGGGCTATCTGTGAGAAATCAATTGTTTTTTTCTTTATATTGGTTTTATTTTTATGAAAAAAAAAACTAACAAGTTCTTTTAGTTGTTTTTTTTTACGATTGTATAGTTGAAAACTATATAAGTGATTTAGGAAAATTTAGCACTCAAAACATCACGTTAAACCTACTTTGAATTGTTAACTAACGTTAATTTTGAAGACAATAAAACATTTGATGTATAATATATTCAAAATGTAATTTAAGCAAGTATTTTAAGCTAGTAATGTAAATAAATTTGAATTATTTACTATACAATTATATTAAACAATTTGATTCTTTATTTAAATTACAGTTTCATATATAAGAAGCTGTAGCTGAATCATTTTCAAGATGGAAGGAGGTGATGGTCCTGCAACCATTAGTATAAATCCAGGCACCATAAAAAGTATTTATTTTAATTTAATAATTTTATTAAATTCATAAAGAAAATATATTTAAGATATAGCTCGGAAATAAATATAAAAATATTTATACTTGAATATATTAGATAGGCATAAAATTATGTAGCTTTTAAAAATTGTGATTTTATTACCTATGTATATATTAATGTAATTATCTTAAGTAAATATAATGTTTCTTTATGAATAAAAAAAAGATTTAAATTATTTGATAAATTTTATGAACTTTTAAATATGTTGTTAATGTTTTTAGCTGCACAAGAAGAAATGGGAAGGTTAGATGTATTAGTTTGTGGACAGTGCCACTCAGTTTTTCATTTTGTTGATGAATTTCAAGAGCATCGTTCAAAAGAGGGAGCTTGTTCTAAGGTTTCTCATTTTCGAGAAAATAGTAATGTAAGTTAAGAAAATATTTTAATATTCTATATTTATTTACCTTTGTCTTTTGTAATTTATGACAAATGTGTATCATTAATAGAATGAGCAAAAAGCACAAGTATGGGCATTTTTGCTATGGAAGGATACTCAGATTCAACAAGATAGTCCAGATAAAGATACTGCTAATTCATGGAAGCTTTATCAAAAATGGTGTAAAATGGATACACATGTAAGAGATTGTTGGATAACAGCAGGTAAAACAATACAAACATTTACAAAAATTAATAACACTAAAATGCAAGATGCAACTCGCCCACAAGGAAATATTACGGTAGAAGGTATGCTGAAAATTTGTTTATATAGTTTATAGTAGTTTAGTACTAGCAGTTTAAATATTAGTAAAAATTAAAATATTTAAATAGATATTTTTAAATAAGATAAAGTATATAATACTAAATTAATTTTGTTTTTTATAATATATTTGCAGGTGGAAAAACACTTGTTGTACGTAAAGTAATAAGGAATGGGCAGCCAGAAAGTCCTGAGAAAAAGGAATTTAAAGCTGAAGTTAAAGTGAAGACTGAACCGGATGAGAATAAAGGAAAAGTTAAATTGAAGCCTTCAATTAAACCAAAAGTAAAAATATTTTTTATTATGTATAATAAAATGAGTACACTAGTTACTATATAAATTTTTTTTTTATTATATTTTAATAATTTACAGGGAAAAACTAATGAAATTGGTGAAAGTAATACCCATTCTAGTGAAGAAGACTATAATGTGGAAAAGATTTTAGCAAAACGTTTCAATCCTAAGAAAAAAGTTTATGAATATTTGTTAAAATGGGAGGGATATGCTCAGTAAGAAATTATTTACGATATTGTCATAAAAAATATATAATTGCAAATTTAAAAAATATAAATGAACTTTTTTAGTGAATACAATACTTGGGAAGAAGTGAGTGACGTAAGTTCAACATGTAAAGAACTCATGGATGAATTTGAAAAAAATCTTGCTAAACAAAAAGAACTTAAAGCACAACAAGTAGCTAAGTCTATTAACCGGGCAAATCAGTTAGGCATGGGTCAAAAAATTATTAAAGTGGAAAATGTTAAAGCAGGGCCTAGCTCTGCTGCTCAAGCAGGGTAAACTATCATTCATTTATTGTATACATTATGGTATAAATTTACTAATTCTAATAATCAGCGTATTTTTATTATAAATCGTTTTTTGTAGCAGACCCATGCGTTCGAGTAAATCCAAAGCCATGGATCAAGTTAAACAATGGTGTGGATCTATGAAAGAAGAAGATAGTGAATGTAAGTAATGTTTCCTTTAAGTTGTTTGATTAATATTTTCATTTTCTAAATTGTTTGCAAACTATTCATTTAAAGCATTAAAATGCGTTAAATAATATTCTTATACAATGCATTAAAGTAGTTAATGTGTAAAGATTTATCCAATAGAAAATTAAATATTTAAGAATAAAAATTTTCAATATGGAAATTAATTTTATTTTCCTAATCGAATCAAAAATTATGAACTAATTGTTATTATACATAGATATCAGAGTAGTTGATTTTAATTCTTCATTAAACAAGAAATAATTATTAGATAACATGTTTTTCTTTTTTTCTTGATCAATTTAAAATAGTAAATAGAAACAGGCAAATTCTATCATTAAATGTTTATTTTTTCTAATAGTGCTTGGAAAACGGAAAATAGTCTTTTCGGATAGTGATTCAGATGACGATGGCATTGGAGGAATTGGCTCGATTAAACGTAATAAAGCTGACACCAGTGGAGATGATGACTGGACCAACGATTCAGAAGAAGATAAAGTTATAATTGGCCGCAGTGACGTTATTCAACGCGCCTTTAGTCGCGCAAATGCTCAATCTAACGGCTCCAATCGATCCAATGCACCTATGACTGGTACCGATCTTACTAATAGCATGCTTGCTAATACTAAGGGTGTCGTCAAGGTTGAATCAAAGCAAAATAATCCACAACAGTCTAATGTATACATAGTACATAGAAAGGATGGTATAATAAAATTAGATTCTTCTCCTACGAATAAAATATCTGTTAAAGGACCTAATCCAACAGGAAGCAGTGGAGTTTTAATGATGCAAAATCGTGAAGGTATGGGCAACATCATAAGAAAACAGGTGGTAAACACAAATTCTATAACACCGGTGAAAGTGATATCAAAACCTGATGGTACACAAGTGGTTACACAGATGAAGGTTGTTCCAAAAGGTTCGCCAACAAAAGCAGGTGCAGTAGCACCTAAGAACGAGCCCATTAAAATTCAACCTAAGCCTGAACCTAATCAATTACAACAAATTCACCTGGTTACAGCTATTCCGAGTCCCTTAAGCAGCATGCAGCCACAGAGAGTTACAAACGCCATCAGACCCACTGGACAACGATCGTTTGATGGACGTCCACTTCTACCACGACCTGCAGGTGTGCGTACTTCCACACCTACAACTGGATTGGTAGGCGTCGTAGGGCAGACTAGAACACCAGTTAGATCTCCAGCACCTAGGCAAGCTACGCCTCAAAACATTCAGCAGCGACAGTTAATGCAAAAACGTACCACGCCGACCTCGACGATCGTTCAGGTTTCATCACCGGGTGTCCTAACAACTGTACGGCCTAAAATAACTGTAATGAACCAACAAGGCAAAGTTATACAAAAAACAGTGGTCAGTCCTGCTCAAATGGCAAAATCTTCACCGAAAGCCGCAACTCCTGGAAATAAGGTTCATTCACTCATCACACCTCAACAAAGGATGCTAATGGCTCGAAGAAAAGTGGCAGAGCAAGCAGGTGTCGTCATGAAACCTGGTGGAAGAGGGGGTGCAATTGGTGCCAAACAAACGGCAATGCGTGGTAAAGGTAGAGTGATGCCAGGCGATTCATCAATGGCTAATAAGCCTAAAGAGAGCAAACTCGCTGAAACAGATGGTTTGCATATGGAGTTTCACGAGGTTGGTGGTTCCGACAGTAGCAGCGATGATGATCCTGGTTTTCCTCCATTACCCGCAGAACCAGCCCAGCCAACTGAACCAGACAGTCCTCCCAGGCAGTTTAGTTTGTGTCCACTCACTGGCCGCATTATCGGTCCCGATGGTGAACCCATCGAACAGCCCGAACCTGAACCCGCTCCTGTGCCAGCTACACCCACACCGTTGGCTATTGTTCCAGCGCCGAATACGACTACTGCTACAATTAACGCTGACGGAATTATTACAACTAGTAGTACTCCAACCACTGAAACAGCTGAGCTGGTATTACCGAATCTCGATTCCTTAACAGACGCTAGTACCGGTGGTATCGTACGCGTGGAGATGAGTCCTGGTGGTACAACGGGTACTATTGTTCAAACTAATGAACCTACTTCGATTGCACTGTCGAATGTCGTAGTACCTGGGCCCGATCTGCCCTGCCTCGACGATCCTACAATCGAGGTTCAGACGACTAGTAGTGGCGGTGTAATCGTTAATGTACCTCCACAGGTAACCGTATCAGAAACTGTAACATCGTCTACTATAAATCTTCCAGAGTCAACTACAGTTACAACGACCACGGCATCTACGCCAGAAGTTACAACAACTGAGACTGCTGTTTTACCGGTGGCTCCGAAGCAGGAAGCAACGAATATGGAATCTGTGGAAGTCTCGCCATCAACTGCAAGCGTAAAGATGGAAGAAAGCGGCGGTCTAGTAACAATAACAGGAGATGATGGCGTAGTTTATCAAGTGACAGGTCACGCAGAGGACGGTCAAACATTACTAGTAACTCGTGGAGCTGATGGCGAGCAGCAGTGTGTCTATGTGACTACAACTGAGCAGCAAGGCGAAGAAGGGTCAGTTTTAACTCTGGAACATGCTGTTGCAGAGGCTGTGGCTCAGCTCATGCCAGAACAGGTAAATCTTGCTCCACAATTCTACGTGAAAGAAGCCACTGAAGGTGCTGCTGAAGGAACTGAAGGTGCTACTGCTGAAAATCAACAAATGGTTATGTCAATCATGGACAACTCGAGTACAGTTGTAGCAGCTGCCCAAGAAGATGGCGAAAATCAAGCACAGGTGGTAGCTCAAGTCATACAGGCTGATGAGCCCACACCAGGTAATGAAATCATTTCACATATAGTTGTTACGATTTAAAAGATAATTATTTCTTATTATTTATAAGCAATTCAAAGTGATTAAATTAAATTAATAAGAATATTTAAATTTATGATCAGATATAAAAGATCAATTTTTAAAATGAGGAACAAAATTGAAATTCGCCCAAATATTCTTTCTTAAAATTAAAATATAGAAATTTATATATAATTCTTATATTATTGATGAATATTTTCAATAGTAAAATTACAATAAAAAATACATAGAAAAGCAATTTTAATTCTAGCAGAATGATTTTTATTTTATAAGTTGTATAATTATCTATACTTGTTTAAATATTGTTCTATAAAATAAATTGATACAATATATATTTATATTTTAACTGAAATATAATATTACTTTTAGGTGGTACTAGAAGAGTTGTGTTGTTGTTGCCAGATGGTAATTTAATGATGACTGAAGTGGATGAGGAGCAATATGCTGCATTAGAACTTGATAAGTGAGAAGAATACAAGTTTTATGAAGAAATGAATGAAAAAATCTGTGCAAGTTGAAAGTGAACGTGTATTGTATGTAAATAAAAACATTGGTTTATTGCTAAACTATAAAGTTAAATAATACTTTTTAGCCACATAATATATTAATTATTTGAATGGCTTTTAAGTATCATGTAAAAAGAAAAGTACTTTGGACAAAAATAATCTACATTCTAGATTAAACAAATACGTTTTAATAATTGATGTTTCAGTATATGGTGTTTCACTGATATTCTAATTTTAAAATTTATTTATAATATAAAAAAATGGACAGTACATTCTAATACGAAAATTATATATCTATAATAGTTCTATTATATATCTTAAGTTCTATAAGAGCATTCTAGTTATAAGTTAATAAAGTACAATCTAGGATTTTATACTTATAAACAGAAAAACTAAAACTTGCCTAAAATTTTAGAAAATTAGCTATTATTTTTGATTTTTCTAAAAAATATTAATGTAAAGATGTATGCTTGAATCTAGTTCAGACTTATACAAAATACTTCAGTTTATTTTATTAGGTTGTAAAAATTTTTATAAGGAAATATATTTAGTGAATACTAAATTTATATTTTTGAATTTTATACAAACATTAAGTAGCTGGTATAGGTTCTTTCAAACTTAGATATATGTATATTGTAAAAGTATAATTGAACGGATTTTTGCATTCCAATGATAAATTGGAACGTATAACAGTTGAATACACTAAACCTAAACTATTGACTTATGGAATAATTGTAGTATGATAATTGTTTAAAAATCTGTTTACATATGTATGTAAATATATATATGCTTAGGTTACTTGCCTTTCTATATCATATTTTCATTTTTACAAAATCTATTAATAAAGTTAAATATAATCAGATTTTCATTACTGGTTTTTCTTAAATGTAAATACATCAATATAATCTTAAAAATAAATTTAATAAAGTTGCTGATATAATGTGATGCTTTCTTAGTGTTAATATATAATTATTTGAAAGAATGAGTTATGTCAAGCTAGATTCAAGATTGCAAACGATCTAAAAATACTGTAAATTTTTTGTAGAAAAAAGCATTTATTGTTAGGAAACATAATATAAAATCCTAGTTATTAGTAGATTACATCTTTTGTAAATAAATAATGTCGTCTTATTTGTTTATATAAAAGTTGTTTAATAATAAACAATGCACAATAAACAATTGATAGTGAAAATAAATTACTAATTTCACACAATCATCAAATAACAGTTAAGTGAGATAGAAGATAGAATAAATATTTATATAATGGATTCTATTACTACAGAAATTTCTCAATGGACTGAGAAATATTTAAGTGCAGATAATTTTCCTAGCAAAATATTTCATCCCAGCAATAGGAATGAAGAAAAATCTGGCAATTTACAGAGTGATTCTGTAGTTCGATCATCACTATTAGATTTTTACAATGTGATTTTAGAAATCATTTTCATGTATTTAATTTAGATGTATATTATTCTTTTATTAAAATGTTCGTATCTTTAGGATATCAAAAACTATACAGATGCTGTTAAGGATATTAAGAAAGTTCAAACTGAATTTACAAACTCTCAACATCATAGTAAAGAGTTCAAAAATAAAGAACTTAATAAAATTGATACTTTCACAATACAAAAATATAGCTTACTTCGACCGATTAGTCATTTATCTCGTAAAAGTATACATCACTTTTACAAAAACAAATATATATATATATATATATATATATATATATATATATATATATATATCTATTTATAATTACATTTTCAAAGCGACTTCCTACTTTTAGAATCTCAACTAAGTCAACAATGGCAAAAAGTTAAAAATGGTTCAATTGTAGAAGAATTACCAAGGCTTCTATCAGATGCTACAACACACTCATGCTCTAACATCAAGTAAAATTTTAT
Organism: Sycobia sp. Sy_11; assembly: GCA_018907035.1. Classification (NCBI taxonomy): domain Eukaryota; kingdom Metazoa; phylum Arthropoda; class Insecta; order Hymenoptera; family Epichrysomallidae; genus Sycobia; species Sycobia sp. Sy_11. The sequence continues at coordinate 390,428 of JACCIC010000133.1, forward strand.
AGCTCTATATCCTTATTATTATTAGTTATGAACAAAGTTAAATTGATTATTTAAATAGTTTATATTTATATTTTAAATTGATAATTATAATTTTTTTAATTTGTCATGTAGCTTTTACAAATATTTTTCGACACGCGAATATATATATATATATATATATATATATATATATATATATATATATATAAAATAGCCCTCAACAAAACAATATAACAAACTAACATCAATATTATAAAGTCTTATAAAAATTAATACATTGGTCTTATTTTATTTTAGTAACGTTAAAACTCCAATACGTTTGATCAATTCTAAAAAAAATATTATAAAAAGTGAATCATTCAAAACAGTGTTAATAGCAGAGCCAGATATAGTAGAATTTTTCAATTACGAGTCCCATACAACTTATAAGGTATGTATCTAATAAAATCATTAAGTTTATAATTCATTTATTATTTAATAGAGTAAGATTTAAGATTTGTGAATAAAGGGTTGAAAGATTTATTGAATTCGTAAATAAAATATATTTGTTATTTTACATTTTTTTCAATAGTTTGTGGTAATCGAATAAATTTAGAAATTAGGGAAATTTATTTGCATAATTGAAATGAATTTTAATAATCATAAGTATATCTTATATATCTCATTTTTTTTTTTAACTGAAAAAAAGTAATTTAATATGATCCAAATTATTTAATAAATCTAGATTATTCTAAGGACATTGAAATGAATCACAATGTAAAATGCTTCAATTTCGAATAGACTTAAAAAGTTTTTTTATATAATATATACTTCGTTTATAACTTCATTCAGAAAGGATTAAAAACTATTTCAACTTAATTAACAAACTTAATTAATTCAATTCAATTAACAAACCAAAAATTACGCTTTAAATAACTGGAAAAAGTCGAAGGACATCTTTTAAATATTATCTAAATATGAACATATAACGCTTTTTTTCAATTTTGATAACCATTAATAATACACCATACATTGGTTTTTATAAAAATTTTATATGTTTATTTTGTTGACATATTAACACCCATATGTTGATCGCTGTTTTAAGGCCAGTGGATAACTAAATAATTCTTTTCATTTTCTTAAATTAAAAAATTGTAGTATTTAACATGCGCATTTTTACTGGCTTCAGTAAATGGAATAATTAATAGATATTATGTAGATATGAAAGTGAATGGCTTAATAATCTCTCTACTTTATAAAAATTTTATATTATCTACGAGTATTATATAAGTGTGTATATATATATATATATATATATATATATATATATATATATATATATATATAATGAACTAATTCACTTTATACAAGCAAATATTTATTGGTAATAACTATTATTTATAATGTTGTCTAATTTACTATCCATTCTAATTTCGTCTTTGGGGACTCTTCATAAAACGCGTAAGTTTTTTTTTTGTGAATTCATTCCTTCTCCCTTCCTTTCAAATAAGTAAAATTTTTTGCAATTCCCCCGTCTTTTTTACAATCAACATAATCGTTTATTAAATATTTCTTTAATATATAAATCGCTCACATAAGTACGTTAGAAATTTTGCATTTTTTAAAAATCTAAATCTAATAATAATAAACAAAAATATAAATATAAAATTAATCCTTATGTCCACAAATTTTGCATCCACTTGTTTGTTTTCGATACAAGTACATTTAAATTTATTTTACTAAATGATGTAGCGTTTATTTTTCTATCCTCTGTTATGTATAATTATTTTTTACGTAAAATTATTATCAACTCCAATGCCTTCTGTGAACAAATTTGAATCCCCTTCAAAAATTTTACAAAAATTTTATTTGGCCACTTAGAAAAATACATGATGGCTCAGAATAATTAATTGGTCTGATATATGTTCAGGTCCGGGAAAGGTTTGGGTGCTTATTTCTATAGCTATATTATATATTCGGTATACAAATAAGTTTCTGCGGTTTTTTTTATAAAGAAATATGAATTTATTGTAGAAAAAGGTACAAATAACGTCATTCAAAATATTGCCCATCACTTTCTACTACTTTTGGCCATCTTGCGGGCAGCAAATAAATACCTCGTCTTTTGAGTCGATCTTCAATTCCTCGTAAGAAGTGAAGTGCTGCTCAGCCAGACCATGAATCATCGACCGGAATAGGTGGTAGTCTGAAGGGGCAATGTCTGGTGAATACGGCAGATGTGATAGGACGTCCCAATTCACTGCTTTTAACGTTTCCTTTACGATTTTTGCAACATGTGGCCGAGCGCTGGCATGCTGAAAAATGACTCGTGCCTTTTGGCATATTGTGGACGTTTAATCTTCAGTGCTCGGCTCAATTGCATCAACTGTTGTTGGTAACGTTCCCCGTTGACGGTTTGATTATATCAGAGTAGTTCGTAATAGATTATTCCAAGCTGATCCCACGAAATGCACAGCATTAGCTTCTTGCCATGAATGTTTGGCTTGGCCATTGAAGTAGAGGCATGCCCGGGCTTATCCCAATGACTTTTTACGCTTTGAGTTGTCGTAGTGAATCCATTTTTCGTCACGTCACGATGCGATGTAGAAATCCTTTGCGATTTAGCCTTTTGAGCAATTGTTCGCAAGCGAATAAGCGACGCTCGACGTCTTGTAGCTTCAGTTCATAAGAAACCCAATTTCCTTGCTTTTGGACAATAACTGAAGTTTTGAGACATTGTGAAATAGCTTGCTGAGTCACTCGTAACTCTTGTGCAAGTTCTTCTTGCGTTTGGCACGAATCTTCCTCCAGTAAAGCTTCCAATTCTGTGCCATCATACACTTAGGGCTCTCCACTACCTGTTTTGTCCTCCACGTCAAAATCACCACTTTTAAATTTTTGGAACCACTCCCGACAACTTCTCGTACTCAAATTAAGATCACCATATGCTTTTATGAGTAGCCGATGTGTTTTAGCTGCAGATTGCTTTAAATGAAAGAAGTAAATTAACAATTCCCGCAAATGACGCTTACTTGGCTCAAAACTTGTCATCTTAACACGATGAAAACTAAGTGGTGCTAGCAAAAAGTCAGAGGTATTAAAAGGTTATACTGTTTCTACATGTCAACATATACTATACGACTTTTTACACCTGGTAAGACGGTACTTTTTTTGAGGAGTCTGTGAATGCTATTTATGCATTTCAAATGACCTTGCAGCAAGAATAATCCTGCAAAAAGGCCACTGGAATATGTGCGACTTTACACAAACCCATGTCATTATGCGCTAAACACATCTCCATGTTGCACCGTCACTAGACCGCATCTGTTATGCACATTACGTCAGCCTAGGCGGCAGACCTTGCGTGATCATTTCACTGTCATTCCTTAAAGCCCAGAATCTTATGCATCTTTCACTCATTCAGACATCCATACGCTCTTTTGCTCCGAAGCACATTCGTGACATATATTGCGATCAACCGCCAGCTGTCCGCGCTCGCCGTTATAATCTCGTTTTCGTACAATATATAATACTCGTTTTCTGGTGTGATCGCACCTCGTATGTAGCTCTAGTCGTAACTCAGTTCAATGGTTGCACGCGAAGAACATGTGCTCCGCATCATCCCAAGCCCATCCGCAGTACTTGCATTCCGAAAAGGTAATCGTTTTCATTCTGCAGAGGTACTTACGGAAGTATTCATGTCCGGATAGAAACTGGGTAAGGTAGAAGTTCCTCTCCTCATGTAGGCTCTCCTTCCATGGACCGATTTTGGGTATTAGTCTTTTCGTCTATTGTCCTCGTTCATCCATCCGTCGTCTACCGTCTCTGCCACGTCTCGATCGTCTTTATCCATTCTTCAGTCGCAGTGTTTTTCCTTCCAACATTTGAGGTCTTAAATACGTTTCCGTTTAGCGGAGAGCAGATCAATGGGAATGACCCCAGCGATCAGGAAAACCCATTTTGTACGTTTTTCATAGCGTTCGCGCGTTTTCTCACATTCATCGTGTCTGTCCACACCTCCGCCCCGTAGCAGTCTCCGTACGTTTCGTCTAGGTCCGTTCGTGTTGGCCATCAGTCTACTTAAAACCTTGGTCTTTTCTGCTGGCTGATTCGTCACGTTTCGTAGGTGAGGCCAGAAGTTCAGTTTCGTATCCTAGGTGAGCCCAAGATACTTGACTCCTCACTCCTGCTCTCCAATCTTTCCATACCTAACGTAACCACCGTCTCTATACATCAATAACTCGGTCTTTTGCAGCGCGAGCTGCAGTCCGTGGTCTGTCATCCATTCAATCAACCGTCTCATGATCTGATTCAGCTTTAATTGAATCAAGTGATAGTCGCGCGCGATTATCACGGCTGCTACATCCTCAGCATAGGCAACAAGTCTGACGTCTAAAGGCATGTCCAATCTTAGTAAGTGATAGTCGCGCGCGATTATCACGGCTGCTACAGTTTGTCAGCTCTTGAGGCACCTCCCATGAGGGAGGTTCTGCATTTTGCAGCTGCCTTTCGAGTTCGTCCGTGTCTAAGCGCTTGCGGTTCCACCCGGCAGGTCTTGTATCCTGCCCTTTCTTCTGTTTCGCTATCCTTGTCAGTTCGAAGACAATGTACTGATGTTCACTGGCCGTATAGCTATCGATCACCCGCGACGCCCTTACCCTACTCCAAATATGTGGGTGTCGTTCCTTCGTTAAGTACTGCCAGGTCAAGTCTTACAGCCATCTCCAGCAGTAATGGTGCCCGTCTGTTGGTCGATTCCATTTTTCACTCAATCGTTCGCGCGTTAAAGTTGCCCGCCACGATCATGTCACCAGGGATTTCTCGTACCTCTGGTAAAGCGGTACTTGTAATAAGTTTAGCGTATTTATATGGATTCATAAATGTGTTTTAAATTAAGCATATAATCTTGCTTAATACATTTATAATCGCATAATTGTATTTATTCAAAAAATTTATTCGCAAACACATGAAACTAATAGATTAATTCAAATAAGGTTTCGATTTTTTTTACAATTGGAATATGTAAGTAATTAAATAATTGGTAAAAAATTATTATTCTTAGCTGATTTCATAAAAATTAAGTGTGAGATTAGGGAATAATTAAAAATAATTTTTATTCGACTAATGCTATAATTTCCTCTTGTTAAGTTTAAGAATGTATAATCTAATGTTCTGGCAAATAATCATTTGTACACTTAAAAAATATTTATTTTTATACAGAAAACAGTAATTATCAGAAATGTGGACACGCAATTAGCGCGATTTAAGGTAGACAGCAGGCCTACTAAATCGCCTTTTACTATATTTTTTGAATCTGCACGAAAATTCGATAAGGAGAACATTGCACCAGGCATGTACGTTAAACTCATTGTGTATTTTCGCTGTGACGTTACTCTAGAACCAGAAGAAATACTTAAATTGAGCGTTTTTAATGGAAAATCTATCACGGTGAAATTGAGAGGCTATCGGGATCCTCCTAAATTAAGAGGTTTCATGAATAATTAAATAATTATTAATATTGAATAAATACCAATTATTCATTAATTTGAATTAATCTCATATACAAGGTGTATTTAAATAATAGAGTGACTTGTTGGTTTTCTCAAAAAATATTTATTTATTAATCAATACTTATTTTGTCCCCTTGAAAGTAACCCCCCTCAGATATAATACACTTGCACCAACGCTTTTTCCAATCATCGAAGCACTTCTGATAATCATTTTTTGGTATAGTCTTCAGTTCTTTCAGCGATGCAGTTTTTATTTCCTCAATCGTTGAAAGTGGGTGTCGTTTCATGGGTCTTTTCAGTTTTGAAAAAAGAAAAAAATTACTGGGTGCCAAATCTGGAGAATATGGAGGCTAAGACATAATTGTGGAGTTGGTTTTAGCCAAAAAATCTCACAAACAACGATGAATGAGCAGGTGCATTATTGTGATGTAAAAGCCACGAATTGTTTTCCCAAAATTTCGGATGTTTTTTGCGTATTGCCTCTTGTAAACAGCACATAACTTCATGGTAGTACTTCTTATTGACCGTACGACCTTGTGACAAGAATTGCTGATGCACTACGTTACAGAAATCAAAGAAGACAGTGACCAAAACCTTGACATTTGATCGAACTTGGCGTGCTTTCTTCGGGTTTGCTTCTTCTGGGCTTTTCCATTGAGACGACTGTGCTTTAGTTTCGACGTCATAACCATATACCCAGGATTCATCAACAGTTATAACCCTTTTGAGAAAATCAGCGTTATTATTGTCTTCGATCAACGTCTCCTGAGCTATAGCCATGCGATGGTGCTTTTGATCAAAATTCACCCTTTACTACTCAATCTCCTCTGGAAGGGACATAGAATAAAATAATTTATAGAATATGAGAAATGCATCTTGCTTAAATCGAACCAAATCGATTATGTTAGAATTGTAGAAAAGTAATAGAATTAATTTTATCATGCATGATAATTATAATGCCACCATTTTTACATTGTAATAAAAAATGTAAAATAAGACATTTTTAGAATTGAATTTTTCTGACCAAATGTAATTTTTTTTCTAATTCTGAACATTGACCTAAACTTTCCAAATTTTTATATATATATACTGAGGTGTCTAAAGTTTATGAAGAAATTTTATTTAAAACATATATGTAAATAAAAAATTTTGTGAATAGCAATATTATAAGGTCCCCTGTGGAAGACATACGGCTAGACTACCATCAATGTATACAAATATTATTGATACAAAAATAAGCAGCCGTGGGTATTTATCCTAGAATTGCAGTCCCTGACTACATATTCTAGAGTATAAACGAAATAAATAAATCATAATAAGTTTGAAATATAGTGTATTTACATAGACTTCATAGTATCGTGTGAGTCGCAATGAGGAGTCGGTGAATAAGTTTTGAATTAAACAGATTGTTGTGTGAATAATAAAGTGAGTGCATTGTAATGAAACTAAGATCGAGTAACATAGTTGGGTATGGCATTTCTTCAGACTTGGAGAATTCGTGCGAAGAAAGTGATAATGAGGAAACTCCAGTGTTCCCAAATTCAATTACTATTAATGCGGAGACTAACATATCGTAGAAAGATAGTTTTGATAATGGTTTAGAATTCGATAGAAAAATGGAAAAAATTACAGGTAAAAAGTTGATTATGTGGAAACGAGAACCTTTTATTTGTAACAAAGAGTTTTGTCCATTTATACAACCTGAATTCGAAAATATAAGTGTTCATGAGCCAATATCTTACTTTCAAGATTATATTTCAAATGAGTTAATTGAATCAATTTCTTTCATGACTAACTTATATACTTTACAGCAAGAGTAGAGATTCAGACCAATAAATGCAAATGAAATAAAAATATTCTTAGGCTTACTAATTGCAATGGAATGTTTAAAGTTTCCACATTTTAGAATGTATTGGCAAAAGGAATTCAAAATACCTCTATTTACTGAAAGTATGTCAGGTGATAGATTTTTAGAGGTCCGATCATATCTCCCTTTAGTAGATAAATTAGCTATTTCTCCCAATAATAAAAATATATTTGTGCTAGTGCGACCATTTTTCGATGTAATAAAAAAATGTGCAACTCGACACCTACAGAAGAATATGTGAATATTGATGAAGAAATATACCATATATGCATTATATGGGAAATCTGGACTATTACATGATTATGTTCTTTATCAAGGAAGCAACACTGAGTGGAATATGGATATTCTAAAAACGATCGAATTAGGTTTGACAGTATTGTTACATTTTTCCAATAGTAGTTTATTAAATAATGGACATTTAATTTTGTTTGATAAATTTTTTGCAACGTATAATTTATTTGAAGCTTTATCTAAGTTATCATTACGTTCTATAGGCACTTTGAGAATCGACCGTTTTGCAAAATCACCACTTATGCCTGAATTTGTATTGAAAACGAAAGTCCGTGGATCATGTTTTGAAGCTTCAAGTGAGAACGATGATTCGTCTTTAATCGGCTGGTATGATAATAAATGCGTACATTTTGGCTCTACCTTTATGTCAATTCGTAACATAAATATGGCTCAACGATGGAATAAGAAAAAAAGCTTATGAAAATATTGAAATGCCAAACATGGTTAACATTTATAATTTGAATATGGGTGGAGTTTATCTATCTGGCCAATACATAAGTTATTATAGATTTTTCATCAAGCCGCATAAATGGACATGCAGAATGTTTGCCCATGGTATTGATATGTCAGTGATTAATTCATTCTTAATGTACAAACGAGATTGTAATATTTTAAAAACTACCTGAAAAACGAATGGATTTGCTACAATTCAGATTAGAACTTTGTCAAGCACTAATAAATTTAGGCAGTTCTTCTACTAAGATGCATACAAAAAGAGGTAGACATTCAAAATCAGCACAGAAGTTAAAGAACCATTACCAATTCCTCAAAAGCGAAAGGCAGTTGAAGTGAGACCTATTTCTTTCTACGATTCGATATGACAATAAACCTCACTTTCGCCACTATGATGATAAAGAACATGATACACAATGTAAACAATGCTTGAAAAAGTCATGTTTTTTGTGACAAATGTCAGGTACGCTTATGTTTTCTAAAAGAAAGGAATTATTTTTCAAAATTTCACAAACATTAAAGTAAAATTACAATAGTTTGCTACTATTTCTCAATTATTCTAGAAAAAAAAGAATTATATATTTATGATTATATTTTCTGTAAGATTAACTTAATAAACTTCTATTGTTTTGACTGTAATTTAATTTTTATATCATTTCATAAATTCAAAAACAATCAACCCAATGATTTCTGGGGAAGACATCCTAAAAATTGCTGTTAAAATTCTTGAAAAATTCTAAAGAAATATATTTTCATATTTAGGCTACATACAAGCTAAAACCACAACAAATTTTATCGCCGCTACAAAAAATTTAGGTAGGAAATAGTTAAGCAATTTTGGAACGAATTTCGCTGATACACGTCTCATGTCCAAAAACATCAAAAAAAAAAAAAAAGTATAGCATGAGCCAATCGATATGCCAACATCTTCAACAATTTCTATGATAGTGATTCAACGATTTTTTAACACAAAATTTTTCACTGCTTGAACGTTTTCATCTGCTGTTGAGATGCTAGGACGTTCAGGGCGAGGTTCGTTTTCGACATCCTCTCGGCCTACTTGGGACCATTTGTACCACTTATACACATCATTTTTACTCAAAGTAAACTCACTGTATACAACTGTCAACATTTCATAAATTTTAGAGCACTGCATTTCATTTTTCGCACAAAATTTATTGTAAACTCATTGCTCCATTGTTTTGATAAAAAATAATCGCCGAGCACACGAAACACTTATAACTTTCTAGGCCTGTCACAAAAAACAAATAATGCTATAGAAATAAAGTTATGAATATATGCTCGGTATACCTGTACCAACACAAAATAAAAAAAATCGATAATCGAACGGACGTAGCCCTCGATATTTGCAAAGTCACCTTATTATTTGAACACATCTCGTACACATTTACATAACAAGTTTCGAATAAATTTTAATTTCATTAAAACAATAAAATAGTTTATTTATAATAAGAAGAAATTGCTAGAGTTAAGCGAAGTAATTTTATAACTTCCTAAATGAGTCTTATAAAATTTAGGTCCTAAAAGGTCCTAACATCCTAAACAATGTTGCATTCTGGAGATATATGTTACTTTCATTTAAATAGATTTTGTTTCACTTATCAAATAACATTGTTTTAAAACAAATATAAACAACTATTTTCTTATTACATTTTAAGTAAATTTTACATTAATTAATAAATATTTTTTGTTCAGTACACTCAAAAGAAATCAATTATTTGCTTAAATAAAAAATAATTCTATTTGTATATTATAATGTAAGAATGTTTAGAATTTTTTTAATATTTCAATTTAATATGGAATGATCTAAACAAATCTTATCTTTGCATTTGAGTGCTATGGATAAATTTCCAAAAAGTTCCTACACCTGATTTTGATGAAAATTTTAATTTATATTTTTGTTGGGATAGTAATTACGAATATTGCAGTCGCTTTCGTAGAATTTGGATTTTCATAAAGAAATCTAGTAAAAGAAAAAAGAAAAAATAATGATTTTTTGAATTTATCTCAGAAAATTTAAAGTATTTCTAATAAAAGTTGTATAGATTTCAGCGAAATGTGTTATACGTTTTAGTTAAACATATTTTCAATGCAAGTAATATTTTTGGGGAAAAAATTCAACAGTTTCGTTTTGAGATCCTCTGAACTCCAACGTGTCGATGGTGGTGAAGCTATATTCAGTTAATCTACTCGTCTAATAGTGTTGAAACATTGTGCACTTATATTTTTTTGAGTATTCAACACAAACAGTGTAGTCTCTTCTGATGAAAATTGAACATGACAAAATTTATAAAAAATCATGGTTTTTCGAATTTATTTCGGAAAAATAAAAAAACAATTTTAAAAGTTGTAATTCTTTTTTAAGTAAATAGAATTTCTGGGTGAAAATTCAAAATTTCCGTCTCGGGATCTTGCGTGAAGCATTGGTGGCATGTGATCAAATCATATAAACAATCATAAACTCTTTGTATATACTTATGCAATTTATTCCGAAAAAACTGCTTGTAGAAAAAAATAGATAGAACGAAGAAAACAAATTTTAATGATATTTACAATATTTGTTTGAAGTTTTTAAAAAAAATTTTTTCTTTTTTTCGAGATCAGCATCCCAAACAGCACGTGTACAAATTTTGAGCAAAATTGGGTGTGGGTGGTTTTGGGAAATCAACCCTTATTTTTAATTATTTTTCTAATGAAATTTATTACGATACAGTTTGTAAAATTTTAGTTTTAACAAAATAGAATTTATATTTCAGCTTTAGGTCAGACCTTTTCATTTTCATCTGCAAAGCGATTTAATGATAGTAGTACTTCCAGTTCCGATATAGGAATTCAAAGTGCAGATTACACTGAAATATTGTTGGTAGGCAAATACATATTAAAAAAATAAATATAATAACAGCATCAGGTATTCTAACATATTACAGAGTTCCGATCCAAGTTTTATTAAAAGTTCTGATGTAAGTAATATTTTCCCATATACCGAATTAAAGCACTCTAGCTTTGATTGTAAGAAATGTTTCATAGGCGAATTTATTGTTATTTCTACTCTTTTAAAAAATAATGGTGGTAAAGGAAGATTTTTCATAATGAGTGAAATGGATTGGTGTTCAATGAAAATTGAGGTATATATATATATATATATATATATATATATATATATATATATATAATTTTATTATTTAATTATATTTATATATATAAATTGAACTTATGCCACGTAAGAAAGTTCATATTAACCAATGAAAAAATAATTTAACACTAATTTAATATAATTTATAGGATGTAAGTACAAAAAACATGATAATTATCCCTCCATTTGCCATTTATCCAGCATATTTTTTACTGCAATCAATGGAAGAGTTAATATTACATATTTATTTTTTTCCAGACTCCCAGGGCTTACAGGTAGGTGAATATTTTTTTTAAAATGAATTGATCATTATCACATAAAAACTTTGTTAAATAATTTATCTTTTATAGGTTGATGAGTTGCATATTATTAGTGATAATTGCAGTATAAAAACCGTGGAAGTTATTGGCGATGGAATAGTTTTCGAACCGCGGATGCTACTATTTGATAAAGTAAATCAACTCTTCATACATTCAAATATTTAAATAATTCATGATACTTCAATAATTTCAAATTCTTGATTTTATTTGTGGATATAACCCCTCGATTTTCATATAGTATCACGTGTATAACAAATCCAAAGTTATACATGTCCAAAACATAGAAATATAGAATTTAATACATTTTCATTTTATCCAAAACTCATTAATGAAAAAAATAAAAGAATAATTAAGTTATATATAAAATTATTCGTTTGATATTATGAATGGATCGAAACTTTGAACAAGCTTATAAAAAAATAAGCAACTTCCACAGTTACAGGTTTGTTCAAATTTTGGATGATTTAGGTAACTCATTCGCCTATTACTTGATTAACCAAATCTTTTCTGGTTATTTATGCATTCATTAATTTTACTAATTAAGATATTTTATTTAACGACGTATAGCATTGTTCCGGCTATCTTATTTTAAATAGAAACTACAGTCTATTACATATTCATTTAAAATGTGTTTTTATTAATAAATTACCTCTACAATAATTATAAATTTTTATATAACTTTTATTATTACAAAATGAGTATATAAATTTTTTAATTATAAATTATATAAGCATACTCATAGAACAAGATGATAATCAATATAACATAATAATGTATTATATAAGATATAAATTATCATTTTCAATTTAGTAGAGCATAAAATATCAATGGTTTCAAACAAGGAATAAAGATTTTTGTACAATTCATTACCTGGATCTTGGTTCCGGTATTGCCGGCGATATTCTCAAAAGTTCTTTTTCCGTTACAAGTAAATGGTAATTAACTAAAATTATAAAATATATTTTACGTGTAATAATGATATACTCCGTACATAAATTACAAAACATTTTAACTTTATTGATATTTACCCACACAGCGCACATCGCAAATTTTATTTGAAAGGACAGGAATTTTCAGAAAGCATTCAGTGGCAGTATTCTGAAAGGTCCTCATGTCCATATGTCTTTTTTAAAAAGTTTTCTAAAAAGATACAATAATTTTATTAAAAAGAAAACTTCAAAGGATTCTCCGAGGAGAAGTCTACGGATCCTTTCAAATTTCTTTTAAAAATGAAACTAGTATCCATTTAGAAAGCTCAATGCAAAAATTTTGAAAGGATGTTATAATCCATTAAGAAACCTTTCTTGAAATTATTTCAGAAATAATTCTTAGTTCTTTTAGCGAATCGTTTCAGAATGATATTATTTTAGAAACCTTATGTGAATTCTTTCGTACGGTGTGTATACTGTTTGCGTGCGTAAGATTCAGTCAAATCTGTGTAGCTAGGAGAGTTCATTGGATTTGGGTGACTTATATTCGATGAAAAAAAAAGTATAATTGATTCAGTTTAGGGAAGATAACTCTGACGATTACCTCCAGAATGAACTATTTAAAATTTTTTCACATAGCACTGTTTCCAAGTTCCCATTTCCAAGCTATATTGTATTTATAGTTCTCTTAACTGCAATAGTACTATAAGAGACTTATCTCTAATTAAATTAGATGTATTGTACAGTCAGAGAAATTTTTTATTAAGAAAACTCCTGCTTGTAGTACTGAATTCGAAGTAGAAAAAATATACGTCAAACAAAAAAGTTGTAATGAACTTATAAATTTAAATGTATCTTACCTTGTATATATATATATTTTTTATTTTAGCTTCGAGTATATAAAGACTATGTAGCTTAAATTTAGTTTTTACAGGTTTATAGTACACAAATATACATTGTTGTGTTTACGCTACATATACCAATATACCTTATCGTACTTAAATATTTAGATTATAGATTTTAAAATACCGAAATATTAGACACATTGCAACGATATTTGGTCATTTTAAGTATTCTTTGACTTCTTTAATAATGATTATTTTATTTTTTTCAAATTTTTGATAAAGCTTCACTTTTTGTTTATTGTATAATGGGTATTCCCAGATATGGTTTAGGTCTTGCTTCGTAAATGAATATTCGCACTCGGGGAGTCAACCACTTTGATTTTGTAGAGCGACTTCATTAAATTATAACGGTTGCTTCTGTACTGATCTGTGAACGTAATCACGTCTCTTTTGATATTTAGTTTATAAAACCATAGGTGTTTATTTGAATTGTGATTCATAGTCTTTGAAAAACTCCGTTCCTTTTTTCTGTCTCATTTATTCTAGTTTTTTGAGATGTTCAATTTTGATGCCAGTTTTCACCGTAGAAATTATATCCGTACAGGGAAGTTTGTGAACTTGCCGGTTTACTCGAATGGCTTCTTTGGTTAATTGGTCGGAAATTTCATTCCTGATAATATTATTATGTGCAAGTACCATAATAACTTACTTTTTTGTTGTTGTTAGTGATTTCACCTAATAATCTCTGTATCTTAAAAAAGTAAATAAGTTTCTTTTTGTATCTATTTTGAGGGAACTCAGGGTATTTAAAACACTCAATGAATCGGAAACAATTATATTCTACTTCTTTATATATCTACTTCTTTATATATCTTAAACAATCTTTAATCACTATGATTACAATTTATACTTTTAACCATAGTCATCTCGGTCATGTCACTGAAAGATGCGGTACCCATGGTCTGTAGATTCGTACCTTTGCTTCTATTGGTGCAAAAAAATAGATTGTGGATATTTTTTTTTTTTTTTGTAGTATTCGAATTTATCTGGTGAATCTTTTATTTCTTTTCCAGATGTAATATCAATATCACATGGATCATAGAGGGCGCTGAAATCACATTTAAAGACCGCAAAGTTGCCGTTGGTTATAATTTCCCTTTCATATTCCATCATGGGCATTACGCATCCCATGAGAATCGGGGTAAATCGCTTCGTTTTCTTGTACGATATTTTTGCTAATTTAGTCAGAAGAATATGGGGAATTACGTTGTTAAACGCTCCTGATATGTCAAGGAATGCAACTAATACCTCTTCATCTGTGCAAAACGAATAAAGATCTCTAAAGTGAAAGTGTTTAAATTATAATTGCAGGATAATTCTTTTTTGAATCCTATTTGATTTTTTCGTATGACTTGTCGTGTTTCCAACCACCACCGTAATCTAGAAGCGAACATAAATTCAAATAGTTTGCAACAGCATAACGTCATGGGAATAGGCCTAACTCCATTTCCGGTACGTTTAGGTACAAAATTAATAAAACGTTGTTTTCATTTACTGGAATAGGATTCCATAAAATACATTTCGTTGAAAAATTTCAGCAATTTTGTGTTGGTATGAGTGAGGGATATTATGAAGAACTTCGTAGTTGATGCCATCAATTCCAGGTGCGAAACGGTCACCACGTGAGTTAAGTGCAAAGTAAAATTCCTCTTTTGAAAAAGATACATCAAAGACAGATTCATTTTCTTTGAGACAAGCAGGAATCCAATCAGGATCCGTAGGAGCCAATGGTAGAGTAAGCTTTGCTAACAGAATTTCTTTTTGCTATCTGTCCTGTAGATTACTAAATTTATTAGCGTCTTCCATATTAACGCATTTATTTTTAAATAACCGTACTTTTTTCCATATATATTCGATATCAGTTAGTATATTTATTGTTTCAGCCAATTTTCTATAAAGCTCTTTCTTTTTTGTTTTGAACAATTTGGTCGCAATAGCTGTTTTTTTCGTATGAAATGAAATCATTTAATTGTTTCGAAAATGGCCATTTTTTAAACGAGGCAATTCTTAACCATCACGCTTTTTCATACTCTGCGTCACACCAGTAAACTAGATTGCGATGATATTTACTAAGATTATTATCTTTGAGATAGACTCAGTAACTGATTTATGAATTAATTCAGTAAAATAATCATATTTATTTACAGGTGCTAGCTCGAAGAATTCATCAACAATAAATTGTTCGTATCTATCCGTCAAAGCTTTGTTTACCTTTTCTCAGTTTGTCTTAATAGACTGTACTTTAAAAGTGGGGTTGTGTTTATCAATATTAACATTTATATAAATAGGATAGTGATCTGATTTGCAAGTTTCCGTGTATACGCTATATGAGATGTTATGAGCTATCTGTGCTGTGGACAAGAATAGATCGATATTAGATTTGATCTTTGATCTGGCGTCGATACGTGTTCTCGTGTCAAGATTATATAATATTAAATTATTGCAGGAGTGTAGGCATTTAAGTAGTCTCGAACCGTTGACGTCTGCTATCTCGCAGTTCCAAACTGAATTCTTTGAATTAAAATCTCCAAATATTATAGTATGCTTCTTGTTATTGTACTTGCCAAAAACATCCAACTATTCTATAACAAAAGGGTGTACATCCAACGGATTGTAGATAGTAACTAATATTAGTTTATTTTTGCAGTTTGTGATTTCAATACTACTTACTTCAACTCTTGTATGCGGAACGGTAGAGTCAAGGTTATTAAAAGCTATGTTTTTACATACTATGAATTCAATACCTCCACCTTTGTTTGAATATCTCCGGTCAAGTCGATATATTAAAAATCCTGGAAAAGAAAATGGAATGTGATTCATTGTGTCATTGAGCCAAGTTTCCACAAGTATTAAATATTGATATTTGTTAGCATAACTTCAATTTCTTCTATCTTCGACATAGCCGCGCTGCAGCTCCACGCAACTATTTTTAGATCCGTTGTTACGTTTTGTAGCTCCATTTTAATTACTAGTATTTGATTTTTTATCTTCTTCAGTAGAAGAATCCAATATAGTATCAATTATCTCTATCTCCGCACTAAGGAATTTTGACAGGCTTTCATTTGACTTTGAGAAGCGGCTTTTAATTTTTCGGTCATCTAGATATTCATAAATCTCCGTAGTCATTTATATTAATTCTGCGTAATTATCCGTATATTTAGAGACAAGAGAGGGGTATACTTTGTAGCTTCCATTTAGTGCTTCTTGCATAAGCTTAATAAGATTGTCAACAAAGATTGAAAATTTTGCTATATTTTCCTCGGAAATTTCGAAGGTTGCGAAAGTGATGGCATTCGCAATGTAGTCTCCGTTTAGTGAGGGTAGACTAGTTTTTTCATTATCTGAGTTTATAACTATATCCGCTTTTTTCTTCTTTGGTGCCGAAATCGAGTTTTATAGAGTTCAAGTCAGAAAGATTACTGCTGCGCGTTCTTTTAAAATTCGTCATTGGTTTCTGCATTTGTGTGGGGACTTCATCTAGTATATTTATTATCTTTTGTCAGCTATTATCTTTGGAGATTGCGGGGGATTCAACATTATTACTATATTTATTGTAATTGCCCGTATGTATCTCAACATGTTTTTCATTAATGTTTTTAATCAATAAAATATCACTGATGGTTGAGGCGTCCATTTTTGGGCAATGTTTTTCAATATGACTAAGCTCTTAAGTGGAAACATGTAATAGTTTCCGCAGATGGATGAATATGAAACATCATTGGCATATTATTAAGAGGCGAACTTAGTTTTCGATCTGTTTTAACGCAAAAAGAACATTTGTGATGGAAAATGGATACACGTTAGCTTAATCAAAATATTTTTCGCCATTTTCTACTACTTTTCCCATCTTTCTGGTAATATGGCGATACGGTGGCGAATTAAAGATGGCGGTTTCGAGGCAATCCAATCATCCATAAATTCTCACACTTCTTGAAAATGTCGGAATTGCGTATCAACGAGGTCGTGCTGCATCGATCTGAATAAGAGATACTCATAAGACATTATATCTGGCGAGTACGCTGAGTGCGGCAACACTTCCCATTCGAGCTTCCACAAGGTGTTTTTGACGGCATTCGGAATACGTGGCCAAACGTTGTAATGCAAGAGAATGACTGCGCCTTTTGCCCACGATTGCTGATCCATGTCAGATCAATTTCTGTTGCAAATCATTCAGTTGACGTTTGTATATCTCGGCAATGGTGGTTTCATTCGGTTTTAGCACCTCGTACAGCACACCTTGTGAGTCCCGACAAATGCACAGCAATACCTTTTGGCCATGGATGTTCCGTATTGGTGTCGATGTTAATGATTGATCTGTGTCTACCCATGACTTTTTGCACTTAGGATGGTCATAGTAGATCCATTTTTCATCACCAGTCACAATACGCCAAAGAAAACTTTTCTTTTTACCCGGCAAGCAAAAACAGTGCGATGTTATATCAATACATAACGGCACTTTCGGACAAATCCTGTGGCATCCATTTTCTTTCTTTATGAATCGTTTCTATGACATGTAAACGTTTGCCAACTATGCTTGCAATTCACTAACTTCAAACTTTTTCGGTGGTCCAGAACGTACTTTATCATTAACATCAATATCTCCACTTCTAAACCTCTGAAAACACTCTTTACATGTTATAAACGATGGAGCTTGTTCGTCATAACATTCTTGAAGCAATCGATAAGTTTCTGCTACACTTTTTTTCAAATCAAAATAGTGCAAAAGAACAGGTCGAAAAAACGATTTCTCACGATTCATTTTTCACTGATCAAAAAATTATGTTTACACAAATCATGGCGCTTGTTAACTGAATTTTATTGATAAATGCCAAAACTAAAAAAATACTATATCCGACACATCTGACTTTTCGTACTACTTATATCGCCATCTAAACGTGAAGGTCGGAAACTAAGTTCGCCTCCTATATTTACTGACAGATTTATGAGAATATTATCAAACAGTTTCTCTACGTCTGTGAGGCTTATATATACTTGTCTTCTAAAACTAGAAACATGCTTAAATGTCGCTTTACTGTGTCTTGCTTTTACCAATGTTATTGATAATTTCAGCGAAATACCGCATTCCTTAAGCTTGAGCATTATGGCTTTGTTAGATATTAGTGGGCTAACATTAGAAATGATGACTCTCCTCGATTTTTCCAGTAGCGGCCTGATTTTCGTATTATATCCCAACACTGCTAGATTATTATTTTTCTCATTTGATAACTCTTGAGCATATACACATACTCGTTGTTGAAATATTCTTGATATAAATAATATTTTAGCTGGTTCCACTTTCACTGAAAATGCACTGAGATAATCCTTGATAGACACTTTTTCGAATGAATCTATAATTAATCCTTGAAAATTTCGTTGTTTTCGTTACCTATCTGACTGAACAGTGAGGGCTCCATATTTGTCACTTCTGTGTGGCTACACCACACTGAGTGGGAATGGTGGGACAGTGGCTTGGATTAAGGGCCGTATTATGTATGTTGTCACAATCTAACACGTAAGAGCATTTATAAACACGTCTGTTTGGTGTCGAGTTGGAGACAAGACTGTGCCTCGTATATTACCATCTAAAGATTAGTAATTATCCGCTAATGTGACGTGTATATATCGATTTATAACTGGCTGAACTTCAATTGACAACAACTAACTAACTGTATTTTTGTGTATATATGACGTTCTTTTGAATTTTTTACTTAAAACGTTATTCTTTATAATTACCCAATTGCCAAAATTAGAAACTTCCGGCATACTAATAGTGTAAATTAGAAAATAGATTCATGTTGATAATGGGAGAGTGTTATAGATTCTAAAACTGTAGAGAGCTTATTTTATCCATAATCAGAGTTGCGTCGCTTAAGTCACTCATATCTGAACGTATGTTTATATATATCCATACAACTTTAATGTAGAATATAAAATATTTACATTGTTCTTATTTTTATTTATTAAGCGAATTAGATTTATTTTTTCGATGGGAAATAAGTAGCAGTAGTCCAATTTGTCCTTCTGAACGAAAAAATACCGTAGGTAGAAAAGAAATAAATTTAAATCAAGTACTTATTGAACCAAGGACTGGAGTTTTTGAAAATAATTCAAGTACCTTTTTTAATGTACTTGTTAATTTATCTGACTTAGTACCCGAAAATTATCGGACGACATTACGGTAATCATTATTATTATTATGTCACTCTATCATTACCTTTAATATAAGAACTATTAAAGAAAGAAATTTGCAAAACTTATATTTTTTTTAGATTAGTCATTGAAGATATACCTTTTGCCGCCGTTCCACAAACATATAACTATTTATACGAAGATTCTTTCAACAAACGACGTTTGAGTGATCATGTAATATAAAATGAATCAACTATTGATTATTTTATTTATTTATTTATTTATTTTTTGATCAAATGTAATGTAGATAAACTATAATTCTTTTCTGCATAGTATAATTAAGTGTTAGTTTTATATAAATAATCTTTCTTTAGAGTTTGCAACATTTCGAAATTATTATAATTTGTCTTGTTACATCAAAAATCTTATTATTTAAATAATTTACGCAGGCCTATAAAAATACTTGTTATTAGTTAATCAATCCACTTCTTATAAGTATTTTATATTTTATGTATTTTTAGTCAAACTTTATAGATAGATTTTTATAATAATAGATTCTCCAAGTGATCCAAAGATTGCTTTATATATATAAAGTCAAGTCAAGTAAGAGCGTGGTCGACTTTACTGACTGGTAATGAAAGATTTCATTCTAATTTTTCGGCGAGCCGAAAGAGGGAAGCTTGATCCTTAATGCATTATCAACAAAGATTCAGTTGTCGTTGATCTTTTGAAAGAGAATCACATTAAACGCGATGAGTGCTAAGTACGCGTCGAGCTACGAGGTTGTGTTCCTCTGCATCCACCCGAAAGGTCCCAAAATGTCGCAATCAGCGGCTGCTAAATATATGAGAAAGTCGAAGGCATTTGTACAGAAGTGGGTACAGCTTCTGGTACAGCGATATAAAGTGGTTAAAAATGTCGATGATTTACCAGAACGCGACTTCATAGGAAAAGTCGACAAAAAAATGAAGAAAGAATAGTGAATTTGTTTTCACGGAATCCTGTTTTAACAATGCGGCAAGGACAAGCAAAATGAATGGCATAAGGTTTAGATATATTCTAGTAAACTATCCAAACCCATGTTCGTACTCGTGGCCTGAAATGTCGCAACACAATGAAGAAGCCTCTGTTGACTGAAAAACATTTGACAAAGTGACTCGCTTGGGCGCATGAGAATATTTATAGAGATTTTGAAAATATCATTTTTACTGATGAATGTTCTATATGGGCACGTTGTGTCCTCACGTGAGCCTGGTCAACTTCTACCAATAGGCTTGTTCAGCGGACCGTAAAACACGGAATAAAGGTGCATCTTTGGGGCTGCTTCTCCAAGTAGGGATTTGGCACTTTACACCTCCTTATTGACAATCTAAATGCCTAGAAAATGATAAAAATCTATAAAAAGGCTTTACTGCCATCTGCCAGTGATTCATCAGAAAAAATAAAGATTGAATTCTGCAGAAGGACAACGATCCTAAACACCGCAGCAAGCTGTGTACTGAGTGGAAGACTCAATTTGGCATCGTTATATTGGATTGGCCGTCACAGTTGCCCGATGCAAACCCTATTGAAAATATGTGGGCATATATGAAACAGAAGCTTCGTGGAAGACGCACACACACTTTGCGTTTCCAGGCAATTATCGACGCCGACGTTGACTGGACACATTATTGACCGAATTGCATTATCGTTTGTAATGTGTACAATGTATATATAAATATGAAAGTTTAAGCAAATAAATTTTTTATAAATTAACACGACCACGCTCTTACTTGCCATACTGTAGTTTATCGTTCATTATAAAAAATAAACAGAAAACATAAAAAGATAAATACAAATTAATTTACCACAGGAAAATGTGTTTAATTCAAATAAATATACACATCAATTACTATTAATTATATATTCATCTTGATCTGAGTAATTCTTTACATTACAAGATAAAAGAACATATTTTTGAGTATGTTTTGAGATAGAAATGCGTAAAGTTTTATTTACATATTTCTTATCCGTTCGTTACTGCTTCTACCGTTTCTTAAAATATTTAAGATTTTATTTTAAAATTTTTTGAAGATTTTCTATATAAATACGAAAAATGCAATAAAATTCTCTTATTAGAAATTGTGTTCAGATAACTCCATTAGTGTGTTAATATATATTTAAATGATACATCTTGCCACTATTCATTTATTATTATATTTATTATTCAATTAATTTTAGCTCACAAGTTATAACTGTTTATTCGGTGCTAGTCTACGTTAATGAACTCGTAATGATATTTTAATAAAATGTAAATATTAGCACTGTATATTGAAAATTGAAAAAACAATTTTTACTAGATATATATGATTCTATATCAATCTCAAGTTCATATACATTTGATCACTATTATTAATATTTGACAATCGAAAAATTTATAACGCATCTATTTTTTGTATTAAAGTTAATGATTTGTACCTAAATAATATTTAACTTAATTAAAAATTAAATATTGCTTTGTAGACCATTGATATAACTTTCGGCAATATTGAACTCCGCATAAAGTGTGTTTCATCGATGGGAGCACAAGATAATTATAGAATATTCAATAGGTATAGTAAACAAATAATGTTGTGAAATTACGTAAATAATAATCATAATTTATAAATTTACGTCTTTTAAAGTAGCGTAGATGAAAAAGCTGAAAAAACTTTATTAACACTATCACTTATGGATCTTACCAATTTTACATCCGATTCTCTCTTATTGCAAGATCAGATGGACGGTATTCTATCTGATTCGTCAAGTTCTGAAAATGACGATGTTTGTCGATTTATTAAAGGATATGGAACATGTGATTGCTGCCAATCAAGAATGTTTAGTACAGCTGTATTGAGACCTGGAAGGTTTGCAAGCTGAGCATCAAAAATTTAAAAAATTTTAAATCTCCCTAAAAATTAATATTTTTTCTTTACACCATATATTTTATACAGTCTTGATCGGGAATATTTTATATATATATCCTAATAAAATAACGTTCCCAATTTTGAAAAACAGAGCGATTTCACAAAAATTGAAATGCACACGGTACCGGGAAATATAAAAAAGTTAACTTGCAAGATTCACCCCTAATGAACTCACAAATAAAGTAAAAAATCACGAAAATGCCATTTTTTGAACCACTATTTGAGAATATTGTAAGTAGATATATAAAAAGGTATTTGAAGGATGCGTCTAAAAATTATTTTTGCAGAGTAGGTTCTGGTTCAACCTTAATTCAATTTGAGGATTATAAAATTTTGAATGGTTTACGTCTCACTACAATATATTTTGAGAAATATCACAGTATAAAGTGAATATATATTAAGTACCTTATAGAAAAAGTATAAATAAAAACCATTTTAGAGCTATCATTTGTATAATACGTCTAAAATTTTTAATGCTGTAAAACTGTGAATTGGTTAATATAAAAAACACATACTCAAAACTACTTTTTCGTTGATATTGTTAGAACAAAACAAAAAATCGATAACATGTAATGAAAATCTATAACCTAGTGGCACTAATATGCAACTAACATAAATTAGTAGGTTTGCAGTTTTATATTATTTATGAATAAAAAAGATTTTTTTTGGAAAAGTTGTGCTAAAGTAAAGCATATACGGGGAAATGGTTTTCAAGAATGGCAACCCTAAGTATATACGTTTCTTCATCTTGATACTACTTTATGAAAAATCGAATAAACGTTTGAAGAAATTTGATCCGTATCGGATCAGATGTAGGTATGACGCAGGGAAATTTGTACACGGGAATATCCTGTGAAATATTTAAAATTTACGCTTTATTTTAACCAGTATAACGTTCAATTCATACATTATTATATGGGGAAATTCACCGAATTTTGAACTTTGGCTTCCACGTGGTTTTATCAGTATTTTATATCGACTATTTTATCAGTAGTAGAGGAAATTATTAATTCCAATTTAATATTATTTATAAAAATGTACATAAATTGTGTGTGTGTGTGTGTGTGTGTGTGTGTGTGTGTGTGTGTGTGTGTGTGTGTGTGTGTGTGTGTGTGTGTGTGTTTGATTTCCTTGTATTTTATAATTATACTCTTGATTTGTATAAACAGTATTTCTCAACATAAATCTATTGAAATGTACCTGTATGAAGTAAATAGGAAACATAAGGTAAAGGCATAAACTAGATGTTTATTTTGCTTTTCTTGAGGTTTTTATAAAATAAAGTTTCGCTAATTTATTATGATTTTCCGAAATATTAGCTACAAGAAAATATTTTGTATGACTTGCAATCAAAAAACAATATGTTTTTCTCATAAATTAAAATTCGGCGAAATGCCCCATATAACAAAACTACAAACTATTGTAAACGAGTTTACAATAGTTAGTAGTACCATTAGTAACTAAAAACTACAAACTACTGTAACGAAATCGTATGACCTTCTGGGACTTAATTGCAACTAGTCTAAATTGACAGATTTTAGGTCTATATCATTTATACAGTAAAAAGAATTTTATTAAAAATTCATTATAAGTATAGTTTACTCACGAAAGCTCGCCGAGAAATGATTTTTGTAGTAAAACTCAGTCCCTCGGAGCTTCATTACATTTAATCACGTTGGTAGTGCACTTTTTAAAATAAAATATGTCACAAGTATTTGAACAATATGCCGAAATACTTGTAATTTACTTAAGTATTTCTCTGAATGGAATTAAGGTCGCAGCAATTTCCCCTCATTGTAAACGTTTTTAACGAGGCGCTACTTTGAAAAAATAATTTTAAACATATTTTCAAAATACCTTTTTATTATCAAAAAGTCTGGTACACGTCTGTACTTTCCTGATTTTCTATTTTATTTTTCATTTTTGAGGATGAGGTTCAGTTTTTTATATATTTCTGGTACCGTACAGACTCAATTTTTATGCAACACACACACACACACACACACACACACTTGGAAACTTTAATTCAAATATTTAATTGAATAAAAAAAATTTTAATGAAATAATGTTGACCTCTTAAGTAGGTTCCGACACGAAGACCTGATGTATCGATGAAGGATTCTGTTGGGCGCTTATCAATTTTTATTTAAATATCCATAACTAAAACGTTTTTAAACTATTGAATTCATTTAATTTATTTTATATTACGAAAATTTTTCATCATTTTATCTTCCTACATCAGCGGTTCTCTACTAATTTTACACGTATTATATGACATATTAAAGTATTTTTCTCTCTTGTTGTAGATAAATTTTTTCGTGCACAAGTAAAGTATCTAGTATATTTGTTTTTATTCTAATCTGTGAATGTAAAACTTTTATGCTCTGATTTAGCTAAATAACTAATGGATTTTCATGATACAAGAAACAACTGACTAATTTTATTTAGACTCTGAACAAAAAGGATCAAAATCAAAATATTATTTAGTTATATAAAAATTTGTTTATCTACTGTTAGTTCTTGTTTTATATATTTTTAAAAACATTTTTCGCACTATTGTTCAGTATTATTGTATATTGAAGAAATATATATTTTTTTAATATTATTTATAATATCGAATGAAACTTGTTCTATTCATTAAAATATATTATTTTTTAATTGTAGCAATTAGATTTATCGACTGTAATGTATTACAATATATATTTATTTATTGTCGCATGTTACAATGAAATTAAATATTTGTTTTGTATAGACCTTTATTCATCGGAAATGAAAGTAAATTCACAGCTGTTCTTCGAAATGAAAGTTCAAAACGATTAAAATATTGGTGGAGCAAAGCGGTTGGACCAGATCACTCCAAAATAAAAATTAAAATCGAGCCAAAATTCGATTACATCCCACCTAATTCATGCCAGACATTAAAAATAAAATGTTTACCATTGGAAACTGTGCGTTTTTATAATACTTTATATATATATAATTGCAAAATAAATGTAAAGCCTTGCATTTTAATTTAAAGGGCGACATTTCATCAATATTTGTATCATGTCAATTCGACTCAAGAAACCCTTTAGTTTTATCATTAGAATGTACTGTTAAAGCATTGTGTGTTGCTTTTTATTTTCCTTTAATGTTTGAAAAGGACTTTTCATTATCTGAAACTATTCGCATTGAGTGGAACGCAAACGAATACATTTCAAAACTTGATAAAAGGGTGATAAAAATAAAAATTCTTTTAATAATATATCTAAAATTATTACTGATTTTTTGTAATTCAATTAAATTTATTTTTTTTCATTTTATACTTAGACTGGGCAAATAAAATTATTTAAGAGAAAAACAAAAGAAGAAGAAATAGTACACAGTATTACGCTTAATAGTAGCATATCGAATATGAACACAGTTTCTGAATTTAGTTCTTGTGAGAGTTACGAAATAAAAGTAGTATATATTTTTATTTTTTATATTATTTTTTTTCTAAAATTTTATACATAGTTTTCACATTGATATGTTCAAGGAGCAAATCTGCAATTCAGTAAGTGACTTTCTAGACAACCAACAGAATATAAACACATTTGAGTTACGAGGGGAATTCTGGGAAGAAGATGAAGAATCGTATGAGTCGGATACATTACTCTTACCCTATTTTGATTTTCATTCTTATTTGATAAGGAAGAACTTTCACTACCTGCCTTTGATTATTGAAATTTATGTAATTCCTGGCAAAAGTGAATTTAATATCTTTCGTACCCAATCATAATAAGCTTTAATCTTTTGAAGAAGTATAAACAATTAATAAATTTTTCAGCTACTCGAAAACGCGTTTATATACACAACGAGAGTCCCATAATTAGCAGTTTTTCAATAAAGACCAAAAATTTTTGGAGTAAAAACAAACCTGAAAATCACGAAAACAGTAAATTTTTTAATTAGTTGAAAAGCGTTACCTTATATTACTTAACTATCACAAAATATATTCATGCTATATATGATCATAAATTAATATATTTCTAATAACTTTCATTTCATTTCCATTGTAGTAATTTTAGATGAATCGAGCGAGTTGGCATCGGGAATTGTATTAACCGTAGAACCTTTAAAAGGATCAATTAATCCTAATTCAGTAGCTTTTTTTGATATAATAACAAACAGTAACACCTGGGGAGTATATACTGATCAAATCATCGTAAACATCGAACTGCTACCAGTGTATAGATTTTGGGTTCGCATTATTAATAATTATTTACCTATTTTTTATCCAATTTGCAGAAATTCTTCTACTAAAATTCCAAAAATACGGTATGTAATCATATATAATCATTTTTTTTTTGCTCAATTGATATTTATTAAATATATTTTTTATTCATTTTCAAAAAGTATCAATATATGTTCAAACTGTATATTATAAAAAAATTATTTTTTAAATAAATTCATTTTAAATAAATTAATAAATAAAGTAAACAATGAACTATATACTATACTGATTTATTTTAAATATCAATGAATCGCAATATGTTATTTCATCACAATAATTATAATATTTACTAATGCAACAAGTAATTTCTCATAATAAATATAGTTCTTGTCATTAATTTATATAATAATTCTATTCAACTTATCTCACAAACAATATCAAAATGTAATTAATTGTTTTAATTGTTTCCAGATTTCATTCTTTTAAAGATGGATGCTTCTCGAACAAAAGAAAGTTATTATTGGAGAATACAAGTTGCATTCCATTGTACATAAATTGGCATTGCTTTTTCATAGATGAAAATATGGAAAGTAAACCATTCGACCTCATCTTTGATATGATTACTCCTTTTATTAGTATAGAAGAATTTTTGGCAACAAATACCAGTTTTTATAACGAAGTTAAACGATACTTTAGTTGTGCTTTTAATCCATATAAGTCGAAAGATAAATTATTAGAATTAAATAAAACCGATGAAATAAGTAACAGTTCTAACAGTAATTCCCCTTGTCTGAAGAAAAACTATAGTCCAAAAGAGTGAGATCTCTGATTTTTTTTGTTAATAAATCATAAAGCACATTCAAAAACTGAGCTTTTATGGATTTCAGTAATTCTTTAAATAATGCATTGGAAAACATTGGTTCTAATGAATCTGAGGACTCTTTAGATGATAGTGAATGTAATCAAAGTATAATAACTCCCATTTCAATTTCTAAGCCTAATTATCGAGTTAAAGGAACAGAATTTCAACTGTTCGTAGTTCCTTATTTTGGAGAATCAGCTTATGATTTATTTACCGTAAGTTAATTTTATTTTATAAAAAAAATCATATAGTCCGAATGATGATGAAATTTTGTAGTTGGCTTCAATTTTTTAAGTACAAATTATATAAGCAATATGTATTTTACATAAAAATCATAATCTTCCAATGTATCGTGAGTTGCCAGAATTGCAAATAGACTGCATATTTCATAGAAAATGTTTTTTATTAGATTATAAAATTACTTACATATAAAAATTATAAATATTTTTATCGGTCTTACAGTCTTTATAATATCATATATTAGCTAAAATAATGAAAGTCAGGCTGTCCTTGTTTATGATCACCCCTGTAGAATCTAAAATAAAACTTATTACTACAATAAATTATATCAGAAAATTAAAAATGAAAATAAAATAAAATTAATAATAAAATAAAAATAAAAATAAAAATACATTAATAAGTAAAATAAAAAATAAAAAATAATAAAAATACTTATTCTATGTTAATAAAGGACAACCTGACTGCCCCTACCACCTTTTGTCCGACGTTTCGAACAGCTATGGTTCATCCTCAGGAACTAAACTCCTAAATATTAACTAAAATATTTTATCATCGAAAAAATATATTCTCAACCAATTCGAGGCCCTTCGTTATCAGCCCTAATAATTGAAAACATGTTTTGAACCATATTAAAATACTATAACGTTGAATTTGTTAATTATAAAATTTTGTTTGAAATATTATAATTTTTTAGATTACACCCCAAGAATTGTTTATACCAGCAAATGGAAAAAGATACATTCATATAAGTATGAATACTGAAAAGTTAAAGATAATTCGATCTGAGAAAGTGCTTTGTAGAGCCTGCGGTTTTATAAGAATTCCACCAATTTTCAAGTAAACTTTATTAATTAATATTATTGCACAATTTATTAATAGTGGATGTTATAAAATTATAAAAGAAATATATAATAGTAAAATATTAGATGGTATGATCTCAGTAGAATTTATAAGAAATTAGTTTTTTGCTTTACGATCTCTATCATCAGAACAAAATCGGACAAGTGATTAAATTTTATTTAATTGTTAAATTATTAATGGATCAGAATAATCAGATCTTTTAGCAATAACTTAATACTAGGGTCACAATCAATTTCTATAGAAAAAATTATGTCTTAAAATATCGCTGAAATAATTTTCCTCAGACTGGTCGCTATTGGTCACTATGAATAGCCAAAATTTTTTGAAAGAAATTTTATTTCACATTGCAAGAATAAAAAATAACTTCAATAAATGTTATCGAAATGGTTTCATATATTAAGAGTAATCTGCTGTAATTTTATTTCAATAATAAGACTGAATGAAGTTTTTGATCAATTATAAACTTTTAATTATATAAAGATTTTTTGTTAATTTTTCATTAAGAATTGTTTAATTATTAATTTCTTAAGCCTATAACTTTTCTAAGAATGTTGTATAAATTCCTATGTTAATTGACACATATTTTTTTATTTTATTTAAAAAATTATGGGTTTTAGAAATCATATCACACGCTTAAAGAAAGAGTTCTTGAAAAATCTATGTATGATATAAATATATATATAAAATATTAAAATTGCTTAACATCTTCCTAAATAGATAATAAATTTTTATACTATTTCTATATATGAACTATTTTTTCATAAAGCCATTCTTAAAAATGTATTTCATTTTTTAATTTACTGATGCGTTGATATATTTATATCCGCCTTTATACATATACTTGATGTAATAAATTATTCAAACGTTTTAAATAAAATTTTTTTTAGTTTTTTTTTGAAGTCATAATATGACCATTATCACTATTATTAAACCATCATTTTATATTTTAGGTATAGAGATAATTTATTTTTTCGAAAAGATGGATATTATTTACCACCTACGGAAGTTCATTTAGAGTGCAATATTAGGAAGCCTAAGTTTTCCGTACAATGCAATAAAGAACAACGAACGTTCGAATTTCATACTAAAGAGTTTTTACAACGAAAAAAAAATGAAATTGAGTAAATGAAAATTAATAACTAATCTTGGTATAATAATTTTCTAATAAAACATTTATTAATGGGAATACTGTAATATATGCAATAGGTTAAAGAAAAAGATTTTATTTAGCAATCTTGACGAAGAAATTTTCGATGTTACGTTTTCAATAAGTAAACCTTTATCAATCATTCATATAGCAACAGAACGTGAAGTATTCTGTTCTAGAAGTGGATCGGTACATCCTGGTGAAAATGTCGAGGCTCGTATAATATATGAAATTTAAAAAAACATTATAGTAAATAAAATATGTACTTTTTTATGCAGATAAAGTTAAAAGTTACAAATCAGAATTAAATGTTTTCATTTGTTGCGAATTACTTTTATTTCAACACATAATAATATTACATTACTCACCGTTTTATATTAACGATTCTTGCTGCTTTTTAAAATATTCTTTTCTCAAAAGTTAAACCGAAAATTTTTAACATATTATTAACAAAATGAATAATATTGATTTTTAAATAAATCGTCGGTAATCAGTAAGAATTTAGAAATCAAGTTTTACAATTATGAAAAGAATATAATAAATAATTCAACTTAAACATTTGATATAATGACTGAACATTATTTTATAGGTGCTAATTAAATGTAAAATTGAGAAGAATTGGGTGGAAAGAGAAAGTAGGAAATATGCAAGTGAGAATAAAATATATACTTCTATTACTTTGAACAAGATACTAACAGTTATATATAAACAAGGATTTAATCAGGTAAATTTCTAATAATATAATATTTTTCATCTATTATAGTTCCAAATATAATGCAAGTGGTCAGTCCAAACTTTTAACATCAATGAAAAATTATTTATTTATTGAATAGGATTATAGCTCGTGTGTTTCCATTATGGTTAATTTCTAACACACAGAGTCCTTAGTATATGCATAAACTTGTATAAGAACATTTTGTAAATTTTATTATGATAATTATTAATATTATATATTTTAATATTATATTTAAACCAATATAAAATACCATAATCACATTTTTTTAGATTGTTGAAGTATACTTAAAAATATATTTTCCTTCTCTCAAACTTTCAAGAAATTATCTAAATTTTGGAAAATTACTAGTGGGAGATTCTAAAATTCTTATACTCAATATTCATAATTTATTAGGTAAGAAAAATTTATTTTGAGAATTTATTATAAAATTAAAAACATAAACAAATAATTCGTAAAAGATAGACAATTACGCTACATTATTTAGTGAAATAAATTTAATATATTAAATTTTATAAACACTTGAGTGGTTTCACAAATCAAAGACTTAAATTATGATCATGTTTTTACTGTCATCTTACTGACGAATCAGCAGGTGGTCTAAGGTGAAACATACAATAGTAGTTCTGTTCATTTAAAATTATTTCTTATTTAATTTCATCCTTCAAAAATATATTTCCTCGCTTACTTCTTATAAAATAAAGTCTTTATATTTGGCTTAATTGTTTCGAAGTCAAGACAATTGCTCTGTAAAATCACTTAAGTGTTTACAAAATTTAATATATTAAATAGTTCGTTTTGTAGAATTGCAAACAATGTTTGTTTATTTATATTTTTTAGGACATTATAAGTATAGTATTAATTTTTTTGTATTATTTTAATTATAATTAGAAATGTCTCTTTAATATTATTATGTTACAGGTCGGCCACAATATTTCAAAATTGATATGTATGATAATAAAAATTTTACACTTTTCCCGAATCAAGGTTTACTAAGTTCTCAAAAAATTGTAGATAATAGTACATTGCAAATTAAAGTACATTTTCATCCTAAGTAAGTAACTTTTAAAAAGTATACTGTATTTCTAAAAATGAATGGGAACATGATATATTTATTTCCAAAAAAGTAAATTTGTCTAAGAAATTATTAATTTTGAGTTTGTAAATTAAGTCAATGAAAACTAACTATTTATTTATTCTAATAGAAATCCAGGAATTCTTAAGGAGAGCATACAGATAATCTCAGAAATTGATGGGCTAGTATTAACATGCTCTTTAGAAGGACAAGGATATATATAATATATATAAATTAATTAATATCAATTTGTTGTAGTGTGTTTATATTATTAAATTTATTTAACAAAATTATCTTATGATTTATTTCTATAGTTTAGAAATTGTTAAACCTATATAATTTATATATATACATAATTATATATACATATAAATATATTTATTTCTTACCTATTATTTTTTAATAAAGCATGCTATAAAAAATCCAATAGTATCATTTTCAACTCCAAACCTACATAATTTCTTGGACTGTTCCACAGATAATCCATCAATATTATATCCAACTGATCCAAACTGCCCCATTTTTAAATTTATAAGTTTTTCATTAACAGATTGTAATTCAAGATTTGGATATTTTTTTATAGCCCAAGCTATGATGCCTTCATTTTCAGCAACTGTAACTGTACAAGTACTATATACCAAAGTTCCTCCTTGTTTCAAAAGACGAACGGCCTGTTTTGCATCATTATTTATCATTTGAAACTAAATATTATTTTTTTAAAAATAATTTTATAAGTTATAATTAAATAATTACCGACGATAAGAGTTTTCTTTGTAAAGGCACGTATGAATGTATTTGGGATAAACTTATAGAATTGTAAATTTGTGGTCTTTGTCCTAGAGCACTACAAGGTCCATCCAATAAAATTCGGTCAAAACTATTTTCTAAAAAGGGTGGTCCATCTATAACAGTTTCATTTTTTGTATCACATACAGCTTTTATTGAATCGTAACAAAAAACTTTTATATTTTTTAAAGAAAAATTTTCTAAATATAATATAAATTTTTCAACTTTATTTTTTGATTTTTCCAATGCTATCACTGTGCCCTAAAACAAATATTCCTTTAACTCTTTTTAAATTCATAAAGTATGTTGTTTATTTTGTATAGATATGGTTGGTAAATTTTAATGATACCTCATTTTTCATTAAGGCAGCTATGTGAGTAGTTTTATTCCCTGGTGCTGCACACATATCTAGAATAGTTTCCTTTGGTTGAGGATCTAATATTCGAGAACATAGAATTGATGGTAAATTTTGAAGTAATATATGTCCTTTAGGTAATATTGAATCATTTAATTGAGGGATATGGGATGTAACATCAGTCATTAATACAGCTATACCACTAAAAATATATATTTATATATTTTATAAATTTGATAAATCAAATTATGTTAACTAGATATTGTTTTTACCTAGTATACTGTGTATTATATCCAAATATTTGTTCTCTTGTCAATTGCATTATTCCATTTCCAATAAATAATTTGCTTTCACAATCATATACAGTAATCAATCCCTTTTTACACCCTTGTTTGAGATCGGCATAAACACTTACTAAATCGCCAATCTTCAAACCTTCTCAAAATAATAGAAATTTCATATATCAATGTGAATATATTAAGCTGACATGTTAAAATAAATAACTTACTTTTAGGCATTCCTAAAATTCCAGGCACATAAATATGAGAACCTCTTAAAACAGCTGCACCACAAATAGAATCAACAATCACTTCATTTTGTTGTCTCCTAAGATTTGATACTGCCAAATTATCCCAACTGTCAACAACAATCAATTCGGGAATGCATGAAAA
Source organism: Sycobia sp. Sy_11 (assembly GCA_018907035.1). NCBI lineage: Eukaryota > Metazoa > Arthropoda > Insecta > Hymenoptera > Epichrysomallidae > Sycobia > Sycobia sp. Sy_11. Next base: position 423,814 of record JACCIC010000133.1, read on the forward strand.
TGTTGAAATAGTTGGAACAGGTCTAGATAACTTTTGAATTTAATGTTTGTAATAATTTTCCTTTTAACAGAATCGTTATTATTATATATAAAAAAAAAACAGAACATACCTTCTTCAATGCATGAGTTATATGATCAATAGCCATTTGCTGATCACATAAAATTGGATTGATTCTAAAGACAATATTTTTTGGTGGACTACTTAGCCATTCTATCAATTTATTTAATTTTTTCTAAAAAACCAAATTAATTTATATATTATTTATATAATTTATATATTAAATCCTATTATTAATATTAAATTATATTGAAAAATTAATATAATAAAATATACCTGGACTTCCAGTTCACTTAAATTATCATTAGACAATTTAATTTTCCCAAGGTCTATTTTTAACTCGTTCACAATTTCATGTTTAAATTTAAAGTGACAAACTTTTGGAGGAAAGGAATTCATTTTTGAAAATAACTAAAAAATAAAAACAATTTACAAATTAAATATGAAAACATTTTTTTTTTTAATGAAATAAAATACTGTTATTACATTTTTAGTATAGCATAGTTAAAAATATATATGTATAAAATTTAAATATGTACAATTTTATGACTAGAAATTGTATATTTTAACAGTGCAAAATAAATATAAACATGTAAAATTTGGATTCTTTCCAAATTATTAAATTATTAAATTCAATAATGTAAAAGATACATATAAAGTTATAAGAAATAACTTTATTTAGAAATTAAAATTTAATTAATAAAAATATTAGAATTAAAACTAATTGATAAAAATATCTTTTACATGTAGGAGGATGAAGAATTATTTTTAAAGTATTAATCAAAATAAAAAAATTAATGTGATCAAGGTTATACATTAAATATTTACTTACAATTTAAAAAATATTTTTTTAGGAATAACATGCTTAATAATGATCTCTTACAGAGAGTGAGGAAGGATAGTGCGCATTAGCAAGTATACCATTAGATAATAATAAACATTATATGTTAATATGCACCTCTCTCTACTCTCCCTCCAAAGTAAACATCGAGCGTGGTACCTGTGGGCTGTGGTACCTATGGGTACCATGTTGGTAGTTGGTAGTTGGTACTGGTACCTGCTGGTACCTAGATGTCCCTGATTGGTACACATTTGGTAAGTTATAATTGAGATTTTGGTTTCATTCTTAGATTATTTCCAATTTAATCTCAATATGTTTTTCATAAGAAAATTAAGTATACCTATGTGCACTTTGTTGAATTGTATTTTTTTTTGGTAAGGTTTCATCAGATTTTGGCTTAACTCTTGGTATAATAAAATCATTTTGAATGATGTGAATATAGTGTGAAGTAGATGGAATTGTGGAAATGGAAGTTATAAATTATTTAACCAAACGACCAAACTGTACGTGATCTACTATTGGCAATTTGCATATGATATGCGATTCTAGCGGTGAAGAGGAAAACTAAAAAAATATCGGACAACGGCGTTATAGAAGTACTAAAGCATTGCTTAGATTAGTAAAATTTTGGAGTACTTTAAAAATGTCTTAAAAAAAAAACTGACGATTACTGAAATATATCAAAGTGAAGCATAACAAGTATTATAGCAGAGTTAAAACTGTAAAAAACGCATCCTAGAGTTCTCTCCACATCATCGAAAGGATTTTACAGTGGGAGATTGCTGTAGAAAACTTCACTTGTTATAGAAATTTTAATACTAATTTAAGTTTTCATTGTATATCTGAATCTGAAGCTGCTAAAATTTATTTTGTGACATTGAAGACGTGAATAACCATACAGAGTGGACGAAAATAATAAAAAGTAAATTGGATAAGAAAACAGTTACTTACGGCTACATGCAGCCAAATTTATCCTTCGCACCGATCCACACCGCTCTCGCCGTAAAGTTTTTTAACAAAAACGTTAGAACACCAATCGTTCACCCCCTATCCTACTAGAGGAGGTAAAACAAAAATCGCAGGAATGTTTTTAATTAAAAAAATGTTTTTAACGATGGAGTTATTGTTTGCAAGAAGTGCGTTGTGGTTAAAGGAGAATACTTTGAAGGCGATAAAAATTTGGCGTAAAAATATTAATTAATACAGAATTTATGACAAATTTCCCATTTTTTCGATTCCCCTCGTACAAATATTAAAACAAAGCAAAATGGTTTCATGAAGAAAAGTGTCAATTACAATAAACATTTCAAGATAAAAGAAAATTACATTGAACTGTTCGAACGATACGGTCTTTTAATACTACGACCACTACGTGTAATACCGGTTGATTCATTATTATTTGGATTACAGTCTGTTTCCAAACTGTTTTACAACCGTTACTAATTGCTCATATAAGTAAAGAAATTATTCGCAAAATCGTTCGAAATAAAGTTTGTAAAACGCCCGAGTCTTTTCCATTATTTTCCCTACCAGGGTATGAAGGTGTTTTGGAAGCTATTCGAACCATGAAGCCGTACTTTTTTTTACAATTTTGTCCCATTCTAAATTATCAGATATGTTAACCGTACCGACGAAGTTGGTGTCGTTATCAGCATAGATAATACGGAGCTGTCCTGTTCTTGCGATGAATTTACGTAAATACTCCATAAATCCTGCTATAGAAAGTGATTAATTAAAAATATACCGCTAATTCAAAATATACTGCTCCATAGACAGCACACGTAAATATACGTATCCATTCCTTGTTCCGGCCTTTAATAAATAAAGTCTATTACTTTGTGAATTTTTTTTCGCGTGAATCCGAAAATATTTTGACTCGAATTGTATAAATAATTTTCTCTTTTAACAATATTCCTTCCTTCTTCAAGAGATTTTCCTTGTGGACAAAAAATTTTGACTATTATGATTTGATTTACAAAAAATACATAAACTGATTTTTCTGTTTTCGATATTAAAAATAGACTCGCGCTCGTAACATCTTTATCCGATTTTGTTTTACCATTATATTATGTTTTCTCCTGATTTGTTGTTGGGCCATTGTCGATGAGAGCCATTGTCACCTTATTATAGACACTGCCGAGTAATCTTTATCAATTTTATCTTTTTTTGTATTACGAGCTTCAATAGATCACGTACGTAGTGCTCAAAAACAGCGTCGTCGCGTCCGAAACGATTTTTTAAACAAATCATTGCCTTTTCATCATTTTTTCCTGTGAACCGGAAACGGATAATTATTTCACTCGCTTTTGAATCCGATACTGCTGTCTACAGAAGGAAGTGAAACCTTTCTTTGTTAGTTAATTTTTTGTTATTATGTAATTGTTTAAATTGGCTTCTGAATGTAAGTCATTCACCATTCGAAAATGCGTCAATATTTAGGTTATCCGATTACAATAGTAACGGATCACCAATCTCGAAAGTGGCTTAAAAAACTTAATAATCCATCAGAGCAGTTAGAGTCTGAGGGCGCTCGAATTAGCAGAATGGGATTTTGATATCTACTATCGAAAAAGCCACGAAGAATAATGCAGCAGAACTAAACGCTATTGCGAAAACGGAGAATAAATGGTTTGAGAAAAGTTATAAGTCCCTCAAAAACAATGCGACAGATTTTCCGGAGTATTGGTTAGAAAATGCTATATTATATCGCCACATATTGCATAAGCTTGACGTCAACAAACATAATGAAGCAAGCGAATGGAAACAATGTGTGATCGATTCTGAAAAAAACAGAATATTACCTGAAAATCAAGATGATCGAATTGCAAGGTATTTAGGACTAGCTAAAACATTGGCGAAATGAGCTAACTGTTACTACTGGCTCGGCATTGAAAACGGGAGTACGAATTTAAAATATACAACAACTACTAGAACTAGCGAAAATTAAAACTGCAATCTTTCTTGAGACACAGATAGTAGTACGATATACGTAGAAGAGACTGGCAGCCGTGTGTTGGCGACAAAGTTTTAAAGCACCAAAGTAATTTCTCCAATAATGTATAGTGTAAAAAGAACAGATGGAAAATTATTACAAAAAACCCATGTGAAGAGTTTTACTAATTAATAAATATTAATTAATGATTTACTACTAATTCCAACATGTAAATGTTGTATCATATGTATATCATGTATATATGTAAAATTGAATGTTTGCCGGCAAGATTTAGGTATAATTCAAGTTAAAAATTATTTAAGTTGTAAATTTTGTAATTGTGTAATTATAAAATTTAAAAATTTTAAGCTAGTTTTAGCTTTCGAATTTTTCCGGCGTTTTCGATAATTTAGAATTTACTATTAATTATTAAGAGGCGAACTTAGTTTCTGACTTTCACGCTTAGATGGCGATATAAATAGTATGAAAAGTTAGATGTGTCAGATCCAGTACTTATTTTTTAGTCTTGTCATTTACCAATAAAATTCAGTTAAGAGGCGTCATCATTTGTGTAAATATTATAATTTTTTGATTAGTGAAAAATCAATCGTGATAAATCGTTTTTTCGACCTGTTCTTTTGCACTATTTTGATTTGAAAAAAAGTGTAGCAGAAACTTATCGATTGCTTCAAAAATGTTATGGCGAACAAGTCCCATCGCTTACAACATGTAAAGAATAGTTTCAGCGGTTTAGAAGTGGAGATATTGATGTTAATGATAAAGTACGTTCTGGACAACCGAAAAAGTTTGAAGTTAGCGAATTGCAAGTATTATTGGATGAAAACTCAGCTCGAAGGCAGAAAGAACTAGCTATTACGCTTACCTGGGTCTTCACAATCCATAAGGAAGGTACTATGGTAGTGGGGATTCGAGAGTCTATACAATAACATACTTACAAAAATTATTATTGTTATATAATGTACATGTTTATACGTATATATATATATATATATATATATCGAATATATCGAAGATAGCACTAATTTATATGCTGCACAAAATATTAAATAATACTCCGATATACTACACTAATAAATAATATAGAACACGCGACGCGAAAAATTACAGCAGAAAATTCTAGCACGAAAATGAGCGAAAAGAGAACATTAAAGTGTGAAACCGAAAACGAACACGACTAATACTATACAAACACTAAATTAATACACGAAATTACACTGGCAAATTTGAGAGAGAGACAGAGGCGACTGGCCTCAGGCGCCAATCCATTAGGGCATTCTTCTTGGATGTCTTCTCGGCACTCATCGATATCGTCGTCGCTCTGTAAGTCTTCGTCCAGATCGTCCCGAAAGACACGCCAAGGCTTTATATGATCCGCCGAGGTGATGGTTTTAGCGGGTCCTTCACTGTCGCTCATCCTCTCGACCTCATATCAATCGTGATTGCTAGCCCTGAGAATACGATATGGACCGAGATATTTTTTGGATAGTTTTAGTCCAGGGCCAAACTGAGTTCTTTTAATAGCCACTATATCACTCTGCTCATAAGATGTGCCAGTTTTCCGTTTTTTGTTATACTGCTGCCGATTTTCTTCTTGCACTTTAATATTGCTTCTCTTGCCACCGATCGAGCCTCCGCCCGTGAATCTTGGAAAAGTTCTATCATTTCGTGCTCAATGGTTCGCTTCAGTTCGACATCCTCCAGGTACCGCATTTTCGTGCCAAACATTAGCTCGAAAGGACTTGTTCGTATTGAGCGCTGGTGAGTCCCGTTTATAGCTTGTTGAACTTTGCTTATATACTTATACCATTTTCCGGGCTCGTTTATACATACTTTTGTCAGAACTGCAGCAACGATAGCGTTAACCCGCTTCACCTGCCCGTTTCCTCGTGGCACTCCTGTGGTAATTAGGTGGTGATGGATTTCTTCACTCTGGCAGAAGTCCGTAAAATCTTTGATGTGAACGCCGTGCACGATCAGTGATAATTCGATGAGGATTTCCAAAATGCTGCTGCATCATACGCAGCTTCTCCATAACCTCCGCCGATGTTGTTGATTTCGTGGCGAAAAGCCACGTGAACTTTGTAAAGGCGTCTACAACGACCAATATATGCTTAATATATACTGGCATATATGCCAATATATGCTCGACACGCCGTTTCATTTGGCTCATATAATATTCACGAGCGAGCAGGTCCACCGTTTTCGTGATACCAAAATGACCGACATCGTGCGCTCTCTTAATCAACTCCTGCTGAAGTCCCTTTGGTACGACCAATTTTTCTTGGCCTGGTGGGTCTTCGTGCACTAGACCATGCCTTAACTCATAGTCCTTGTAAGCGCCTACTTGCAGTAGTTTCTTTATAGCACCGATCTCCTCGTCCTTGTCTTGGGCTCTCGATAACCTCTCGGCCAACACGTCCTGAACCAAGTTGATTGATGGAGCTCGGCTTAGCGCGTCGACGTGCTTCATACATGCTCCGGATCGCCGCACAGTCGGTGACTATCTTGAAGCGCAGGCCCCATAAATAGTTACGAAACTTCTCTGGTGCTCTTACCACGGCACGAAATTCTAGTTCGTAACTAATGTATTTTTTCTCTGCTTCACTGGTTTTCCGGCTCATATAGTACATCGAGTGGAGTTGGTGATCAGCCGGTGAACGTTGCAGCAGAATCGCGCCGTAGCCGTCCTTTGACGCGTCGGTGTGGAGCTCCGTCTTTCTTTTCTGTCCCGGCTTCTAGCACTTGTAGCAAATAACGCCTTTCTGCTTATGTGGACACTGCTTACCCACATGACCAGGATTTCCGCAGTTAAAACATTTACTGAGCTTCTGTCGCCACGTTTGGCCTTCGTTCGGCGCGGTCGCTCGCCGTAGAGTCTCGTCTTTCCGTCCGTATCGGTTATTTTGAGGCGCCCATCTTGCCGTCTCGTAAGTCGCGATGGCTATCTTCAGATCCTCAAAATTCTCGCACGCGTATAAGGAGACTTTTTGCAAGCCTTCGCCTGGAATACCGTCCACGAAATATTTCAGCACCAATTTTTCCGGGACGTCGCCTCGACTGCCCATTGTCCTCATACGGAGCGCATACTGGTTGAGCGGCTCACCGCGCTCGGGCCTTCCTTGACGCAGTTTTTCGAGCACGTGGTGCTGTTCGAGTTTAGCTACTTCGTCGACCATATCTATTCAGGCGCCCACGGGTTGCGAATCGTTCTGGCCTGAAAATTTTGCCAAGGTGTCGGCTTCGTCCTTAAAGGAGACTCGCGGTCGGCTCACTTTCTCCTGACGCAGTGCTGCCAACAGCTGATGAATCAGGTGTTCTTCGTTTCCTCCCGAAAACGGTTGCGGCGACGCCGTTGAATTCTCCGCGCTTCGAAGCGATGACTGGCGCAGTAGCATGCTTTGCTGCTCCCGTTGTTTGTCTTCATCTAACACATTTACTTAGTGTGGCTGCCTGACTTCTGGCCATATGTTGTTGACCAGCTGTAGCCTGCAAATGTCGCATTTGCTCCTGCAGACGCGCTAGCTCCCTTTCGTGCCGCTTTCCTTCCGATTCTCTAGCCGCTTCTGCTTGGCAGCGGAGCTTCTCCTCATGCTACCGTGATGTCTCCAGCTGCAACATAACCCGCTCCGCTTGATCCTTTGCCGCTCGAAGTTCGAAGATTTGTTGTTGCAGCGCCACCTGCGCGTCAATCGGTTGGGCGTTGTTAATTGTCTCCATTCGATCCATTTTTCGGTATGCTCTTCTGCTCTCGAACGCAGCTGCTCTGCTGGCCGATCGGTCTAGAAGGGTTGCTTTTACCGAGTTTTTAACTGCCCTCGATGGCTGTTTTCTCACTGGATCCCGGATCGTCCTTCTTGGGCCGTATTTTTCCCGTTCTTCGGACGCCAGCGTGACCTTGTCGGTGTTTTTCAAATCGGTCGCCTACCGATTCGTAAGTAAAAGAACGCGTAAATGACTGCTGGACTTGACTCATAGTTAACTGGTCGTCTACCAATCACTTCTCCCTATGCAAGCCGACTACATGATAGAACTGTTGATTCCGTCGAATCTTCTTTTCGCCTCGGACGCCTTTCGACTTTGCAATTGACACGCCTGTTAATCTAGCTCCTTGGTGACTCCACTGTATTCGCCGCCTGCCAATGCTCCCGTTTCTCCGTAGTAGATTCCCCGTAGAAGTTCTCCACTTGAGTTGGATCCCGGACGAGCCCCCAAAATTTGTGGGAATCAAGGAAAGGAAGGATTCAGGTTATTAAATAGAGGTAAATCAAAATTATAAAATGTTATATTTATTGAAATATAAACGGAATAGTTTTTTATCTTCTGTTCGATCTTCTTATTACGACGGGAGCAAGCTTCTGAGCCCCGTTCGGTACTGCGTCTCGATATTTATTCCGCACGGTCAGTTACCCTCTCCTCTGCGCTGCCGGCCAATCGATGGCCGGTGGCCACGCTGTATTATTTCATTGGCGCGACGGCGCTCGGTAGCGGGCGGTGCTCGGTAGCAGTCTCCCCCCTCTCTCTCTCTCTTACACTCTAATGCGCTGGGGATTTCCCACGCAGTGTAGTTTGGGGAGCAGGTGTACATGTTCTGTCGGCGTCAATGCGCAGCTTCTCCGCTTACATCCCCCCCCCCACACACACACACACACACACACATCTGCATACATATGTATATGTGTTATGATATGTATACGCGTATATATAAGTATATTCAAACTACAATGTAAGCGCAACAGCATAGCGAAATAAAATATAATTTTTATTATGATAATTATTATTTTAAGTATTGAAAATTATTATAATTATTATAAAAGTGGTGACTCGTTCAACATTATACGAGCGAAGACGAAATAAGCCGACCAAAGTATTATAATTTGATCTTCAAAAGGCAAAATTAGGAGTTCGCCTGGTGAACCGACTCCGATAAAGTCGATTCACATGAACTACTGGAGTTAACAATTAATCCAGAGCTCAATAAAATCCTGACAAAAATCCGTTTCCAAAATAAAATTATTCAATTGATCTCTGTTGTGAGGCGTTCCTCAAAAGACAGACGGTTAATAATTTTTCTGACCTAAAGAGATCGTGATCCCAATTTCGAGCTGCTTCACAAAAGACCAGCAGTTCTCTTTTCCTGTAAATCTTTTCTATCTCTTAATTCTTCATTCTGGTTGCGAGGCACTCCTCAAAAGACTATCGGAAGTAAGCATACCTTTATTATACTCCTGTTTAAAAGCACCGTGAGTGATATAAATTCCCTGGGTAGAAACTAACACCGGGGATTCGTGCGGTAAAAACTGCCGAATAATAAACGTAGCGTAAAGAACGCGCATTTAGTATTAAGATATCCAGTTTATAGACATTTTCGTGTTATTTTATTTGTTTAGTAATTAATTTCTTATTTATTAATTTCTTATTTATTCTGTTACAGAATAAATTCGATACACCTGTATCAGGAAATACATTCTTTGAATAAATTATAATTTTTTTATTAATAATTAAAATATACTGTGTTAATTTATAATTATTTTGCCCGATCCGCCGTCCGCTCTTGAAAATGCTTCTTCTCCTCTCAAACTACCCTGGAAAATTCCACGTAGGTTATCCCAAGAGGTTCAGGAATGATAAAATGATAAAATAAATAAATTATATATATATATATATATATATATATATATATATATATATATCATAATAATTTCTAAAGACCAAGCGTATTTTTGTTTGTACATGATAAACAATAAAACTACTGAACCGATTGCTCTAAAATTTGACATATAGATTCTATATTATCTTCGGAAGGACATAGGCTTTGTTTTTTATTGGAAATCATTTTGCTTTCATCAATGAATTAAGTTAACGGTCTTACTAGTCAGTTACACTAGCGGTCAGTAGATGGCGTCTTGAATCACGAATATTAACATAAAGTATTCCGCTTAAAGTATTAATACCAGGTCAGCTCAGTTGACTGGTCATATTCAACTGTGAGATTCGTATCCTAAAGAAGCTGTGACATCAGTCGGTATTACCCTTTTTATTCTTCAGGTTAATCTGACACTACTCTTACACCTTATGGATATTTTTTGATTTTTGTAAATTTTATTTTCTCTTATATGGGAAAATCTTTCTTTCTCTCTCATTCTCCGTCTTCTTTTATAAAATGATTGTGTATGCCAAATCATACTGCAAATAATTTGTGACGACAAATTATGTTTTTCTTTTTGTATGTTCGATTAATTTCAGAAGCGACATAGGCTATGGTTTTTTTAGTTTGAACAATAGAAATGATTAAAACATAAGGTTCTTTACCAATACGACCATGTATATTATATTATATTATAGTATAGTATATATATATATATATAATACATCGTCATTTCTGCGTAAAAAGGAAATATCCAGCATCCGCTTAAAAATATGCAATTCGCAAAGTATCATTTTGCTTTAATTTCAGTTCGCACCAATATTAAAATATTCACGGTATTTAATTTCAAATACGGAAATATACGAAATATACTAGGTTGTTAAATATCTCCCCTCGGCTTTTTTCTCTTCGTTCAATGCTTTATAAAAAGTGTTACAGTAGTCAGATTTACTTCAAATATGCGCTGTTTTATTCGTTAATCTGTTTCCATCTATACGGCAACTTCATAATACCCCTCTCGTAGAAAGCTCTCTCCTTATTTGCGAAGAACTCGTACAGCCATTTTTCACAAGCCTCTTTTGAGTCCAACTTTACACCACCAAGGCCGTTCGACATGGACAAGAACAGATGGTAATCACTTGGCGCTATATTCGGACTATATGGTGGATGCGATAAAACCTCCCATTCGAACTCCCGTTGCTTCTGACGAGTCATCAACGAAGTGTGTGGTCTGGCGTTGTCCTGGTGGACAACACCCTTTCTGTTGGTCAATTGTTGAAGCTTGTGATCGATAGCCTGCTTCAAGCGATCCAGTTGTTCACAGTAGAGAGTAGAATTAAGCGTCTGGCCATATAGGAGTAGCTCATAGTGGATGATTCCCTTCCAATCCCACCAAAAACACAGCCAAACCTTCCTGGCCGTCAATCCTGAGTTTGCCACGGTTTGGTACGGTTCACCGGCGTTGGACCACGACCGTTTTCGCTTCATATTGTCGCTGTATATTGCTTTTTTTGTATCCAATCGTATGCAGATGGTTTAAAATAGTTTGGTAACTAATTCTCATCTCCTGTCCGATGTCACGAGATGCCACATGCGGGTCTAAATCGATAGATTTCATGATTTGATCGGTATTCGTCGTAACAGGTCTTGCGCCGGGTGGCTTGTCCTTGGTATCGTTTTCATCGACTTTGAATCTTCGAAACCATTCTTCTGCGGTTCGAAGTGATAACGTGCCATCTTCCAAAACACCATTAATCTCACGGAATGTTTCTCTAGCGGATTCGCCTTTGACGAAGGAAAACTCCATGTTTACACGTCTATAACTTTTGAACGCAATATCCAAACTAATCATGCCTAGCGTCGTTTTATACGTTATGTTAAGACCTTTTAAACGATGTATAGTATTGTTAGATATGAGCTCTGTAGCTCTTTGTACATAATAGCGAAATTCATAAGGCAAAATGGCGGAAGAGAGATATTTGACAACCTAGTTCAGCAGAAGGTAAATGAGAGGGAAGATGCTGAGTCTATGGATACACTGTCTCGGCCTAGCAATAGAGCAGAAGAAAAGTCTGATTTAATAACTGAATAGGATATCTTACTAAAATTGACCCAATTAGTGAAGGGAATGATGAAGGCATTCAAGAGTCAACCGAACATCAAAAAAGATATCAAGAAGGGGCTACTTAAAGTAGAGGAGTTGATTGATCAGCTCCAGTACATGAAGGTCAAGCCAAAAATGAGGAAGAAGAGCATTGCAAAAATAGCGGCTGTAATGCCACAAGGACGAGGTGCCAGCGTAAAGAGACCTGCATTTAGCCCTCCAGACGTTAAGAATAACGCCGCTGATAAAGAAAAAAAAAGAAAGTGGATAAGCTGAATGGAGATGAAGAAAATTGGGCCTTGGTAGTAGCTAAAAAGATCATACGACAAGCCCAGAAGAAACCGAAATCTGTGAAGACAGTGTTGACTCCCCAGCACCGTGGAGATGGCACTGTAACCAGTAATGATGGGGCCAAAGAATGGAAAAAAATAAAGCGCAAGACGCGCCCTGATGCCATCGCGATCAGACCGGCGAGAGGGAAGTTCTCTGTTGAAGTGTTGGGGGCAGTTCATAGAGGGGTTAAACCTCAAGAGTGTGTCGTAGGTGTAAGAACCATCCGACGTACCAAAATGGGAGAGGTATTGATCGAACTGAGAAACACCAAACCCGAAGATCGGAGAGCTCTGGCTGAAACGTTTCAGAGAGCAACAGGTCAGAGCGGTGGAGTTAGAGAACTGATCCCCAGGGGAAGCTTCGAGATCAAGGACCTAGACTGCCGCGTGGCGGAGGAAGAGATACGTCAAATCCTCAACGGTAAACTGCCTGACTATCGAGGACCGCTCGAGGTCAAAGTGAAGCAGCGGGTTGCTATCGTTTTGGATGAGGTCACTGCCACGAAGTTGTTGATCACGAAGCTGATGAGGATTGGCCTCATGAATTATCGCGCACGAAAGTAGAAGATAGTAACTAGGTGCTTTCGATACCAAGGCCATGGCCACCGGAGCCATGACTGTAAGGGCCCGGATCGGAGTATCAGTTGCTATTACTGCGGGCAGAAGAGTTACCAAGCGGCTGTGTATAAAGTCAGCCCCGTGTGCTTCTTATACCCTGGAGACGCAAATGTGGACAGGCACAGGCACGTAGCTGGATCTGGCATCTGTCCGGTCTTCCGCGCCGCCCTTTCGAAGGTGGCAAGATGATGCTAGTTCTGCAAGGGAATATGAATAGGACTAGGACGGCTGACCACCTTCTCGATCAAATTTGCATTGATGCTGGGGCTGATGTTGTTCTCATTAGCAAACAGCATCGGAATAGAGATGAACTGGAATGGTATACGGACAACCTTAGGACGGCAGCTCTTTGGATATCTAATTCACGGCGATTTTTATTCGTGGACCATGGAACTGGAAATGGTTATTTGGATGAAGAGCAATCACGTCATGTACGTGAGTTGCTACCTGACGCCAAACCAAACCATAGGTGACTACCATGCCATCTTAGATGAGTTGGAAGAGTCCGTCAGAGAAATGGGAGCTGAACCGATTGTGCCGGAAACTTTAACGCTATGGCCCTAGAATAGGGTGTGAAGCGACCAGACTCTAGAGGTGGAAAAGTGATGGACCTTGTATATACATAGGGGCTGGTTGTCTTAAACACTGGTACCAATTCTATTTTTCGGAGGCCTGGATACCGTAAAACAATTCCTGATATTTTACTTTCGACTAAACATCTGGCATCACAAATCCATGACTGGCGGGTGATCGAGGGCTATACAGCCAGCGATCATTAGTACATTCTGCGTGAGATGAGCGGCCGCCAGCTACTGGAGTAGACTCGCTAGGGCCCCTCAGATGGAACGCCGCGAAATTGAATAGGGTAAAGCTCCCCAAAGTCATTGAACGCGGATAGCGAATCCTCACAAGTATCGCAAATGGTTTATCACCACCTGAGCGAACAAGCGCGCTTGTGCGCACGACCATGTGCATGATTCGCCGAGCTTATGACGAGACGATGCCGCGCAAGGCAGTATGAGACAGCAAACGTTCCACATATTGGTGGACGCACGAAATCGCCGAAATGAGGCGCAGATATCTGCATCACAGATGTTTCGCGCTGAGAGCGAGGAAGCACGGAGATGACATTGATTGTAAGAGGGCAGAACTCAAGTTATCCAAGAAAACCCTTTGTCGGGCAATTGAGGCCAGCAAACGCCGATGCTGGGAGTTGCCTTATGAAGATCTTGCCAAAGATCCATGGAGCTTGGGGTACACGGCAGTCAGTTGGAAACTGGGGGCAAGCGGAAACGCGAGCTCTCTGGATACGAGCACTCTATAAAATATCATGGACACGATATTCTCAGAGCATCCCAATAGATCCAAGCTAACAATACCGAAAGGAGATCTGAATACCCCACTGTTCAGCAGAGAGGAGCTGATATGAGCGGTTGCAGCCTGCGAAACAGGAAGATACTGGGTTTCGTCAGAATTCCAGCGGAGATACTGACGATAGTAGCTGCTAGCCATCCCGAACTCCTTTTGATGATGTACAACTCCTACCTGAAAGCTGCGATATTTTATTCCTGCTGGATGGAAGCGAGACTTGTGCTTATCGACAAGGGCAAGAATTCCCCAGAGGTACCGTCGAACTACTAACGACTGTGCATGTTGAACGCTGCAGGTAAACTTATGGAAAAGCTGCTGAAATGACGTTTTCTCGACAATGCGGCGGTTGCTATCGATTTGACCGACAAACAGTGCAGCTTTCGTGAGGAACGGGGGATGGTAGATGCTATCTTTGAGGTGGTGGAAGCGGCCAGAGGTACGGAACTGCGTAATTATTACTCTGGTCCGGACTGCCTACCGGCTAACCTTAATGTTCAGAATGCCTTTAACTCTGTTGGATGGACTAATGTTCTCGGGGCTATGGAGTGGAACTTCAGAATGCCACAATATATATTTTGTATCATGGGCGACTACATGAAGCCTGAGGAGAAAAAAGTTAAGGGCAGGGATAGGTCAGGAGTCTGGTGTTGAGGCTTAATTCTAAGTAAACCAACTGAGAACAAATTAATCAGGCAGTGGATCGGGCTGATCGGGTGACAGCGCGAGTTGTGGTTGACCAACATCTAACAAGCGGCGTCTGTTCATGAGGGTAGCCGAATCCATTAGGATTCATGGAGCGGAGGTATGGGCCGATGCACTGAAGACTGAAATGTACAGGCAAAGAATGGTGGCAGTACAGCGTAGAGGGGCATTACGCATCGCAAGATCCTACCGAACTATCTTAGGATCGGCGATGCTGGCTATCGCATGTGTTATATTCATTGACCTTCAAGCAGCGAAGAAGAAGAGCATACATACAGCATACATACATTCAACTCTTCTCAGCGCTGCGCGAAGCAGCTGAGTGGAATGCACCAAGGGGGTAGTTATTAGTGGGTATGCTGGCACCTTACGTGCAGGTGACTACCATATACTCGGGAACCGGATCCGGGCATCCATAAAGGATTGTTCTCCTCCTCTATAAAACAAAAAAAAACTGCTGATACCACTCTTTACATGTTGTTAGTGATGGAGCTGTTCACCATAATATTGTTGAAGCAATCGATAAGTTTGTGCTACACTTTTTTCAAGCATGCAAAAGATGCTCCCCTTGATGCCAAGGACGAAAATTTAGCTTAATTATTACTTACAGAATTATTATGATTGTTATTATTAGTTACAATAATTATCAATATTATTTTTCTAATTTGTAATAATAATTATCTTTATTATTATTATATACAATATAAATAAATACTAAATATTATGTTTAATACGTAATTAAGAAGTATTATTATAAAACCACGCCAAAATTATTATAATACAATTTATGTTATCCTGGTGGCGTGGCGCTCCATTAAAGGCCAACAGGCTCTACTATCCCGACTGAATCCTAGTGAAGCTTAGTCCTGGTTATGCGGCGCTCGTTAAAGACCAGCGGCTTTATCAAAAACCTCTCATGCACCCTAGTAAGTCTTGATGCTGGTTTGGTGGCGCTCCATTAAAGGTCAGCGGACTTAACGTTTCTTAAGAAACTTGAACCTGGGTGCTCGGCGCTCTGTGTTAGCTCAGCAGTCTCATTCTTAGCCCCGAAGGAAGTCGTGATCCTGGTTACGCGGCTCTCCGTCAAAGACCAGCAGGCTTCGTTCGTTTCAACACTCCCTCGAGCCCCCAATAAAACTACATTTATATATAGTGCACGAAACTAGTTTAATAAGTGCGAAATAGTTAATGATAAATTATGAATACCGTTAAAATAAGAGCGGCACGGAATATAGTTTAAACGTAATAAGTTTATAGTAAGTATTTGTCTTATTTTGTTACAAATCGCAGGGCCCAACGCCAGAAGTGTGTTAAATAGAGATAGTTATTTGTATAATTTTTAGTATAATATATATTTTTGTTATTTATTCATATAAATACAACTGTGTATGGTGATTTTTCCCTGATTTTTTCGAGAAACTCCCTTTCCTTTCAATTAATCCTGGCGCTACCGCGTAAACTACCTGGAGGGGAAAAGGGAAACGTTACATGGTTCCCGAACAGAGGCCGGCAAATAATTAATTTTTCTTTTTAAGTATGAATCAATTGTTAATACTAAATAAAATATATTACCCGTTAAATTTCTTTTTTTTTTCTTGTTATTTCAAATATTTTCAGTTATGATTTATAAAAAATATAACAAATCAATTAATTTAATTTTTTACAACGTTTAAAAATAAATAAATTAAAGATGGTCGAACCACTAGTGTCATGGGACTATAAATTAAACAACGCAGAAATAGAGCACGCATTAGAATTATACAGAGTAATTACTGAAGGTACTCTTATCACATTGAGACAATATTTAGTTATTTTTGGGCGCGCTCGTCCCGAAGCGCGCTCGTTCCCGTTTAAAGAAATGTCCGTAGATAAAGATGATTATAAGATCTCGACCGAACTAAGAATATAGAAGATATGGAAAATGAGTTCCAACGCCTACAACATCTCCAGCAACAGCGAATAAACATAGCCAGCTCTAGCCTGATTTCAGATAACAGAGCTAATAACACCGCTCAGACAATCAAATTCTCGAAAGTTTTCCTGAGTTACTTAGAGAATATGCTCATCCTTAGGATAGAAATTACGCCCTAATTTCCATCAATTAGCAGAGTTAGAAGAAACGTAAAAATTAAAAGTTCGAAAATTTTATCTGTCACCTAGTGAACTGAGGCATCTTGATAGACAAATACACAATAAGATACAATAACCTGATGAGAGTACACGTAATTTTGCAGACTCACTCATCACGTTGATGCAAAAATCAGTTGAATAATAGACAGGGACTATTTTTTACAACATGTGTAACGGGAAAAAGAGGAGGATAAATTAGGTTGTTACCGTGACGAGAAATTATTATAATTTTAAGAGTATTATAGACAAATCATAATAACCGTTAGATATATACACGAAATGATTGCTACAAATAAACAAACAAACACAACATAGAGTAGAATAGGTAGAATAAAATAATTTAACCAATAAGAACAAAATTACCGTATTTTAAAATAAATAATAACCAATCAGATTTTTGTTAACGTACTTTTTCCATGTATAAAAGTACGCTAAATTTTGCAAAAAGCATAGTTCGTTTTCGGCACTCGTCGAGGAAGGATACCTCGACGAAAAGAACTGTCATCTACCGACCGACGACTTCTGTATTTTCTTGGGTGAAAACTTTCACGATGCCAAAGGAAAAATACCTTTACTCGTATGAAAAGATAAAAAGATTACCGACCCAGAAGAACGGGTGCTCCCGACTTCTGAAAAAGTAATTCTTTTTCACCTAAGAAATAATCCAGAAAAGCCGCCGGGAGACAAAATTATAATCTAACTAATTTCATTCGGGGAAAGGGCGCTCCTTTTTGTCGAATTAAACTACCAGACGGCTATTAATGACGAGGCGCACCTCGGATTAATACCAGACAGACCGGCCACCAAAATTTTGCAAGTCATCATAACGTTGATCGACTTACCATTATAAATATAAGAATAAACTTCAGTAAAATAAATCAAAAGAAAACGGAGTATTGCTAAGGAATAATCAACGCTTATTCCTAAGTAAAACACCGAACTTTATTTATATCACTGGCTAAGGCGCACCTTAGCGCGATATTAAAAAGAGAAAAGGATTTATTACGATAGCACGACAGAAACTCCGTGTAAATAGACGGACCGTTTATATAAATATAATAAATAGAAACCGTTTAAGTCAATGTAGTAAATAAAGCGAGAGAATTACTGGGTCAAGTCCGTGTAAATTCGTAGAAATTTAAATAAGCCGATTCACTACTAGCTATAATATAAAATAAATTGAAGACACGAATAATTAATTTGCGAATCGTTATTTTTTTGTTTGTTTCAGGGTATCTACAGCGAGATCCCATAAACTAATAATTCTTTTTTTTTTCTGTATAATTTATTAGATAATATATTTTGTCACTTTTTTAAAACATAAAAAAGCACGAGTTTCAAGTTATTCACCCGAAAAACCCGTCCTGATAAGTTCCTCCCTCCGAATCACGTAACCTAAACCCCACAAATTTCCCGTAATAAAATAAAAAAAATAAAAACTTGGTAAAAGAAAATTAAGAAGGAAGGAGACGGAACGTTACATGGCTCCCGAACAGGGACCTGATAAAAAAATCCGGGGAATAACTTGAGCTACAACGTTAGAATTGAAAGTGTAAGGCCAGAAATTAAATTTCTTTTATAATTTAAAATTTTGTTTAAAATAAACGTCTACCCCTCGCGTATCATGGATATACCATTTCACTAAATTTGAATTGATAGATGAGTTGATGAAAATAAACGTAGATAGTGAAGGCAGTATACCTTTATTAAAATCACGATTGGTATTGTACGTAAGAACACATCCGGAAGGATATAGTAGTAAACCAGCTGATGCTCCAGAATATAAAGAAGATTTGGATAGAGCCGAAGTATTAAAAATTAGAAGCAGAATTAGAACGACTGCGAAATGAAAAAAATAGGCTAGGTACCTCGTCCCCTACAACTGATACATTATCGCCAATAAATAGAATGGCAAGACAAAATAACCAAATTTTTAACACAGCAATTCAGACCGGAGAAACGACAAATCCAACTACGAAAGTTCTCGACCAAATGAGAATGTGGAATTGCCATTTTGATGGGAAAGATTTATATGCATTTCTCGAACGTGTAAGAGAATTACAAAAGGCATATAGATATACAGACGAACAAATTTTGCAAGGATATCCCGAGTTACGCAAGCGTAAACACATTAGAGGAACTGGAAACAGAACTGCGAAATTTCTACTTGTCACCGGGAGAATTAAGAAATCTCGATCTACAAATTAGTAATAGAAAACAAGCAATAACAGAAACAATACGATCATTCGTAAATACTGTTATGACACTTATGCGACGCCGAGGAGGGTACGATGAAGAGAAACAACTAGAGACGATCTATTACAATATGCGAGCCGAATATCGTATACATGTCCCGAGAAACGCAATTACTAAAACAGTGCATATAATCCAGAAAGTTGAACAGTATCTGAAAAGCAAAGAGGACTCCGAAATCGAGGCAAAATTAAATACCAACTCACCCAGTAAATTCACACACCCAAACAAAACAAATGTAAATAAGCCGAGCGCTACATCAAAATATAATATATCAGTTATATACGATAGAACGCTGTGTATATTGGAAGAAACTATTCCAATTAAACAAAAATATCGGCCAAAGAATCCGATTATGCAAAATATCATAAATTCGGAAGTCGATAAAATGCTGCAAGGTGTAATCCAACCGTCCAGCAGACCATGGAACTCGCCTAAATGATGGTAAAAAAGAAAAATGGCGAGGATCGTTTTTGCATAGACTTTCGAAAAATTAATAAAGTCACGAAAAAAGATGCATACCCATAACCGCAAATCAACGCCATTTTACATAAATTACCAGAAGCCAAATATCTATCTACCATTGATTTGAAAAGTGGCTACTGGCAGGTAACACTTGCACCAGAAATTCGGCCGATTACCGCATTTACCGTCCCTGGCAAGGGATTATTTGAATTCACCGTCATGCCCTTTGGCTTACACTCCGCACCTGCAACATTCCAGCGATTATTAGATCAGGTGATTACCGCCAAAATGGCCCCAAATGTTTTTGCATACCTGGATGACATTGTCATCATTTCAAAAACCTTTGAGGACCATTTAAAAATATTAAAAGTGTTTCAACGTCTAAGAAACGCCAAATTAAAACCAAATTTCGAAAAATGCAATTTTGTCCGTCCACAACTTAAATATCTAAGTCACATTGTAGATAAAGATGGTCTGCTCACCGATCCAGAAAAAATTGCAGCCCTCGCTAATTTACCTCCGCCTAGAAATTCAAAAGAAATTCAAAGATTTATGGGACTAATTTCATGGTACCGACGATTTCTAAAAGACGTTTCCAATGTTGGTGCTCGTCGACATAAACTAATAAAGAAAAAAACCAAATGGCAATGAGGAGGAACGCAGCAAAAGGCATTTGATGAAATTAAAACATTATTAACAAAAGCAGCTTTCCTTGCCTGCCCAGACTGGGAAAAACTGTTCATTCTCCAGACTGATGCAAGCACAGAAGGACTAGGAGCCGCCCTTACCCAGCCGTACGAAAAAGCGGAACGTATTATTGCTTATGTTAGTCGCACTCTCACGCCAGCAGAAAAAAATTATTCTGCAACTGAGCTTGAGTGCTTGGCCATAAAATGGGGCATCTGGAAATTCCGGGACTATCTAGAAGGGTACCATTTTATTGTACTGACCGATCACCAGTCTTTAAAATGGTTAAACAAGATAGAAAATTCATCAGGACGTTTAGCTAGATGGGCCCTCGAACTTAGTCAATATGATTTTGAAATTAAATATCGGCCAGGCAACGATAATCTGCCCGCCCACGCACTGTCTCGACAGCCCGTAGAAATTTGTAATATAAACACTCCCGAGAAAGACTGGTATATGAAATGTTTAACAACAGTCAAAGCCGACCCGGAAAATAATCCCGACTACTGTATAGAGAATAATAAAATATACAAACATATATTACATACACTTGATTTTAATGAGATAGATGACTCGAGACAATTGAAAAAATGTGTTCCAAAACGTGAACAAAATGACGTACTAGAAAAAATGCATAATGATCCGATTGCGGGATATCTGGGTGTTGCAAAGACACTTGCACGCCTAGCAAAATTATTTTATTGGCCAGGCATGCTCAGAATGGCTGCTAAATATGTAAGAAATTGTAATTTATACCGACAATATAAAACATCACAGCAACCCAAGTCAAGCAACCTTGGGAAATAGTATCTGTTGACTTAATCGGACCACTACCTCGTTCGAAAAAATTAAATACTTGGTTCTTAGTTATGCTGGACAAGATGACAAAATAGATTGAACTACGACCGCTGCGTAAAGCTACAGGAGAAGCTGTGTCAAATGCAGTTCGAGAGGAAATAATTTTACGACATGGGTGCCCTAACACGATCATATCTGATAATGGACGACAGTTCGTACGTAAGAATTTTTTAACATTATTAAAAAACTCGAAAATCATTCACCGACACTCACCTCCGTATACACTGCAGTGTAACCCTGTAGAACGGGCAAACCGAGTAATAAAAACGATGATTTCACAATATGTAGGCGAAAATCAGAGATCATGGGATCGATTCCTGCCCGATATAGCGTTCGCATATAACACAGCTCATTGCGAATCTACCGGTTATACACCCGCCTATTTAAATTATGGTCGAGAATTATTTTTTTTAATTTTTCTATTAATTATTGTTTTATTAACAAAGGTCATAAAAATTATTTCTCTCATCAGCATTCTTCTGCCATGAAAGCCAATGCTAATATCGACATAAAATGAAATTTTATTTTATGAAATTACGTTTTATTGAAATCTGGTGTACGAGGCTGGACTGATAAGTTTCCGGCCTGATCAAGAAAAACAACTTTTTTTTTTTATTTCTCAATATAATCTCCTCCAAGGCTGATACATTTCTCATAGCGGTATTCTAGTCTAGTAATGCCATCTCTATAAACTGATTCGGCAAGCTCCTCAAAATACCCATTTACAGCTTCGATTACTTCTTCATTGTGGGCAAATCTGTTACCGCCAAGCCATTTTCTGAGATTAGAAAACAGATAATAGTCACTCGGGGCTAGGTTTGGAGAGTAGGGAGAGTGCGGCATCAATTCAAACTTCAGATCGTTGATTTTAACCATCCCGACGACTGATGTGTGCACTGCTGCGTTATCGTGATGAAACAAAATTTTTTTTCTTCTCCAGATAAGGTCGTTTAATTTTCACTTCGTGGCTCAAACGTTGCAATAAGTCTGCGTAGTATTGACCAACGATAGTTTTACCCTTTTCAAGGTAATTAATGTACATAATACCTCTGGCATCCCAAAAAACAGTAGCCATAACCTTGTTCGCAAACAAAATTGTTTTTGTCTTCTTTGGAGTTCGTTCTTCTAGTCCAATCCACTGTTTAGACTGTTGTTTGGTTTCAGGAGTGTAGTGGTGGACCCAAGATTCGTCAACGATTACGAATCGAGGCAAAATTTTCGCTTGGATTACGCATATACAACGCCAAATTGGCGGTAGAAATGTTCTTTCGAATCAATTTTTGGTCGACTGTTAGCAAACGCGGCACCCATCTTGCACAGAGCTTTTCCATATATAAATGTTGGTGCAAAATATTTTGTTCATTTGACATCTTACAGATCTCAGCTATCTCACGCACTTTTAATCTGCGGTCTTTCAGCACTATTTGATGGATTTTTTCGATCATATCTGGAGTTGTGACCTCAATGGGGCATCCTGAGCGAGGCTCATCAGAGGTGCTCGCACGACCCTTTTTAATCTCGGAAACGGACTGCTTAAGGGTAGAATATGATGGGGAGAATATCCCCAGTGTTGAGTCGATCTCTTCTTTAATTTCCTTCGGCGTTAATCCCTTCAAATAAAAGTATCTGATGACAGCACGATTTTCCAGCTTTTCTATTTTCACGAAAAACACAGAGGCGTCTTATTCAGCGTACTCTCAAACCTAAACTAACATGGCGATCGGACTGAAACTATAACTACAAGCTATGTAAGGATGGTACTATAGAACGCCATCTACAGTTAGGCCTAGTGGCGCCATCTCTTGGTCAGGCCGGAAACTTATCAATCCACCCTCTTAGATACTTTTTTCCATTTTTTTTTAAATATTTATTTAACGATACTTGTTTTTAATAAAAAGTTTATATATTTATTGCGCACGTTAATAATGTTAAATATTCTGTTATTATAATTAGTTTACTAAAATTGTTACTAACAAATTGTTATCTCTTGGTTGTGGATGTATTTATAAACATGTTTTATTAAAAAACTAAATTTTGTTTTATTACATGTAAGAACAAAAATTGGATTAGAAATTACAAATGTTAATTTTAATGTTCACATAAATTGACATTATTGGAAAATCTGTTATTTTAATTTTATGGGAACGTTAATTAAAATTAGTTACTGCAATTTTTAATCCAACTGTTTTTCTCTGTAGATATTATTTAACTATATTATAACAATTTTATGTTGCTTACATCTATTTTACTCGTTTTAAAATATTAATTCAATTTAGTTCGTAAAATATTATTTCCCTGCCTTGTATATTATTGACGACGCTCAAAATGCTTGGAGATTTAGTAAATTTATTGTACATTTTTGTAAGAAATCTTCCAAACATTTTTAATAATGCTTGTCCTCATCTTACTTCTTTACCTCTATTCCTGTCTCTTTCTTATCCTTTCCTGATGGAAGATATTTGCCACCTTTCCGCTAGATTTCCATTAAGTAATATTACTTTGCACATTTCATTCAAAACACTTTTATTAACATAAAATTTTAATTTTTATTTATAGAAATGATAATATTGCTTATTAAAATTATCTATTGTATCACAAATTAGGAAGATGATGTGCAAACTAATTTTAGCCAAGAGCAGACAATTATTTTATATTTGAAAATTTCACATTGCTTTTGAGTTGGAAAATATACATTCTTGTATTTATATTCAATACTCATTATAATTATAACATTCATTTTTAATTCTTACTTAGCTACAAAATAGAGACGTGGCCCTGCACGCACTCTATGATAAATTTATATAATCAATATATTCATTATATTAGCGCAAAATTTCTTTTACAATTTCATTAATATTTAATAATTAATGCCGAAAAATTTTAACTTTAACATACCATGAATGTTAAATCTTAAAATTATATAATATTTATTTTGACATAAAGGTTGTATTCGAAATTTATTCTTATACTGTTATTACGAAATATTATACAAAAAACAAAACTAACGATAATATTAGAACTTCATTACTTTTAAATAATTTTTTAATTTTATTTTGTAATTCTCAGAGCTTTTTACTTACTTTAATCAATTGATAAAGATTTAAAAATCTGATTTTTTTTTAATTCGACCTTAATTCGTTAAAACATCCGGTCATCCTTTTGTTTAACTAAGGAAATAATTTTTAGCCAAGTATTTATTTTATGTAATAATTATGTGCATCCATGCAATATGTATTTATTTTAGAATCAATATTTATTCGTTAAAATAAAAAAAAAAACAAAAAAAAAACAAAAAAAAATGAAAAAAATGACTAAAAAAAAAGACTAAACAGTTACTTAACGCTCCATCTTGCAGTGTTAGAGGTACTACCTGTTTTTCTTCCCATCTTGTTCATTGAACTTACTCTTCTATACTAGTCCATTTTCGTTGCTTCAACCAGAGATGAACCGAGATTGCCCGGGCCCATGTAAATCAATGGTTCCAAATTTGGCGTCACAGCCTACTGTGGTATGTGCCCGAACAAGGTCCGTCTGCAATCTCGACTATCGATAAATGTAGCGCACTGCTGAAAAATGTCCGAATAGCTTGTGACGGGGTCACAAGGAAAGCTGCAAACGCATTCGCGTGCGCAGTAAGAGCCTCGATATTTTGACATCGCCGGCGGTTGAGGCGAGGAAGAAACGCGCGCATAGAAGAAGGCCTCTCCCCCTCTGCTGTGCACGTGTGGACCATCTGAGAGCGCGTAAGCGTGAGAGCGTACGTTGTGGGTTTATATGCGTGTACTCATTGTGGGTGGTATGTGTATTGTAGCGTGCGTGCCGCACATGCGTGCGTAATTTGTATGGTTACGTCGTGTGTACTCGTGTGGGTGTGTTGTGTATTTGTATGTGCAGGCGTACATTTGCGTATGCTATTTATAGTGCGTGGCACTCGTTGAGTGTGTATTTATGTAGCGTGCGTGCGTAACTCGGGTGCGTATGTGTATGTAAGCGTGCCTGCGTGCGTGTGTATGTACGTTTAGAGAAGAGTGTAGTACTATGAAATGGGTGAACGTTGGTGTGGCGTGTGTATGTGTGAGTGTAATCCAACGTAGTGTGATCATGTGATGAGAACGTGCGAGCGGTACGTGGATTGGCGGGTTCGCGCCGTCAACAGCGCCTCGATTACTAGAAAAAGGTTTTGCGACAGTGCTGTGTGGAGTGTGGTGCCGAATAGATCGAGTGGGTCTGAGTGGGTCGTGTAAGAGTCGAGGGCTTTGTAGTTGGTGGGTGAAAATAAACCAAGTGTTAGCTGTTTGCTCGCCGTGCGTCAACCAGTTTAGGGTGATAGATAGCGGGTAAGCATCCCGTCTCATATAGGCCTATAGAGCGATATAACAGCCATATATCCAGGAGGGATTGAACGTCGAGGCCATCTCCGCGGCATCCCGTCGTCCAGGACGAGAGCCGCCTGGGAGGACTCGTCGGCGCCGGCGAGAGCGGTGACAGTAAGGCCCGGTTTTCTTTCAATTTGTATAGCGTATAATAGCGAATATAGTCAGACTTTGTCGGAATCGGTTGAGCCGGTGGTTCCCGAAATCTTAGTAGTCGAGGCGAGGAAACGGATAAGAGTGATATAATGATAAGGTAATCGCGGTAAATATCGTGCCAATTCCCGGGTACGATCGCCGGATCCCCTTTTTGTCGAATTACAGTCTGTTTAAGTTTACAGTTTACGGGATTCTTATGTAAAAAATACCCAATGTATAAAAATATATTGCCTAGATAATGGCAGCAGGCACGATTACCTATAATAATATTAACACATATTAAATATTTGGAGAAAAAATAATGAAGCTTCAGGGCTCACCGAAACAATGTCAGCGATGTGGCTGTATTGAGCTTAGTTCCAAGAAAGTTTCTCCGCACTATTTTTCTGAATATTTATGATTTTTGGGGGACTAATTACGAATATCGTAACAGCTTTAGACGGAAATTGAATATTTATTCCTAGATCCATGCAAAGTCAATAAAGATCATGGTTTGTTCAATTTTCCTTAAGAAAATAAAAACACTTGCAAAAAAATTTGAAACCATAATCATAGAGCTCGTTTAAATACATATTTTTTGTTCTATACAGTTTTCGATGCAAATAATATTTCTCGACAAAGTTCAACTATTCCGTTTCGAAGTCCCGTGAACGGTTTCCCGCATATACTCAATGCAGGTACCTTCGTATACATTTTTTTCGAGAAATATTGCTTGTAGGGACGAATTAAATAGAATAAAAAATATGTATTTTAATGCGATGTACAATGATTTTTTCAAATACATTTGTTTAAATTTTAATATTTCCCGAGATATGGCCAAAAGACTCTGTGTTTATAATTTTAACTTGAGAATTCAAAAAAATCGACAAATCGATTATGTTCGTCTTTCGGAAGTTCATCCACGATCTCTGTTATAGACTCACATAGCAATTTTTATTGAATCAAGCTTGCTGCGAGTACGCATTTAGACTGCCGATGATCGCAACAGCCTTGGAGCAAGGCTGAATTATCAAAAATTTTCGCGAAATTTACACCGCAGCGATCATACTGCAAGCATGCACTATTAAAGAATATTTTTTTAAGTTCGTCGTAAAACCATCGAAATTTATTATAATGTTATAACTGTTAATATATATATAAGCATCTGCCGTCTCGGCTTTACTCAAAATTATTATTATTATTATTTATTTAATTTAAGGAGTTGGGCCTTCCCGGCCTCCGGAGGCATAGGTAAACCCTTCGCGTCCCTCCCTTAAACCAGCAGCCGCTATAAACGGCAGGCTCGTAACAGTCCTTGACTAGATTGGATCTAGTTGTGTAACTGCTTAAAGCTTGCAGTCCGCCTTTACTGTTTGAGCAGAGGCATATGTGGATGTCAAGGGCCGCTTCCGCAGCCTCTCTGTATGCAGTCCAATCAGAATCCTTACCTTTTCTCCTGGCTATCTTACGGAGGACCATAGTCTTCTCTTTCACATAGTCCAGTTTGTTATTCCACCATCGAACCTCGCCCCTGGGTCTCGCCCGTTTTGGGCGACAATTCTCTTCAAAGACGTGTTTGATGGCGTCATTAAAGGACTTCGCGACGTTCTCAAGCGTTCGCTTGTCCCTGATCTCTGCAGTTAAGTCCTTGAAAGCAGTTTCAACGGACCTTCTGTAGCCCTGCCAGTCTGTGCGCTTAGGATCGCGCAGCCAGGTTGGCTCCTCCTCATTGGGTGTCCCCAGCGAGTATGTTATCATAGAACGGTCCGACAGTGTCTCCACCTCCTCCACTCTCCATCCGTAGATTTTATTAGCTAACCCAGTTGAGCAGATAGTTATTTCTATTATCTGCTCCCTTAGCCTGTTTCCGAACGTTGGGGTGTCGTCCACATTGAGTATCTCGAGGTCTGTGTCTGCAAGTTACTCCAGTAGTTTAACACCTCTTGGGTTCGTATTAGTGCTTCCCCACACCCTATGGTGCGAGTTTGCATCACATCCAAGGACTATTGGAAGATTATTGGTTCTACAATATTCCACTAGTCTCCGAACCTCCCCAGTGGGTTTGTCTTTATTGTCATACGGTAGGTAGGCAGATGCGACAACAATTTGCCTTATCCCTATTACGTCCGCCGAGGCCACGGCTGGGTCCCCCGTACAGAGGCCGAGTATCGACACCACATTAACTCCTTTTGCAAGGATACAAGCTCTAGGCCTTGGTGCCTTTGAGTCACTAATGCAAGCGGCCCTAGACCCCTGATCGCATCTTTCACTATCCAAGGCTCTTGGATTAGTGATATGCATGTTTGCACCCCCGCAAAACTCCTCAGCATAACGGCCGAGGCGTCTTTGCAGTCGTGCAGGTTAATTTGGAGGAATGAGATACCCGATGGAGCCATTTATTGTTCCATCGTGTTCTCGCCCTCAGCATTCTCCACCGGCCCCCGTTCCTCCCGGCGGCTCACCTTAAAGCTTATCCTGCCCAGGAAGTACCAGTGTCTGTGGTACTTGCGCCACCAACAACCTGGCGTGCGATGCCGGCATGGTCAGTACGAGGAGATCTTTATCTCTTCCGTCAGACCTTCCTTTCTCGTCATCCTTTGTGTTGACGACCCTCCATAGTTTCGTTTTACCCCTGAGGGATGCATTATGCCCCTCAAGCCTTTCCAAGACGGTGGACGGGTTCTCCGGGGGGCCCGGTATCCACGTCACCGCCTTGATCCTGGCCTGTAGGAGCTCTACACCCCCCATTTTCAGGTTGCCCCCCCCCCCAGGGTAAGTCCAGAGCAGCCAGTCTATCGGCCAGCCACTCCTTCGCCTCCGGGTTGTTGGCCACCAATATGATGACCCCTCCTTTGCAGAAGGAGGCATCAAATTTCGGCCATGTGTCAAGTGGTGGACTATACATAACCTTCGACACCGCCCCTCAAAATTGCGAAAACATTTCCGAGGTGATGATTGCCTCCGAGTATTCTTCATGCACCACGACATATGTAAGGGGGTTTGAACTTTGGGCAACCGTAATAATTCCGGCATCCGCTAGCCTTCCTCCCTGGGGGCAGGGTTCCTTTAATGTCACCGCCGCCACTCCCCTCCTTTTGCTTTTTAGCAATACCGGATGTCGAGGGCGGAGTCTTATCAGATCCCTGTCGCCTCTTCATCCCGATCTTGATCTGCGTGGTAAGCTCTGGGGTTCCGGTCCCGCTAGCATTTTGCTGTCGGGTCAACTTCCTCCTGGCCGAGCCACACAGCCTCTTTTTCTTGGGGACAGTACTGCCTCCCTCTACACTGGTTAGTGTTGCAATGGTCACAACCATTCCAGGCTTGTTGCCTGGAGCTGCGTCCTCCTTGCCCACTTGGCCAGTAGCTCCCTCTGAGGTCCTCGAGGGCGTTGCATCCTCCCGGGCCTCGTCTTCTGTGTTTTTAAGTTTATTGACTTCCATAAAAGTCCCACGAGTAGCTAGGGAAATAAAAGTCCGCTAACACAGAGCCCCGCATGTGCCGGTAAGACCATATACTCGGGAAGGTCGCCCAGTGTTCCCGAGGCATCATTTGCGACCGCTACTACCCCAGCCGCCAAGTCGGCATCCTTCAGCACGATAGCTCCCACTTTGGGTTTGGGGGTTGGATATAATACTCATTGCGCTTCCTGCCGGGCGCAATGGGGGTTGCCCTTGGCCTCTGGGGTGTCCGCCTGACTGTTCTCGAGAGTTCCGAGACCCAGCTCCGGCTGCGAGACAGACCTACGCGAGTTCCTTATTCAAGGATCCCGCCGGAGTGGTTTCTCTGGCGCCCGAGAGGCGGTTTGCTGCATCAGCACCTTTTCGCCACTCAGCCCGCCCTAGGACAGGGCCGCACTCTCCCAGACCATTGCCGGGTCAGCCGCTGAGATCCCGAGACGGGCCTCCACACCGGCCTAAGAGGCACGCGACAAGGTGTCAACCCCTGGTGGAGGTACTCAAAATAGTAATGTAATGAATTTATTAAACAGTTAAATAATATCTATGTAAACAATTATCTATTTATAAATCTATATTCCTATAGATAATTTCATCCTCTGAGAACATTTCTTGAAAAATAATCAAAAATTGAATCTTGCTTGATCCTTCTGAAGCATCGGCAGTGGTGTGACTGTATTGAATAAGTCCTGTGAATATTTTTTTGAAAATTTGCATACTTATATTTTTTAGAGCGCGGATTCTTAACATCATAATAACGTTAGATCGAAATTAAATATGTATTCCGAAATCGATGAAAACTCCATAAAAATCATGGTTTTCTGAATTTATCTTAGAAAATGAAAAAATTTAACATTTAAAACCAAAATCATAGAGCTCATTAAAATAAATATTTTTTTTGTTCTATATAATTATTCGATACAAACTATATATTTTTGGAGAAAAGTTCAACATTTCCCTTTCGGGATCCCCGGAATAATTCTACGTTTGTAACGTTCCTATCCCCCTCGGGATATCCTACGCGGTATTTTCCCAGGGTAGTTTGAGAGGGGAGGAAGTTTTTCAGGATCGGGCGGCGGTTTCAGGAAAATAATTTCATTTAAAAACAGTATAAATTTTTTTATAACAAAAATTAATTTATTTATCTGAAAAATAGACCAATTCCTCTATTTACACGATTTTAAAACAAATAAATATAAACACAAAAAATAATTAATAATAGTAATTTACCGCTAGATCTATATTTTTATTTAAGCTAATTTTGTGCTATTTTCCGCAATGTCTCTAATATTCGGCGCTAATTACCGCACGAATACCCGGTGTTATTTTCCACGTGGGGAATTAATGAACCGAGACAGGTTGATTTTAAGTGGAAATAAAGAATAAGGAAAACTTAACTCCGCTGGTCTTTTGAGGAGCGCCTCGCAACCAGGATCAAGAATTAAGGGGAGAATTTCTAGTCAGGATAAGTAAACTGCTGGTCTTTTGAGGAGCGCCTCGCAACCAGGATCACGTTTACTTAGGAAAGGTAAATTATTAACCGTCTGTCTTTTGAGGAGCGCCTCGCAACAGAGATCAAGTTAATAATTTCGGAGAGGAAAAAAGTCAGGATTAAATCGAGCTCTGGAAAAAATTTAGCTCCGGGAGGAGTTCGTGTGAAACAACTTCGGGGCAGTTGGTTCACCGGGCGAACTGCCGATTTTGCCTTTTGCAGGCCCTTTTATAATAAAATAATCGGATAATTCCGTCGCCGCTCGTTTAATTTCGGACGAGGCGCCGAATTATAATAATTATATTAATAATAATAATTATAATAATAATAATAATCAATAATAATTATAATAATTATTGTTTTATATTTTGTTATTATTATTTGCAGCCGGTGTGCTGCGCACAGTAATAATATACGTGTGTACAATTTTCAACATTTATTTACATATATTTATATATTATGTGTATATTAAATCGTTTGTATTAATTAATTTAATTAAATACAGCGGGTGCATTTGTTTTCGGACACCCGTTGTATATACTGGAATTCGCGCGTTCGCTACATTCCTTGCGGCTCAGGCTGTTTCGTTTGAGAGCGTGCAGTAGTGTGCGTGCGGCACGTATTAGAGGGGATAGCGGCCGCAGTCTAATACATTGAACGCGCTCTCTCTTGCCGCGCGCAGTGTATCCCCTCTACGGCATACTCTGTATTTAACTTAGTGGTAGAGAGAGAGACTAGATATCGCGTTCTCTCTCTACTTGTTCGAGTTTCGGCAGTTGCGACGACTACTTTCTCCAGTAGTTGTCGCGACCTTTGCCCGGTTTTCGGTGTTTATTCGGTGTAAACGCGAGTTTCAATTTTATAATTGTAGAAATAATATATTTAATATATTATTTCTTGTGGCGTTTATACATCTAAGTCCGTGTATGTATTGTAAAATACATCCACCAAATTAGATGTAACACCATCTTAAATTTTCACACGTATAATAGATTCTTTGTTCGCAATAAATTTGCGCGGCCATGTTTTTGGCCGTCGCACGTTTATACGAAATATAGATACATTCGAAACATTTTTCTTGAGAAATGCTGTTTGTAGAAATTCAGCACATAGTACAAAAAATATATGTTGATAAGATCTACAACTTTTGAAATACTTTTTGTAAATTGAAGTACATTAAAACAAAATTTGATAATTTTAAATAAATATATTTCTTCGAATTGAAAGAACGAAAAATTAGTTTAATATAAACAACTGTTTTTTCTTAAGAAAAATATATATTTAAATGTATTAACTCATTTAGTTGAAACGATATTTTTAATTTTAAAAAATATTATAAATTGTCTAAAAAGAATTTATTTAAGTGGCTAAATCAATTTCCTTTTCATAAAAGCATTAAATTCATAAGCATATCATTAATTTTCATATTTGGTTAGTGAAAAATAAAAATGTTTCCAAAATTTTTTCGCTAGGTGTATCCGGAATTTTCATCGCAATTCGCATATTAACACATGCCTGTACCGGTTGCTACCTTTATAATAAGATTCTTAACCTTTATAATTATATATGTAAAGTTTGAACGGCTGAGATTCTGCGTTTAAAATTAAGTTGCGTTGCGCTGCCTACAATACTAATATAATATTGTGTGTATATTTATATATATTATATAATGCATAAGAAAAAAATGTACATATAATTATTCTTTATTGCATTATAACATATATCATACGTTTACATAGTTGTAGATTACGAAAATGACGGTCGAATAAGTTAAGATACTATAGTTCAATTTTATATTTTGTTTCAATTATACAAAATTAAAAATATTTTTTTTAAATATTTATTTAAAGCAAATAAATATTTTTCGAATTAAGGACCGAATATCTTAAAACAAAATTTTATTTTTCATACATCAAAAAATATTTACTGTATTTAAATAAACATTTCAATATTTTAAATATATAAAATTTCTTAGTTTCAATGAATGGTGTACTAATGGTATATGTATAAACTATTTGTTTAATTTAAAAAGTATGAATTTAAATGAATTAAATTTTACATTAAAGAAAATCTGCCGATAAAGTAAATGTAACAATCGATCAATTTCTTTATTAATTGAAATTTATGTCTGAAGAAATTAGATGTCTGGAATAATGCTTATTATTAATAATAATTTATATGCTTATTATTAATAATAACATAATTAATTGAACGCGTTTTTTGTCTGAAGTGTATAATTAAATATCTTCTATCTTGCAAATATTTAGAACTAAAAAAATATATATTTGCTCTAATTGCTAGAATTGTATATTTATATATTTTAAACGGATTAGTTTGTTTTGTCTTCTTTCATACTTAAAATATTTCTTGTATTATATTTAATTCTTAATTTTTTCTGTTTAACAAAAACAATTATATTGCAACAAAATCGCTTTGATAAAATTAACTTAACAGTGACATAATAATAACGACTCTTATCAGCAATTTATTTGTATTTATAAATTGAATAGCTCTAGAAATATATGCTAATTGTAGACTAAACTTCTTGAAAGCGATTTTGAAAAATTATTTGATTGCTTTTCATATTTTTAAAGCATGCTATAGGTATAATCATATTTGACATATACCAATCATATATACGAGAAGGTGAGAGAGAGAGAGAGTGAGAGTGAGAGAAGAAAACTGGAGAAAACATCAAGAGCATTAACAGACGTATAGACGCGCAGTTGTTTTCTTTTTCGCTCGGCCCTTCACTTCCCCTACTTCCCCTCTTCGGCATTGTGTCGGCATGCCACGTTGCCTCTCCCCTTAATAGCAGCCTGTACACGCGCCCCCTTTTCTCCTTTTTTGCTATAATGCCTTAAGAGTGCTCCATACCTCTAACGGAAGTTAAAATCGATTGAAGCGCCTCATTTTTAATATACTGCGGAATTTTACGGAACTCGAAGTGTACAAAAAATCCTGTTCTGTTTTATCGATTGTTCCAGTATTAATCAGGGCCGTAGTCGACAAGTTAAATATGTAAATTATAAAGGATCTATACAAATTTATATTTTATAATATTCTTATGAAATAAGTAGCGAAGTAGATGATCATTTGTCACAAGAAGTTTATAATATATATATATTATATATATATATATATATATATATATATATATATTATATATATATATATATATATATATATAAATTTACACACGCACGCACAGAGAGAGAGAGAGAGAGAGAAAGTGGGAGATATGGATATGTATTGATATTATTATGTATTAATTTTAATTTATATTGGACTGTAAGACTGATGGAAATATTTATTAATTTATACATATATATATATATATATATATATATATATATATATATATATATATCTATATATATATATAGTATATTTAAGTATAGAAGAAAGCGGAGCGGGATCCTAGGAGACGAGCAGCAATAAAGAAGCATCAGCTTGACATCCAGCGTTTGATTGAAATACGTATATATGCATGCGTATCTAAACACACAAACATATATAATCTCCATACTCCTAATTTCTAACCAAATTATTTACTCAAAAATGTCAAGGGCCGTGGTGGTCGCAAACGATTTCATATATATATATATATATTAGTAACTTCATATTGAGTTTATATCAAAACTTGTTTACCAATGATTTACACAATTTTATACGAAACTTTGGTTTATAGAATGTTACAAAAAAAATGATAAAAAATAATGATATTAATTATTTCATTAATGAATAGAATGGGATCTCTTAATTACGAATATTAAAATAAGTATAAAGATAACAGCGAATAATATTTCCAAATTAATTTTTTTTGCGAAACTTTAAATATACAATATTGTCTGTTTAAGGTAAACAATTGTAAAATTTATTATTATACTTAATTTTTAAGATGACAAAATCCAATACACAATAGACTTTATTATTTTATAATTCTTTCAAGCTATGAGTTTATGTATTGTATTAAATTATTTTTTATTAAACAAATAACATAATAACTTATTATTCTATAAATATTAATTTTATTCAAAATTATTAGATGTCTACGAGGTGATGTATAACGCTAATTTTCGATTCTGTTCTGAAAATTTTGAAAGTATTATTTCAGCTTTTGTTGGTCTTACTTTGATTTGTTTCTAATTTTTCAATATTCCTGTGAAATTCTACTTTTAATCTATTCTTGCGCAATAAATTAGTCATTATAACTCCTTTTTTTTCTGCACTTAAATTGGGAATTATTTTTTAGTACCAGGAATGTAGTCTAAGGCATTTTTCTTCATCATTTTATAGAAAACCAAGTTGACATTCTTTACACGTATAATTATTAGATATAAAGAAATTCAATATTTTCATTTTATTGGCTTTATGTATAAAATATTAGTTTTGTTATTCCAATGCTATAACATGTAAGTAGTAAATAAAAATATTAAATTTTTATAGTTTTGCGTATTATCTAAATAAATTTGAATTTGTCAGGATTGCCGTGCACTTTTTTATTCACAATTACATTTTTATTGTATTATTTTTTTTTACAATTTTATTTTATAAATCTGTAATTATAATCTAAAATTTTTATAATCTAAAATTCGAATGGCAATCTATAATTTGTGTCGAACATAACCGTACTTGATTCTATCGGGTAAAGAATATAAAAATACTAATTATACGGAACATAATGGCACTTTAGACTATTTTTAATATAAAATTATGCAATTTAAAAAAATAATTAAATCATTATTTGATATTTATCTAAAACAGATTATTTTGTTTATTGTATTAAATTATTTTTAAATTACTTATTCTAAATAAGCGTATTTTGGAAAATAATAAATTAATAAAAATTATATAATATTTGAAAACAAATTTCAATTATTTTTATCGATTTATATTACAAAATTTAAAAAACAAATTCGAAAAAAGATTGTGTCATTTGTCTGATGCAGTGTTCCAAATATATATATATATATATATATATATATATATGTCTTATATAAAATCCCTTCTGAATTTTGCAAAATAATATGATATAATGTTACCTGAAATTGAATCGATCCTTTAGCGGGGATACCTGTAGATTACCTAAACTTAGTCGGATGTTCTTGCTCATTGGAGCATAATTTGTTTAAATTTTATATTTTAATATTTTTCATATTTAATATTTTCTGGGCAGAGTTTTATGTGTTAAATTTAGTTAAATTTTTCTGTTATTTCTTTTTTGCCGTTTAATTAAATTTATTAACCATTTTTTTAAAAATAGGTTTTTAACATTTTTTTTATTTATTTATGCTTAATTATTTTTATTTTTTTAATTATAGGTTAAATAAGATCTTTGTATTAATATTTTAAGAGTCGTAGTTGATTTTTCATTATCATTTTTTCTTACTTAGTTTTTATAATAAATATTGCAATTAAAATTTCAACCTGTAACAGTAAGAATGACCCAAAATTCAATTACAACACGAAAATGATACAATAACTATAAAGAATAAAAATACTGCGTTTAAAAACCAATTTGTATATTTCATTTATTTAAAATTAAATATGACATAAAACATTTTATAAAAAGATACATTCACTAGCAAGTTTAGGTTCTACGTACATTTATAATAAAATTTTTATGAAAAGAAATATTAAAAACTTTCAAAATAAATAAATATTATGGTAAAATTTAACTTGGTTCGAAAAAATTTGTCTTTATTGTTTGTATTTGTGTTTTTTTTCTCTATCCATATATTATTACAATATATTTCTATCGCACTGTAGTTCCATTCTTTTTCGTATTAACATATTTGCGGCGTTGTTATATTTTATTTTTTACGCTGTATTAGAACTGCTTCTTCGGCTGCTTTGCTGGCAATACGATTTTCAGTGTTATTTAATGAGCAGATGTCCTTAAGACTTCTATTTTGATTTCTTTTCTTGATTTCTTGAATTTTATCAGTTTATAATTCATTTCATTAACTAATTCATTATTGGCGCTGAGATTGTGCAGTGAATTTAGTACACATTTTGAATCCGTACATATATAAAGATGGAGCTGTGTCGAGTGGATTGAGCATATCCGATACCAAGAAGTATTTAGCATATCTGAAGCAAATGCTTCAGCTGAAAAGGTAGAGAATTCGACTGTAAATTGATAAAATTTTTATCGGTTTAACAGTTTTGCTACAATAATATAATATACTAATATAATGAGTATCGTAAAGTCCTTATTTATAATCACCACCGTACAATCTGAAATAGAAATCACTACTAAAAATTTAGTCTACTAAAGAGTTTAGTCCTTGAAGATGAGCCGGAACTGTTCGAAACGTCGGAGATGAAAAGTAAATTTAAATTTAAGCTGGTAGGGAAAATCAGATTCTCCTTTATTAACATAGAATATAGATTATTTTATTTGTATTATTTTTAATTTTTAATCTTTATTTAATTGATTTTTTATTTTATTTGTTATTAGTAATTTGTATTTTAAATTTTGTGGGGGTTATTATAAACTAGGAGAGTCTGACTGTCATTATATTAGTATAATATTTTATTGTATAAAGACTGTAAAACCGATAAAAATATTTATTAATTTATTTCAGAACAGTCGAACTAAATACAATTTTTAATTCCTGCATAATAACGCAAAACGTTTTTTTTTTTTATTTTAACAATCATATATATATATATATATATATATATATATATATATATATATATTCATATAGGTGTTTTCTTAATTTTCTATATATCTGACGAATATATATTTTTTACTCTACTAACTTTACACAAATAAATCAAAATTATTTATTATTTTTTTAATTATGAATGAAGAACATATACCTTTTCGCCGCCAGTCGTTTCTGTGATAATCGTTTTGCACTCAGTTGTAAATGACGTTTTCTCGTACAAACAATTTTTATATCGCTTGCATCTTTGTCACTCAAATTAAAATTGTTTATCATTATGAATAATATCTTATGAACAAAAAACAATAAGTATAACACAAAATAATTGAAGAAAAAAATATAAAAGAAATGCGAAAATGTTTGAAAAAGTAAACTAATTTCACAAATATATAAATAAATAAAGAATTAAGACAAAAATAAATTAAATTTATCGACTAAATTAAAAAATTGAATAAGACTTAATTTGCAGAGTATGTATGTTATTTATTAGGTTATTATTCTTATATTTCGAGAGAAACAATTGAAATTATACCTGTAGTTTATATAAAATGTTTCGTTTTTTCATACATAAAATTGAACGACCCAATATGATATGAAAAAAATTTTGATGAAATAGAGGGGTTGGGGCACAAGAAATAATTTTGGTACTTATATATATATATATATATATATATATATATATATATATATATAAAATATGTGATAAAGAAGTGTAAACTATTGAAAAATAGAAAAATGTGTAATGCCTGTAATTTTATATTAGTTCTAATGTCATAGTACATATACTTATTTAATATTCTCCTTCTTGTTTAATTATAATATTGCATTGTAAATCAATAATTGCAATTAGTATTATTATTCACTGAAATATATGATATTATTATAATATGTAACTCTTTTTTTCATATTAAAATTCCAATCAGGCTATATCTTCATTTTTTTCACGAATTTCAGACAAAAATATTCGAGTAGACCAATCGGCAAAAGCAAGGCACGTTGGATATGGAGAGTGAAACAGTTACCTGAATTATAACAAAAATTAATAAATAATTGTAATTAATTTTAAAAAATATTTTTGTATTACTTTCTTACTAGTTCATTCTTACATTATTCCAACATAATAATGTTTTTATATATTATATTATAAAGACTGTAAAGACCGATAAAAATATTTATCAATCAACGTTAATATATATATATATATATATATATATATATATATATATATATATATATATATCCTTAGATATACATATCTCAGGGTTGAGATATTTTTTAATTAACTTGTAATAATTTATAATTACTTTTAATTTTTATCGATATATATAATTAATAAGGTATTATTTTCAATTTTCAATTAAATGAAAATTGAATTAATCATTATTTTTAATTAATACAATAGTTTGTGTTAATGAATTATTTTATCATACTAAAACTGTAATGATCATAGAATCATGTATTTGAATATGTGGTCAATAACTGTATTACGGGTATCACGGTCCACGGTCGCGCAAATCGTATCATTGCGCTGGCAGCTGGTGTATTCTATCAATTCGTTCAACACTGTTTCCAAAATCATGTAAAAAGTAGTGGCAACATCGCATTGTATACGATTTGATGACAGCATGCGAGTGTTTACGATTTTCTAAACGAATGAAACACAAATCCGAACAGAGTCGACCCAACCTCTCGAAAAATGTCGTACAGCTGATCCAATAATCAAATATATATATATATATATATATATAATGCAGTAATCAACATAATGATTACCTGATGAATGGAGATAGGTCTTGATACAATTCTTGGTCATCATTCTGATGGATTATTCTTTTCTCTTCTATAATGTTAATTATCTCTAGATTTAACTTTTTATGAATTAAAAATAATAGAAAATTAAAATTTTATTTCAATAATAATTGTAATTTAATGATTACTTAAATAAACATGTAAACAATAATTCAATAGAAATTATTAATTATTAATGGCAAATTAATATATATATATATATATATATATATATATATATATATATATATATATATATATAATTTAGATCAGTATATATTTCATAAAAAATTACAGACAAACGGTTATATACAGACGATACATGACGGGCACCCAAAATACAAATAAGTTCAGTTATATTATATTTCAATGTGCAAGTGATAGACAAAAACCTATAATTTAAGATGCTATTTTTGAAGAAAAAAATTATTAAATAAATTCATTAAAAATGTAAAGCCTCCCAAAAGACAATTAGCTTCATCTCCCCTTCCCCAGAGTGGACACGAGGGTATGAAGTATTTATATTTATATAATAAGATTCTTAGATGTAAAGAAAATAAAAATAAGGTAATAGTACAAACATATTCATTTATTACGTATTAATAAATTGACAAATCGCATAATACGTATGGCCTTCTTTATTTTTAATTTTAAAGGACCATTTAAAGTATATATAAATAATCATGAAAAAAATAATGATAAATTAAAGTTTTGAAGGGGGCGGTTTCATTGTTCGTAAGTAATAATATTAATATTATAGATATAATCTGATGTTAATGCAATCAAGATAGCTATTATGTTAGGTCTCTAATATACAAAATAATGAAAAATTAGAGTGGGAAGAATATATAATTTTTACTTTAAATGAAAAGTATGAAATCACCAGTTTCTGAGAAAGTAAGCAGAACAGTATGATTGTATATTTAATAGGATTGGATTTTACATAGGGAGCAAGTACAGCTTCTAAATATAATGGCATATTATACTCTACATTATAATTATTTAAATACAATATATATATATATATATATATATATATATATATATATATATATATGTTTTTACAAAAAATATTTCTATATTATACATCGTGATATTTTTGGCTGCAATATATGTATAATTTTTGTATTTTGCATATTGACTTTATTTAATCTGACATATTTATTCCAAAAAATTACAATGTATGAAATACTAAAGGAAACTTTAACCATACAAGAATATATTTTAAAATAAAATTTTTATAATTACCCATTGAATAGATAGTAATGAAACTATTGAAAAAATACTTATTGAAAAAGATAGTAATTTCTAATATATAAGTGCTATTGTCAAAATGTATCAATTTATCAAATTTTTAGAAAAATACCTGTTGTGTTAAATATTCTTTTTATAATTTTGTATACGTATATAATGTAATACATGTATATATCCGTTAATATTAGCCACAATGATACAAATAGTCTTATTATTCATTAAAAGAATTGTGTCCATTTTTTATATCGGATCTGAAAAATATATTTTTTATATTTTGTATAATAGTCTTTTTTATAATAGTGTTACTTCATTAAAAATTATTTTAATATTTAAATTTGTAACAGTTTTCTTACAAAAAGTTTCTATAAAAGCTGTTATTACATAATTGTATAAATTATACAAAGTGCCAATAACAGTATAATGATGTGTAATATAAGATTAAATTAAAAAATTGCTTTATATAAATAACTATATATTTAAATATTTATAATATAATATATTAATTTAGGAGCTGTACTTACTCCTTATACAAAATTCAGTACTATAAATACACAATCATACACTTCTACATTCCAAAATAATGATGGTTTTATGATATTTTACATTTGAATTAAAAATTATATATTCTTTTCATGTTACTTTTTCTTATTCGTTTTATCTAATAGGGGTGGATATC
Source organism: Sycobia sp. Sy_11 (assembly GCA_018907035.1). Lineage (NCBI taxonomy): Eukaryota > Metazoa > Arthropoda > Insecta > Hymenoptera > Epichrysomallidae > Sycobia > Sycobia sp. Sy_11. The sequence continues at coordinate 464,682 of JACCIC010000133.1, forward strand.
GAAGTAATAACTCAAATGCATCAATTACACGCTGTGAACACTCAAAACTCATTTCCTCCTAAAATTATGAGTTTTTATTGTAGCTAAAAGACTATCCTGTAAAAAAAATAAACATTTTTGAAATTTTGGGAATTTCTTATGAGCTTTAGTTGTCATAAGAAACGATTTATTTAATAAAAAATTGTTAGGATGTATATAAATATTAAATCTGCGTAGGCAATAATAACATTTTTGCCTAGATAAATATTATATATACTTTAGGTTAGGAAAAGAACAATTACTTTCCTATTATATTTTCATATATATTTATTGGCTCAAGCTTGTATATCTCGCACCTCTCTGTAATCTGAAATTTCCGAATCACATTACTATGTTTGCAATGTATTTGCATGCATGGATGTATACATGTGTGTATTTATGTGCATATATATATATATATATATATATATATATATATATATATATATATATATATTTCTGCACCAGGCTTCATAATTCTTTATTTGATTTGTACGGCATTGAATATTTTCTTCAGCGCCACCTATTCAAAAAATCAGAAATTAAAGTTCTCACTTTTTTATCTACAGAATTGACAACTTGCATTATAACCGTAATAAAATCTTATATTTCGTTTTACTCCCTCAATTCTATGAATAGAAAGATGAAACAAAGTTCATTTGATTCATTATTCAATTCTACATCCGGGGCTATCCAAGTTTTATCTGTACTATACGTATAAAATTTATAATATTTGTTGTTATTTGATGTTACTGCAAAGCGGCAAGGTCTATAGTGCAGACGACAGTTAGATAAACATTTTCTTATTTTTTTAAACGAACTTTGAAACATATAATTAAAGCAATAAGGGACACCCCCAGTTGTAGAATTTTTCAAAGATTCGTATAAAATTTGTTTCAACATTGTAAAACGTAAAATGAGGACGCAAAACGAAAACTACGATTTACACATTTTCATTTCCGTTTGAATAGTTCATCGTGGCGCTGGGATCGCGGTATGGAGCACTCTTAAACGTTCCACGAACTTTTTGAAATCTAAATTCAATTTTGGTTGTACTTATAAGTATATGTACAAGTTTTTTCCTATAATAAATATAATTTATTGTTTAAACAAAAAGAAAAAGAAAGACTTAAATTTATATTGAGAAATTTCAACATTTTGAGATTTAAGAATTCTCTGATTTTTAAATTATACAAGGTAAGTTTCTTAAATTATTAAATAACATCGGACTGAATTTAATTCTTAAAAAAGACCACTGAAAGTAGAGTATACACATTTTTCATTTAGCATTACAATTTTCTGAGAAGTTTAATATTGTTACTCACTAAAATTTTGAAATTATTTAATTTGAGTGTTATTTAGATAACTAACACGATTAAATTTTTTGTAATGATTGCTTTGTTGATTTATTTTTTTATATTTTGAATAATTATAATCAGTTACATAACTAATTAATAATCATATCTGTTGTAGTTCATCATCGCAATTATGCTACTCATACTAAAAGGAATTTCTCTTCCTTCTTATGTAAAAGAAGAAGATGCTTGACATTAATTCCAATATTTTCACTTTACTTTTTATTATGCCGTATTGTGGATACCATAAAAAAAGGTACAGTAAAGAATAAATAGTATAAATAAAAATTTAAAAATAATTAGTAATAAATTGTAATATATTGTAATATTTTAATATATGTCTAAATTTGAAATTTAATTGTAAATAAAATCTGTTTTGTATAAAATATAATTCTTCAAAGTTTTATATAATTTGATTGTTTCAGAGGCCTAGGGGATTGGAAAAAAGATATACAAAACAAAAGGACGTACTGAAGCAGGTTTGTATGAATCTATAGTATATCTTATTTTGAAAGAAATGAGGATAAATTGTATACAAACTGTTCAAAATATTTTGTATACCATAGAAATTTTTCAATTATATTTATATGGTGATTTTGATGAATTAAATTTCAAATAATATTTCCAACGTCTCACAACAGTGAGATTGTCTTAATATTACTTCAAAGTTTAAATATTGCTGCTCGCTAAAATTTTGAAGTTATTTAATTTGAATATCATCTAGATAACTAGCATGATTAAATTTTTCTTATTTATATCACTGTTGATTTATTTTTTCATATTTGGAATAATTATAATCAGTTACATAATTAATTAATAATAATATATGTTATAGTTCATCATCGCAATTATGTTGTTCAAACTAAAAGGAATTTCTCTTCATTCATATGCAGAAGAAGATACTTCACATGAATTCAAATAGTTTTACTTTACTTTATTATGCCGTATTGAGGATGCCATAATCAAAAAGGTATACTAAATAATAAATATTACAAATAAAAATTTAGAAATAATTTCTAATAAATTTTAATATATTGCAATATTTTAATATATGTATAAATGTTAAATTTAATTGTAAATAAAAACTGTTTTGTATAAAATTTAATTTTTTAAAGTTTTATATAATTTGATTGTTGCAGAGGCCTAGGGGATTGGAAAAAAAGATATGCAAAACAAAGAATGTACTGAAACAGGTTTGTTTGAATTTATAGTTTCTCTTATTGTAAAAGAAATTAGGATAAATTATATACAAAAAGTACAAAATATTTTGTATACCACTGAAATTTTTCAATTGAGTTTTTCAGGTTATTGTGATTAATTGAATATCAAATAATATTTTTTCAAACTCACAAAGTGAGATTGTCTTAATATTTTTTCAAAAGTTAAATATTGTTGTTCGCTAATATTTTGATGTTATTTAATGTAAATTTCATTTTGATAACTTGCAGGATTAAATTTTTCTTATTTATATCATTGTCGATTTTTTTTATATTTAGAATAATTTTAATCAGTTACATCACTAATTATAATAATCATATTTGTTTCAGTTGATCATCGCAATTATGCTGCTCAAACTAAAAGGAATTTCTCTTCATTCATATGCAGAAGAAGAAGATGCTTCTTATGAATTCAAATAGTTTCACTTTACTTTTTATTATGTCGTATTGTGAATAGCATAATAAAAAAGATACAGTGAATAATGAATAGTATAAATAAAAATTTAGAAATAATTTCTAAGAAATTGTAATATATTGCAACATTTTAATATATGTATGAATTTTAAATATATGTATCAATTGTAAATATATGTATCAATTGTAAATAAAAACTCTTGTATAACATATAATGGTTTATTTATTTCACAAAAAAAAAAATAAAAATAAATTTAATTTACCTACTGAGTCTAGCAACGTTACCTGCACGTGCACGCTCGTGCCTGTAATATATCGGCACTGTACGCACAATATACGCGCAGATTTCACGCTTATTACGCTGGCGCAACTATGCGCGAAATCTACGCGCTTATTGTACGGTACCTGGCAAGCAGAAACAGCGATTTCAAGCCGCTTGCAAGCGCGCAATCTGTCGATAATCTGCGCACTCAATGTTATCTGGGTAATTATTGTTGGCAACGCCAGATATAGCAGCAGGTATAGCAGCGTATGTCAGGGATAATCATACACGACATCAGATGTCGTGACTGATGCGTATTCATTCGTAATCTACGCGTCTGCTACGCTTATGCGTGAGATTTTTTCTGCTACGCAAGATTGTGGGTAATACGAATGTACGTGTTTTCGGAAAATCTGGAACAAAAAAATGGACTTATTGTCAGCAATGCGCGAGATCAAATTGTTAATATACTAAAAATATTTTTAGGTTATGGGTATAATAAATGCATATAATATCGTAATATTGTAAATTGTATATGCATACAATTTACATTAAATATATTATTATAAGGATATTGCTTACAATAAAACATATAGTTTTTCTTATTGAATTAGAGGTTAGATATAGTTCAATGCCAAGTATATTTTAAATATTCATTTTTATTATATTATACTACTTATACTATGATATGCCTGTAATGTATCAGCCATGTAAGCATAATATCCACGCAAATTTACCGCTTGTTACGCCGGCGCAACTTTGCGCGAAATCTAACCACTATTGTACGGTGTCCGGCAAGCAGAAACAGCGATTTCAAGCCGCTTGTAACAAGCAAAATTTGCCAGCAAAACATGTCAGCGCATTGCATTTGCAGCTGCTAATTGTTACAGTATTGCCATACGAGCTTATCATGGATTTATTATTAAATAAATTATATATTTTTACACACACCCACGCACACACACACACAGATGCACACATACACGCACACACATATATATATATATATATATATATATATACATATATATATATTTAAGCCAGAAAGCAAAAAATGTATTCCTTTTTCTGATATGTAGTATAGTATAACAATCCAGTGCCAGAAGCAATGAGCAGGACACTATATCAGATGGACTGATGTTCATACGTAAAGATGATACAAAGGTATATGTATATATATATATATATATATGACCGCGATACTGGACACACTCTTGACACCCCACCCACCCACACGCCACCTGTATATAATGTATACATCAAAGTTTTCAGGTTAGTTTCAATGCTACCAAATCTTTTAATTTGTTGAAAATATTGTAAGAATATTCTAAAATGGAAGTAGATACTGGAAGTGATAATACTTCATTAGATGATAAAACCGAAGATTATTGCGAAAATCCTACAAGGGATGCTCTTACAGAAGGAATTATGAGTCTTTTAAAACCAACTGTAGATCTCCTTGATGAGAGGATTCGTGCTACTAGGTGAAAATTATTCACCTGATGAATTTTATTATTTGTCAGTAAAATATTAAGTGTACTTTTTTCTAATTTTTTTATTTAGTATTTTCTTAATAACAATTGAATAAAAACTAATTAAATAAATTATTATTTTTATCTCTAATAATATATAATAATTTTTTCTTTACTACTATAGTTTTCATCAATCAATGACAGTAATTTTTAATATTCTAATATTAGTACTTATTTGTCAGATATTTCATAAAATGAATAGAAATAATTAACTATTGAAGATAATGATTTAATACATAATTCAATATATTACTTGTAATGTATTTTTTAGAATTAGTCAAATTGAACTTAGACAGCAGATTGATTCATTGACAGAAGAACTTTTGAAAATAAATAATGCTCTTCAGTGTCCACTTGAATTAGATGATTATATGACAAAACTAGTAAATGCGAAACGAAAAGTTGTGGTTGTAAGTAATATTCTCCAAAAAACTCAAGAACGTTTAAATAAAATACATCAAGCTGTAGAAAAAGAAACAAATAAACGAAAAGCCTTATTGGATCGTAGTTCTATGTACCATAGTGAAACTGTTAAGCCCGATCCAGAAGAAACATACCCAGTCATTTCGAGTGTTCCAGGAAATTCTGAATAAATAAGAATAAAATGAACTGTTGTTATATATTTTGTAAATTAATTATCATTATAATAAGTATAAATATATAATAATAATTATCAAGAGTTCTTGGATTATAAAAACCATAAATTTAAATATGGAAACACCAGTAATTCAATTAAAAGATGATGATTTAGAGAGAGTTTATGAACCATCTGAAGACTCATTCTTACTTATGGATGCATTAGAAAAGATCTTGAAGAACATTTTAAATCTATGAAGCCTTCAATGTGCTTAGAAATAGGCATTGGATCAGGTGTTGTTATTACTGCTTTAGCAATGGCTCTAAAAAACTTTTGCTCTTCATATTATCTTGGTATTGATATTAATCCGCATGCTTGTACAGTTACAAAAAAAACAAGTGCTATTAATAATGTAAATGTTGAAATTATTCAAATGGATTTGTTAAATGGCATATATGGTAGAAATATTTTCGATGTTATTATATTTAATCCACCTTATGTTGTAACAGAATCTAGAGAAATATATGACAGCAAGCTTATTACTAAAACATGGGCAGGTGGTTGTAAAGGTAGACAAGTAATGGATAGATTATTTCCAAGTATTACGTATCAATTATCAGATAAAGGTCTTTTCTATTTACTTGTAATAAAAGAAAATGAGCCTGAAAACATCATTGAACTTTTTAAAGCTTTTAATATGACTGGTACAATTATAGCGGAAAGAAAAATTAGAGGTGAACATTTACATGTTTTGCGGTTTCAGAAGAATCCTAATACTACTGAAAAGAAATAAAGTTACTTAATATCTGAATTAAAGGCAGGGACCAGAATATTTTAATTATTTTATTAATTCAATTAATATCTTAAATTGTTAATAGAAATAATCATATTCATGCTTTAAGAAAATAAAAAAAATTTCCCATTATATACATGAATGTTTATTTATAAAAGTAGTTTCTTCTTCAAAATTGTATTTAATGTGTAATGTTAAAAATATGTAATATGTATATCTCTCTTTCTCTCTCTCTCTCTCTCTCTCTATACATATATACATCTGTCTATGTGTATATGTAATATAACTGCTATTGTATCTCCCAAAAAAACGACTTTTGATGAAAGTAAAATAGTTAGTGTTCTTAGCTTTGTAAGAATTTGAAATATATCTTCTCATTTACTTTATAAAAAATTTATATAAAATACTTTCCGAAAGTTCCAAATATATTAACACCAAAAATATTCTATAATTAAATTAAAAACCAGTTCATTGATATAGTTAATGTCCCACTGATTGTGATAAAGAGAAACATAATATATGGTCTTAGCATATGAAGAAATTTAGAACTTATATATCTTATATGTATTTTATAAAAGCTTTATATAATATTTTTCTAAATTCAGTAATATATTACGAGAAAAATTAATTATTAAAAAAAACAGCATTATCTTTATTGGAATGGGTCTGGTAAGTTCATACCTGCTTTTTCAATGATAATGAATTATCAGAATAAAGCAGAAGAATATTCAGCTAAAAAGATGGATGATTCAAAATAAATAATTCTTTTTTATCTGTCCATGCCTGGACAAAATGATGTAAAAATACATTAAACTATTTGTAAATGATCTCATTGCTTGATTAAGCTACATTTCCGTTAAAACTATTTATTTATTATAATCTTTTAGAGTTTTAGATATATTTGTGTATACTATACATCCTGTTATTTATAGGGATGCATATAAAATGCACTTAGCCATTTGTTTTAATGGTCAATTGTTTTAATCTGTTATTACGTTATATAATTTATTTTTTCTTAATCTATTTCGGAAGATTTTAGAAATATATTATATATAAATATTCTTTAATATATAAACACTATTTTGTTTTACTATGAAAAGATTTATAATATAATGACATATTATTATATATGTATTTTTGTCGTAATATATTACTGAATTTAGAAAAATATTTTATATAAAGTATTATTAAATACATATAAGATTTATAAGTTGTAAATTTCTTAATATGCTAAGACCATATATTATTATATTTCCCTTTATCACAAGCAGTAGGACATTGACTATATCAGTGAACTGATTTTAAATTTAATTATAGAATATTTTTGGCATTAATATATTTTGAACTTTCGAAAAGTATTTTATATAAATTTTATATTAAGTAAATGATAAGATATATTTAATATTTTTTCAGTACTGATCAAGAACGCATCAAACTCACCTAACTATTTTACTTTTGTCAAAAGTTGTTTTTTTTGGAAATTTCATTTCTTTTCTCTTCAAATAATTATTATTTAATGAATTCAATACAAAATTTTACAATACAATACAAAATAATTATTCTTTCCTTTATCATAACAGGAGATCTAACTATTTCAACGATCTAATTTTTAATTATTACAGTATTGTTTTTCATATTTAAATTTAAATATTTTTAAGTAGTTTTTCTATATGAAAATAACATAAAATTTTACTATATTTTTGCACGCCCCTATTTTTTAGTATTTACAATATTATTATATTTTCTTTAAAAACGACCAAGACATCTTTCTGTTTCAATAATTTGTTTTTTAATTTCGTTATATAATGTATTTTTATAAATATATTACGGAACATTTTAGAAAAGCAATTGTTGTATATACGATTTAATTTAATGGTTTAAATGTATCTTCTAACTTCCATAACTATATACATTAAAATATCGCATACGATTATAACATATAAATTGTATTTGATAGTATAAAAAACTATAGTGTTAATGATTGTACAAAAAGAAAAGCGCGTCAAAATTCGGCTTATTAGGTTGATAAATGTTCCTTTATTTTTATCATAATTAAGAACGTAGTTTTAACTTTGATTATTGCGTTTCCTGCCCATTGCGCGTATTATATTCATTTATCGTTCAATCATCGTCAAACTCGCACGCGAGAAGAAAGTCTGGCAGAAAAATAAAGAGGAAATCCTAAATATGATAGAAGAAGATACAGAATGTAAGTATATTTCTATATAATTATTATTCTTCTGACTTTACTAGGATTTTTTTATAATCCAACAAAAAATTTCAGACGAAAAATGGTTGCGCGCCGAAAATGAGGCGCTGCGTGCAAGGATGCAGCAACAGCTGTTGCATCAACCTAGGGAGCGGCAGCTGCAGCAGCCGCCGTCAATGTAGCACGTGCGACGTCGAGACGGTAATGAATTTTAAATTCGATAATGTAATATACACATACACACGCACACGTACGCATGCGCACACACATACACATACCCAAAAATAATGAAATCTTTGAGGGCTACGATGGCTTGATTGCGTGAAAGCGAAGGACATTTAACTTGGTGATCCGAGTTCAAGTTCCGGCCTCTGCATATTGACACAAGACCGTTGTAATAATTTATATGTACTTCATTTACAAGCACATCATAGATCTCCGTTACTAATTAACATCAGTATTGGAAGACTAAATAGAGCGACGTTAACAATAAAAAAACTTTAAAAAACTTAAAAAATTAAATAATGTAATATATATATATGATTTCAGGAGTTCAAAGGCCACGAGGAAGTATAGCTACTCTGGCGCTCATAGAAATATGAGTGCTCTTGCCAGCCTAATACGTGAAGTGCGGCGACAAGAGCACGATACAACACTAAAAATTAATTAATATATACATTGTAAAAAAAATAATAAAGTTGTAAATTTCCTAATATGCTAAGAAAATATATTATTATGTTTCCCTTTATCACGATCAGTAGCAAATCTGACTAGCAAATCAGTGAACTAATTTTTAATTTAGTTGAAAAATCTTTTTATGTTATTATACTTTGAACTTTCGAAAAGGATTTTATATGAATTTTCTATAATATAATAAGTAGATAATTCACGAATAACTATTTTACTTTTGTTAAAAGTTCTTTTTTTGGAGTTCAGATATAATAAACATTTTTTCATATCTGTTTGATACTTTGTTTAATTTACATTTTTTATTAAGAAATCAATTAAATAAGATTAAAAAAATTATTGTTAATTTTATAAGGAAAAAATTTTTGAGGTAAGTGTCTTATTATTAAATTTAATATGTAAATGAATCATTTTTTTTTTTTTTTTTTTTTTTTTTTTTTTTTTTTTTTTTTTTATTAAGCATTCAAACTTACAAAGTTTATTTTGCTTACATTGAATATTGACAAATAATTAATAGTTACATTAATATAAGATGTAATTTTTAATGCTAAATAAAATTAACAATGCCGAAAATATTGTACATTAATTCTTAAAGACTAAATCTTTAGATTACATTCTTTCAAAAACGATAAGATACAAAAGCAAGCTCGTATATGCGGTTCGGTGATTATTGGCTCTATAGCAAAAGGGCGGAGTATATTTAATCTAGTTAGATTTTGCAGAAGTTTGATTCTCGGAGTATTGTAATGAGGACACTGCCAAAGAATATGATTCAAATTTTCATCGGATACATTATCGCATTTACAAGAAGGATTAGAGATGATGCCAATTCGGGCGAGGGATTCGGCTAAATTGTAATGGTTCGCTCTGCTTCTGTTAATAGTGACAATAAGTTCGCGTGGAAGTTTTTTTTTGCATACCATGGTTTTCTATTTTCAGTGTTATAAAACAGAAAATATTTTTTCCCTTTAAACTTTGCTTCTTCTAAAATTTTACGTCTAGTTTCAATGAGGGCTGACTGCTTAAAAGTATAGAAAGTGTCGGAAAATGGGATATTTGTTATGTTAGGGATATCTGATGTGGTAGCCCTTTTTGCTAAAAGGTCTGCATTTTCATTACCTATAATACCGATATGAGAAGGGATCCAGTAAAAATCTATTTTGTTATTAGGATTTAAGACCTTAAACTTGTTAACTTTATCTTTGATATCGAATACGTATGGATTGGTTTTATTTTTTAAGCTTATAGATTTCAATGCAAACAAAGCACTTAAAGAATCTGTAAATATGGAAAAATCAGAATTAAAATAATTTAAAGCGTAATTTAAAGCTTCGTTAATCGCTATGCACTCAGCAGTAAAAATTGAAGCATTTTTATTGATGGCTTTACTTATGGAAATATTTAACTCGGGACAAAAGCAGGATGCGCCTAAGTAGGAGGAATCTGAGGTTTTGCTTCCGTCGGTGTATATGTCGTAGAAATTTTTATTAATAAAATGGTCTTGGAACAGTTGATAAGGATTGGGAGAGACAATGAGTTTGTTGCCGAGTTCGATATTTATAGATATTGAGTTTGTAAGGGTTTCGTACTCGTATTCATATAAGTTGTTATTTCTAAAGGAGCTAGTAATGTCGGAGTTAACGATTGAAGAGATACATTGAGTTAGAATTCTTTCTTTTTTTAAAGGCTTTTTTCTTGTGATATGGTAGTATTTAAAAACTGATTTATACAACTGAGAATTATTGTTAGCAAGCGTTTTTGCTAAATAACAGTTACATAAATACTTAGTACGTTCTTCTAAAGTTGGAAGTTTCGATTCTCCTAATAATATGTTAGTTGGAGTACTTTTACGGTATCCTAATGCAGTTCTTAGAGCCATAAATTGAATGCTTTCAAGTTTTTTCATCTTTAAAACAACTTTTGGAAAGTAAATGAAGCTACAGTTATCAATCATGGAACGGACAAAACTTTTATATAAAATGATTAAGATTTCAGGGCTCGAGCCCCACCATGTACCACATAGAAACTTTATAATGTTCATGTGTCGCATACATTTTTAATTACATGATTAATTTGAGGTGTAAATGACAGAGAGTAATCGAAAATGATCCCCAGTAAGCGAGCGGATTCACACGATTGGACAGAAACATTTTTATCTTTTAATAGCACGGTTCCGGGGATTATCTTTTTTTTATTAAAATGAATGAACTTTGTTTTACTAGGTGATAACGTTAAAGCGACCAAAGGTTGAAATCGACAGTTTTTATGGCTTTTTCTATAATGTGTACACTTCTTGCGGTCGACGCTGATTTAATAAAAATGCTTATGTCGTCTGTAAATTGCGCAATGGTAACGTTCGGATTTACATTTTTAGTAATAGAAGCACTATATATTATGTACAGTAATGGGCTCAAAACGCCTCCCTGATGTACACCTTTATGTACAGTTCTAAAGTTATCTGCTAAAATATCAGTATATATAAATCGTTCGTGACATAGAAATTTTATGAATTTGTTTAATTTTGGTGGCGATCCAAGAGAAGCGAGTTTCGATAACAAAATATCTATGTTAACATTGTCGAATGCGCTCTCAACATCCAAGAAGACTGCACAGACCTCTTTTTGCTCCCTGAAGGCTTCTTCGATTTTTAAAGTTAGATTAACTAAGTTATCGGCGCAGGATTTACCTTTTCTGAAGCCACTTTGATTAACCGGTAAGTAATTGTGGTGTTCGACCCACCATTCCAAACGATTTTTAATAATAGTTTCGAAAAGTTTACATAAACATGAAGTCATAGATATAGGTCTGACTGAGCTGCTATCGGATTTATCTATAAAATGAACGTAAGAGTCTTTCCAACTATTCGGATAGTCACTGTAAAAGTACATATCGTTATAAATGTCTAGTAATAAAAGCTTATATTTTATTGGAAGAAGCTTGAGGGCTTGAAAACTGATTCCATCTCTACCTGGAGCAGACTTATCTTTTTTAAAATCGAGGGCTAAGTTAAATTCTGAGAAACTATAAGGTTTATCAAAAAATGCATTATCTCCGCTGATAGGAAGGGAAAGAGGATCGGTTTGTACCCAAGGAGGACTGATTTTGGCAAGAGCGTTCTGTATCTTATTCGAGGATTGTAAATTTTCGATGGAATGTTGAGGTTTAGTTTTAATCCAACAGTTATTAAATATTCTACACTTATTCTATACATACGTCGAATTGGAGTGAAAATCTAAATTTTCAACAAAATTCCGAAAGCAGCTTTTTTTTGTTTTTAAATGTTTTTTTGGCCACCGCACACTGTTTTTTATAGTTAATTAAATCTTCTAGGTTCATCGAGTAAATCCATTTTTTTTCTGCTGCTGTTCTGAGCCTTTTGACGCGGTCGCATTCGAGATCCCACCACTGTACTGGATTTTTTATTGTTTTATTTTGTTTTTTAGTATTTATTTTTCTAGGTGTACTGACTATTATCGAATTAGTGATGATTTCGACGAAATTATTGTATTTTGCACTGGGGCTAAGATTGTTATATTCAGGGGTAAAAAATTTAGAGTATTGTGCTGTAAGTTGGTCTACATACATGTGCCAGTTAGTTCGAGCAGTGCTAAGTTTAAAAGATTTCTTAGAGTAAAAATATTTTTCGAGATTTATGTCTATAAAAATAGGATAATGATCCGAACTCCAGGTCTCATCTTGCACATCTACATTTATTTTGTCGCATATGTCTATAGACGAAAATATTAAGTCAAGGTTTGAGGTATAATGTGTATGTCCATTGATGTATGTTATCGAATCAGTGTTATGTAAGAATAAATTGCAGTTTTCTGCAGAATTAGCAAGCCTAACCCCGTTACTATCTGAAAAATCACAGCTCCAACAAGTATTATGTGAATTAAAGTCGCCAACAAATATGCTTGAATCTTTATTAATATTTTGGAAAATTGTGTCCCAATGAACTTGAGAAAGCGTAAAACCTGGAGTTCGATAACATACATAGATATTAAGTGCTGGTTTTACATTATTAAAGTGTACACCGCATATTTCGACGGATGAATTGGGCGAAACAATATTATTTATTTCGGAAAACGCTAGGCATTGTCGAATTAATATAATAATACCCCCGCCTCTTGAGTGGAGTCGATCCTTTCTGAATGTTAAAAATCCTGGAAATCGAAGGCAATCCTGTTCAGTAAGTCAAGACTCCGTGCATATTATGACGTCAAAGTTGGTAAGGTTTCTTTCAATATCTTGAATCCGTTGAAAAAAACTTATGTTCCAATACAAGATTTTTATTGTTTTTTTGTATGTGCCCGTACTATTAGCCATTATATTGTTATTATTTATATGAGCAAAAAAAATCTTAAATCTGGTTTCAATCTTCGCTTGTGCTATCTACGTTATTCGGATCATACAGTCGTTTACAAATTCTTTTAATGCGATTTCTTAAATTTTTATCAATATTTTCTTGATATATGTCAGTGAGCATGTTAGAAAGGGCTGGAATATCATACGTAAAAGTATGAGCTACGTTTATTATGTTAGACTTATCATAGGTAGCGTGTAGAAACTCTATTGTTTTGAGAAAGTCCAGCGGGTATTTATTGTCGTTTTTTTCAAAAATATCTTTGGCTTGTTCCATTTGTTTGTCAATATCTTGTAGAGATGGAGTATTTTTCGGTTTTTTATTTTTATTTTTGATAACGGAAATTTTGGACTCTTTATCTGTGTAAGTTTCTACGTTATGCTGCTGTAGTTTTGTGGTATCGCTACTGTTAGAACTTTGTGAGTGAGATAAGACTCGTTTGGTACGTAAAAGTGGAGGCGGTAAAAATTTTGAAGTAGTAGGAACGGGCTGTGTTTCATTACAGGCAAGAAGATTTTTGCTCGTGTCGGTTGATTTGCCTTCTTCGGTTTTATTTGACAGTTGTGACATATTTTTGGTAGGTTCGGTGCAGGAAGGATTTATGGTCGATTGCGAGAATATTTCTTGATTTTTGCAAAATTTCGCAACGTGCCCTTCCTCTTTGCATAAGAAACATGTAAGTTTTTCCGTTGACAAGTAAATCCAATATACTGTATTTTGATAGTTGATTTGAAGAGTTTCTGGAAGAATGTTTACATCCTCGGGAGATAAGTACATTTGACGGCGAAAGCTTAGCACGTGTGAAAACTGTGGGTCATTAATACCTGCTCTTATAAAGGAAATTTGCGACACTGGCTTGATGTTTATTTTCGATAATTCTTCAACAATAACAAGATGAGGTATAACTGGGTAGACATTCGAAAGTATGATACGTTTTGCTTTTGAGATTAGTGGTCGTATTTCGATAGTGTGTTTACCTATGTTTACGCTTCTGTGCGATTCAGTAAGCTTGTCCGCGGTTTGTTTACAGTCAAGGTACATACAAATTCTTCCGTGAGAAATTCTAGATACGAATCTTATGTTTTTTGGGTCAAAAATTTTACCAATAGCAACAGTGTATTCTTGAATAGATATTCCTTCCACGGAATCTAAAATGATTGCTTGCTCTCTTGTAGGAAATTGCGACTGTTCTGCCATTTGAGCATAAGATACTTTAGATTCAACATACTGTGAATTGCTAGCCATGTTTTTTTTTTTAGTAAGCGGAGGCAAGTGTTTCTTGAGCAGAAACACTTGCTCCTAGAGAAGACTCTAGTCTTTAATTGATTTTTGCACTGCACTCACTAATATAATCACTGTATATACAAATACGAAAATAGAAGGCACTCGCTATCACATTCACGTGTAAACACGTCTGAACGGTACCGAGGTTCAAGACCAACCTAAATGAATCATTTAGTTCATTAAATATTTTTTAATAAAAAATTATCTAACCCATTGTAGTCATAGTTAATAAGCAATAAGTTAATATGGAACTTCGGGAATATTGATTATTTCATTTTTATTAATAAATATTTTTTCATTGGTCTTACAGTCCAATCAAATCAATCGAAAACAATACGTAACAATATCAATAAATATCTACATTAACATTAATACATCAATACACAAAAATAATAAAAATAAAAATAAAAATTAAATTAAAAATTATAATGACAGTCAGACTGTCCTTGTTTACAGTCACCCCCGTAGACTAATCTGAAAATAAAATATTAGTTGAAAAAATTTTTTGTTAGTAAAGTGCAGTCTGACTGTCCCCAACACCCTTACCTAATTGAAGATCTAGTCCAACATTTCGAGCACGCTACGGCTCCTCACCAGGGACTGATGTTGTTTTCGATTGATTTGATTGGACTGTAAGACCAATGAAAAAATATTTATTAATTTGTATATAAGCAGGCGACATAAGTACAATTAAATTATTTCATTTTATTCTTACTTTTCTATTATTGTTCGACCTAGTAACTTTGGTTCGATACCAGTTTCGACAGCGGCGGTATTAAGTAAACAATTATTTAAATACTTTGTTCCTTAAATAAAAGGTTCCCTATTGTTTTTAAGAATATAATGGCCGATTGATGAACAATCGTTGCTTGAAGTTCTAAAGTTTTTAATTTAGGATATTAAAACAATTTTATAAATATATTAGCATCCCCCGTGTTGGCTTTGCCCGAGATAATCATTTGACGGATTTTTTAATCAGTTCAATAATATCTAAGTAAAAAGTACGCTATGTAAAAATCTCTATTCCTATAGATAATTTACCTATAGCTTTCGCCTAAAAAGCTGCTTCAAAGCAGCGTCCACTAACAAAAGGCAATATTTCGCACGCAATATTCATTATATATAAAAAGATGTCTAAATATCTCGAGACGACTTCTACGGAGTTTCGTTTTCAGACAATAGAATATATCTTGGGATGACTGCTCGAATTTTGGATTGGGGAAGTAAAATACGACTTTTATGAGGAGTTTGGTGTTCAGATGACAGAATACGAAACTCCGCGTAGAAGTCGTCCAGTCACACCTAGACATCGCTTCATCTCGTATAAATTGTTCTGAGGCGCCTCGATATCGTTCTCTACTGTCCAAAAACGAAATTCCCCGTAGAAGTCGTCCTAACATTCCTGGACATTGTTTCCTGCCGACAAAACATCACACTCCTCGTAGATGTAGTTCTGTGACACCTGGACATCGTTTTCTACTGTCCAAAAAGGAAACGACTCGTAGAAATCGACTCAGCATATCTGTACATAGTTTCCTGCTGTTATAACATAAAACCTCTCGTAGAAGTCATCCCGCAAAACCTGGACATCGTCTTCTACCGTCCAAACACAAAACCATACCTTTTTTAGCACACTAATTCCAAAGTTAGATATGGCCATTCAAATGAACTGGCTCGGTATTAATACTTTTATCTGACTACTTTGAGTTGATATTCGACATAATTCAAGACGCCACCCACTGGCCGCCGGTGAAACTGACTACTGAGGCAGTTAACAGCTTTCTAAATTTATTCATGAAAGTAAAATGATTTTCAATAAAAAACATAGTCTATGCCCTTCCGAAGATAATACAGAATATTTTTTTTTAATTTAAGAGCAATGGATTAGGTAATTTTTTTGTTTAACGTTTACAAACAAAAATACGCTTTGTCTTTAGAAATTAGTATGATATGATATGATATCCATGATAGTTTTGTCATTTAACAATAAAATTCAGTTAAAAGATGCTATAATTTCTGTAGCCGTTATAATTTTTTGATCAGTGAACAGTGAATCGTGATAAATCATTTTTTGCTTTTGAACTATTTTGATTTGAAAAAAAGTGTAGCAGAAACTTATCGATTGATTCAAGCATTTTATGGCGAACAAGTTCCATCACTTGCAACAGGTAAAGATTGGTTTCAGCGGTTTATAAGTGGAGATACTGATGTTCATGACAAAGAACGTTCTGTACAACGGAAAAAGTTTGAAGATAGTGAATTGCAAGTGTTATTGGACGAAAACTCAGCTCAAATACAGAAAGAACTCGCTAATAAGTTAGGAGTCAGTGACAGAGCAGTTGGCAAACGTTTACGCATATATATATATATATATATATATATATATATATATCATATCATATCATATCATATCATATCATATCATATCATATCATATCATATCATATCATATCATATCATATCATATCATACTAATTTATAAAGACAAAGCGTGTTTTTGTTTGTACGCGATAACCGAAAAAACTACTGAACCGATTGTTCTGAAATTTGACATATAGATTGTTTTTTTTTCCAATCCCCTAGGCCTTTGAAACAATCAAATTATATAAAACTTTAAAAAATTAAATTTTATACAAAACAGTTTTTATTTACAATTAAATTTAACATTTATACATATATTAAAATATTGCAATATATTAAAATTTATTAGAAATTATTTCTAAATTTTTATTTGTAATATTTATTATTTAGTATACCTTTTTGATTATGGCATCCTCAATACGGCATAATAAAGTAAAGTAAAACTATTTGAATTCATGTGAAGTATCTCCTTCTGCATATGAATGAAGAGAAATTCCTTTTAGTTTGAACAACATAATTGCGATGATGAACTATAACATATATTATTATGAATTAGTTATGTAACTGATTATAATTATTCCAAATATGAAAAAATAAATCAACAGTGATATAAATAAGAAAAATTTAATCATGCTAGTTATCTAGATGATATTCAAATTAAATAACTTCAAAATTTTAGCGAGCAACAATATTTAAACTTTGAAGAAATATTAAGACAATCTCACTGTTGTGAGACGTTGGAAATATTATTTGAAATTTAATTCATCAAAATCACCATATAAATATAATTGAAAAATTTCTATGGTATACAAAATATTTTGAACAGTTTGTATACAATTTATCCTCATTTCTTTCAAAATAAGATATACTATAGATTCATACAAACCTGCTTCAGTACGTCCTTTTGTTTTGTATATCTTTTTTCCAATCCCCTAGGCCTCTGAAACAATCAAATTATATAAAACTTTGAAGAATTATATTTTATACAAAACAGATTTTATTTACAATTAAATTTCAAATTTAGACATATATTAAAATATTACAATATATTACAATTTATTACTAATTATTTTTAAATTTTTATTTATACTATTTATTCTTTACTGTACCTTTTTTATGGTATCCACAATACGGCATAATAAAAAGTAAAGTGAAAATATTGGAATTAATGTCAAGCATCTTCTTCTTTTACATAAGAAGGAAGAGAAATTCCTTTTAGTATGAGTAGCATAATTGCGATGATGAACTACAACAGATATAATTATTAATTAGTTATGTAACTGATTATAATTATTCAAAATATAAAAAAATAAATCAACAAAGCAATCATTACAAAAAATTTAATCGTGTTAGTTATCTAAATAACACTCAAATTAAATAATTTCAAAATTTTAGTGAGTAACAATATTAAACTTCTCAGAAAATTGTAATGCTAAATGAAAAATGTGTATACTCTACTTTCAGTGGTCTTTTTTAAGAATTAAATTCAGTCCGATGTTATTTAATAATTTAAGAAACTTACCTTGTATAATTTAAAAATCAGAGAATTCTTAAATCTCAAAATGTTGAAATTTCTCAATATAAATTTAAGTCTTTCTTTTTCTTTTTGTTTAAACAATAAATTATATTTATTGTAGGAAAAAACTTGTACATGTATTTATAAGTACAACCAAAATTGAATTTAGATTTCAAAAAGTTCGTGGAACGTTTAAAATGTAACGGTAAAAAACGCGGACTTGCTTGCGCAGTACCGAGGCGGGAAAATATAAAAATTCAAATATGCAAGAATATGTTACATATTAAATATATATTCGTGTACATATAAGTCGTAAAAACATTAATAATAAATAAATAAATATTATTCAAAACATTATAATAGATCATATTTTCATCTATTAAAAGAAATAAAAGTTTAATTTTCAAAATACTTTTATTTTACACATAAAATTAAACTAATGCAATTATATGTAATTAATTATAATAAATTACACAAATAAATTAAAATATAATAGTTACATATGAATGAACATAATAAAATGTATAGTATAAATCTTTATATTTATATAATCTAGTCCTAAAAACTCATTAATCTGGCTTGTCCTAATCATCAACAAAATAAGATATATTTTCAAATCATTTAATTATTTATTATATATTATAAATCAATTAATTATTTCTCGAATAATCGTCAAAATAAAGAAAAAGTCCATATATCTGATGGAATCTAAATAAAAAAGAAATGCAATATTATATAAAATATTTTAAAAATGGAAGAATTTCAAATGCATACTTTTTTTAACATTACATTATATTTCATCGATAATATTGTAATGTAACATAATATGTATCATTTTCATAGAATTTCTGAAGTTATTTCAAAACAAACTTGAAATACTGACACATCCACATGGCACACGTATACTATATATTGATATATACATGTATATATATATATATATATATATATATATATATATATATATATATACATATATATATGCTTATAACCTAAAAATATTTTTAGTATATTAAAAATTTGATCTCGCACATAGCTGGCAATAAGTCCATTCTTTTGCTCCAGATTTTGCGCAAACACGTACATTCACATTACCCGCAATCTTGCGCAGCAGAACAAATCTCGCAATATACGCGCAGATTACGAATGAATACGCATCAGATGTCGTGCATGATCATGCCTGGCATACGCTACTATCTGGGTAATATACGCCGGTGCAATGTTATCTGGGGGGTTATTAGAAAATCTGCTATATTGACATATGAAAAACTCTTACCGACACAGTGGTTCTTTAGCATTACCGATTGGTACAGCGTTTTAGTTCCATAAGACAGCCAGTAGATTTCGAACGTCCTCCTTTAAAATTATAAAATAGCATAAAATAGTGTTTTTATAAATCAATCCAACTATTTTGCCACTTTCTACAATTTCTAAAAAAAATTATAGTTTTTGTAGTGTATATACGATACTTTTGAGATAATTGATTTTTTATTTAGTATCCGGAAACTCAATTTTTACTCAAGAAAGAAAGATTCTCGCAAGTGTCAAGAAGGATCCTCGATTAGTATATAACCCCGCGTGCGCCCATTAAAAACGAGGTGGTCCGATGCTTCCCAGCACTAGTCGAACATCACTGTGGAAGGGCAATGCTGCTGACCAAACTTTAGTTTGCTGCTAAGTACCTACCAACGGTGGTAAGATTATATATGTAACATAATTAAGAGATGGTAATTTCTCTGTGGAGCAAGCACCAATGTGCGTGTATATATGATCTTCGACGAAACAGATTTTGTGCCGGCTGTAAAGAAGATCGGAACACACAGGCTTTTTCTCACTTATATCCTGTTGTAAGTCTCCCGCACTATTTAAGATCTAGTCTGCAATGATGGAAGCAATTTGCACATCGTAAATGGAGGATTTGGTGGGAGTCCCCAGCTAAGCAGACTGAGACTTTAGTGTGTTAATACAGAGTAAGCCAAGTTGGGCTCGAAGTAATGTGTTACGTACTTCTCTGAACACTGTGGGTCAATGGCAGCGATTGGAGCGAGTGAAGTGGCCGTGCACTTACGTAATTCTTCCGGAATTGATAACCCAAGAGCTGTGGAAACAACTTCGACCATCTTTTTTCTTAAATAAAGCAAGGCTTTCATATTTTAAATACTAAAAGTTATTTTGTTGAAAACAAATTTATTTCGTAGAAATGTTTCAGTCGGTTTCAGTTCTCTCATAAAATTCATATACCAATATTTTAGTTTTATATTTCTTTCATGGCTAGCTTTAAGTAAATTAAACAAATGTGTGACAATGTATAAAGTCAGAGGCGTCTTCATCTACCGTATTTTTAAATAAGCGCTTAATATTGCGGAGGGGAGGGGGAGGTTAATTCGGTATAAAACAGTCATGTTTTTAAGAATTTTTTCTCGCGACACAGATACAGCCGGATTATCCAGTGAAATTTCATATAATAATGTATCATTTGAACAATATTTTCCTAAATTTTGATTGAAAAATATTGAATATTAAGTGAATGACAGTGAATCTCCAGAGGCTTCTCGAGAAAAAATTGTTTTGAGGTGTACACGATTACGCACCACAGAATCATTGGAATTGCAAAAACTAAAGTGCATTCTTCAAAGGAGATGTTTCCTCAGGTAACGCTGTCGAGTTTTCTTTTGTTTTTTTAATTTTATAATTTTTGGTAGCCCTAAGAAGCCAAAAATTCGATTTTTGCTATAAAAAAATATGGTTATTTGTTACTGTAAAATTAAGAATTAATAAAAATAACCAAAAAACTCGACGGCGTTACCTGATGAATTATGTAAAGATGTATTGTGCAAATTTTTAAACCGATCGGTTGAACAGATTTTGTGTGCGGATGTACACCGACTTCAAAAATGGCAGTTTTCAGGAAATAGCTTAAAAGTTTTGTAAACTAAAAATTTCACAATCAAACTTTATAATTCTTTCAGGTTCATATAGAATCGTCAATACCGGGTTCATATAGCAAAACGCTTTCATATACATGGTCTAAAACATCTTTTTGTATTAGTTTACGTAAAACTCTTCCTTCTTTACTGTCGTGCACTATTTATTCGCAACTCGTCAACATGTCGCGCCCATTCGTGGGAACTTCACCCTGTACTGATTTGCATCTTTTTCATAATGGCTAATAGAGTAAAAGAACCTTCATTGCAAGTACATGCAGCCACATTAGCTGCAATTTCAACAATTGTAGAGGTGTATATATATATATATATATATATATATATATATATCATATCATATCATATCATATCATATCATACTAATTTATAGAGACAAAGCGTGTTTTTGTTTGTACGCGATAACCGAAAAAACTACTGAACCGGTTGTTCTGAAATTTGATATATAGATTGTCTTATATCTTGGAAAGGACATAGGCTATGTTTTTTCTTGAAAATCATTTTACTTTTAACAATAAATTAAGTTAACAGTTTTAGTGGCCAGTTTCACCAGCGGCCACTAGGTGGCGTCTTGAATTGCGAACATTAACTCAATGTAGTCGGCTCCAAGTATTAATGCCAGGCCAGCTCAAAGGAATGTTCATATCCAACTTTGGGATTTATATCCTAAAGGAGGTGTGACGTTACTCGGTATTACCTTTTTTGTTCTTCAAGTTAATCTGACACTACTCTCTCTCTCTCTCTCTCTCTCTGTCACTATCTCTTTGTCTTTCTTTCTCTTTCTCTTATAAAATGTTTCTGTATGCCAAATCATACTGAATATAGTTTGTCACGACAAATTATATTTTTATTCTTATACATTCTCTTAACCTCAGAATTGTGCCAAGAGACTATGTTTTTTTAGTTCGACCAAAAGAAATGATCGCAAAATAGGATTCTTTACCAACCACCTCGAAACTATGTATATATAAATAAAATATATCGTCACTTCTGCATAAAAAGACAATATCCATCGCCTATTTAAAAAATATGCTATGCTAATACCAACATTTTGCTTGAATTTCAGTTAACAGCACTACGAAAATATTCACGGTATTTAATGGAAATAACGGAAATGTAATATATATATATATATATATATATATATATATATATATATATATATATATTGTATGTGTATTATATTCTACATGTTATATATACATATTTTAAATACGGTTTTTACTGAGTAATATTGTATTGGTGTGTACGGGTGGTTGATTACGATATTCTGTTGCCTCAAGACGATTTCTATACGCAGTTATATGTTCAGATGATAGAATGTGATGTCCAGGTGTCTCTGGGCGATTTCTACGCGGGATATTGTATTCAGTTGATGGAAAACGAGATCCAGGTAGAAGGAAATCAACTTCTATGGAAAGATTCGTGTTGGGACAGTAAAATACGATATCTAGATCTTTCCGAACGACTTCTACGGGGAGTATTGTGTTTAGTCGTTAGAAAGCAATGCTAGCTTTCTCGGGCGGACTTCTATTGGGGCTATCGTGGTTAGTTGGTAGGAAATGATGTTTAGGTACGTCGGGACAACTTCTACGGGGAATTTCGTGTTCGGATGTTAGAATGCGATTTCCAGGTGTTTTGGAACGACTTCTACGGGGAATTTCGTGTTCGGACGGTAGAAGATGATGTCTAGGTATGACGAGATGAATTCTATGAGGAGTACCGTGTTTAGTTGGTAGAAAACGATGTACAGGTATGTCGGGACAACTTCTAGGAGGAATTTCGTGTTCGGATCATAGAATGCGATTTTCAGATGTTTTGGAACGACTTCTACGGGGAATTTCGTGTTCGGGCGGTATAAGACGATGTCCAGGTATGGCGGGACGACGATTTCTACATTGAGTATCGTGTTTAGTTGATAGGAAACGATGTTCAGGTATGTCGGGACAACTTCTACGGAGAGTTTCCGATTTGGATGATAGAATGCGATTTCCAGTTGTTTTTGAACGACCTCTACGGGGAATTTCGTGTATAGTTGGTGGGAAACAAAGTACAGGTATGTCAGTACGACTTCTATGAAGAGATTCGTCTTCTATCATTCGAACACGCACACTCCCAGTAAGAGTCGTCCCCGGATACCTGGACATTGTATTCTACCTCCCCAACACAAAACTCTATATAGCAGGTGACCCGAGAAATTTCCTACAGTCGGAACATGATACTCCGAAAACGTCGTCAAGAGAGACTTGGACATCTTGTTGTACCGCTTGAACTCGAAAGTACAATTGTCTTCATCCAAGCCATATTTAATATGCATATATATATATATATATATATATATATATATATATATATATATATATATAGTATAAAATGTTCGGCAAAATATTATCTTTTTGAAGTGGACGCTACATTGAAGCAGCTTTTTATACAGAAGCGACGATAGGTAAATTACGGTCAATTATTTATAGAAATATAGATTTGTTTATATAAGAGTACTTTTTACTTAGATATTATTGAATTGTTTATGAAATCGGGTAAATTATTATCTCGGGCGAAGCCGAGAGGAGGGATGCTAGTATATATTATATATATATATATATATAGTAACAGCAAGAATTAATTTACCGTTGAAAATTTCCGGAAACCGAGCGAGTACGAAAGTAAACAAAGTCAAACTTTTAGACTAGCTGATGCACGTATGTACTGGCTGTATGGCTCAAATATACCAAAAATGTCCAAAAAGATGCTTTCAATAAGCAACGAATGTAGGATTTATAAATCAAAACAATCGCTCTCCAAGTAAGCGCGCCGCACAATGGCCAAGCAGAATTACGAATACGTATGTAAAAATCCTACTTGGAGCAACGAATGTTCAAATACTCACAACTTTGTCAATTTTGCTCCAATTAACTTGAAATTTCGACACAATATTCTTGAAATATAAAATATTCGTTTAAAAAATAAAAAAATATCCAAAACAAGTTTAAATACCTTACGCCACTTAGACATTTTTAAATTACGTACATATAAATGTGTACAGTGATCTAAATTTGATAAATTAGACTTCCAGAAATCAGATTTCTGAGGCTCTGCTGATTTGTTACGAATATCACGTTCATCAGTTTTCTTGGAATTTTCTATTACAATTCCTTCAAGCCTCATTTCTGGTCTCGAATTCAAAAAATTAATTTCATCAGCTATCACGTCCCTTGCTACAATAAATTTTTCTAATTCTACGTCCCATATTATATAGCCATTTGAATCGTAACCAACTAAAATACCTTTCCAAGATTTATCTTCAAATTTTGTTTTTCTTATTTTATTATGCACATACATTGTACTACCGAAGACTTTTAAATATTTTACTTGAGGTTTTTTACCATGCCATGACTCATATGGTGTTTTATACTGTTTTAAAGCATTAGTAGTGGTTCGATTTATTAAATACGTAGCAGTTAAAACTGCTTCACTCCAAAATACTTTGTTCAGTTTAGCCCCACTTATCAAGGTACGTGCTTTTTTAGTAATTGTTCTAATCATTCTTTCTGAAACACCATTTAATGATGGAGAATGAGAAACTATTAAATGATAGCTGATTCCATTATCTTTGCAATAATCCTTCATTTCATTCGATAAATACTCTTTACCACTATCACAATATTTTTTTTTTATTTTATTTAACGTCGCTCTATTTATGCTTCCAAATATCGGTGCTAATCAGCGACGGCGGTCTACGATGTATTTATAAACAAAGCACATGTAAATTATTACAGCGGTGCCTGTATCAATCGGCCGAGATCGGAATTTGAACTCGGATCACCAAGTTACTAGTCCTTCGCTCTAGCGATCGAGCCATCGTAGACCTCATTATCACAATATAAATTTACTATTTTTAAATTAAAATGAGTTTAACTTTTTTTTATAAAGTCTTTGAAAACAGAGAATACGTCTGACTTGAATGCTATTAAATATGTAACGCAATAGTACGTAAATTCATCTACAAACAATACAAAATAATTTTTACCATCTAATGGCGAAGGAGTGATTGGTCCGCAAACGTCTGAATGAATAATAAAAAATGGTCTTTTTATATGATTTTTATTTTTGCTTTTCTGAAAAGGTAGTCTTGCTTGTTTGCCAAAAATACAAGCTTCACAAATATTATGATTTGGTAGAATATTATCAATTAATTTAATATCATCGACCATCTTATTATATTTCATTTCAATAAATTTCGATTTGCCCATATGTCCAAGTCTTTGATACCATAAACTATATTATTGTTTATCGCACTATAAACCCTTTTATTATATAATTTATTCATAATGAATTCTATATGAATCAAATTATTTATGGGCTTACCGATAAAAATTATTTTATCATTTTTAGTAACTTCAACTCCATTTGGATTGAAGTGAATACTCATCTGTGCTTTCTGCATCTTGCTGACAGATAGTAAATTTTGTAGCACCTCTGGACAATATAAGACGTCGTCCAGAACACCTTTAATTCCGTCTTTACTAGTAATATGCAGGATACCTCTTTTAACTGCACTAATGTAGGTTCCGTTTTTTGCGATGTTTATTTTCAAAGGAGGATTGAATATCGTATAATTACTGTACATCGAATCATCATTAATAATATGATCCGATGCACCTAAATCCAATATAAAACCAACGTAATTTGTGCTATTCTCCTTAAAAAAATTTCCAGCCATAAAAGCAAAACCATTTGCATCTTCAATTTGAGGCTTTGCATCCACACACTGTATAGTTTTATTATCTCCTAAATATTGTTGTTGATTCTTCTTAAAAAATCTGCAATCCTTTATTAGATGATTACTTCTGCCACATTGGAAACATTTTAATTTCTTTATTATTTTCTTATTCTTGTTTCTATTATTTTTCCTTTTAAAATTATCTTTGGCTTTAAACATTTTATTTTTACAAGTCGCTGCTCCTTCATCAGCTAAAAGAATTTTTTTATTTATAACATCACTATCATTTTTTAGTTTAATTTCGTGATCCAATAATCTGTTTTTTACGAAAGCCAAAGTTATATTGTCTTCTGACAAAGTCTCAATCGCAGTGATGACGCCATCATATGTAGAAGGCAATGATAATAATAAATGTGCCTTTTTGTTCATTTTCTCCAGTCTTGCGCCTGCAGCAAGTAATTCCGAAATTAAGTCGTTAAAAGTTGTGAAATGCTCCATTAATGGGACATCTCCTTGTAGTTTCAAACTCAGCAATTTCTTCCGAATTGCTAACTGCGTTGCCAGACTTTTTCTCTCATAAACTATATCTAGATTTTGGAAAACTGCTTTTGGCGTATCATTGGCTTTTACGAAACCCAGAAAAGAATCTGAAAGATACTCCACTATTACACCTTTTGCAATTCGATCACACTTTTTTCATTCTTCTGTCATTACTGCAGAGACTTGCTCATCAAGTACGTGCAATAGATCAAGTTCAGATAGAATAGATTGAATTCTAAACTTCCACACACTATATTTTTCACCGTTAAAAGGCTCAATATTCCTTTTTATTTTATTGGATTCCATTTTTCACTTACTAGAAAAAAACTATTTTTTTTTTTGTATATATGACACAGTTTTATTTTATTACTAAATTACACTATACACAAAATCACGGGAAGTTTACTCGCGAAATCTGGGCCGATAACCTATTGAATTTTTATTAAATATAGTAGGTAGAATGTTAAAATAAAGATACACGAAATAATCTTTTAACATGAACTTTATTTCAAACGAGGAAAGAAAAGACGTCTGTTAAAACGAAAGGTTAACGCAAGACTAACTGCAGTACTCGAAATTAAAAACTCTGCAAGCCTTTGTGAGAAACTTAAAACCTATAAAAACATCAAGCATCTAAACAATAAACTCATAAATCATTTGCCGCGTAGGCAGCAAAGACGCAGATCGTAATAAGACCCAGTGGACACATATGTTAACATCCTTTACGATACCGTCCAATATTTAGTTTCAAGTATTTTTTGCTTTATTATTTATAGAAGGCTAAAATAATCTAACATTATTGATTTTATAATCTGCTGCAGTTAATTTTCCGTCAATACAAATAAATAAGTTGATATTGATACAAAAATAATTTTATTAATCATTTAAAAAGAAGTATTGAAGTTTCAATTTTTTTTGATTAATTAAAATTAAATATTCTTGTTTAATTAAGTAATTAACATTAGAAATTAAAAAATAAAAAAACATTAGAAATTAAAATTAGTAAGTATCATCATTTAATTAATTATTATTTAATGGTAATTAATAAAAATAGTTTTATTAAAGATTAAGTTTAAGATTTAGATCAAAATGAATGAGCAATTAAAATCTATAATGTATTCTTAAATGTATAAATAAATAAATCTGAATTCAATTCAAAATTATTACTATATCTATACTTCAATTATGTTTCTGTATTAATTGATAGAGTCTGGTTCCTATTGACGCTCCCTAATCAGATAGGTGGATTGATAAGGCGTGGCTTCTATGTCTTTCTCATAGATTGCAATAGGGTTATGTATTTATACAATTCTGTTACAATTTTTGTTATAACTTTGTTTTACATAATTAACTTTGGTGATTAATTGAACCTGTATCTTAAACTATAGTTGTCAATTACTTTTAAAATTTGAGTCATGCTCTTATATGATAGCTTACAAAGAATTAGAACTAGCAACGTTATTGTATGAATAATATATGTAATATAATTTATGTTATAAACTTAATATTCGCAATATAAAATGAAACTGCGGGTATTTTGTAAAGTAGTATTTTAACATAATATGTTTCAGTAATCATTCATGTCATAGGTTTCTTAAATAAATTGAGTTTCTAATATATATCTGCATTATATATAAATATATTATTTACTTTGATTCATAAATAATTTATATTCTCTTTTGAATATTGTTTTATACTATTTATTAACGTTATATTGTATTATATTCTTTTTACTATATTATCTGATATTATATTTATATATATATTTTTGACTTATTTTATAATAAATAGCATTTATTAATGTACATTATTTATTTATCATTTCTATTGTTTTATTATTTGTAATTATACAACATTTGTATTTTTTTTAATCTATTATATGCAAAATTTTTATAATATATATGATTATTTGATATTTATTTTATTTTTATATTTTATTCGAATATCCTTCTAGTTATTTATTTTCACATATATATTTTTAGTGGTACATTAAAATTACGATGCTTACTTAAAAGAGAAAATAAAATTTACAAAAATCAGTAGATATCCATAAGGTGTGAGTGTAGTGTCAGATTAACCTGAAGAACAAAAAAACGACTAACGTCACACCTTCTTTAGGATACGAATCCCAAAGTTGGATATGAACATTCGTTTTTTTTTTTTTTTTTTTTTTTTGTGACGCGGGGAGGAGAAATCTTCTAAAGACACCTCTCTAAGAGACGTAATGTCGGATTCATGGAGCCTTTGCTCGCATGCCTACCGACTAAAACCCCTCTCCGCAGGGATTCCTACCCGGAGGTATCATTCCCTTTACCTGTTGGGATAAAATATTATTAAACGGAACGGTGTAGGGGTGGGGGAGTAGGAGTGGGATGTGAATAGGGGAGGAAATTGGTGAGTTTAGGGGCTCTGCCTTCTTGGGGGCAGAGGCTTACGTACGAAAACGAAGCACGGAGTGGCCGGTAGTGGCTGATGGGGTTACGGATCGCTGATCAGGTGGCAAGGCCTCCTGTAGCGATTCGTCGATTTAGGACGGATACTACTCAGGGATTGGATTCCTGAGTTCGGGTGCTGTTTAATTGAATCTCTCAGATTTTTGGCGAATTTGTTCGTGTAGTCATTGAGAGCAAGAAGGTTAGTTTCCTTAAGTACTTGAGTGTTCCTTAAGTACCAAGGGGTGTTCAGGGAAGAGCGTAGCAACCTCATGTAGGTGCCTTGGAGCCGCTGAAGTCTTTCTAGGGGGATGGACCCCCAGATGGGGATGGCGTATGTGGCAATGCTCCTGATGATGGCGGAGAAGGCTCTGGCCTTTGTTCCGGGTGACAGGGTTTTGCTATGGAAGAAAGGTTTGAGCTTTAAGAAGGCTTCTAGCATTTTGCTCCTGGTGAGGCGGAGGTGTTTGTTCCAGGATAGGTTCCTGTCGAACGTCACTCCGAGGTATTTGACCGATTGACTCCACGGGATGGAGGAGCCTTTGATCGTTATTTTTGGAGGGGTGCGGTTTTTACGGGAGATGAAGATTGCACTGGACTTGCTCTCGTTGATGGAGAGTCTCCACTGTGAGTACCAGTTGATGAGGTGTGGGAGAAATCTGTTTAGCCTTAAGGTGCTGTGGCAGATTGTTTTAGTGGCGTCTATGAGGGCAATATCATCCGCGTAGATTACCGTGGTAATTGTATCGTGTATGGGAAGATCATGGCAGAAAAAAGTAAAAAGTAGGGGGGAGAGCTTAGACCCTTGACGGACGCCGGCTGAGATGGCCTTTGGAGCGGAAAGGTAGTTGCCTACCCTAACTCGAATAAATCGGTCTGATAGGAACGACTTTATTATCCCGATCAAATAATGGGGGATGTCATTGGCAATGAGCTTGAAGACGAGCCCGTCATGCCATACCCTGTCGAAGGCTTGCTGGACATCTAACAGCAGCATCGTTGTGTGCAGCCGTCTGTTCATGTTGTCAGCAATGAGTTTCGTAACTCTGAGAAGTTGGGTCCGCACAGATGCTGTGCCCTGTGCAGAACCCATGCTGACAGTCAGGTATGAGGTTTTTTCTGGTGACCGAGGTGGAGAGGCCTTTTAGGATAACGCTTTCGGCCACTTTGCTTAGGGAGTTTAGAAGACTGATGGGACGATAGCTTGCGGGGTCGTTGAGGGGCTTCCCGGCTTTTGGAAGACAGACCACTATGGCCGTTTTCCAGGTCTTGGGAAAGCATTGATGTCTCATCATTGCGTTTACGATATTGCAGATGGACATGATGTGTTTGTGGGGGAGGATTTTTAATGTGTTGTTATTGATTTTGTCAGTAACAGAGGCTTTCTTGTTTTGAAGACTTCGAACGATGTCGCGTATATCTTTGGGGGAGGTAGGGGTGATGTCCCTGTTTGAAGGGAGGAAGTGTTGAGCTGTCTGGGTGACATGCTCATGAAAGCGTGAGAGTTCTGGTGCGCTGGGTAGAGGTGAGCACTGATCTCGGCCTTTTCTTCAGCGAGTGAGAAGGT
This sequence comes from Sycobia sp. Sy_11, assembly GCA_018907035.1. NCBI lineage: Eukaryota > Metazoa > Arthropoda > Insecta > Hymenoptera > Epichrysomallidae > Sycobia > Sycobia sp. Sy_11. The sequence goes on from JACCIC010000133.1 coordinate 495,474, forward strand.
TTGGCCATTTTGCTTGAGTGGTGGAAGGCTGAACATTCGTTTGAGCTGGCCTGGTATTAATAATTTAAGCGGACTACTTTGAGTTGATGTTCGTGAATCAAGACGCCACTTAGTGGCCGCTGGTGAAACGGATTGTTCAAACCTTTAACTTAATTTATTGTGAAAAGTAAAATCATTTTCAAGAAAAAACATAGCCTACGTCCTTCCGAAGATATTATAGAATCTATATGTCAAATTTCGGAACAATCGGTTCGGTAGTATTTTCGGTTATCGTGTACAAACAAAAACACGCTTTGTCTTTATAAATTAATATGAGTATGATATGAAATGATATGATATGATATGATATGATATGATATGATATATATATATATATATATATATATATATATATAGTACACGTATGTATATATTGCCTACCCCGCGGTTGTATAATGCGAAAATGATCGGCGCGCGTACACACACACACACACACACTCGCGCGCGCGCGCGCATCCAGTTTTTAAAAACAATGTTCTCAGAGGACCTTATAGTTTTTAAAAATTAATATATTTCTTACCGGGTACGGGCAGCTTTATTTACGAAACGAGAGGTTTGCGGTTCGAGGTGAAGTCGAAGATTGTAACGAGATTCGTAAAGAAGCCTTTTCGTACTATGTAAGGATCATATTTTTCCTAATGTGAACCGGAATGAATCGGCGAAAGTGTAATTTTTAGATTATAATGAAGAAATAACTATGTTTCAGCCAACATTCAAAGTAGTTTTAGAGCTTGTGGATTATATACGTTTAATTCTAATGCTATACATTTTAGAACGTATCAAATAAAAGTAAAAAGGCAGCATTGTTATCTTACAGTACCAAATCCGGTATATGTGAGAGCTATTAGTGATCCAAAAAATTCATAGGATATTTTGAAACAAATTTAATCTTTTGAAAGATTACAAGGATTTAAAAACAATGAAATTAATGCCTGAAGAGGAGATCTGATAAAAGTTTGTACGCATCCAGGTACAGAATGCGAAGGATATGTGGGGAATACGGTGAAATAGATATATATTAAAGCTGTATTAGTAATTAAGCAAATAAAAAATGTTTTAGAAATTACATATATTATATAATAAAACATAATACAATTGTTATATTAACTATAACAATTAGGTTTCTTATTATTTTAGATTTGCAAAAAATATTACAAACGAACTCATAGGAAAAATCCCGAGGAAATTAGGAAGCGTCATTATTTTGCAATTGATGCTGAGAATCCTGTTAACCCGAGAAAAGATTTGAATATACATAATTTTTGAAGAAATTTTTGAGAAAAGATTTGAATATATAAAAAATCATGGCTTTAATGAAAAAACTAAATGCCGTATTTTAAATTCAAGGCATGAACTGCTTTCCAGAGCATGTAGAAGTTGACGAGATAATCAAAATTTTTGGTCATACAGATTTTGAAATTACTGTAAAAGAAAGGGCACGGACAGACTGTTCAGTTTGTGTAATAGACGATTTATTAGAATTCTTCTTTCTAGTTGAAGTTTTAGTTCATTTTCAGTTGTTAAATTTAGCGTTTCGATATGCGCATCAGGCGAGTGTTGCTCTGTCTGAAATATGTCTAGCTTTCAGCGGCTCTTGTAGTGTTGTGTAGCTTACAGAGGCCCAGATCGAGGAAATTGTCTTGATCTGGGCATTTATCCCAAGTACAGCCGTGTCTCCTCGCTGATAGGATCTGTTGCCTATATAGAAATTTCGATCTCCAAGTGGGAAATCTACTTCAGGGCACGAGGCCGTAAACCCACGGAGTTTGTAGCTTACGCATAAAACCAAGTCAAATTTATTTAAGAATTATATGCATATAGTATGTTAGTAAGTAAGATATATATATATATATATATATATATATATATATATATATAATTATTTGAATAATTATTCAATTTCAACTGTATTTATTGTTTCTTTGATTAGGAAATATTGGCTCAAAAAATATATATTATTTATTTTTATTGAAAGATTTTGTTCCATATTTATCGCACGAGTTCACTTGTTATTTATTAAATCGAACCTTATTCTTTAGATTAATTATTGATTTAAGAACAATGCTTTAATAATTAATGGTTACATTCTTTTAGCATATTTAAAGTGTGCAATGATCTCATGTTACATTTGTTTTTAACTAATAGTAACTTTTGACCTAATTGGGATTCAACAAGCATAAAAATAACAATTTGACAGGTAAAATAATTACACCTCCTTTAGAAAATCAATTCAAAATTAGTAATGACGCATATGTTTCAGTAATCGGTAGGCATTGAATATTAAAAACTTATCACAGAATCCAGAAAACATATTACTGGTTTGAAATAAAGGAACAAATATCAGAGTATATCAAAACCTGTGATACATATTAAATGCAAAAATTCACGAAAGTTTAAAGTAATTTAATTTAATTAAAACTAAATTCCTTAGCATTCCCTATAGTAAATAGTTTTAATTAAATTAATTTAATTAAAATTCAATTTCCTATAACAATAACAAGTAATCTGGCACGAGCATTTCAAATCTTAGAAATGGATATTGTTACTGAATCCGGCCATCAATATTTACTAGTGTTACAATGTAATCTCATTAAGAATTTTAACGCTATTGCTCTTATTGACATTACAGCTAAAATGAAGGCAACAGCATTCATTTTTGATTTGATTACCAGATTTTGATTTCCATACATTCTAAAAACTGATCAGAGTAGTAATTTTCCAAATACATTGTTGGCTAAAGTCGCAAAAATCTACAAAATCAAACAATTAAGATCCTCTTCATTTCGGCCAAGGTCATGAGTTCTTTAGCTTGCACGCATCATTTCAAATACGGAATTTTTTTTTAAAACTGAATTCCGATTTTTTTGAGGGCGAAATTGACTCCATATATCTGTACCTTTCAACAGCGTATTATATAGTCTGTTCAAATAAATAAATAATATCTTGCGATATAGAAGTGTTATCTATAATTCACTCATAATAAACTATAAATCATATTTCATTATATTTTTAGCTATTGAAAATATGTGTAGTTTTAAAATTCCAAGTTATTTACCAATAAATCCTAATTTATTCAGATTGAGGTGTTTACTGTAAAATTCTTTCATGTAAAAATTAATTATAAAAAAAAATAATGATGAATTATCAGAATAAATAATAGAAGAATGTTCACCTAAAACCGATTCAAGATAATGAATTTTTTTATGAATCCATGCATGAATAGTATTTATTTGTTAAATATATTTTTATGAATTTTGACTATCGATTTTATTAACCTACGCATGTTACATTTAGATAATCATATTTTGTTTTCTTCTGCTTATTATAATTTTATTTAAAGTGCATAGTCATTTTAACATTTATTATTCGTCTTGTTATTATATCTTTATTGACACTTTTAGATAAATCAACAAGGTACGCCCTTTGTCGGGAATGTACAAATGATGTGAAAAGTCACTCGGCTATTTCTAAATGATCTGATTACTTTTTTAAGCTGTATTTTCGTTAAAACTATGTATTTATTATTCTATTTTAGTATTTTAGATATATTTTGTGTAAATTTTACATGCTGTTATTTATAGGTATTTCGATATAATGCACTTATCCATTTGTTCTAATGATCAATTGTTTTAAACTGTAATTGCATTGTATAATTTACTTTTTATTATTTGATTTCGGAATATATTATAAAATATTTAATATACTTAAATATTGACCTGGTAATTAATTTAATTACTTTTTCTGTATGAAAATAACATAAAACTTTATTATATTTTTGGATGCCACTATTTTTTCGTATTACTTAATTAATTATCAGAAAAATAAAAAGCCATAACAGAGACTTCGACGCACATTCACAGTTATTGTAGATTATATTATAAAGAAATGTTTTTATAGTTTACGAATTAGAATTTACCATTGCACTAGTATTAGTTAAAATAAAGAGCTGGACATACTGGTCACTAAATTACAACATTAATTAGAGTCAAACATACATGTCGGTGTCATTTTGACCGTATTATATGTATATATATATATATATATATATATATATATATATATATATATATACATACATTTATTTATTAAAACATAATTGTTTAGTTAATTATCTGTAAAATATTAAACTGGAAAATACAAAGGTGCGCTCAGTATTTAGTATAACAAATAAAACTATATCAGTTGTATGTAAATATTATCTAAGTAAATATCTTTATTTGGACATAAAAAAATCTCCATTAACTGAATGGAGGTAAAATCCGTTTACAAAACAAACCTTTACATTACTTAGGTACGTTGTAGATATAATTCAATATCGCTCGCACACCTTGCAAAAGAGAAACACACATTCACCAATTATTACGTAGCCACGGGTGCGGATCACAATTCACAAACACATAGAGTTATATTCGAACGTTACTTCTCGGCACTAATGCGTCAACGCGTCAAAGTACGATCTGCGCTAAAGCTAAGACAAAACCGTTTTGACCTTTTCAGTTCAATAGATAACTACACGACACTGGAATCGACTCTGTTCTCTCACTGGATTCGTATGCGATGGAAGATACTTTCTATTAATATAAGATAAAATGCATTCTATCAATAGATACTAATAATGGTGCAGATATATATAAACTACACATCACAAACATCTCTCATATAAATAATAGAGTCTTATATAATATAGAAAAGTTCATATAATCAAATATACCGCCCGCCTTCGTCCACCAGACGAATTACAAATAAGTTAGGAATTTAAATCAGTCGTGAATTTGTTTATGTTCTCGGTTCTTCTGATGCTGTACTTGGTATATGCAAAGTGCATGTTCGTGCTATATCGATAAAATTCCGTCATCTTTACTTAATACTGGATTTGATTTCAATATTTTATAATTATTAGCTGGGAGTTTTTCTTTTTGTAACAATTTTATTTCCTGGCTGAATGCGTGCTTCTGAGCCAGTCGTATAACTACAGCATATGCTGTAACTAGCTCGGCAGTAGTTTAAGCGATGGTTAGTATGAGCAGCCTCCTTTTGCGCCTTCGCAAGTTCACCAGGGTCGCAGGCAATAGCTAACCATACAAATAAGATGACTTAGATTCGAAAACCTAGTCATAATTTCCGACTCAGATGCACCAGATTGCGCATGTAAAACCCGCGTTATTTCTAAACAGCGTGGCCAACTCACCTTTGGTAAAGAAAGCCAAGATGAACAATTCCACAATAGTTTTGAGCACTTTAAATCGGCATTATCAAATCCTTAGTTATTCTACGGGATCGTTTTTTGTAGAAGCACGCGATTCGAAATATTAACAATGTCGGTATTGAAAAGAAACCGATATTTTTTTAAATTTAATAAGATTAAAGAAAAATCATTTTTTAATGATGGGCTCGACAATAAAAAGTTATTTAAACAGTAAATTATTTCAAATTTCTCTCGTGTACGTTAAAACGGGTCAAGCACTACACGTACTTTCGAATTCGACGGAAATGATTGTATTACATCGTAATATGGTAAATTCTAAGAATTTTCAATTTCGGTAGCAATTGCGCTCAAAACGACGATGCAAACATGCTAGTGTAGCTACTGCTATTTCTGACGTTTCAGCGGCTACACGAGGAATTTCTTTCTTTAATACTAAATTTACAAGGAAACGAACTTCGGAATCATCCGTGTTCGTTTCTTTAAAGAGATTTTCGCAAATTTCGGCCTCTGGATTTATATGAACTTTAAGAGCCAAAAGCTCTTCAAGCAACTAAAAATTTTGCAAACAATCTGGCGGATTATTCTCTCCACATGACGCACATTTCAGCGAAACCAAATATCGTAATGGGGTAGTGATCGTGTGATGAATATTGCCTTGCTCTGTTAATATTTTATTTCAACGAGAACTAGTTTTACTCGATCTAGCTTTTGCAACATCTGCTATACTATAAGCCAGGGCATGGGTTTCTAGTAATTTTATAAAATCAGAAAAATGAGGTAATTGTGAGAGCACTTCTGACTTCAGACCCCGTTCTTGGCATCTCTCGTAATTTTAGCGCTCAACACGGCTTCCAAGCTATTTTTAAGATTTCTTAATGAACAATAAATAACTTGTCCCTCATTAGCGAATGAATTTTATGCCTTATCCATGTTTTTAGTTTTTACGGGAGATATTTAATAATATATCTAATTCAAGCTCTTTTAAACAAAAAAAATTATAAGTTTTGTAACTTACTCGCGTCCGAAAAACATGGCGTGTCATCAACACGAGCCTTAAATAAATCCGCAAAACTTTTTCACTCTTCATACTCTCCTGAGAAGGTTGATAAATCAAAATTAGGAAACTGTCGGGCCGAATGTTTCAATATTTCGACCGGTATATTAAGAGAAAGTATCATTTATGGATGTGTTCTGCTTCAATTCCGTAAGCTTGAATAACAGAAAATCAAGAGTTTATTACTATGTGAATATTATGTTTATAAATACATTGTTAATTACATAGACCTCTAGCCAGACATCATTATACACTGTGCTTTCTAAATGCGTGCTACGAATTTCGGATCAAATTTGATTCACCTCATCTATATGAGCTTGAACAAAATTTTATTTTGGACGTCACGATTTCTAACCGAAGCATTTATGCGTCTGATTTCCGCGAGTCGAACAGCTTGCATTGCGATCGAACATTTCAGCAAAATGAGCGCTATTATTTGTCTATATTATTCGCTAAATATTTGTCTACGATTTGTTTTTCATAATTTGAAATTTTGAAACTCAGAAATAGAAGTAAATCATTACGGCCGCGCCATGACTCAGCGGTTCACAAATTTGCCTTCATAGCTATCACACCACTTGATAATTTCGAAATCTCTTAATTCACAAAAGTTGATAATAAAATTTATCTTTATATTAGGTTGTCAAAACTCAAAATTTCCCTTCCGCCTTTTTGTCTTATGAATTTCGCGGCTATGTACAAAGCGCTACAGAGCTCGAATCTGGCAATACTATACATCATTTGAAAGGTCTTGACTTGATTTGTTTGGATATTGTATTCAAAAGTTATAGACGTGTAAACATGGAGTTCACTAACGCCGAAATTCGCACTATTTTAAAGTTTTCCTTCGTCAAAGGCAAATCCGTTAGAGAAACGTTCCGTGAGATTAATGGTGTTTTGGGGGGATGGCACGTTATCACTTCAAACCAAAGAGGAATGGTTTCGACGATTCAGAGCCGGTGAAAACGACACCATGGATAATCCAGCCGGTGGAAGACCTGTGACGACGAATACCGGTCAAACCATGGAATTTATCGAGTTAGACCGGCATGTGGCATCTGGCGACATCGCCCACGAGATGAGAGTTATTCACCAAATCACTTTAAACCATCTGCAGAAGTCTGGATACCAAAAAAGCTTAATGTTTGGGTGCCGCATGATTTGACACAAAACAACCTTCTGGACCGAATCAACGCCTGCGATATGCTGCTGAAACGGAACGACCTCGATCCATTTTTGAAGCGGATGGTGATTGGCGACGAAAAATGGATCAGATACGATAATATCAAGCGCATGACGGCCAGGAAGGTTTTGCCGTGTGTTTGGTGGGATTAGAAGGGAATCATCCACTATGAGCTGCTCCCATATGGCCAGAGGCTTAATTCTACCATCTACTGTGAACAACTGGACTGCTTGAAGTAGGCTATCGACCAGAAGATCCATAATTGGCCAACAGGAAGGGTGTAGTGTTCCACCAGGACAACGCCAGACCACACACTTCGTTGATGACTCGTCAGAAGCTACGGGAATTTGGATGGGAGGTTTTATCGCATCCACCATATAGCCCGGACATAGCGCCAAGTGATTACCACCTGTTCCTGTCCATTCGAACGCCCTTCGTGGTGTAAAGTTGGACTCAAAAGAGGCTTGTGAAAAGTGGCTGTCTGAATTCTTCGCAAATAATGAGAGGTGTTTCTACGAGAGGGGTATTATGAAGTTATTGGTGGAAACAGATTATCGAACAAAAGGTCGCATATTTGAAGTAAATCCGAACACTATAACACTTGTCATAAAGCATTGAATGAAGAGCAAAAAAGCGGAAGGGAGATATTTGACAACCTAATATATTATAGCAGTCGGTAACATATATTACTATGAAACTTTTCGTTTTCTAATAATTTTTTTTGCATTAACCAGCGTTTCAATTTTAAAAAAATTCTTGAAATTACCAACTGATGACTGAAATAAACAAATAAATTGTAGATTTAATAATAAATTACTATTATTTAATTAAAAAAATCAGTTTAAAAAGTAACTATTTCAGCAAAATCTGTATTGAAAATAAGAATATACAATGATATATAAAATGAGTGCACGAGTACGTTCTTGGCATAGTCAACTAAGGACGTTACTCTAACGCTGCATGGACCGAACTAAAACTACAGACAGTTTAGCTGCATTAATTTGACAAGGAGAGAATGCAGGTTAACACATGCAGATACAACAAGTTACAGCACGTAACACATGCATGTTCATACAAGATAGCAGTACAAGTACACATAAGAAAGGCGCTGCAAGTTCATACACGCATCAGTACAAAGTTCTAGGTGCGCTGCTTATAATGGTACTTCAAATACTCAAATTATACCAAAGCAATTTACCTATTCTAGACGGCTACATATTCAACAGACGGTTATATATTTTTACATCTTAAAACTTAAAGAAAACCCAGATAGCAGCGTATGCCAGGCATGATCATGCATGACATCTGATGCGTATTCATTCGTAATCTGCGCGTATATTGCGAGATTTGTTCTGCTGCGCAAGATTGCGGGTAATGTGAATGTACGTGTTTGCGCAAAATCTGGAGCAAAAGAATGGACTTATTGCCAGCTATGTGCGAGATCAAATATATATATATATATATATATATATATATATATATATATATATACATGTATATATCAATATATAGTATACGTGTGCCATGTGGATGTGTCAGTATTTCAAGTTTGTTTTGAATTAACTTCAGAAATTCTATGAAAATGATACATATTATGTTACATTACAATATTATCGATGAAATATAATGTAATGTTAAAAAAAGTATGCATTTGAAATTCTTCCATTTTTAAAATATTTTATATAATATTGCATTTCTTTTTTATTTAGATTCCATCAGATATATGGACTTTTTCTTTATTTTGACGATTATTCGAGAAATAATTAATTGATTTATAATATATAATAAATAATTAAATGATTTGAAAATATATCTTATTTTGTTGATGATTAGGACAAGCCAGATTAATGAGTTTTTAGGACTAGATTATATAAATATAAAGATTTATACTATACATTTTATTATGTTCATTCATATGTAACTATTATATTTTAATTTATTTGTGTAATTTAGTATAATTAATTACATATAATTGCATTAGTTTAATTTTATGTGTAAAATAAAAGTATTTTGAAAATTAAACTTTTAATTCTTTTAATAGATGAAAATATGATCTATTATAATGTTTTGAATAATATTTATTTATTTATTATTAATGTTTTTACGACTTATATGTACACGAATATATATTTAATATGTAACATATTCTTGCATATTTGAATTTTTATATTTTCCCGCCTCGGTACTGCGCAAGCAAGTCCGCGTTTTTTACCGTTACATTTTAAACGTTCCACGAACTTTTTGAAATCTAAATTCAATTTTGGTTGTACTTATAAATACATGTACAAGTTTTTTCCTATAATAAATATAATTTATTGTTTAAACAAAAAGAAAAAGAAAGACTTAAATTTATATTGAGAAATTTCAACATTTTGAGATTTAAGAATTCTCTGATTTTTAAATTATACAAGGTAAGTTTCTTTAATTATTAAATAACATTGGACTGAATTTAATTCTTAAAAAAGACCACTGAAAGTAGAATACACATTTTTCGTTTAGCATTATAATTTTCTGAGAAGTTTAATATTGTTACTCACTAAAATTTTGAAATTATTTAATTTGAGTGTTATTTAGATAACTAACATGATTAAATTTTTTGTAATTATTTCTTTGTTGCTTTATTTATTTATATTTTGAATAATTATAATCAGTTACATAACTAATTAATAATCATATCTGTTACAGTTCATCATCGCAATTATGCTACTCATACTAAAAGGAATTTCTCTTCATTCTTATGCAAAAGAAGAAGATGCTTCACATTAATTCCAATATTTTCACTTTACTTTTTATTATGCCGTATAGTGGATACCATACAAAAGATACAGTAAAGAATAAATAGTATAAATAAAAATTTAAAAATAATTAGTAATAAATTGTAATATATTGTAATATTTTAATATATGTCTAAATTTTAAATTTAATGGTAAATAAAATCTGTTTTGTATAAAATATAATTCTTCAAAGTTTTATATAATTTGATTGTTTCAGAGGCCTAGGGGATTGGAAAAAAGATATGCAAAACAAAAAGACGTACTGAAGCAGGTTTGTATAAATCTATAGTTTATCTTATTTTAAAAGAAATGAGGATAAATTGTATACAAACTGTTCAAAATATTTTGTATACCATTGAAATTTTTCAATTATATTTATATGGTGATTTTGATGAATTAAATTTCAAATAATATTTCCAAGGTCTCACAACAGTGAGATTGTCTTAATATTTCTTCAAAGTTTAAATATTGTTGCTCGCTAAAATTTTGAAGTTATTTAATTTGAATATCATCTAGATAACTAGCATGATTAAATTTTTCTTATTTATATCACTGTTGATTTATTTTTTCATATTTGGAATAATTATAATCAGTTACATAACTAATTAATAATAATATATGTTATAGTTCATCATCGCAATTATGTTGTTCAAACTAAAAGGAATTTCTCTTCATCAGTATGCAGAAGAAGATACTTCACATGAATTCAAATAGTTTTACTTTACGTTATTATGCCGTATTGAGGATGCCATAATCAAAAAGGTATAGTAAATAATAAATATTACAAATAAAAATTTAGAAATAATTTCTAATAAATTGTAATATATTGCAATATTTTAATATATGTATAAATGTTAAATTTAATTGTAAATAAAAACTGTTTTGTATAAAATTTAATTTTTTAAAGTTTTTTATAATTTGATTTTTTCAGAGGCCTAGGGGATTCGAACAAAGATATGCAAAACAAAGAATGTACTGAAGCAGGTTTGTTTGAATTTATAGTTTTTCTTATTGTAAAAGAAATTAGGATAAATTATATACAAAAAGTACAAAATATTTTGTATACCACTGAAATTTTTCAATTAAGTTTTTCAGGTTATTGTGATTAATTGAATATCAAATAATATTTTTTCAAACTCACAAAGTGAGATTGTCTTAATATTTTTTCAAAAGTTAAATATTGTTGTTCGCTAATATTTTGATGTTATTTAATGTAAATTTCATTTTGATAACTTGCAGGATTAAATTTTTCTTATTTATATCACTGTAGATTTTTTTTATATTTAGAATAATTTTAATCAGTTACATAACTAATTATAATAATCATATTTGTTTCAGTTGATCATCGCAATTATGCTGCTCAAACTAAAAGGAATTTCTCTTCATTCATATGCAGAAGAAGATGCTTCTTATGAATTCAAATAGTTTCACTTTACTTTTTATTATGTTGTATTGTGAATAGCATAATAAAAAAGGTACAGTGAATAATGAATAGTATAAATAAAAATTTAGAAATAATTTCTAAGAAATTGTAATATATTGCAATATTTTAATATATGTATCAATTTTAAATTTAATTGTAAATAAAAACTCTTGTATAACATATAATGGTTTATTTATTTCACAAAAAAAAAAAATAAAAATAAATTTAATTTACCTACTGAGCCTAGCAACGTTACCTGCACGTGCACGATCGTGCCTATAATATATCGGCAATGTACGCACAATATACGCGCAGATTTCACGCTTATTATGCCGGCGCAACTATGCGCGAAATCTACGCGCTTATTGTACGGTACCTGGTAAGCAGAAACAGCGATTTCAAGACGCTTGCAAGCGCGCAATCTGTCGATAATATATATATATATATATATATATATATATATATATATATACAAAAACTAAAGAAAAAAGCCGAAGTGAAACTACATATATTTATAGAGATTTTTTAGAGGCTTTATTTTTCTTTATTCTCAAATGTATCTTTTCCATTTTCTCTCATCTCTTTTCTCTTTTTCACCCCACTCTCTTACTCATTCTTTATATATCTGTCCGTGTCGAGGTTTTTTTTAACCCCGTTTGCTTTATGCTTTCTACATCTGTCTCACTTTCTCAAGATGTCTGCCTTGTTCACGCATAACACGCTCGGTAAAAACTTAGTAATGAGCGAAACGAGAGGGGATGATGTTTGCAAATCATTAGACCGACGGTAAAAGCGAGCGGGCGCTTGTTGCTACACAGTCATAGAGGAGAAGGTACAGTAGCCAAAGAATGAGAGAAAATTGAAGGCGGAATATAGAGAGAAAGAGGGAAAGAGAGCGAGGTGTATAGAATGGATGGAAGGAGAGAAAAGAGTAAAAGAGGATAAAGTTGAGAGGGAGGAAAGATCTCCACGTGCAATGTCTCGTCTCGTTCGTCTGACGAGTACAAAGTAAATCGAAAATATACTTAGTAATTAACGTCTTAGAGGCAGTCAAGGAGTAAATTGTCCGCTAAAATTATTATATCTGAAAAATGTCAGAAAATTTTTGGTGCATCCATTGTCAAATATTATGTAATTTATAGACTGGTTTCTGTATTTAATAATTTAAAAATTTTAGATCTAATTTCTTTATATATATATAATTCATTTAGAATATCTCAATGGTGATGTGTCTTTCATAAACATATATGAAAAATGCATAGAAAGGCAATTAATTTTAAAATAATAATTTACACTACGGGTGTGCACTTTTAAGATAGAATTCGGAGATAAGAAATCGTCTGTTCGCTACTCCATTTCTGTATCGGATAATTTATTTTTCAGAGACGCTGAATAGGTCCTAAACTTTTTCAATAAATACGTAAGATACTTTCTATATTAGGCCCCCCGTAAAAATCTCATGAATTCGTATATCTCCCTCGAATATCGGGACTGATAATACAGACGGGACAGTAGATAAAGATAACAGACTTAACAAATATAATAGAACGATATTCCAAGAATGGTATAATGATTTTACTAATTTTTTCTTAAAATCTTTCATTATTGCATTATTCCGCTTCTTGCAATAAACGTTTTTTCTACAGGTTAATCATTTACATCAATCATTCTACATTAATCATTTCTACAGGTATACTTGTCTACGTTTCTTTAAGAAATAATGCATTTCCTGATTTTTGGTATAAATATTAGGCACACAATCCACTCCATACTATTGTAGAGAGTCCACCTTTACATAACTCATATTGTTTAAAAATTAGTCACCGGCATTCTATGAACGTATTCAAAAATATAAGTATCACTGATTTCCTAATCAAAGCATTTATTGTCAAAAATATGGTAGATTGTCAAATTTAAAAAATATTTTCAGAAATTTTTTGATTTGGGCCTTATAATGAATTACGTTTAGAATGTGGATGGATGAGGAAATAACTTTCTGTCATTTTCTCTTAAGACAGTGCTCGTAACGTTTGTGGTATGTGTTCTATCTTGATCTACAGTGAAAATAAGGCTAATGTAAATAAAAATAATCTAATGTCCCAATTGTTGTATTCAAAACTCACGAGGTAGTCAAATTTCAATGATCTACTAATTTGCTATTGGTTTTGATGGTTGAACGCCGCAATAATTATGCGGGCCTAATTCATGTTCGTTACATCGGCTTTTTTTTCTATTCAAGGTATTTACGCAGTTGAGATAAGTTTTAAAGTAAAAAAATATTTTTTTTTCAATTCTGATATCTTAATTTATATTCGATGAAGTTAACAAAACTTAACTCAAAGTTTGCTGTTTTAAATCGCTTATAGTTTTGAACTTTGGCATTCTCAAGCAACAGATTGCATAAAAACAAGTAATACGTTTAATTGGGGCTAAAGGTGAACTCTTTATAATGAATAAAGGCAAAAGCAAAAACTTCAGAAATTTAGATAACTTTTACATATGCTGAAAATGAATGGATTCATTAATTTTTTATAATAAAAGTTTAATTCTAATCCTTTTCCTATAGCATCTTGAAAACATAATATAATGAAATAGTTACATTGTTATTTCGTTGATTTTGAATTGAATCAAAAATTTTTAATTGCATACCTTGTGCATGTAAATGTTTAATTATATTTGTAATTGATTATCCTTAATAGATATGATGTTATATGATTCTGATATAGGGCAATAATTCATTTAGCATAAAAACTTAGATTTTCTCTAATAAAATTTTCAGTAGAGTTTCAACCTTTTGGTAGATATATACGTTGATATAAATTAAAATTAACGGTCTTAAAATTTTGCAAGTTTTTCAATTTAATGAATATAATAGTCTAATCATCAGAATGTGAAAATTATCTCTTTCCTGGAAGAGCAATTTGCGTTATATTTTTTATGAAGGAATGGGAATACTATATAACGGCTATTAATTTACTACTATCTAAGAAATTTGTTTCATATTGATAATAAAACAAATTAAGTTTACTGTTGCACCGACGTCGCAATTTCTTTATTTATTGATTTGGATATTTTTCAAAGTAAACTATGAAAATTTAGAATACAAAGGCAAAAATCTTTTACAAATTAATTTAAAATCCAAATAGTTGATAGGAAGTACTATTATTGAATTGCGAAAAGTAACAATGCTCTCAAATATGTAAATATATAATCAATATAAGTAATTATCACATATACAAGTAGTAACATCATTGAATCAGATAAGCATGATTTTATATTACAGTATTATTGCAAAATGTAAATGAATAATGTATTCTTTTCACAAGTTAAAAAAATAAGATAATTACGGTTCTCCTTCAGGAAATGATTAAGAGGTTCTTCGATTCACTTGACGTTTTTTAAACACAATTGTCATTTTCTCAGTCCAAGTCTTATATAAGGTGAGTAATATAATTTTAAATATTATGTAACGACTGAATCTCTTATATTAGCAAGGTAAAAAAGTACTGTTATCATTGATGCGTTCCATAATTTTTAATTTTTAGGAATTTTTTCAAATTTATAATTAATTTTTCTCCATCAAATAGGGCTGTAGTAGAAAAAGTAAATGGAAAAATCGAAAAAGTACAGTGAAATATGACAAGCAGCGAATTTCTTCCATGTTTTTTTATTCTACTTATTTTGGAACATCACAATTCTCTTAATATTAGTCTTTATAGTTTTTTTAATTTTTGGAATTTACAAAAAAAAAATTATTATCTAATATTTGTTATTCTGGCTTTGCAGAAAGTATAATAAAATATTCTATTTAGTTGTATATTGTGTTCGTTTAAAAAAAGATACTTTAATTTGTCTCTTTATGTCGCGCCTTATTGTAATTACGGTAATAAACATATCTACTTTTTTATGCATAGGAAATATAATTTTCAGCACATAACGTTACAACGCGCGATTTTTTATACGTTAATCATTTTACTTAAATCAAACTGGCAAGCAAAACGACAGCAATTAACTGAAATACAATAAAGCACCGATGACCGCAGAAAGGGGTCTGCGAGCGTTTCGAAGGATGGCTCTTTTTTTGAAGCTAATGGGAAAAAAGTGACGGCAATTTGCGGTCGGCGACGGGCCTTAACAAGTCCTCGGGATTATCTGCAAAGAGCGAGAGAGGAGCGGAAGGTCGTCGTCGTCGTCATCGTCGTCGTCGTCGTCGTCTTCGACGCCTTGTTCGTCGTTCCACCAAAAGCTCCAATTACGGCCTTCCGAGTATTCGGATTTTGAAATCGAGATTCGGGGACTGCGCTTCGGCTCAAGTTTTCGTGCATTCGGCCTACATATACCTATATAAATGTATGTGTATAACCGCACGAACCGCGCAGGAACCGCCCCTCCTGCGAGGAGCATCACGACGGAGTTTCCGCCATGGATTTTCGCACATATGTGTCTGTATGGTTAAAATTACTAGTAATGATACCTTGAATGCGGTTTAGCGCCGAATTCGAAGTTTCGGCTTTTCTAGCTCTTATATATATATATATATATATATATATATATATATAGATTGTTCTTCGATGAAATCGTTCCAATACTTCGAACGCCATATATCTGTAATGGAGATTAGCGAAATGCGCCGTTGTTCTACAGAAAAATGGCTGAAATTTTAGTCCGAATTAAGATAATATTTTTTGGCAAAACATTTCGTGATTCTTAAGATAATAGTACATTTCTAAAGGCATACGTGTGGCCGTTGATCTTTTAGCGCAAGAAATTTTTTCGGTAAATCATAAGTAGTACCACGTAAAAATTATACACACTAGTGTTTCATTTTATTTTACACTATAAATTTGAAATTTTATATTGAATTCGTGATTTTTCGATTTTTAATGGTGTATAGATATAAATTTAATTTTCCAAATTTCAGTTTTTTCAAATTACAGTTGTCATCTTTCTTTATTCATTTACAAATTCGTTGGCCGAATTATAATAAATATTTTTTAACATCGAATCATAACTATAATGTTTTATCGAGAGTGATCAAGGATTAAAAAAGTAAAACGCAATTTCCAAAGAAATGGACTTCGCGACGATATTGTATACGAAATAGAGCTAGAGAAAATTTTACGAAGGACGATATTATCGATTATTTTCGCCCAGTTTCTAGCACCTCCCCAGATTCGCTTCCCAGTATACGACGAAAAAAAGAAAGGGTTTCTTCTCTCTTTCTCGATCTCTCATGGGACATATGAGGGTGTAAGCGAAAAGGACAGCCTGAGTGATTGTGGCTGCGGCAGTCTTGACACGTCCGGAAATCCTCATCGGTATTCTATACGAGCATTTATTTAAAAAAAAGAAAAAACAGGACAATCATTTTCTATATATCAACGAAAAGAGTAATGAAGGCTTCGGTTCTCTTTGTTTCTGTTTCGGCGTAATGCATCACATACGAGTTTCGATTTAACTACGTTACGTTAACTTATTGTCTCAGAAAGTTCGTATTTAATCCAATGCGAAGACAGTTTGATTTAGATAAATTGAAAGAGAACATTTTTTCTATCAAATTGCTTTAATATATATATCTAATAGAAAGATTTGAAAATAAATTTGTTCCAGATAGTTTAACATAAAATATTTATGAAATGAAAAGACGCTATTTATTTTAGATTTGTTATAAATAAAATTATAACAGAACAACACAGAAATACACGTCGGAAATATATCAAATTAGGAGGGTATTACCTACCCAAATTACGTAATATCGTATTTTAAAAATTATTTATTCTTTTGGCTTGGCATTTTCTTTTAATATTTTTTCATACATGTCTCGATTCTTTATGAAGTATCGTTTTAAAAAGTTGCGTTTATACCCTTTCCCCCGTGTTTTTTAGCGTGATTTATGGTTAAATTTCTTGGTTAAAATAAAATAATAATAATAACCACGTGACACTTGTTGGCTCTTAAAAAAGCAAAACGCGCAGATCTGAAGCTCAGACCGCGTTGAACGATAATGCTGAACGAGAGCATGCTATAATGGATACTAATCATAGGCACGGAGAGAATTTCGATACGATTATCGTATCCACTATGTGATAATAGTACAGAGTTACACGGTTTAATCGTATTTCGATTACTTACCAAGATGGCATATTTCTTACATTAACTCTGTCGATTCTTTCTAAAATCATAAAACTATGTTATTATAGCCATAAAAATTTCTTATAATAATATTTGTAATTTACTCGCCGTATGATACATGTATAATAAATCATTTTCATAGTGAACTATCCCTCTTTATTAGTGGTCATCTGCCATCGAGAAAAATTTAAATACTTCATTCATTCATTCGCATTGATGCTATAAAAGCAATCTGCTTTATAGTGAAAATTTTTACTATCAGAAGAAGATCTGAGTGATATTTGAGACTAGTAAATAGCAAATAGCAACTGATTCAGTAGTTGGATGACCTTTTTTACTGTTTTTTTTTTTTTTTAAATGAGATAGAAGACTTCAATAGAAAAGTTTTTTTATATAATTAAGCTATATATAAATATTCTACAATCGATTCATGAAACTGTATATCACTATGATAATTGATGTGACATATGATTTTATTAATGAACATTGTACATATAATTTACAATATAGATATATAACAAGAGATATATATCTATATCTATTTATTTTAATGTATATTGGAAAATAATATTAAATGTTCTATAAATAACGAATACATTGAAAATCAACTAGCGAATGAATTATTTAAGTCTATATTCGACAATACCATCAA
This sequence comes from Sycobia sp. Sy_11, assembly GCA_018907035.1. Lineage (NCBI taxonomy): Eukaryota > Metazoa > Arthropoda > Insecta > Hymenoptera > Epichrysomallidae > Sycobia > Sycobia sp. Sy_11. Next base: position 513,937 of record JACCIC010000133.1, read on the forward strand.
TAAATTGGAAAATATTAACTTATAATTTGCGAATATTAAAGACCATTTGTGATTATTATGAGTAAATTTTATTAAACAAAATCATAGTTTGAGCATATTTGTTTCTAAGCTTTTTGTTTAATGTATATGTGTATATAAAACACTGGAAACTATTTCATACCTATGATCGAATTTGTATAGAGAAAGAAGAAAACAGTTGTCTTCGCCCTATGATACATAATTATAAGGTAAAGATTATAGGTATTAATTCTCATATAACAAACATTCTTAATCCATAATTACAATTTGGCGTATAAGAGAAAACATTCGAGTCCTCTCATTCAGCGACCAAGATTCGACATTTAATCTCGTAAAAAGCGGTTTCATCCGAAATCTTAATTTCCGAACGTACCTGCCGATGTATATCCTTGAATGTCCTTTGTGCGCGTTTTTATATCCACCCTCGCCGAACAAATTTCATCAACGTATGCGTGCATGAGAGAAAGAGAGGGAAAGAGAAAAGAATGAGCAAGAGGTGGAGGCGAAGTAGGAAGAGAAAAAGTCGTGATAACCTAGTATTTTATACGCAAGATCTATAGTCTAGGCAATAACACTTAGCGATAATTCTAGGGTTCTCGAAGCATACCCGCCGGCTTTTTTTCGATGACTTACGTGTTTTGGGTACGTGGGTGAGTCTGTGTGCGTGAACGCACGCCTGTATGTGTACGCGTGCATGTATTTCTGTGTTTATCGTTTAAAATTCTTCTCTTTCCCTTTATTTATAAAACGTATATTAATTACGCAACAGCACAATGTGTATGTTTTAAATACCACCTGTAATTTTCTTTTTGTTGATTTTCACTTAATACTCTTTCTTGACAGAATGTCTTCATTGCTTTAATTATGTATCGACTATTGATGGCACTGATTTATAATTTTAATTTTAGTGTAATTTATATAAAATTTAAATATATGGTATAATTTTAAATATCTACAGTACATTTCTTTCATTCCTGATTAAATAAGAACTTTGAAATAAAATAATACATATCAAAACAATTTATTGCATAATTTACTGGTGTTAAACTATCTAAGCATATATTTTATTTGAGACCTCACAGAATTATTATGTACCTTCTTATTTGTTATCAAGTTATTGTAAAATTAGACTTATAGAATATAGAGAATAAATCCTTAAATTTGCTACTCATTTTTGGAAAAACAATTTCAGATTTATGATATTGAAGGTAGCTGACTCGATATGACGTTTGTTCAATATAAGAATCGTAATTCTATATCTATTTTTGAGTATTAGTAGTGATACGAGTGTATTGCGTAATACTGATATCGGGATGATCATTTGCACGATGTCGAAAGGTCTTACACGACTGCGCGCTGGTTTTCCGAAATTTTAATTTTCCATATTGATTCAATCTGAAAAATCTAGACGTTTTGAGTAATTTCGCTTCGCTCGTGAAAAAGGCCAGATAAATACATTCTCCAATTTATAATAATTGTTCGATATGAAATCGGAGGTGTACGACCGTAATGATTTGCAGTTATGAAAATGTGGATAATACTATTGGACTTGCGATTTAAAAAATTTTATTTTAAACAATCGAGTTTTTTTCTTAAAAGAATTTAATTATTCTAACGCGATATCATTTTCCATACAGTTATTCTGGGCATCGTAGTGTACTTCAACGTTAAAAGATAAAAAATCTACTGCTCCAGTAATTATGGTAGGCGTCTTGCGAATTTTCCTTTGCAAGCTTTCACATGCGAAAGTAACAAAAAGCGGATGTTACGTATACATTTCGAGAAACACGAGACGCCTCTGTTTCCTATATACGTGTGAACACACATACCCGCACCGCGGTATGAAAGAAAAATGACGCGGTCCTCGGTCTGTAACAACGCCCCCCGCCCGCCCCGGCACTCCTCCGTGATTTTAATTTTTTCGCCCCTTCGCCCGTCTCTATACGTATATCTTCAGAGTTCCGCCGAATAATTCCTCGCGCTCGACGCGCCATTGCTCTCTCGCTCCCCCCTCCCTTCCACCGGTTTTATTTCAGCATCTTTCTTTTAATTTTCCTCACTCTCCATTTTCCTCTCATTTCTCTTAATCTTTCTCTCTGTGAACGGCGTGGCGCGCACTCTTTCCCTTCCATCCCATTCCCAATCCCCTTCGCTCTCTCCGCAAAACGAGCAGCCCCCTCTGGCGCAATTCGGCCGGGATGACAAGGCGGGAGCGAGAGAGAGAGAGAGAGAGAGAGAGAGAGAGAGAGAGAGAGCAGCGCTGCTTTGGAGGACAGGTGCTACTGACGCCTTTGATCTCTTCCCAGCCGGTTACGTGCGGCTCCGCGCGAGGGCGGTAGGAGTAGTGGGGTAGGGGAGGGTCGTAACGACGAAAACCAAGGGGGCTGGCTCGTGACGCACCGTGAGGAGCCGAAGAAATTATTATCGCGAACGCGCGTGGCGCGCGAAATCGTCAAAAAGCCAAGGACGGCATTGATGCGCGGAGCTCGGCGATCCTCCATTTATTCACGGATGCTTTGTCCGTTTATCAATTTTGAATCGGGAAAGCGATGCCGAGCTTTTTACTTGCTTGCCTGACGTTATTAATAGAATTTACAAATTTACTATATTTCTGCATATTTCGGCATGCCAAAAAGATAAGATATGGTAAGGTAGATATAATAGATAAAAGATAAAAGATAAGATATGGTATGTATAGTACGGCGACTTGGTTTAATATTTTAAGTTCTTCTAATTGAAATTATATAAGCTACCTTATTTAAATGTGTTATTGTAATTAGCTTAGCTTTTTATTTAGCCTATAAGAGATTCTGAGGTTTTTCTCCATGCAATTGAATTGTTCGAAAATTATACACGAAGCGTTCGAAAACGATTCAAATAAACTATTTAGCATTTCTTTCGCGCGCATTTTCGATAAATTTGCTCCCACATTAATTTTATATCGTGAAAAATCTATTAAAGGTGTAAGGGATCTATTACTTCTTTCTTAAATGATTTAAAACCTGAAATGAGCGTAATTTATGGTCGTAAAAACACTTTAAATGACCGTGGAAGCTCTGACGGAGAGATTTACATTTCGAAACGGCCAAAAAAGACGCGTATAATGAATACTTTCACAATGCATGTTTTATATGAAGGAATGAGTCACTAAAAACACTGCTGAGGTGTGTTTATTTTATGTTTTGTTTGAGCATAATAATATTTGATATTGCATTAAATAAGTATTATAGATAAATAGAATAAGTGTTATACTAAAATTGGCGTGTTACCGAAGAAGTTCGAATATTTAAAATAGTATGTAAACTTTGTCCCCACAATCTACCACCACATTTGGCCTGTTTAGATAATTTTTGTAGATCTACATATCAATTGAAAAAATCGAAAAACTCTATCTGACCTCTATACACAAAATAAACTCTCGATGGTTTGCTACATCACGTGTGACTTTCAATCGACATTATTCTTAAATGAATAGTAACTTCGTTCGTTATGAATCAAGGAACGAGTCTATTGTTATATATAATATGTTATATATAATATGTTATATATAATATGTTTGACAAATTATAAAAGAGAAGAACTTATTTACTTGTTGCTTAAATAAATAAAATGTAAACTTTTTAATGCTTTTAGACAAGCTTTAAAAGGCTACAACGTATACAGATTGCTTTTATTAAACAATGTTGTAAGTCAATGAAAATATACAGATATCTACACAGAATCTCTTATACTTCGAAATGAAACTTTTTAGTCTTAAAATTTCTATGTAATACGATACTTGAAAGAAGTTAAGAAAGTAATACTGCAGCTTATTTTAATCACAGATGTGTAATACCTCGAAATCTCATAAATATTTCTTGAATCTCAAAAATATTAGGTGTACACATAAGTATAAGTTTCTGCCGTTTTGAAAAGATGGCGTCACCGATACGATAACATCGAAATTGTCAGATGTAAAAAGTTGTATAGTATATGCTGACATCTGGAAACAGTATAACCTTTTAATACCTCTGACTTTTTGCTAACATCATTTAGTTTTCATTGTGTTAAGATGTCAACTTTTGAGCTAAGTAAGTGTCATTTGCAGGAATTGTTAATGTACTACTTTCATTTAGAGCATTCTACAGCTGAAGCACATAGGCTACTCATAGAAGCATATGGTGATGTTAATTTGAGTGAGAGAAGTTATCGGCAATGGTTACAAAAATTTACAAGTGGTATTTTGAAGTGGAGAACAAAACACACAGTGGAAGGCCCAAAGTGTATGGTGATACAGAATTGGAAGCTTTACTGGAGGAAGATCCGTGCCAAACGCAAAAAGAACTTGTACAAGAGTTAGGATTGACTTAGCAAGCTATTTCACAACGTCTCATAACCCTGGGTATGGTTCAAAAGCAAGTTCCTTACGAACTGAAACTAAGAGATATCAAGCGTCGATTATTCGCTTGCGAACAATTGCTCAAAATGCAAAATCGTAAAGGATTTCTACATTGAATCGTGACGGGAGACGAAAAGTGGATTCACTACGACAAGTCAAAGCGTAGGAAGTCATGGGGTAAGCCCGAGCATGACTCTACTTCCATGGTCAAGCCAAAAATTTATGGCAAGAAGCTAATGCTGTGCATTTGGTGGGATCAGCTTGGAGTAATCTATTACGAACTACTTCAATACCATCAAACCATCGCCGGGAAACGTTACCAACAACAGCTGATGCAAGTGAGCCGAGTATTGAAGAGTAAACGTCGATAATATGCCAAAAGGTGCGATAAAGTCATTTTTCAGCATGACAACGCTAGGCCATATGTTGCAAAATTCATAAGAGAAACGTTAGAAGCACTGAATTGGGACGTCCTACCCCAGCCGCCGTATTCGCCAGACATTGCTCCTTCAGACTACCACCATTTCCGGTCGATGACTCATAGTCTTGCTGAACAGCACTTCACTTCTTACGAGAAATTGAAGAAAATGGTCGATTCGTAGATCGCTTCAAAAGACGAGCAATTTTTTAAACGGGGTATCCACTTGCTGCCCGCAAGATGGTCAAAAGTATTAGAAAGTGTTGGGCAATATTTTGAATGACATTATTTGTACTTCTTTTTAATAAATTCTTATTTCTTTATAAAAAACGGCGCAAACTTATTTCTACACCCAATATCTCGAATTTATTTCAGATAAGAATTTAAATACTTTAAAGCTTTGTATTTTCACTCTAACAAATACTTTCATTTTCATGGGCTTTTCAACAATGATATTCTTAATAACGGTTGATTTTCTATTTTCACAATATTCCATCCACAACATTGGTATTCCAGAAAGACAAAATACATTTACAAAATTTAGGTAGAATTCTGCATTTTGAAATCTTCAATGGTCAATGCATATATTAACACCGGTCGACGTCAGTTTCTAACTTACTAAACGTTAATATTGAATTTAATATTTAATGCTAGTTAACCAGCTGTTTCAGGGACACCGTGCGTACATTGGTATATATTTCAGAATTTATATGTACCCCAGTATATCATATATATATATATATATATAGGCTCCACTACGGTATTTATATCTCACGTCAGCAAACCAAGAAAATAAACTCTCCATTACAATTAGGTACTTCAAGACGCTTCCCCCCGTCTTTCGCATTCAATCAGTATACCACTACCGTATACTCTGCATATAGTATATACGCTTTTGATCTTTACAACAAGCATAGGCACTCTCGATTGTCCGCAATTTCGAGCGGTGGGCACACGCGTTCGTATCAACCTCGTCCCCTCTCCTTCCGCGCGCTCGCCGATGCTTATATGCAGGCCAAAAGAGCCGCGCGTACGCCCGAGTTTGAGGCTCCATCGGGAATCGTTACACACACACACACAGACACACATATATATTCGGTCCCGAATGAGAGAAAAGCGGGTGGGAGAGGGAAGGGGACGGGAGAGAAAAAGACTCGGATAAAGAGCCAGAGCTGTTGACGACAAATCGAGGGTTAAAAGACTATCGGCAAACAACGAGGGCGGGAAGAGGGGAAGGGGGCAAGCGCGTGTGCTGTCTATCTGCGCGCGAGGACATCCCACCGGATTATAGCCCTAATTTGAGCCTGGTTTTTGCTTCTCTATCTCTCTGCCTCTGTCTCTGTCTCTCGCTCTCTCTCTCTCTCTCTCTCTCTCTCTCTCTCACTCTCCTTTGGCTCCCGCGCTCATCGCGGAAAAGGGCGTCGAGCTGTGTCGCGTGCTTGCGCGTTCCCTTTAGGTATATATATATATATATATATATTTCGCGCTCTCTCTCTTTCTCTGTCTCATCAGAAAGCAGCAGCAGCCCTCTGAATGCTAAATCATGTTTAACGCAACGAGCGCGCAGAGTATAATGACGGAGCGAGCGAGCTTTTTGTTGGTTGACGGGTGGGGAGGGGTCTCTTTTCTCTATATCTTCCTCCATCTTCTCTCTCACTTTCTCCTTCTATCGCGCTTATACGCGTCCCTGACACTCCGCCAAATTATACCTCGGGATACGCTCGATTATTCAATTTGTAAATGGTCTACAATATGATAGACGTACGAATAAATTAAAAAGAGAAGTTCGATTGAATCAACGATATTAGTTTGATTTTTCATACCAAAAAAATTGTTTCACGTAAAAACCTTTTACGTATTATAATTAGTTTTCAGATTAATTATTACAGGTATTGGGAATGCTGTTGTTATTTTGCTATAGTTTAGAGAAAAAGGGTTACAGATTTGTAAAATTACGAAAAATTCAACATTGTGGTCAAAACATATAAAGAAGTTTTTTATATCATTCTTATATTTGCTTTTTCGTTGTTAACGAAAATATTTGTTCTTGTGATATAATATAATAAAATTATATTATATAATATAATGAAATTAATCATCATGGTAAATTGAAAAAAAGAAATTATAAATAATATACTACTGATTTAAGAACGGAGAATGAATGAAATAATCGTTAGAATGTAAAAGTATAGTCTTTCCTGAAGGAAGGGAGGGTGCCAAATTTGTTCTGACGTGAAAGATTTTTTTAAATCGTTTTTTTAAAGAGATTAAGATTAAGATCATTTATTTATATTTTATTATAAGGTTTAAAAACAATAATGATATCATTTCTATCCCTGTAATCAAAGAATCTTTTTTTATTTTATATATACATTACATATGTACAAATATACATTATGTTAAGTAGAATTACTTCACAGGCAGAAAATATAGAGTTTTTTTTGAAAAAAGTAAAAATAAAATTCTGAATTCATTATCACATACTGGAAGGTTATATCATTCATTTATTATTCTAAAATTAAAAATTTTTATTTTTATCACTTAAATGAGTAAAATTTTAATTTTATTTATTTAGTAGTAATTCTTGGTGTTGCAAATGGTTGTAATCTATTAATATTAAGGAGTTATAAAATAATAGACTTTTTTGAAAATTTATCTTATCTCGTGTTTACAAGATTATTTTAACTGGTTGAAATATGAGGTAATGTGGCATATACATAGAAATATTTTTTACTTAAATTTTCGAGCTAATTATTGAGCACGTTTGATGTTCCGATGGCAAGACTGATTACCTACATCTATCTACTACGTCTCTCATGAATTTACAGATGTTGTGAGAGAATTTGGACTACACATGAAATAGCAAGGAACGCTTCGAGGAAACCGTGCGGAATTGGAGACCTGAATCCTGTTGAGACGGCATAAAATGTCTTGATATTGCAAGAAATATAGGTTTATATATGCGATTTTACGGATGGATTCTTTAATATTTCGAGGATTATGAAGGCTTTGTATATGGATATTGCGATACTATATTTTTTGTATTGTAAATAGGGGCCAGTGCACGGAATTCGTAGAATGATTTTTGGTATGTAGACGCTATTGGAAATAGGCGCGCTTGAGCAACAAATCACTAAGAGAATAAATCATAGAGGAAATTTTGAATTTACCAGCATTTCATTATGGGTTAGGGATAGGAGACTAATTATAAAAAAAACTTTTATCATTAGTCGTCTTTGTTTTCATTTTGAAATTTTAAAAGCATTTTCTTGAATCCTGTTTTATTTAGATATTCAAGAAAAAACTGCAAGAAATATTCATCGATGGACCTGAAATTTTCATAATATATTTAAAATTATTTCCTTCACTTGCGTATGCATAGGCTTTTTTTTCATTAGTTTTCACGTGAAAATTTATTTTCTACTGATATATTTCGATCTTTATTGTTGAGTCGCCCATTGTATTTTAAAAACATACACGATACCTAACTAAGCTTTTGCTTTACCAGCTGTCTGCCAGTCAAAAGATCTTTCAATATTTTGCATCGTTATATTTATTGCAGATCAGTTCATCATTGCGTCTTTTGATGGATCTACAGTTTACAGTGGGTTTCGAACCGAACCGTTCATTATCTATTAAGTTACAGAGTCAATAAAACTTTGGTTTACAAAATCTAGCTTTCCGGCCGCGAGTCCCTCAGAAAAGATAGACACACAGGACAATCGACATTTTCTCATAAATCACATAAATCAACTTGAAAAAAATATTTTCTAGAAATAATTTCTATTACTTTCTTTTTTTGTTTGTTCATAAAATCTTCCTAAATGAGCTTATTATTTCCCGACACTATAGTGATTTTCGATATTATGTGCAAAATAAAAAAAAAAATTGCAAAAAAAAAGACTTGGTTTGGAGTCGCAAACACCAACTTCTTCGTATACGCGTATCGGAAAATTTTTTGTTTCCTCGTAACTTTACAAATTTACACGCGAGGACTGATTGTATAGCTGCAAAAGAATCTGCTTGCATTTTTATAATTGATTCGAGAGAGCATAACTTACGGTATAACAAGCCCAAATTTCTATCATCCTTCGTCCATCTACTGGACAAGAACAAAAAGTCTAAAATTAAGCGTGTGCAACGCTCGGCATACTCGCGTGATTAGCGCGTAAACGTCCGTGGGTAAATTTTACGGCGAGCGTTCTCTCTCTCTCTCTCTCTCTCTCTCTCCCTCTCTCTCTCTCTCCTTCTCTCCCTCTCGGAGGCCCTGGCATTTGTTTCTTTCTCACAAACGGAAGGTCGACGAAGCCCCGGCCGAACTCTGTTCCCCAGCTTCCTCCTACAACCTTTCAGCACAGGTGAAGAAAAAAAATATATATACATATATGCACACATATATGCCACCTACATATCTATACCAACACGCCGTGAGAGAAGGTATATATTATATGTATACTCGTTCGGTATATAGACCCATCGCGACCTAAATGACGAGATGTGCGCGAGCGCCGGCCGGGCGGGCGGCGAGGTGGCTGGACCCAGCACTTTGAGCTATTCGACGCGCCGCCGCCACCGCCGAATGTAATTACATATGCAAGATGGTTCTTGGATTTTTGCGTGTATATATATATATATATATATATATATATATATATATATATAGCAGTCGATCCCCCGAATACCTCCGATTCTCTCCTAATACTTATTGCCGGCTTCCAGTCGATTCAAGCGGTGCGCATGCGTATATATATATATATATATATATATATATATATATATATATATATATATATATATGTATATACGTGTGCGTGCGAGCGAGTGTGTGCATTCGTATAGCGCACCTACGCGATCGGCCAATTTATGGAGTCAAGGAGCTGGGCGCGGATGTATAAAGGATTCCGGCAATGTGCCACGCACGAATTCAAAATGCACCGGCTCCCACACACCCTGGCGCCCCCTCTTCCGCCCCCACCCCACGACCTCAAGCAGCTGTTTAGACTCGTGGGATATGAATACCGTGCGCGCATGCTTTTAATTCGGGGGAATGCTGGGGAGCCGTCAATTGGTCCAAATACAAGCGTATGTATATGCATGCATGCATGCATTAGGTAATTATTTTTTTATTTAGTTTACGTAATCACGATTTCAAACCAGTTTGCTAAAAGCTTTACTGTTCTCTTTTTCTATACATTAAATCTATATAGTTTTGATTTTAAATATTATATTAACAAAAAGCCAATATGAAAAATCAAAAATAATTATGGTCTATACATAGCTATATTGAAAAGAAAAGCTTGTACTCATTATAATTGAATCATATTTTTATTTATGGAATGGAATTTAAAAAAAAATTTTACAGCAAATATTTCAATTGATTCGTCACTTGATGCTATAATATAAAAAATATCAATGGGATTATATTAAACAAGTCCAGATATTGAAGGTAGTTTAAAGTAAAAATTAAACTAAAACGAACTTTTTCATTGCAAAATAAAACTATATACTAATGCATGTACTAATTAAAATTATATATTTTACAAAAATTTATTTTTATGCATTTTATATTATAATATTATGTTTATTATACGAAGTTGCTTTACATGCTATGGTGAAAAGTGGGCATACTCGTATAATAAACAATAATATAAAATATTATTTCGAATGTTCGACTATTATTTAATTATGTACGATGAATTCTGTAAAATCCTTTCTTATGACGTTAGATATTTTACATTAAAGTAAATTTTTTAACTATCGAGAAATTTTCATTATTATTGTAAAATAAATGCTGAAGTAACTCGACTCACATACAATGGAAAAAGTTTTTTAAAAAAACTTTATTTGTTAAATTTATTAAAGATCAAAGAAAAACGCAAAATAGCACCGAAAAATCCGTACAACACGAAGCCATAAATCTGACAGAAATGAAAATTAATCGATAAATATTGAATAACCTGCCATTAAAATCTTATTAATCCATCATCTAATGCCACGTACGGCGACCTATAAAGCGTATTTAACAGATTACACACGCGAATGATGCATTCCTATTTTAAAAAACTCTTGCGAAAAAAGGCGGTGGCGTCGTCTCGACGTCTCGTCGCTCCTAGGTATATACGTATTTCTACACGTACACGCGCACAGATCCAAGTATATTATGGATTAGAAGCAACGGTCGAATAGGGGAAAAAGGGAGCGCGAACGAAAGAGAAGAGAGAGAGAGAGAGAGAGAGAGAGAGAGAGAGAGAGAGAGAGAGAGAGAGGCGAAAGTGAAGGGTTCGCCGAACAGAGATTAGCAGTCTGGGATGAGACTTTCGTGTTTCTCGGATCCAAAAACCGTAGATCACGATAATTGTGAGAACAATGCTTTAGAACACTTCACGGCTAGGGAAGGTTAGCCGTGGCGGGGACGCCTTCCACCCTTGCCCCCACCGTCCCACCACGGTTCCGAACATGTTTATATTATATGCGCGAACGGCGATTGTACGCTGCAGTCGTTTTGGAATTTCGCGCTAATAGTGAATCGGTTCGATAAAAGTCAGGCTTTGATTGACACACACACACACACACACACACACACACACACACACACACACACACACACACACACACACACACACACACACACACCGCGCACATTCGCGCAAATGTACCCCTCCTCCGGAGTCGATTTATCAGTTAATTTGTACATAAATTGACTCGTTTGAAATTCCATTAGTTGTATTAAATTCTATTTATATATTACTACTGATTAAATCGCTGTTTAGGGGTTTCGATTACTTATTGTACACCTATACATTATTGTACACTTGTGTACAGTGAAATTCAATGCGTTACATAGTTAAGTAGCGCTCGTATCTATATATTATAAGATTATAAACCTGTAAGTGTTTAAATAATACTTAATATGCTAACAGATAAGCTCGGAGATAAAATTATTTTCGTCAGCATACTTTGTGAGATGTTACAAATATTGAAATACTTCAAGAACATACATTGGAATTCATGTGTTATAATTTTCAGAAAGATAATCATTTTTTAGCGCAACCTTGAAAATTTCAAATTTTTGTAATTTTATTAGACGGAATAAATTTTTTCAAATATATATTTCAAACACCATATGATCTCCATATATCGTATGTGTGCAATGTCTGAACATAATACAATATTCAAATTTCAAACGTTTTTCACTAGATTTCTAACTAATTAAATAAAGCTTTTAGTCATTTAATCCTTTTATAAATAATATTAATACAATTAGCCGATTAGTTTGTAATGCTCTTGCAAATAGGGCAAATTAATTATAACCATTAATATTTAAAAACTTTTAGTCGTTAGTTGCTTGTTATAATAACGTGTTTATTATAAAGACAATTTTGTACAAATTGAATCGAACTGTTATTTCTCTTTATTTTTGTCCTAAAATCTTGGAAGGGTCAAGGTCATTTGAACCTCGACACGACAAATTTTCATTCGAATTCATTGAATAAATTTTTATATTAACATTAACATGTAGTTTAAAGCATCAGATTTCAACTGTTCCCAACAGCCATCAAAAAGATCTGTTGTCAATTTCTCCGCCCACCAACCTACGCGTACGAAGTTATTGAAGATCTTACAATTTAAGCGCACAACGTATTCTCTCAATCATTTCGAAAATGTTGCTAAAAACACGCGCACGCGTTGTTCGACTCTCCTCCACCGCGCGAATTACAAGCCCCCGCGAAATTCCTTATAACAAGCGTGTTAAAAAAAAGGGTGGGGGAGGTAAGCTCGAGGCCCGTGCTCTCGTGCGTCATTAACTCCCGAAATATCAGCGATCGGTTGCTGCGCGAGTACTAGTGCACGTCGACTCTCCGTGTGCCTCTCATTCGTGGGAGAAGTACGAGAGACAAACTTGCCGGCCAGCCGAAAGAAAAAGAGAGCAGCGACGGGTAGAAGAGGAGGAGTAGGGGGGAAGGGGAAGAGGAGCCTCTTTCCACGTGCTCTCCTAAATGCAACCCTAAAACTTTTGACCCGGCGGCGCGGCTCGGCCCGCGCAACCAAGCCGGGCGAATGTGTAATTACGAGGCATAAAAGCGCGTAACCATCGCCCGCGCACTCGTTGCTGCGCGATATATATATATATATATATATATATATATATATATATATACCATATACACCAAAACGCGCAAAGCCCGGGCCAGCTCGGTCGTCGCACCCGCACGTACAGCGAGATGCCCCGCGTCGGTCGAACCTCTGTGCCCCGGGTTCCCATCGATCTTTTTTCGAAAGACGAAAGTGCTCACATATATATATATATATATATATATATATATATATATATATATACACAGACATACAGATATAGTTCGGGGCGAAGGCGAGACACGGACTCCCCCCCCCTTCCCCGCCACCACAACCGCTCCACTCTTCCTCTCGTTTTATGTCTTTTTCACCAAAATGCCATCTTACGCCCAGGCGCGCCGAAGAGATCGGGAGGGCAAGAAAGAGCCGAACGATGCTCGGGCGAGGGTACGGGGGAGACGCGGTCGGAAGGACAACGGAGGAAGAGGAGCGAGAAGTTTCGTCTTTCTTTCTTTGATTCTTTCGTTCTTTCGCTCTTTCCACGTCTGGAATTTCTCGCTTTCTCAGCAATAAAACGCGTCGATAACGAGCCAAGTGTGGCGCGGGTGGAATAACGCGAGCGGCGCAGCGCAAAACTCTTGGGAGCGTTTTCGAAAAAGTATATATTTATTTATCTTCGTTTTCTCGCTTTTTCACTAACGCGCGTCTCACGACGATGTCCTCGTCTTCGTATTTCTAACGAGGGGCGAAAAATGACGAGGGAACGGGAGCAGGTTGGCGGAAGAGGAGGGCGCACGATTGGTTGTGTGTTTTCATCGTAGCCACCCCCCTCTCATATCCCATATTGATGTATAGATACATACGAATTCCGTCTTGTTTTCTCTTCTATTTGCGCGTCAGAGCGAGCTCGAGCGGTGTCGAGTTATTTTATTCGGAACTCCCTCGATGCGCGGCTTAACAGTAAGCTTCGCTTTTTAACGGTTTTCTCGCAAACGGAATTATAGCGTGTACTATAAATGCGTCTTTTCTAGCGCGACGTTTCTCAATATTCTTTTAAATTGTTTACGATCAATATTTAGTAGCTGTGAGTTTTTTTTACAAATGAATAATAAAACTGTTGGGTACTGACATCGACGTCGACCTACATACGTATACGTTATTCTTAAAGTCACAAGCTGCGTTTCTACACATATTTTTCTGATTTCTTATCGACCTAATTTACTAGTTTTTTCAGCTACTTTCGTCTTCATTAATGAATATTTACCTTCTCCGTCCATTAAAATAAACTGAGTACTTTTACTTAAATTCAATTTCTTCGATTAAAAATTAGCGTAAAGTATCTATAATAGTTAGCATCTCGGTTTACACATCTAATACGGGGTTGCAATATAATATTATAGAAATATTAATGCAATATATAAAATATCTTAAATGAATGAAATCAATGAAATACGTACAAATACATAAAATTTCATGTAATAATTGCCTTATTACATAGAATCTTCTAAATTTTCTGTTTAGATGTTACACTTTTGATAATAACTTTTTGCATACTAAGTTTGTCTAGAATCTCCTCAAAGCATCAAAGATCTTATTTTATTGTTTATTGTCATTTTCAAATAAGATATCGCTAATTTCTTTTAATTTTTTCTACTCAATTGTATTTTACTTAAAGTACTATAAATAAATATTCTTTCAACAAAAATTTATAAATATTTAATCAACGTTATTCATAAATTTTTTAAAAACAAAGTAAAATATGTTATAAATGTTATAAAAAATTGAATTGTCAAACTTATTAGACTATATACTTATTAAAATACAGTTGAATAGTTATCTATAAATAAACAAATAGTTATGAACATAAATTCTAATATTCTGACAGAATATATATAACGTAATAACGAATTTCTCTTGGAATAATTGTTACGAATTCCGTAATACCGTCAATACATATGCATAATTCACGGGCGTATCAACGATCATTTATAGTTGGGCGAATTCAGATAATGCACATACATATCCATAGCTTCGAAAATGATCTCCCACGTGTTACCATCTGTCATTTAGGGGTTGTTAACTCGGGTTAATTCACGCATAGTAAATCGCAGGCACGCGAAGAGAGAGGGTGTGTGTCAGAGAGAGAGAGAGAGAGAGAGAGAGAGAGAGAGAGAGAGAGAGAGAGAGAGAGAGAGAGAGAGAGAGAGAGGGAGAGAGAGGTTGAAAGAGAGAGAAAGCGGTTATGCAAGTGAAATGCGCAGCAGCGGTAATACGATTGGGATAGGTGGAGAATCCTATGGGACATTTTGTGTTCTCTCTCTTTCTCTCTCTTCTCTCTCTCTCTCTCTCTCTTTCTTTCTCTCTCTTTCTCTCTCTTCCCCTTCTGATCTCAGCCTCTTTCCCCTTGCGCTCCATTTCATATACGACGCCTCCCTCATTCAAATTCCATGGACGATATGCATATGTAAATATTGTGACGGGCTGCGACGAATCGGCGAAAAATTGCGGGCACCACTTATTGAAGTCCTGGGAATGACAAAGTAAAAAAGCTCACGTTTCTCGTCGTGTGTATACCTCTTTTTTTTATCGGGTAATAATGCGGTTTTGAATAATTCAGGAATTATGGGTGTATAGGCTATGTTCAGTTTATTATCGTATGTAATTTACGATATTTCTGGATATAAATGCTATTATTTATCAAAATTTTCTTTTCTTAACTTGAATAAATATTCTGTGATTAGTTGTCGATCTCGCAGTTACAGAAAATGCTTTTACTATACGTTCAACCTATAATAGCTAATACTAAAACACGTTTACTAATTATTTTTAAAAATTATTCTCTTTCAAATTAAACAATACAAAGGACGGTCTCGATATATGTAAGTTCCGTTTTATATCGAAAAAGAGAAAAATAACAATAAGAAGACATTTATTTATTATTCATTAGGCTTGTTATAGCATTCTGCTTAACTTGAGAAAGTTTTCTGACATTTAATTTGTTAAAATTATCACTTCGCAGGGTATGAAAAAGAGATGGTTAGGAGTTTTTCCAAGTCGTGTTCTATTAATTTAATATTTTTTTAGTTAAAAAAATTTTTTTGGCTGTTTCTAATGGCATAAAAGAAGTTTTTTTTTTTTTTTTATTGAGCTTACCCAAGCCTATAAAAAGACTTATACAGCTATAAAAGAAGTTGTTTTGGAAGTTGTTTACGAGAACTCCTTTATTTTTCTGTGCTATGCATTTCAGCGAGCTTTGCCTTTCCAGAGTCCTGATGGTTTTTCAGCAAAGCCAGTGTTATAATTGTTTAAATTTGTCATTTGATATTGAAGGTATTTATGTAACATATATGAAAGTATTTTTTATAGAAGAATGTTTAATGTGATTTAAAATGGATTCTATTTTAGTGTAGATTATAAAGTTCTTTTCGGTAGAATTTTTTATTTTTTATATCTTTCGATATTGCATATGTAGCAGTATTTTATAATTTTTTGCAGAGGTTTAGCGTTAAAGTAACTGTATTTGAAGTTTTTGTCATATTAGAATGTATTTTCGTATTTATTTTCATATGATTCTTCTGTTGGATTCTATTAAATTTTAATAATCAGTATTTATATAGGATGATATATAAATACTTTAGGGAAAAGACGTTTATTTTGTATCAGGGATTTTAACTGCTAAGTTATTTAACATTTTTTAAAATCTGTGTACGTAGGGCAAGGGAAGTCTGTTACAAACATGTTAGAGATGTATGAATGAAGATATTTATTGTAGCTAGGTGTTCCGTGCATCATTTATTGAATATTCGATGATGTTAACTGTATTGTTAATAGTAAGTAAGAAGAGCTCAGTAAGGACACTCAGAACAGAGCTTTGAGGGACTCCGGATTGAAGCGTTTTTATACCCGATACCATTGCGTTTGGCCTAGATTAGCCTTTCTTTTAGAAAGTTTTGGATGAATTTTAACAGATGCCCGTCTAATTGAGCTTTTTGTAACGCTGTTATTACTCTCTTTCTACAAATCAATTCGAATGCTTTTTATATTTTTGTAAGATTTTTTTGAAATGTTTCGTATATTGCCTTTTCTAATAAAATTGGGTGGTCATTGGTATTCCTTTTTTGTCTGGAGTCACATTGCTCAACAGCACATGTACTTTTTGTTTCAAGAAATTTATTTAAAAGGAACTCTCCATTAAATAAAAATGTATTTTTTTGGTCGTGTTAGATTGATGACATTTGTTGTGAGTGGAATGGTACTGACAGTCAAGTTCATTATAGAAATAGAGAGTTGTCATCGTATTAATTTTCTTGATATATCAAGTTATAGAGGCAACAATAATTTTCAATTTGACATTTATAAAAAAGCCTCTTTTACTGACACTCTGATTCCTTTTAATTCAAATCCGTCATTTAACATAAAATTCAGCATTTTTCATTCATTAATTTATGGATTAATTTTGATACCTCTAAAGATATATAATTTTAAAAAAGAAGTAAATATATTAAACATTTTAGCTATAAATAGTAGTTTTGAAGTCTCTATAATAAATTCATTAATTATTAAAAAAGTTTTCAACTTTCATAAAAATATTTCTATGTTATAACTCCTACAAAAAATAAGTCATTTTACCTTATGAATCATATAGTGATCGATAACATTTGTAATCATTTTCAGCATATAGCGTTCCGAACCATAAATATTAATAAAAATAATTTGAAAAAAATGTTAGTTTATAATAAAGGACAAACAGACATTGTCCATAAAAGTGGCACTTATGAACTCTCTTGCTCTGATTGCGATGCAATATATATATAATACATTAACCCAACTGTTTGATTATTAAAAACTAAAATAATCGAATTTCTGAAGACTGTATAGATCAATAACATAATTTAGATGTACTTAATGTTAAATTGTTACATAATTCGAATAAAAGTAAAAGATCAGAGACTCTGAAAATTATCGAAAATTTTAAATCTGTAAATCATAATAAAAATGTTACTAATAAAAGGATTAATTTTTAGATTTTCATGGGTTTGAAGATATAATATATAATTTATTCAATAACTAACAGTTTATTCTTGTTATCCTGTTCGATAAATTGATTTCTATACTTGTTTATACCTGTTGATTACCCATGAAGAAAATTCACCATCACATTTGCATTTATACTGCTATATATGTTCTTTTGTTCGAAACGTGCATTTCCATAGTGGCGACCTCGACTGGAGTGTTGAGCTTGATTTCCTGGCAGTAAATGCTCTATTTAACAATAATCAGCTTCAATCAACACGTTCGCTAGTTGTAGTCGATTGCCTGAAGTAGCTTTGGTAGTTTTTCAGGTTTGCGGAGTAATTATCTTTGATGTGAATTTCTTGAATACACAATTCGGAATCCCGTTCAGCTATTATTATTTAGAAAAATAGTAGATGTTTATAGTAGCCGTTGATGTACTACTACAAGATCTTTAAGTATATTTTTTGTCACCGATTACGATTAATAACGTTCTCTTTTGTTACTGTTAATGAACTTTTAAAATTTTTTTAGAATGTTTGTAACCTGACTTTTTATTGCTCTATTTGGAAGGTGAAGCTACATTTTCTGCATCATGTGAAATATTTCTGCCATATTAGGACTTCTTGTTTTCGTTGCTTGATTTGGAACGAATTTTGAATGGCTTCTTTGAGAAAGCATTTAGATTTTAGAAAATCTAAAAAAAACTTTGATTTGCCATTTTGAAATAGTTCTTCTTAAGGAGATACGAAATGTTGTGTCTTCAATATCTACTTGAAATAAGTCAGAGGTAGTTTTTCAACTAGACAGAGATATTTTGAATGTCCGAAATGTTGCTGCAGCGGTATAAAAATAAATCATTTTTGTATCGTATTGTGACTGATGATGAAAAATGGATTTATTATGATCGCTCTAAACGCACAAAATCGTATACGAAAACCGGAAAACCCGACCAATAGACGCAGAAACAAAATGTTCACGTAAATAAGGTCATGCTCATTATATGGTGGGATCAAAAAGGTGTTGTATACTCCGAACTGTTTCCAAATGGTCAAACCATCAAAGGACGATTATATCGAACCCTACATATTTGTTTGATACGAGCATTACAGGAAAAACGACCAGAATATGAGATCAGGCACGAGTCTGTCATTTTTTATCACGATAACGCACGGCCACATGTTGCGCCGTCGGTCAAAAACTATTTGGAGAAGAGTCGATGGAAAATTTTGTCTCACCCGCCTTACAGACTTGACAACATTGAACTACCACTCGTTTTGATCAATGTACAATGCTCTTATGGGAATATGCTTTAGTTCGGTAGAGGGAATCAAGAATTAGCTCGATAAGTTCTTGGGTTTGAAAAACGAGAACATTTTTTGGTCCGGAATTCATAAATTGCTAGAAAGATAGGAAAAAGTTATAATTTCCGATTGACAATACTTTGAATAAAGGACATTTCACTATGTTGTCATAATCAAACCCCATATTTTGGAAAAAACGCTGGAAACTTACTTGTTCACCCAATATTAAGATTTAATATAGTGATAGTCTTCAAAATTACAGTATAAAATATTTTCTTGATGAATTGTTTCATATAAAGTTATTACATATTATTCTGAATAATTAGGATCAAAGGGCACATCATAATCCACCGGTCCATAGTTGCACACTAAGTATGCTTCTGTATGTGGAACGTATGTTGTAATTGCCGAGCAGAAAAAATGGGTAGCGGATTCCCACAGTGAGCGATGCTCGAATACTTCGGGTGATCCACTGTAAAAAAATATATAGCTAAGAATTAAAATAATAGTAAGAAAATTTATTTGTTTTTCTTATAGGAAGTTATCAAGTAGCAGCTATTATAATAAATAATGTATATTATAATGATGAAAGATTCATAAATAATTTATGAGAGATTTTTAATATAATTTGAATAAGCTAAATATACAGATATTATTTAATTATACAGAATTAACAAGCTTACTTATATTCTTATAATATTATATATTATATTAATACTATATATTACTATATACTATACATAAAACTATGTATTATGTTATATACATAATGATTTTTTGTGTAGTTAATTATAATATATATTAAGTATTGTATTAGAATAAGTTACATCTCTTCAGAAAAGGTAAAGCTAAAAATTTATAAAAATTAATAATAAATGTATTGAATCAAAGGGAATAATGCTAAAATAAAAATTCATTATAAAATATCTAGATGAATATAAAAATTATACTGAAGTAGAGTATTTAACTGAATATCAAAGAATTGAAGAAGTGTTTGAATAAAAGAAAAAAGATATATACAATTATTTACAGTATTAAATTAGTTTTTCATCTAGTACTTTCATCTAGTAATTGATTCTCCAGTGGGGTATTACTCTTTTTGTTAGTTAAAAAACTGTCTTCTATAATAACTATATACTACAATGAATAAGTAATGAAATACGCACCTATTGAAATTCGTCAAAGGATCTTCATTGTACCATTGCTGAACAATACTAACAAATGACGGCTGAAATCTCCCATCAATCAGTCGGGTTACTGCAATCCGTTGATCAACAGCAAATCGTTCTAAAAATATAAGAATAATTTCGCTATAAATTTAATAAAACTGCCAGTTGATAATGAATCCATATCTGCTAATACAATATGTAGCCTACATAATTTAAATAATTTCAGAAAATGTATTTATAGTATACTATTGTGATCGAATTGAGTGATGAATTTTCTTATATTTTCAAAATCTTTATTTGTTTTTCCAAATTAATTTCATCCCCTTTAAAGTAATCCTCTTCCTCTGCAATACGAATGGCCTCCAAATTGCGCTGCAATTCCGTTTTTATCTTCTTAATCATGTCACAACGTTGTTCCCGAAGCCATCTCTCGAATTTATTGAATAGCCGGATGTCACACGGAACTATATCAGACGAATAACCAAGTTGAACAGCAATATGGTGGCGCATTATCGTGATGCAAAATCGAAGAATTCACTTACCATAGCTCCGGCCTTTTCTGCGAATATCTTCACGTAAATGAATCACTACGATAATCGAAGAAAACTATTAATATGGCCTTCATTTTCGAGCGACTTTGGCGTAGTTTTTTCGGTCTTATTTCACCTTTGTCCGATGTTCGCTCGATTGATCGATTGTTTTAGGGTCGTAAGCATGGATCTAAGTCTCATCTCCTGTGATGAAGTGTTTCATATCCGGCTAATAGTCCGAAATCATCGCTTCACATATGTTAACGCGACGCTCTTTTTTAAAAAAATTGAGCGTTGTTGGCACCAATCGAGACTTGACTCCTCTAAGATCCATATTGTCAGTCACAATGGTTTGAGCTGATTTAAATGAAATTCCTACAGAATCGGCAAAGTCTCTGACTATGAGTCAATGATTTTCGAGCAAAAGTTCTTTGTCCTGCTTGAAGTGATGATCATCAGTCGATGTTCCTGGCCTAGTTGACACCATATTTTCCTTAACACTCTTGCGGCCGACTTTCAAAACGTTCTACTACTTATAAAGATACTTTGAAGACAGAGTCTGATCCATAATGGCTGTTCGGAGCATCCTCAATTTTACTACAGTTGAAATTCCATTCCGAAAATAAAATATAATGCAACTTCATTGTTCAATAAATCCAGACGTACTAAAAGTCGCCATATTTACTTTTATCACATCTCAAAACGAAGCATCTCGCAAACACTAACGAATATTTTCACGTGAAATTTTACACAGGTGTCAAAAACAGTATTACCAGCTTTTAGACAAAAATTGTACGGAATAGAAAAACCCGGGAAATTTAAATTAAAAATACACTTTTCAATTTGACCACAATAGTATATTAAATAGTAAATAGTTATAACAAAGATTATGAATTCAATACGTACCAACATGTCTACATTGGTCAATTTTAAATTTACATTGGTTAGCCCACCTTTGAGAGATGTTTGCGAGCTCCTCATCCCATTCTAACTGAGGCTCCTATAAATATATTTCTTTAAAATTACTTTATAAAAAGTATAAAATAAGGAAACTATAGTGAATTGTTCTTTCTAATCATTTAAAAGCTCTTATCTATAATGTATTATATTTATATAAATGAATATTTTTCCTAATTAGATTTCGCAGTCCACTTAGAAATAAATGAGATTAAAAAAAAAAAAGTTATACCAGAAGATAGTAATAAAAGAATATTTCAACATGATATTCGATGATCCCTAATTCAAAGATAAGAAAATATTGAAATCAATTTTTCTATAGTCAACTATAAATATCAATTCACATAATTTTCAAAATGATTACTTATTATTATTGAATAAAAAGTTACTTATTAAAAATGCCGAATATAAACGAGCCATGTTCAAGAACCATACCTATGCACTCACTTACTTATAATATAGCACTATAAACATATAATTAAGAAACAATTTTGACATGTACTTACGGGCGGGTCTTTGAAAAGTTTTTTTGTAAACAATAAATTCCTAGGTACTAATTTTTATCATTTTCTTATTTCCAAAATATCAATTTAATCCAAGATTACATCGAGGAGCTTTTTACTTTTTTCGAAAATATATTCACAGTAAAATATTTACATTTTACTAATTTGCAAAATATATACACAGTCGACATTCTTAGGTTTTTGCATAATATTGACATCAAAATATTTTTGTTTGTACGAAAAATTAACATATCTGAAATATATTGATGAAGACCACTTATCCAATATATAATAAAAATAATTTTATTATAGCTAAATATTACTGTGATTACATTTTGTCTGATTGATATATATTTATTAATGTTAATACATTTTAATATACATATTTTAAGTGCAGTGATTATTTTTAAAAATTTCATAATTTATTTTGCGTTATTTTTAATTAAAAAATTTAGAACATTTAATTTTATGAATCTTGTATTTATCAGTTTCTTTTAGAGTTTTTTATATAATAATTAAATTAAAATATATATTTATTACTATAATAAATCTTAAGGCGTTCAAGAAATAGATAAAAATTAAATATAACACGAGTATTTTCTATAATTAAAAGAAATGGTTAAATTTGCCAAGTCATTCACATAAGCGCACATTAGTCATGCCTTCAAATGCATCCAATTACAAGAGAAACTTATTCTCGTTTTCATTACACTAATAACTGTATAGTCATCTAACAGATCTAAGATAAACCATACTTTTTAATAAGATACGCGCACATAAGAAGTGTTCTCGTATAAGATCTATCGTTGTTCGTATTTTGATTATATTATATAAAATTCTTTAACCGAACCTACAAACTCAACATCTTGGCGCTACTGCACCGCCTGAGCATAGCAGAATCTATATAATTTAGTTATTTTCTGCCGGAAATTACGCAAATCGAGTGCGTATTCACCGGATGGACAAAATTCAAAAGCTACAAATAATCTGAAAGCGGAGTAAAAAATATTCGTTGCATAATAATTTTAATAAAAGCTTATACATTATACGTTTTGACACGTAGTTTAACAGAATAGCTTTATGTTAAGCATAAATAGAAGTAATAACGCCTTAATATTGAAGAAGTAAATATATAAAAATTTCTCCAGCCCATATTAAATTATATAAGTACGGTTGTCCGAAGGCTGTAATGCCCATATTCGCCTTCGGAGCGCGACCGCTTGGAGCTCCTCGATGTGATTCTTCAAGTAAAATTATTGTTTGCAATTTAGTTTATATTTTGTAGCACATAAATAATTTATAAAAAATATGTTTCGAATCTGCTCTAATAATGAAGAAAAGTACGGTAAAAATAGAAACAAATCATTAGAAAATAATTTGCAATGTACTAAACGGGATCTAATATGAGACTCACTTACTTCCATCAAAGTCTCCGAACCGTGTCCCCACAAATCTTGCCGGTGGGACATGGCCACTCGTTTCAACCATACATGTTCATTGTAGATCTCAAACATTTCGCGAACGGGCAAGCCCATAGCAGTAAAATCTCCGCATCTAGCATGGGACTGAGAACTCTATAGTACATATAAATGAAATGAGCTATTTTTTTTTAATTTGAAAGAAAATTTCCTGTCATTTCGAATATTAGGCCAACGTTTTATTATTATTTATATTTACTTGTTTGATAATAGTAAAAATTACAACCGAACCTGATATTTACACATCGTGTGACTACCACCAGGGCAACTTGGCAGTGCACAGTAATCAATTTGTGGAAAAACGGCTGGAACGGCGAGAAGAATAAACGCCAATTGGATTTTCGTTCTCATTTTGGCCCAACTGTAATTGTCCTTTCGTTTTTATATAGAATCTATAACAGTAGTATAAATTTAATTATTAATTTAGTGGCGTGTTTTTAAAAACTATTTAACGCAACAGTCGTACTACTATTTGTCAATGAACATAGACGATTAAAGTAAAAAATTTCTTCGAAAATGATAGCCAGATGTATGTTTTATAAACCCTGGGCTGCTTATTGTTAAATTTAAGAGATTGACTGAACTACTTATTTTTTTTTACGTTGAAGTGATACTAATTTTCATATCTCGTCAATTTGAATAATCCGTTATTTTTTTAATTAAAACAATATGTGGGCGACAAATGAATACATCTGCGACCTATATATAGCATACTCTTATTGTGAGATTATAACTATTATAACCGTGTGACGAAATGCGCTGGGAATATATTCCATTAAATATATGGAAACTGAGAGAACAGGACTGAGATTACGTAACATGCAGACATCGTAAAAATAACGTATAGAAACTTTTTGCGTCCTAAACAAATAACTCACAAACACACAGTAATGGAAATATGGCGCTCAAAGTTCAGACGAATATCAAGAAAAGTTGTATCAATAAAGGAAAAAAAAATGTTACCGATTCACTTTACGCGCGGAGTTTAAATGTAGCAATCCGGGTCAAATTTGATCATACAAAAGAGTAAATATAATTAGTAAAGATTATGATTTCAATATGTATCAACATGTCTACATTGGTCAGTTCTATTTATGCATTGGTTAGCCCATCTTTGAGAGACGTCTGGGAGTTCCTTATCCCATTGTACCTCAGGCTCCTATAAATATATATGATTCTTGAAGTAAAATTATTATATATGATTTTAAATTATGTTTGTCAATGCTCAAGTTAATTTCTAAAAAAATATATAATGAATCTGCTCTAACAATGAAGAAAAGTACGATAGAAACAGCAATAAATCGTTGGAAACGAATTTGGAATGTACTATATGGGATGTTGCGAACAGATAGGTAGGCATCGATTTATTTTTCATTTAATAATCTAGAAATATAAAACTGCATAAAGTTTGTAATTTTATAAGTTAATAGCCAACCATTATTTAGAAATTTAAGAGATATTCGTATTATTAACATTATTAAGAGATATTCGTATAGATCATATACACTATTTATATATAAATGTAACTTGCGTTGTAGAATATAAGTTTATATTACTTATTAGTATACGTTAAGTTTAAAATTTGGTATAACGTTCTCACCGGAAATTATAGCTTAAACAATCTTTATTAAATATTTTGTAATAGATCTCAAGCTAAGATTTCGTTTCTTAATAATAATTCGACGTCATATAAGTTTAGCGGCGCAAATATATATACAGTTTATATTATCCGGTCGTTAATTTTAAGAAAGAGTGACATACGATATTTCGATATTTCATATCTCGGACATAGCGGCAATAGAACGAAAGAAGTTTAACGAAATGATTATATTATATTATAATTTATTATGTAAAGCAGAGACGAGATATGTATTGAGAAAATTAATTACAGAGTCTATATTGAACTTGATTTCGCATTCAAAAGGGAATGCAAATGTCAATCAAGTGAAATGAAAAGTCTCGCGAGCAAACTCAGGTTAAAGGCGGCAAATCTGTACATAAGGTACATGCTTCATCCGCGACCGTGACGGGAAAATCGAAGGTCTTTCAGAAAATGGCTTTTATACGGTTTCACACGTGGTGGCCGAATACTTGCTGTAGAAAACCCTTGAGATTTTCAAAGTTGAAAAAGGTTATGCTTCCTAAAAGCAGTATCCGTGTTTATATATTTATGATTCAAAGTATTGTCCATCGCTGCTCGCTACTTTCTCCCATGTTTCAGACAGCATACGAATCACTTGTTGAAAAAATTGGTCATCTTTTGAAGCGATCCACGAACCAATCCAATTTTTTACTTCTTCATAATACCGGAAGTGCTCGTCAGCCAGGCCATATGCCATTGATCGAAACAAGTGATAGTTTAAAGGAGCAACGTCTGGAGAATACGGACATTGGGGTAGAAAATGCTCGATTCAAACGTATTAATTGCGTTCGCTAACGATCACCTGTGATCGTTTCAGTCGGTTTTCACAACTCATAATACACGATGCCGAGCTGGTCCCACCGAATACTAGTCATGAGCTTAGAACCGTAAATATTCGATTTGGCAGTCGACGTGGAAGCATAGCCGAGATATCCCCACGATTTTCTGCGCTTGGCATTATCGTAATGAACACATTTTTCGTCCCCAGTCACGATGCGATGTAAAAGTCCCTTTCGTCTTTGTTTTGCAAGCAGCTGTTCACAAGCAAACAAACGTCGTTTAATATCTCTGGGCTTCAACTCGTACGGCACCCAACTTCTTTATTTCTGAATCATTTTCATGACTTTTAGACGTTTTAAAATGGCTTGTTGTGTTACTCCCCATGATGCCTCTGCCTCTGCCAATTTTTGTTGTATTTGACACAAGTCTAGATCAAGTAATGCCTCCAATTCTGTATTTTCGAAAACCTTCTCTCTTCAACCGCCATGCTGGTCTTCGACGAGAAAATCACCGTTCCTAAAGTGTTAAAACCACTCTCGGCACGATGTTTCACTACTAGCGGCCTCACCATAGCTATTTGAGACCATTTGATAAGCCTGAGCCGTAGATTTCTTCATATTAAAGCAAAAAATTAAAACTACCCGCAAACGACTAGAATTTGGCTCGTACGCTGACATGTTTAATCGATAATATCTTTATGATGCAGACACAAATCGTCTAATATTTTGATCACGTTATGTTAAGAAGTACCTAAGCTTTTATATATATATATATATATATATATATATATATATATATATATGGTAAATATGAGGTCAGATAATTAAGTAATGCGACCGATTTTATTTCTCGGCCTGTGGTAACAGTGCGAACCTGTCACTCCGCCACCGTAATAGTAGATCCCTACTCTCTGGGTTGAGACTTTAACGACCCTTGTACGATCATTTCTTCGCCAGCTGTTTAGTGTTTTATAACAACGCGCGAGTAGTGCATATCACGAAAATGGAACAGAGAAATTTAGAGCAACGGTGCGCGATAAAATAATTGTGCGAAACTCGGTAATACCACGACAGAAACTTATGATAAAGTGTTTAAAGTGTATGGTAGTGATGCCCTGACTCCTAGTCAGGTGCTTCAGTCAGATGCCGATTTTAAAAATGATCATAAGAGCGTCAAAGACGAGGTGCGGAACGGAAGGCCAATTCAAGTGCGAACCGACGCGAATGAGCAGCGTGTCCACGTCCTTGTTCGTCAAGACCAGCGACTAACCATTTGAATGTTGGCTGACGAGTTGAATATTCACCGGGAAACAGTTAGAAAGATTTTAACCGAAGATTTCGCCATGAACAAGCTGTGTGCGAAGATGGTACCGCAGAATCTTTCAGATGAATAAAAAGCCCACCGAACAGTGGCTGTCCCCTGGAGCACTAAGGCTAACGAAGGCGAGAATGAGCAAGTCCCAATTGAAAACCATGTTTATTTGCTTCTTCGATAGCAAAGGTGTGGTACACAAGAGTTTTTACCGCCTAGACAAACCGTAAATCAAGTATTTTATCGCAATGTGCCCAAAAATAACGAAAAAGAGTGCTCAGAGTGCGTCAAGAGATTGCGATAACTTAGCTTCTGCATCACGATAATGCTCCCTGTCACAGTGCATTCGTTTAAGTGATTTGATCTTTTAATGGTGAATATGGTTTACAAAATTGTTTGTATAGTATCCGTTGCGACTTGCGGCGTTGATCACTGCTCTATAAAGTGAAAAATTGACTGTGAGAAACATTTTTATTAATAAAACATAAGCACGAATGAAGAACTTTAGGAAAATAATATCAATTTCTATCTGCAGTGTTAGATTATTTTGATCCGATATTAAAATATGATAAATTTGTTACAGTTATTACAGAAATGTTACGAGCCAGTTCTCCCAATAAAAAAGCAGAAAACATAATCATAAACGTCAAAATTGTGTGCCTTGATTCGACATTAAGATCAATAGTCTAAATAGAATATGTACAGATGCAGAACTAATAATTAGAGTTTCTACATTTACCAAAAAACTATAAAATTAGAAGAAAATAGATAAGATTAAAGAATTTGTTGCATGTCTAAATTTCAAAACCAAATCGGCATTTGTCTGGAAAATCAAGAGTCTGAAAAAAATAAATGGATTTAAATTACACGATCGCGCTCTACAGAGAGCGTTAAAGAAAGCAAACTTATTTCAAAATGTCTTAAAACTATTTGCTCCTCATGGGTCCCGACGAATCCTAAAACCTCCGCCTTATCAAAACGACAAACATTTTGACTCACAATGTTTTTTCTCAGAGTTTCATGTTGCTTTAGAAGGTAACAAGAAAAACTTGGCTCCAGGGCTCACAATATTAACTTACAGACTATTGGTGTAACAACCATTAAACATAGGTTACTGCTTCTAGATATTTATAATTATATATATTCAAACAATACCTTTCAACAGGTTTGGAAAAATTCATTTGTTGATTTTATACCGAAAATAACGGTTGTCCACGTTCTATTTCTTTGACGTCGTGTTTTTCGAAATTGATGGAAACAATGTTAAAAGGCACATTGTTATACTGGTCCGAAGTTAATAACCTAATTTCTCGTTCGTAACATGGCTTCCGCAGTGGTCCATCCTGTCGAGATAATTTAGTAATTCTTCGGCTGGAAATATTGGCTAGCTTCCATTTAGCATTAGTCCAACGTATAAACCACACTCGCATAATATAATTTTGAGACAATATTAGATACATAAATTACATTGTTTAAAGAAACTGTATAATGTATTACAAATTAATGAACGTGGATCGATTATTAGAGATCGAATTCTGTTCGGCAGAAATATTTTTAGGCGTGTAAGGTCGGAGACAAGTCTGTACCGTGGTTCATTAAAAAGTGGACATTGCCAGAGAACATGATCAAGATCTTGTCTTTCGTATCCGCATGTGCATTCGGGGTTGTTAACAATATTTATTCGAGCAAGCGAGTGAGCCAAGTTATAATGGTTTTAGCGGCAGCGATTGATAGTAACTATTACTTCTCTTTTTAAATTATATTTTTGAAACCATGGAATATTGGTGTTTTTATCATAGTATTGAGAAAAATGAATACCTTTACTTTGTCCGCTTATTCGTAGTTTTTCGTAAGTTGCCTTTTTTGTAGTATCTTTAAAATGTTTAGATAGATCAGTGTAATAATAGCTGCTTTAGCGAGGAGATCAGCATTTTGATTTTCACGGATTCCGATGTGGGCCGGTATCCAGATCAAACTGATTTGTTTCTTTTTGAAAATGTTAACACTTTTTCTTTTAATTTATATATATATACGAGTTCGTTTTTATGTTAAAATTAAGTGAGTGAAGGCTTTGTAAAACACTGAGAGAATACGTGAAAACGATAACGTTACAGAGATTGTTTTGTAATGCAATGTCTAAGGCTACATTAAGCGCGATGCATTCAGCTGTAAAGATAGATGTTCGATTATTTAGACTTTTTTCGATTTTGATATTTAGAGTTTCGCAAACATAGGCTACGCCCACTGAGTTGTTATTTATTATTTTACTCGCATCTGTATAAATTGCTGTAGCATTTTCTCTTGTGATGAGTTCATTAATAATAGTGTTCGGATTTTTCATTCGATGTAAGTTTGCTCCGAACTGTGTGTTAACGTCGATTGGAGCGAACAGAGTTTCATAGTGTATTAAATACATATTATAATGTTTGTTACGTTAAACTATGTTATTTAATTTACTTATCTCTTCAATGCAATTAAATATAATTTTGTTTCTATTAGAGAATATATTGGGGTTTGATAGGAGTTTTTTAATAGATTTGTGTACCAACAGGCTTTCGTTAGTCATTGTTTTAGTGAAAAAATTTAAATACATGTATTGGGATCGGTCTTGTATATAAATTAATTTTGATTCTGCTAGCAGTAAGTTAGTAGGAGTGCTCGTTCTATATCCTAATGCAAGTCTAATTGCTGAAAACTGTACTTTTTCTATTTTTTTTAAGTTTTAAGCACTGCAGAGGTAGATAAAACTTGCATAATCGATGATAGATCTGATGTAACTCTTATAAATAAGCAAAAGCGTTCTCGGATCGGCACCCCTCCAAACCCCTCTTAAAAACTTTATTAAGTTCAGCGCTTTGGTACATTTATGTGTAACGGCCTCGATGTGTTGACCGAAAGTAAGTTTATAATCGAAGGTTACTCCAAGATATTTAACATATGCACTAGATTTTACAGTGACGTTGTCTATTTCGATGTTAGTTTTACCTGGTAGTACTCCTAATTTATTAAAATTAATAAGTACAGTTTTTAGCGGAGATAGTTCGAGACCAATACTTTCTAAGTTTTTTTTATCGTATTAACCGATTTTTCCATCAGAGAAACACACGATTTTATTAATTTCCGCTTGATTGTGACTAGAATATCGTTCGCGTATATGGATACTGCGGCACTTTTTGGAAGGTTGTCCGTTATTTTAGCGATATATAGAGTAAATAGAATAGGGCTAAGAACCCCTCCCTGGGGCACTCCATTGTATGTTTTTCTTTGGGTATGATTTTGTATTACTGTGAATAAAAATCTTTCATATATTATGTGCTTGATAAATTGAATAAGTTGTATTAGAAAGTTGTAGTTTGCTAAGATTGTTAATAATGTTTCATAATTTACATTATCGAATGCACTTGAAATATCAAGAAAAGCAGCAAGATAAAATTGTTTGTTTTTAAATGCATCTTCTACAGTTAATACTAATTCTGTGATATTGTCAATACACGACTGCCCTTTGCGAAAGCCTGTTTGGTAGCGCGGTAAAATTTCGTTAGTTTCAAGCCACTATTATAGGCGGTTTTTTAATATCGTTTCGAAGAATTTACAGACACAGGAAGTAAGCGATATTGATCTTAAGCTATCTCCGTCTGATTTTCTTACGAATATAACAAAAGAACACTTCCAATCAATGGGATATAATCCACTGCTGTACATTTCATTAAAAATATCGAGCAAAATTAGCTTGTAATTTAGTGGTAGCTGTTTTAGAATACAATAATCTATGCCATCAAGCCCGGGAGAGGCTTTCATATTTCGAGCATTAAGGGCTACAGTAAATTGGATGTATGTAAATGGACGACTGAGAAATTCATTTGCGTAGCATTGTGGGATCCAGAATGGATTACCTGGGACCCACGATGGAGTGATTTTATTAAGAGCAGCCTCAATTTTTTCTAGATTAGAAATATTACCTATAGAAGGTGGTGGTTGCACCCACTTGTTTTTTAATGTTTTAATTGTATGCCACACATAAGCACTGCTTGTACTGATATTGATGCTTTCGGCGAATTTTTTGAAATGTTCTTTTTCTTGTTTTTAATAGTTTTTTTAGTAAGCGCAACTTTCTTTTTATATTCTATATAATCAGAGAACTTTTTCGAATATTCCCATCTTTTTAAGGCAGCTTTTCTTTGACGAATCAGTCTATCGCATTCTGGGTTCCACCATGCTACAGGGTTTTTAGGTTTGAATTTATTCTGCTGATAGGTATTTTTTCGTGTATGGTTTGAAATGGCGTTCGAGACTTGAGCCATAAATAAATCGTATTTCATGCTCGGAAAAGCTTTACAGAATTGATTTTCGAAAAATAAATGGCTGTTATTTTGAAGGGTGATAGAAACTTTATCCCAATTTGTTTTCTTAGATATTATTCGAAAGGATTTTTTTTGATAAATGTTTTTGGATACATTAATAGTTGTCAAGATTGGGAAGTGGTCTGAACCGTACGTTTCGTCATACCAGATGTGCGAATCTTATCTATCAAATGAAGAGTAGGAATTATTAAGTCTATGTTAGATTTATTTCCCCGTGAAAAATCAATTCTAGATAACGTATAAGTGTTGTGTATGTATAAATCTTTATTTTTAATAGTTTCTAATATCCGATTACCATTTGCATCGTTTACAACGCAGTTCCAGAGTTGATGGTGTGCGTTGAAGTCGCTCATTATAATTGTATGTTCGCCAGGTTTGGTATTATCCATAAAAGAATTCCATTCTTGTTGAGTAGTAATTTTGTCCAGTGGTCGGTAACAAGCGATAATAGTTATATTAGGCTTCGTATTGTTTATTTTACTTCCGGTCTGAGAAAAGTCCAATAGGTTATGTTTTCGAATGTAACTTGCAAGGAATCTGGTAGGAGTTTTTCGTCCTCTTCTTTAATGAAAAATTGCCTCCGTAGAGAAAGTACATGAGATCTTCCGGGTTTTAAGCTGGCCCCGTAGTTCAGTTAGATGGGAGACTGGTTTAATGCCGAATTTTTCAAGTTCTAGAACTATATTTTCATCTGGGATTATAGGCTGAACGTTTGATATAACCACTCTCTTATTACTGTTGACATAGGGCTTAATTGGCAGTGCATAATCCTTGACATTTAAAATTTTGTTTTTTATTGCTTGAACAAGATCTTTGTTGTTTAGATATATAATGACTCTATTCCCAGCTATTTTCGAGATATATCTTATATTGCTTACACTGGTTAATTTCTCTAAGTCGTCAATGTAATCATCATTGGACAGGCCTTCGACTGATTCAATAATTATTGCATCTTCTTTTGTTGGTCTTTTTGCTGTAACTGTAGCGTACGTAGGTTGAGAATTACTTTGTGAGGTATGTAAACTTTGTTGTGTAAGGTTGATGCTGGAATCGACTCCATCAGAAAGAGCCATTTCGATATACCAGTGAACTGTTGCAGTCAGCTGACTGCAACAGTATTGCAGCGGGATAAACTTGTACTATTTTCACTGAATAACTAGATTCACTCGCTGTGACCGTCTCAGAAAGTAAATAACTACGGAGCGATTTGTAAACACGTCCGAACACAATAAGAGTTAGAACGAAACTGATCCACTCGCATAATATTCTCAAGTCTCGATGAGAATAATGCTAGAATGCTTTACAAGGGTTTTTTCACAGGGAGGGGGGTATTTAGTCCGCTATTGTATTTACTTTATGTATCAGACACCACAGCAAATATTCCTAAAAACATTATGACTTTACAATTTGCAGGTTATATGGCAGTATTTATTAAATTCAAATATTTTTCGTGAAATAAAAAAATATTTGTCAACGAGGTTTAAGCAATTAATAAAAATAGATATAATAGTATACATATATACCTACTTACAAAAAAGTATGCTATATTTCTACTCAGTGAGCTTCTTATAAATCAGTTTAAATAATGTATTTGTTTCAACCGATATTGATGCTTGTTTAGTTTTTTTTTTATTTCATTACTGAGAGAATTGTCGTTACAATCTACTTTTGAAAAGATGTTATCCGAGAAATTCTAAATTTTTTTGTCAGTGTATATAGAAGCATAACCATTAGAATATTCAACATAATCATTTTCATAGAGTTGTCGTAGAGGCATTAGACAAGCTTTCATTAATTTACCGCACGAGAATATTCGTAGTAAAAAATATTTTTTGTTTTAGTAATGCAAAGTTTTATTCAAAATATTATTCAAGTTATGCTTCTGAAACATGATAATTTAATATAAATATCATATTTGTGAGATAATAGAAATATGGTATTTGTGTCTACTTTGACTTGGTTTTGGTAAGGCTATAATGAAATAAGAAAACGATTTATATATATATGTATAACAATAGCTAATTCAATTAACTAATGTTATTTCGAGTTTTATGAAAGTTTCAGCCGCTCTTTTCAATTTTGATGCTTTACCACAATAACTGATTGACGCTTGAGTTTATTACCTGATGCAAGCTTAGACACAATAGACAAAAAATATTTGCCAAAACCGTACTATTTTTATTTCTTCTACATGTACACCTTTCCCAACATATGAAAAATTCCTATCTAGTTATAATATCCTATACTTAGTTTAAAAATTTTTATTCATGGAATGTTTTATATGAATTTATTATATATCAAATTACATAATTAGGATCAAATGGTACATTATATTCCACAGGTCCATAATTGCATACAAAGTATGCTTCTGTACTTGCAGCGTATGTTGTAAGTGCAGCGCAGGAAAAATTTGTAGCGGATTCCCACAATGAACGAGTCGTAAAGACTTGTGATGAGCCTCTGTAACCAAATACACAGTTAAGAATTCAAGATATAGTAAAACAACTATATAAAATCCTAGATTTGAGGCTCAACTTATTACTTAAATTTAAGTTATAAAACTAATTTTATAATTTTAGATAAAGCATACATTAGCATACATGTTATAAATCAAAATGGATGAATTAATAAAATAAGCACCTTGTAAAATGCGTCAAAGGATCTTCATTATACCAATTCTGAATAATACGAATAAATGAAGGTTCAAATCTACCATTAACTAACCTGGTTACTGCAACCCGCTGATCAACAGCGAACTGTTCTAATAATATAACAGTAAATCAATTATTTATTCAAAATAACTTATAATTTATAAAGATATAATATCTATAAATATAATATATAGTCCAATTCATTTCATAAAATGAAAAGATTGTTATTTGAGTACATACCAACATTTCTACATTGATCATTTCTATTTATACATTGGTTAGCCCACCTTTGAGCGATCCTTGCGAGTTCCTCATCCCATTGTAACAAAGGCCCCTATAAAAATACGAGATTCTTAAATTATTATTTACGTTTTAGTTTAATTTATATTTTTCAAAACTTAAATAATTTTCAATATAAATATATATATATATATATATATATATATATATAATATTTCTACTTTAACAACGAAGAAAAATACAGTAAATACAAAAACTTATTAAAAAAGAATTTTTAATGTACCATATGTGTTCTATTATGATAGTTACTTACTTCCGTAAGATCGCTGGATCTATATCCCAATAATCGTGCTCGCTGGAATTTAGCCATTCGCCTTAACCTTACATGTTCATTACAGATCTCAATTGTCTCTCGAATTGGCAAGCCCGAGCGAGTAAAATCTCCGCATCTAGCATGAGACTCAGGATTCTATTGTGTATTTAAGTAGTCATATGAAATCAGATCCATATTTTTGTTCAATTTAAAAGTAAATTTCCCGTTTATTTCGGCTGTTAGGCCAAAAGCGTTTTAGTTTATATTTATCGGTGAAATAATTCTAAAAGTGACACTAGTACCTGATATTTACACATCGTGTGACTACCATTTGGGCAACTGGGCAGTGTACAGTAATCAGTCTCTGGAAAAACAGCTGGAACAGCAAGAAGAATAAACACCAACTGAATTTTGGTTCTCATTTTGATCAAACTATAATTGTCCTATTGTTTTTAAATAAAATCTGCAATAGAAGAATGAATCTTTTCATTGATTTAGTAGAGTATTATTAAAAAGTATTTAATATAATAGTTGCATTTTTACTTCTCTAAGAGTATCACAATTTAAACGATCAATGTACAAAGTTTGTTTGAAATAAAAACTACCATTTTAAATTACTAACATTTTATAATGATTTTAAAAGTCTTTGGGTAGAGTTTTCAGATATAATCACGAAACTTTATGGGTATTATTAAGTACTTTTTAATCATAAATTAAATGCAGCAATAGGGAAAAACCTCATTTTTCAATACGAATGACTCGTAGAACATTTATATTTTAAATTTGACCGTTTTTCAATGAGCACCGGAACATATTGAAAAACTCAACAGTATTTTTTCAGATACCATTCAAATTAACATAGGAAATATTAAAACTTTTTCACATACAAAGATTAGTTT
Source organism: Sycobia sp. Sy_11 (assembly GCA_018907035.1). NCBI lineage: Eukaryota > Metazoa > Arthropoda > Insecta > Hymenoptera > Epichrysomallidae > Sycobia > Sycobia sp. Sy_11. The sequence goes on from JACCIC010000133.1 coordinate 549,975, forward strand.
AGATATTTTTAAAAATGTTGATTTTTGTATGATAATTTCGTACACTTTCATATTGGGCTTGTTGATAATATCAGGAAAATTTGTTTTAGATTTTTTTAAAGCAACTAATTACTAACTTAGTTTTAACAAAATGAAAAACAATTGCTAGTCTTTTTAAGATAGTGATAAATTGAGATGCTATTTAGATTTAGGAACAAAAATACAATTTTATTATAAATTAAAGATGGTGCCGTCTTTTTTGTACGTTTTTTAGAGCTAAACTGAAAAAATTAGAGCTAAACTGTCTCATAAACTAGAGGAAATAAAATAAAAGTTTATTAAAAGTTAAAAGCTTGCTGGATTTGCTCATATATATAACACATACATATATACATGTATAAACACATGTACACATACTATAAGTAAGACATTTATTTTTTGGTCGAGAATCTTGAGAAACTCACTGTACACGGCGTTCCGAATCATCCCCTCAATCAATAACTATTTAATGCTCTGGAGCACAATTCGAGCGCGAAAGCTCACGGAATTCTGTATAGAAAAAAAAGCTCCGTATAACCCAATTACGGTTAATCAAATAACCGCGGCGGCGCCCTCGGGGCCAAGCCGGCATCCCGAACCCGTCGAGCAGCGGGCCGCGCATTTTCTCAGAAGAAAAATTCTTTCCGCGTGTCGGTTCCGATGTCGTGCGAACGCTTTATACAGACACACACACACACACACACACACACACACACACACACACACACACACACACACACATGTATGCACGCGCGCACATACATACTTTGGCTACACGTCTCGTTCGCTCGCTCTATATTTGGTCGGTCGGCGCGCTGATCCTGTTAACGGGATCATCGGGGCTTATATATCCTATATATATATATATATATATATATATATATATATATATATATATATATATATATATAAGCGCATAAAATCATGCGTCAGGACGGCGCAGCGCGGTCGGGAGAAAACGGGGAGGGCCTCGTTATTGCCTTATACGCGTATATACCCTCGTAGCGGAGCTCCTCAGGGACCGGGGATTTTGGCTATACCATCATCGTCGTCGTCAGCATCGCGGCCGCCGCGGAGCCCCGAGGAGCGAAATACCGCATAAATAGACGCGAAAGTGCGGGTACGGTTCGATATATATATATATATATATATATATATAAAGGCCGCGGGTTCTTCTTTAATCGGAGCGCCTCGTATGCCTTAACCCCTTTTTGTCGCGTAGCCCGCCGAATTGATTATCTCATTTATCGTCCGTCTACGACGTCAAAAAATGGCGGCAAATTTCGCTTCAGCGTTGATTCCTCAAAATTTGTGCCACTCTCCAGGCTAGACTGGAGAGTGGCATGCAGTTGGAACTGGAATGCAGTTGTGTATAAATAAAATATTAACAGAAAAAAATATTTATCCTATTTATTTTCTGAAACCAGAAGAAAATTTGATTTTTGCAAGACTATATTACAATAGTAATATAATAATGATACATTTATTGTCCTTTTAATGTTAATAAATCTTTTAGCGATAAAATATATTTAATAGAGTTTTTAAGATATAAAATGTTATGGAGAACGCATATAAATGTTAACAATCAACATTTTGGGCATAATTCTTTCTAATTCAATTTTTATATTTAGATCTCATAACTTATTTTATGTTGTATTAAGGTATGATGTAAATAGTAAATATTCTTATTGTCAAGAGAATAGTACGTATGCTTACAGTCCTTATTTAGAAAATTTACAACTATTGAGTTATTTTTATCAATAATAATTAAAATAATTATTTTTTTAAATTTAGTGCAACTGGTTTTATCACATGTCTCTATGACAGCACTTATAACCAATTTATGCTGATTTTTACTAATTAATAAATCTATGAATTTTATAGCAATTAATGTTACTTTAGAGAATGTTTTGCTATTATAGGAATATTATAACAAAGTTTAGTAATATATATATATATATATATATATATATATATATATATATATATATATACATATAGTAAAATTTAGTAATTTTATTTAATCCATTTTCTCCCTGATAATAAATTGAAGTCATAATATAATGTCTTATATACAACAGCTGCCTGATTAAGGTATTTCTATTTTCGAAATCTCTTATATCATAGGCATATAAATAATATTTATATTGCTGTAAATGTAAAGTAAGGCTAAGGCTTATGTAAATTTTACAAAATTTTAAAATATTATATCAGTTCCCAAGAATAAAACCATTATAATAATCATAATTTTAACAAAAAAACACGCAGCATGAGAAAATAATACATTCTCACACAACGGAGCAAAATAACTCGCTTCGCTCGGGCGGTAAACATACCGTCGTCGGAAAGCACTTCTTCAAAGAAGTGCACTAAAAATTGAATGACAAACTTACAAAATTAAACAATGTCAAGTTTTTCGCCTTGTCTTAGTCATTCTTGTATAGAACGAGCAGGTATAATGTGAGAACAGGTTAAGAACAGATCTAGGATTGGGAGGTGAGGTTTGGGGGTCGAAGCCCCCTTTTCTAAAAAGAAATAAAAATAATCAATTGAAGATTATAAGTTTCTTAATAATCTAGTCTCAAATTAAAATTTAAAAAAATTTAATAGCATAACAAATAGAATTTAAAATTAAAAAAAAATTTTAAAAATGATATAGATAATTTTTAATACTTAAAAAACATTATAAGAATTTTTATAATAAAGTTCACACAGAAGATAAATCTTATTTTATTTAAAAATCTCGAATACTTAATACAAAATGTAAAAAAAAGATCGAGACCGCAGTCGAGTGGCGCATATAAGTCTGAACATCGTAATAAATGCCAAATGTTAAGCAGGCACGGAAAACTGAGAATTCTACTTGACTACACGGTGTCGTTCAATCACTTTTTCTGCCAAGGGAAGAAAAGTAAAATTCTGCTTTCTGATCAGTCGGGAAGGGGTCAAAAACATTTTTCCTCCGTAGGGAGAATAAGTAGTATTTTGCTCCCTCTAGACAGCTGCAGAAAATCGTATTTTGCGCCCCGCGTGCGGGAATAGAACATTTCTGATCTTTTTACGAACCTCGTTACAACCCTCGGCCTCGCCTCGGGCCGCAAACCTCTCGTTTCGTAAATAAAGCCTTTTCACACTAGGTAAGGACCGTATTTTTCCTCATTCTAAACTGCAAATCGCACCTTCGTCGCTCGATTCCGGTTCTCATGAGGAAATAAAGCCCTTCCGTGCCCGGTAAGAAAAATGTACTATTTCCTCCCTACTCCTCACTGTACATGCCCGAACATACAAAAACCGAAATGTACGCGTTCGCCTCGCCGTTGCCTCGCGGCGAGCGTGCGAGGCGCCTACGGAACCCGACGAACTTCAAACGAAATTCGTCCAACTTATCGTACCGCAACAGCGACGCGGCCGGAAAATGCTATGCGCAGAACAGTCGTATCCCGTGTTACGGCAGCGACATCGGGCACGACGTCGTCGCGCGCTCTCGTTATAACGCACGCCTCGTAGTTACATATAATTTAAACTTTTTAATCTCCGCGCGCATAAACGTCTGGATAATAACGCGGGCGCTTCTCGGGCGTCTTGCGCCGCCCGTGCGGGATATCGCTTTGTGGTGCAGCGGTCCGTATGATTGCCGAAGTTCGGCCACTGTGAGGGGGGGGGGGTGAACAGCGAGCTACCGGTGCTCTAGACGTTTCGTCGGACGGCACAGCAGACTCGCTTCAGCGGACAAAGCCAAAGCTAAATGCGTTTGTATTCGCCGAGGAGTAACGCGATCCGCCCACCTCTTTCTCTCTCTCTCTCTCTCTCTCTGTACCTTTCGCTGTTGATGCTGCCCCCGCTATGCTTTGCTTACTCTATCTATCTCGCTCTCTCTCTCTCTCTCTCTCTCTCTCTCTCTTTCATTCACCCCGAATCTCCGAGCCCTTGATGAACTTCCTCCGCAGGTGTTTTTCTTAAAATTGACTTGAGCAGTTGATATATACCACGGCACGCGCCAGCGCCACGGATAAAATGAACTTTCGGCATCTGATCAAAATCTATCTAATTTATTTTATTGTTAATAATAAACATTTTACCCCATCCTGCACGTTTATGCTGTTTCTGTTCTTCGCCTTACAACTCGATATGAGAAAAAGTTTTATCATAATCTTAATATTGATCATTTGAAATGATTGCACAACTTTTCAAAAGGCAAAAGACCAAATACTTTAGCATGTATAAAAATAACTAAAGCATCCATTGACTATATGGTACTACCGTGACTGATGATATGACGAACCTTCTCACGTCCCCAATTTTACAGTTAACGACCTCGTTATAATAGATTTACAGGCATCTATCTGCTGGACCTTTGTTTGACCTGCGTCTTAGTTAAAATTCAATTCTCCGTATAACAAGCATAGTGTATATATATAAATAATTCTATTTACCTATATCTAATCTACTATCTGTACTATTATTATCATCATCAAATTTTTATTAATAAATGTTAGTAGAATAATGTTTTAGCAACACACTTGTGTGCACTTTATCATTATGTAAACCTGTATGTTTAAGTTGCTTGAAGAAAGTTACGATGGCAGACTGATGCATACGTTATATTTATCAACAGCGTGCACAAAGTAACAGAAACATTTCCCAACTTTTTGAAAATTCAACAAAAATGTTTACTGACATTTATTTGGCAATTACAATTTGTTCTAAGATAAACATATCGATTAGCTGTATACATAAGAAAATTGAATTATTTAATTCAAGAATCAAGGCCTTGCAGTTTTCAAATGCAAATTTAATTTAATTCAAATAAAATTAAATTACAAACAATAGTTTAAGTTAGATGACACAAAATAGTTTGTTCTGACAATCGTCTTAGCTGTTATAAATGTATCGTATGGTACTATTTTATCAATTGGCGTGAAACTTAGACGCGTGTTTATGTTTGAAATTTCTCAATATACATATTATTAAATATGTTTAACCAAGTGTACATCGAAAAATGGATCGATTAAGCTACATTTTCAATTCAATTTAAATCGTGGAACGAAAAAGTTTTCAATAAAAAAAAAGGCAAATTATAATAAGTATATTTGAAAATCGTGCGACAGTTTGCATCTTTAATTAATTACGATGCTTGATCGATGCAATCCGAATTCGCGCCACGCAATTGGTCGGCCAAGCGCGCGAGAAAATGGCAGAATCGCGGCATTTTCGACACGGACGGCTGTCGGAAACTCTCGCCGTATAACCGCCAGGGCTTCCGAGCCTCGGCGAGCGGCGCTCGCAATTTTTCGCCCCCGGCCGTGAGCGGCCGATGGAAAAGTTCCAGTCTGAGTGCTCCGCCTTGTTTTTCGGCTGGCGCACGCGGGCCTCCGAGAAGAAGGACGGCGGGGTGCGGATGTGAGAGGGAAAAAAAGGAGAGGGCAATTCCCGATTCGTCCTCCGTACGCTCGGGTGGCGCCGTGTCGACGCTTTTACACTTTGAAAGCTGTTTAGCGGAACATCGTATGGAAGGGGGAATACATTATACGGGCTGCGATATGTGCGATTTATTGCACGAAACGAGAACGGAACAGTTTCATTTTTGACCGAATCGGATGATTGAATTTTTATTATTTGATTTAGTAATTAATGTTATAATTATAAAATACTTATGTAAAACAATGTAATATTTCAAAGTAATTTAGGCTAATTTAATAGAAAATTTCTAACTTTTATTAATTTTTAGCTTATTAAAAGTTGAGAGTATTCTTTGTAATATTTTTCTGCTGATAAAATATCTACATGAAGCAAAATATGTTTTCTTTTATAGAAAATGCTCTAATTTTATCAAAGGAACAAGCGAAAGTTATTTCCAAGAAGCTTAGATACTTTTTAAAAGTAATTTAATTTAATTAGCTCGCTCGGATATCGTTAGTTATTATAAAGTAGAAATTTATTTATGGATTATTAAAATAATTAATGAGAGAAAGTTAATTTTTGATGAAAATATGTCAGGTTCTATGTTTGAATCGAAGTTATAAATAATATAATATTAATTTATATGGAACCACAGATAAGTAGTATTTATTTGCTAGTGTTTTATGCAATTTACAGTTGATATTTAGAACCAGTATATGATATTGGCTTATAATAGTTCAGATAAATACATGTAATGTATTAGCAATGCATCTCAATGTGCAAAATGTATCTCAATTCAATAATGAAGATTAATTTTCATTCTGAATAATCGTCAACGATTTTAAATTTAATACACTAAATATGCTAAATAGATATTGAATGATATTATGATGAAAATCAAAAATTTCTAATAGTTATAGTAGATTGAAATTTATTATTTGATGTATGATGTCAATTAAACATTCTACTTACGTTGACACAAAAATTCTTATTAGACAAAAATATTTATTAGTTTGATATACGATATACTATAATAATTATTAACTTCAACTTGTTTTATATAACTATTCGGTTTCTGTGTTACCATTATATTTTTATTTACAGTGCAGTAATAAATTTGAGAATGACTGTTTAACCGATAAAAAAAGAGTAAATATTGTAATCTTATTACATGTACTTAAAAAAATTAAATTCTTTATTAAATTGTATGAAATAAAAATTGAATAGCTGAAATAATTGTAATTCTAAGCCTATATAGAATTTTTATTCATGATTTTGCAAAGGTACAATTTATACACAATTGCAATACAATGGGGATGAAAAGTATTCTACATTGCGTTTACTTTTCGCAACTCCCTCGAGAAACTGCAGCTTTCCGAGATTCTCTAGCTGCTTTATTTATCGCGTAGAGGAAGAAGAAGAAGGTTTTTTTCTTCAAGCGAGCTCGCGAATCTCAAAGTTAATTGCATACATAATTTAATCTCTTTTATCCGAGTTAAATGTTTAAAACGGGGCGAGAGGATGTACAAATATAGCGCGGGCAAGGTGTAGGCGAAAGAGATGAAGGAGAAGGAAGGAGCTCCTTCATATATCCATCTTAGCACTAATTAAAGTAAGTTTCTCTTGGGGAAAACTCATTCCTTTCTGCGGCTGCCTTTTTTGCGGCCGCACAGCCACTGTGCCGTCGTAGACGCAGCCACCGTTGCGCCGCCGCTACTCCTGCTTCTCTTCTTCCGCCCGATGGAAAAATAAAAGGGACTGTGAGAAAGAGGAACGGAGAGAGAAAGAGAGAGAGAGAGAGAGAGAGAGAGAGAGAGAGAGGCGAGGTACAAGGCCGGATAACCAGCTTTGAAGTAAGCTCGCCAATTTAGACGCTAAAGAAAACTGTTTTTCCGTTTTCTTCCCGGGCGGGGGCCAAGTTACAATTACTTTGCGAGATAAAGTTTGCCTTCGTTATGGTCCGAGGAAGGTGGAAAGGGGGAAGGGGAGGAGAGCTCGCCGCGGCTGCCGCTGCTCCCGACTTCCCGGCTCCTTCTTTGTATTATGCAAAGTAAAACGCTGCGACCTCTATAGAGTTTATTTTTTCTTGGTACAGCCGCCCGCCGCCCGCCGCGCACTTCTTATTCCCTCGATTTTCTAAGGATTGTCGGCGCTCTCGTGCTTTTTAAACGAATTTTAGTAATGCAATTTCATTTTAATTAAATTTAAGCTACGGCGCGTTATAAATGTTTCATTCGAAAATTCCACCGGAACTTCTACGGTTAATTATTAATTTATTTTGTAAAATACAATACATTTGTGAGTTCATAATGAAGAACAATGTTATATATATTATTAAAAATTGCTTACAATTTGTGCTTATATTTTTAAGCCGCTTTTTTATACCTTATACGCCGATAATGCTTTGTAATTTATTCAAAAGTGAATTTAGAGTATGCTTATGTTGCACCGTAAGTATAGAGAAATCTGTAGAAACTGTTCTTATGTTTTTTTCAATAATTCATTTAGATTGAACTGCAGTGTGATCGATATCATTGTATTTTCTATGAAGCTATTGCTCAATTACAAAATTATCGAATTCATACTACTTTACAAAGAGAAGTCTACAATTTAAACTTATGATTTTATTGATGTTCATATACTTAAAAAAAATAGAAGTAGTTTAATGAGAAAAAAACTGCTTAGAACCTATAAAGATGGAGAATGTTACCTTTATTCTTTAATATGCTATGTCATAGTATTATTAACAAAAATGTATGTTGAAACAAATAAGGGCCAATTTCTTTGAATCCTCCTTGATATACAGTCAATGGTTTTATAAAAATTATAGTACTTACTACTAATAAGGAGACGTACTTGAATTATGAGAACATTGCCATATATATACAAATTTAAATTATAGTAAAATTCAAATGTTATATGTCTTCGTATTAATAGAATGTTTAATGAAACATTGCTCTCACTGTTGACAATCAAAACTGAACCAACGTTCAAAAGAAGAATTAGAAAGAGAATTCATCATAGTCCCTAGCACTGGGCAATTGCAGAATTCATAGGAAGAGAATTTCAGCATTTTTTAGTAGCAACAGCAACAGGGGTCATTTCGAATCTGAATTTGATACGAATGATAGCGCAGTTTATCAATTGATGGTTTATCGAGTGTCACCAAGTAGCAACTAATTCAGCTTAGTCTGTACTACGATCACAAGATATTTCATCCTTATAGGCATCATTCTTATTGCCGCTTTTCCTGTAAACATTAGCCTCTACCTCAATGAGTTGAAACTTACAATACCAACTGTAAACGAGAAGATTCCGTCGCTCTTAAACTTATTTTGTCAGAATAAGTAATAACTTATTTATTATTATGATTTATTTATTATTATTCTTTATTATTTATTTATTATTAACAAAAAAATAATAACATAATATTCCCGTGGATTGATGCTCGAGTATCTGACACATTTTACTGTGTCGCAAATTCCCTAACGTCTCATTGCGTCGATCTTGCGTCTTGCAATCCATCGAATTTATTTATCAACCCCAGAGGTTCCACCTTAAGTCGCACTCGCAAGCTACAATGGCTGTTGTTATATTAGCCTTGGTGATGCTCTTGGGTCCAAACCCTCAGAGCAGTTTTAGCTTCCAAGTTTTTTTTTGTCAGTATACAACTGCACCTTTCGTCATCGCATCAGTGTCGAATCTGTCAATATGGACCCATAAATGCCTTTGCGAATATACATGATTGTTGCTGATTGAAGTTTTTAGCTTCTGTCAAAGGTCTTCTTACAGAATCATAGAGCTGATGTGATTTTTCTTCATCGCTTCTTCACGTTGCGTCCTAAATGTCAATTATAATAGAAGATTACACAAATGTATCTGACATTTCATGGCCCCTGAAAAAAGTTTCTCAATCTCAAAAGAATCTAATTTAATGAAGTTTGTTCTGATGATTAGCACTTTCAATGACTTTCAGTCTTTACTACATAGGCTTCATCCAGGAGGTAAGGAAGAATCTAGGTGTTATGATAAAGATGTCATGCGTATTTAAAATATCATATAAAATATTTAAATTCCTATGTTCTACAGCACCATATGAAAACTATTTAAATTGGTAAATTCGTCTCAAATACCTTTTTTTTATAAGCTCTATACCAATGGATTTTATTTACTAACATGGCTTAGTTCCAGTTTTCGAATTTTTTTATATGTCACTGACAATGTACATCTGTTGTGTTTAATACAAATTCTGTTCAATAATCAGAATTTATAGGACTAGTTGACAAAATATCTTTACTTATTTTATGCAGTTTTAATGTATTGCTTTATTATTTTTCTAGAATTTTGCATTTCGTAGAGTAAGTCTCTTCGGTAAGTGAAGTCTTTCAATAACATTGCTTCAGATTAACAGACATATCATGCTTAAAAAGATATACCATTACGCCTAAAAAGATGTAGTCTGTATCTTATGTATGTATAAGCATATACATATGCTATGTATCCTATATTTTTCTCAATCATTAATCTATATATTTATATTTTTTCACTGTAGAAAAGTATCTGTTTAACCAAATACCTGATACTCTCCTGCATTATATGCACTTAACACTGACGGCAACATACCGCAATCTTCTGCCCATCGAATCGCAATGCAGGGCAGCTTTTCAACAACTTTTCATCGAACCCCGCGTAAGAAGCTGCTGCACGCGAATTTAGCCGTCTTCAAAATTTATCTATTTAGTGCACTTGCGTATAATATACTTATACCGTGACGTGTATATACAGGAAAGAGAGAGAAGGAGAGAGGGAGAGAGAAAGAGATAGAAATTTAGTAGGAGAGATGCAGAGCGAACAAGCGCGCCATGTGGCAAACCAAACCGCCAATTTCAATACTCTATTGTTATGATTTATTATATAGGCATCGTTGCTGCGGAGCGCCGCGCCGGTACACTTTCACCCTAGCGCCTCGGGCCAGCTCACAAAACAGAGAGAAAGAAGGCTAAACAAAGCAAGAGAAAGAGAAAGAGAGAGAGAGAGAATGAGTGAGAACGAGGGAGGAAAAAAGATCGCGATGGAGAGGGTGGGAGGGGGGTGCGGGTATCGATGCTTCCTCGCGTCTACGTATATACGCCGTATTATATATGCTGGGCCAGCATTAAACGACCAAAATACAATTTTCAGCGAATTCAATTCGATATCGCGGGTTCGAGATCAGAATATCGAAAAGATTCGATGTATCCGTGGCTAGTGTGTATATTTATCCGAGAAACAGATTTTCGCTTTTTCATTTTGTCTGAATTGAGTAGAATGACGAGACTGACCAATTTAATACGAACTTATTTCTTTTGTTGCTTTTTTCCTGCTTTCCTGTTTTTATTGTGATTTAATCAATATTAATAAGAATATGAAAAAACTAACGGGAATAATATTTAATAATGATGATAAAAGCATATTGTCGTAAATCATAATGTTTTTTAAAAATGTAATATCTAACATCTCATATTTCAGATTAAACAGGAGGAAACTTTTCATACATTTTCATGGCATATAAAATCTTATTTATCAAAACGTTCCAAAATTCCACAAATTTTAGGGGCAAGTCAAGTCCTATTTTCATATGTTTCTAAGTAGTTATAGGCAAGTTTCCTGGGGCATATTTTAAAGATTTTGTACGATGCGTTAAATCTCTGAATGTAAGATTTTTTGACATATATTTATTCAATAATTCAAGTAAACATTAAGTAATGTCTCATGTAAAAAACTTGATGGGTATTTAATTCTTTTAAAAAGGACCTTTAATGAAAAAAATGATTTTCTTGAATTCGTTCATAAAATCCTTCAAATTTTCGATAATTTTAGAAATCCTAGATTTATAAAGTGCGCAAATCATTGTATATCTCACAAGGACATAAGAAAGTATGAAATTTTTTGCCAATATGCTTTAAACTCGAAAGCGATACCGTATATGTGCCTTGAGAAATTTATCATATAGCGCGTATGTGTAGAAGTATTCAGATAGTAAATATCCATTACCAATTGTTATATTTTCTCCTAACGGGAGTCAAATTTCAATCATGTACAATTTTATTATTACATAAATTACTGTTATAATTCTAATAGTTATATAAACATTATAATCATACAGATGCTTATGTGATAATACATAATATATTTATTTTCCGGAAGAAAATGAACTGAAGTTCTTATTGTTACGCAGACAATGCGAACTTAAAGATTTTCACATATAAGAATTATAATTCGCCTCATGTATATATATATTTATACTTTACCCTTAAAATAAGATGTAAATGGAAATTGAGGAAACTGGTGACGTTCTAAAATTTTTCTCCAATGTTGGAAGTGAAAATACTGTCTACATTAATCGATTACGTTATTTTTTGTATTAAATAATATTAGCTTGAGCAGTAAGGTTGATTAAAGACTCGCAGAACACTTGTTGAAACATTCCTAAGTAGTTGAACAGTTCAGAAAATTCAAGTGAAATAGCTGAAAAACACACTTGGCTAAAATTTTACAAAAAATATTTTTTATTAAAAACATCAACAGCAGTTGTTAAACTTTAGCCAAGTGTGTTGTTCAGTTATTTCACCTGAGTTTTTCATCTAAATTGTGCTACTAGCTCGAATAGAATAAACCATAAACGTTCCTAGTTCACGGTGTGTGATTTATAAATGTAAATGTGGAACAATTTCTCGTATACTAAAAGCAATAGATTTGTTAAATAAACGGTTAATTTGGCTTTGAAATAAGTAAATTATAATAATTAATTAAGATTTAATTTAAAAATTTTACAAAATAAATTTATTTATAATTCTTATTTGACATTTAATATTGTAAAAAAAATCTGCATATTAAATTTAATGCATAATTTGATTCTAAATAACTGATACTAATAAAATACATATACATAGTAATATTTGATAAACCGTTTCTGCACTACTTTTTTATAGTGTAATCTTTAATCGAAATGAAGTTTGCTTTTACTCGACATCGAATATAATAATTTTGCAAGGAAATTTTCAAGCAATTTATGCAAAAACATTTCTCCTGGTGTATATCGCTTGAACTAACTGAAATTACAATATAATAGCCTTGAAATAACGAATTCTCCACAAAGCCCAAGCCGATATTATATATATATAATTGGATCCTCGAAGGGGACAAATTATATCGTCGACGCTGCGGCAAGTGCGACTCGTCGAGAAGGGGTTTCGACGTATCCGCGTCGTGCGTCGCCCCGGCCGCGCATCGTTTCGTCGTTTCGTGGCTTTCGGGGTGGCTCGTCAATTTGAGCGTTATAGAACCGCGGCGCGGTGCACGGCCACGCGTGCGATAAACAATAGGGCCGTACCGTATCGGCGCCGCGGCGGGGCACACTTGGCACGTAGAAAATCGCTCGCCTCCCGCCACCTCCCCGTCCCCGCCCGAAGGGGAGCCGGGACGACGGACTGGGAGGCCAAGGAGACAGGGAGCCGCCTTCCAATTACGGACTGGGCGACCGCCTATATATATATATATATATATATATATATATATATATATATATATATATGTATTAAAGCGCGGGGGGTCCGACGCGGCGCGATTGTTACGCGCCATTGTCCCGCGCGCGTGATTGCAGTCATTGTTTTTTTTTCTTCCTTCTCCGCGTGCATCCACCCGCCGCAGCCGCCGCCTTCATCGTCCTCGTCGTAGTCGTCGCTGCTGCTGCTGGCCGGCGTTATACTGCGGCGACTCCGAGCGCGCGTCTCGGTATACGATATACCGTCGAAGACGCGGACGTCGCGTGTATATCGCCTGATCGCGACTTCTCGTATATATATATATACATACATACATGTATGCAAGTGACTGGTTTGTTGCTCAGTGTGCAGTCGAGGGCACTTCAGATCATGGACGGACTACGTTATTAAACTTCGAGAGATTCGTTAGCTTAATTTGGAAGCACGTTGCCGTTGTTATTCACTGGTCCTGGAAATGCATGGTAATAAAAAGTTGTGTGTGTGTGTGTGTGCAATAAATAAGATGATTTAATCGATAATCAAATTTTATAGATATTGGATGGAAGCCTGGTTACAATCAAAAACATTTTTGTGTCTTGAAATGGCAAGTTTAACGCTCATTCACAACTTTACTATTATCTTTGGCCAATTTGCTTACCTATGTAAAGCAAACGCTCTTTTATCTATGTTTATGATAATAAAGAACATTCAGAAAAAGGAAGAATTATTAGGCCAGTAATAGTAAATAAAACGATACCTGACTAGTGTTTTTAAACAGGTTATTTTATAGCTTATGGGCAATGATTGAACATAAAAAATGTACATTGTTTTACATTTTCAATCAAGGTGCGGTTAAAATTTTCTGATTCTATTTGTAAGCCATTAATGGGATATCAAAATACTTCATTATTTTTCATCGCGAACTTTTGTTCGTTCAAAATTTCCAAGACTTTTTCATCCTAAACATTTCTATACCAACGAATGATGGATTTGTCGAAATAATTTACCATACGAACGAAACATTGAGAAAAAATTCATTTTCATAAGCACCGATCAATTGACAGTGAGATGGATATTGTTAAAAATTATAAAAGTAAACTGCTAACGATGTCTGCTCGAGGTGTCTTGTGGAACGGTCTGCGGTTGCATATGGTTTTCCCTCAACCTCGCATATAATTCCCGTGCTGTGATTGCGCAGATGGCATGTCAGTCAAAAAAAAAAAAAAAAATTATATCCTTCCTAGTCCCAGGCTATTAATCCTATTCTATTATTTTTTTACATCTGTATTTTTTAAGTACATTGATCCTTTGTTTAGATTTTCACTACACATAATAAAGATTTTCAGTAAAATTGATAGTAAAATTTCATGTTTATTTTATAAAGAATTAAATTTTTTTAATATTATTTATCAGTATGATTATTGTTCTACATAAATATATAATAATGCATAATGAAGCAACTAAAAAGAATTTTCATACATTTATTTACAGAGCAAGTTGAAACGAAGTTGATGTACTTGATCTACAGCACTAATTTTAGATGCATTTGTCTTATAAAGCCTTACTCTATAAATTAAAATGAAATATACAGAATGAAGCGATGTAGACTGAAATTAATTGGTATAAGAATTTTTAATATATTTATACCTATACTATTTATACTTTATCTGAACTCTCATATCTCTTTGATTTTAACTATACTCTTTTCATTATTTAATAAAAAATTTACAAGTTAATAATATATATATATATATATATATATATATATATATATATATATATATTCGTAAGAATATTTAAGATATTTAAATAATATCCATATGACTCTAGTTCTTTCATTATCTTTAGCTTTTAGTGGATAACTACTACGATCTTCACAATTATGAATAAACAATTTTAGAAGTAAATCACATAATAAATGCAATGATAAAAATCAGCTCAGAACGATTTATCGAACAGCATACTAAAGAAAATACAATAAACTCATATCAGTCTGTGAATTCGTTCGCTTTTTACAGATAATAATAATACAAGAGAAAAAGAAAAAATTGCAAGACTTTATTATCTAGCACGATCCAACCTTCGCCGCTATTTCTGGCGCATTTTTATTCATCGAGACTGCAGCTGCCATTTTTATTATCGTTTCCAAAGTTCGTTATACCATTCTTCTTTCTAAATTGCGCGTCAACGGCGAGAGAGAGATAGTGAGTAAGAGTGAGGGGGGTATCGTAGTCGCGCCCGGAAAATTTCATTTTATTATATATCTATATATAGTCGCGCGTCAGAGCCGCTCCACCTTTTTTCTCCCTATTGCATATTCGTCGAAGAGAGTGGCGGGAGGGGGGAGGGGGAGATCGAGACGCCTGCGCGTCTATACACGCAGACATCGGGGCTCCATGGGATTTTTTTCAATTGCGTTTGCACGCTCGCGCGCCGAGAGATAGATATCGAGAGGGAGAGGCGAAAGGGTGGGTAAAAATAAAAGGTATATATAATATATATATATATATATATATATATATATATATATATATATGTTTCGCGACAGAGTGAATTTTCTGCGCTTTGCAATCAGTGGCGAGCGTTGAAATTTTCGGAAAAACCCAGGGGGTCGCACACGTCAAACGGGATGCGAGATTTCTCGTCTGCTACGGTCAGCTGCGCCCTGCGCGTCAAAGGCATGACATTTTTCGATATCGTCGGCCGAGCGCGAGAGGAAGCGGCGAGAGAGTAGGAGAGGGCGGTACAGGGAAAAAATTGCCCACCGAAAAATACCGCGATTGGTCGTTCGATATACATGTATATACTCGTCGTTCACAGACTTTCGAAACAGAAGATCATACACACACACACACACACACACACACACACATAAATTTTTTGAAAATAAGAAAACATGTTTATAATAATGACGTCAGAATAATCTGAAAATCGATGCACACGTTTCATGGCTAAAGTTTTTTTAGAATTCATATCTAGAAATATAAATTTACCATTTTAATAATTCTAAACTATAACCTTGAGCCATTTTCGTACGCATATTCAAGGCGTTCTTTTATTCTCGTTTGGTTCTAAAATATTAATAATAGCATGGGATCTTTTTCAACTGGATGTATAAATCATAAAATAATTTAGAACAAATAATTTTTTATTTAAATTTTTTTCTACCACTTTCAATTGTTCCGCAACTCTAAACGCAGGATGAAGTGTAATGTTTAAAATTGATCTTTTCTCATAAAAATCAGAAATATCGATGTATCGAAGTTTTAAATAAAAAAACAACATTAAAATTAAATACGAGATGATATTGAATTGATTTCTAAATTATATTTTAACAAAATTGTCATTCATATAAAAATTCCTTAACTTTCCGACTTGCAGATCCAATTAAAAAAATAATATAGTTTAAAACATTGTCATCGTATTAATAATTTACAATTCTGATTCATCCATTGCGTTGGGATGATTTTTTATATTGTAGCGAAATAGAAATTGATATCGATGCACAGAATATGGTGCAATCGTTGAAAATCCCAAAATATTCAAAATATGATTTTCAGATTTTTCCCGAATATATTTCGTATATAGAATAGAAAGTTGGTAAAATAATTTGGTCTCTCCTTTTATAGGATAAGCTGTAATTCGATTTAGAACAGACAACGAATAGTTCGTGTTGATAGACTGATGGCAACGTTAATATGATATTGTAACAGCTAATGTAAATCTTGCATCAGGGCGTTACTACTGATTTTGAAATAGTTGTAGGGGATATTTCGTATACGTGCATTATCAATATATAATATTTTTTAATACCGCTTCTCTAGAAATACACAGTTTCATCTATAACATTAGTCACGAGCAGGGCGTAGAGTCGCATAAATTGTTATAATTTATTCTGTTCTACTTGAAAGACAAATTAGTCTCTTTTTTATAAAACTAAATGAACTGAATAATAAATTGACGAATTGGATTGACATCATATTTCCTTTGATGTCTGATGGTTCTTGTTAAACTGTAGACATTTAGATATTTTATTTGAATATTCACTGGTATTAAGAAATAGACTTTTAAGATGAATTATTTTTATAATTATCTGGTCATTCTGCATAGTTTTTTAAGTAAAATTCTTAAATTGAAAATCTTTTCGAAAGTTTTAACAAATCAATAATTTACTGATAATTCAATTTTATATACTTCTGAAGTGCAAGATTTACTATTTTTTCAAAGCAGATACGAAACCTCATATGTGAATATCGTAAAAAACGGATAAAGATTTTGTCTTCAACCTGCGCACTCACCAATATATTCATAATATATACGCAAATAACTATCACGTATAAAAATTTAATTATCTAACTCGTTTAACGATTTAAATGCCACTCATCTTCACTCTCTCTCTCTCTCTCTCTCTCTCTCTCTCTCTCTCTCTCTCTCTCTCTCTCTCTCTCATATACATATAAGTGAATTTCTATGTATGTAAACCGAAGCCGCAATACGGGGTGGTGGGCGATTTTTCTTCGAAGAATTCACACCCTCGGGCGACTTCAAGATAATCTCTAAGACTGTGCATTATATTCACGCTCCGTTATTATAAAATGAAAACGTATTTACAAGTCACGGAACAGCGGCATGCATATAATAACACTTAGACAGTGTAGTTAAGCGTAAAATAGGTACATTAAACACGGAGTTCGTTACCATTACCTCCCCCCCCTCCCGATGCGGTGCGTGCGTGACCGAAGCAATTCGGTCCGAAGACCTTTTTTCCTTCTTTCTCTCTGTTTTTTTTCGCGATCGAAAGATCTATTCCTATGTATACCGTATAGCTATTCTCTCCCGCCTCTTTCTCCCTGTCTCTCTCTCTCTCTCTCTCTCTCTCTCTCTCTCTCTCTCTCTATCTCTCTGTCCTTCTCTCTCGCTTGGACTCTCCTTCTCTTCACCACGCGGTGTTTCCCTTTAGCCCCGAGGCACGGAATGGTGCATTATACGTCCTCCTGGCATAAAGATCCTTTGACAAAATCCTCCCCTGGGAAATGTTTTAGGGACCGCTATATGACCGCCAGGAAATGACGGAACCGCGTTAGGATATTGCGTTATTGCCAAGGAACACTTCGAGCCCCTCCTCGTGCGCTGTCCGCGATGAGAAGTATAGACGGCCGGCGAAAACCACGAGCCTCATGTTCGGCGGGACGCGTTGCGATTTTTCTTCTCCAATATCCATGTTTTGTCGTCAGGCATAATCTGAGGCAGTGGGTGAACAATTTTCATATTGCAGGAAAGTTACGTGCCGATAAAGTTTTAGAGAATTTCTCAATGTTAAATTAAAATTGAACGATTAAACATTAGACAATGGCAATCTGTCGGTCAAGCGGCAGAGCTTTCGGCTCAGCTAACAAGAGGAGAAGAAGATGTACTCAGTCTCTAACGATAGAATTTGTGTTTATGTAATTTCGATAAAATCACTGACAGTCACTGGACGGCGCAATGAGTTTCGAGTCTCCAGATGGAGGATTTATAAAAGAAACATACGAAAGAGCATATTTAAATATAGGATAATTCTGAGATTGATATTTAATCGAAATTATTTAAGTGTACCTAATACGTTACTTCATAAATTTCATTTTTTTGTTCATACGTTAATTCATATGTTTCATTTTTACTTCATTTTTCGGACATAAATAGCTCAGCATAAGAGAAATTCTTAGACGTAATCGAACAATGCACTCACAGTCACGTTGATTGGATTTAAGGCAAAAAAATTACATTCCGATGAAAGATACCGGCCCAGAAAATAAAAATTCATCGGTTTAACAAAAAAAACACCGATCGTGCCACCGAATACATATCAGATTACAAAAGCAAAATCTATCTTTATGTATGCGTAATCGTGAAAGGGTAAAATGATAATTATCAGATTGCGTGTTATTTATTTCAACATGACCTATTCACAATTCTTTCAAAAAAAATTAATCATCCCGTATGTAAAATACTATTGAGTCGATTGCTCAAAATTTCGAAAAATTACAAAACAATTTCAAAGGAAAAGTGTAAATTAAAGCTGTTTATACATGAAATAAATGTGTAAATGAATATTTCATGTTATTATGCATCAACTAATTATATATTTGTTTACATAATTGCGATTGTTTACTCAATACAAATAGCCATTGTGTATGAAGATATTACAATAATGTATGTGATAGATGTTATTGCTGATATGGGGGTACAAGAATATACAAAAAAAAATTTTCTTTATTTTTGAAACATAAATATTTCAATTCATATATGCTTGTTGATTTTAAATTTTTATTACATCTTATGAAGTATATTGAGAATAAAGAATACTTTGAATATTGGAGAAAACTCTGTTTACTTCAATTGACTATTTCAATTCTATTCTTATCTTGTATAATATAGTGTTCATTAAATACTGTATTCGAATAAACTTAAATTAAACAATTACTTATCATATGCAAGAAATATTTATTTGATTTTCATAGATATTATTTTGATCCAGTAATATATTTAATATAATATTCAAATATATAATATAATATTTAATAAAATATTAATTATAATATCCAATATCTGATAAATCAGTATTGGTTTATTAATTATTTATTTCAAATTAGTAAATTTTTCTCAGTGCAATAAAAGCTGGAAACTTTTTCATTTATTAACATATTTTTAATAGTAAATCTTTTTTGTAAATATAAATGTAATACTTATATTACTAATATAGTATTATACATATGATGCATGTTCATTTGGATATTATCATATTGAAAATTTGGTATTAATTGCCATAGATATTGATGGATAATTAATTAATAATGTAAACAGTCATTATTTCAACCGAATAATACTCTTTGAAAATCAAAGTATCGCTCCTTCGGGAAAGCAAAAAAATGAGAGAGAAAGAAGAAACTTTGTTTTACAGGTTAACCGGGATCGGCACTCGTCGTAGTACATTAGAGCTGTATAAATGGCAAACTCTCGACCGCAGCTGGAAATAAAGTAGCAACGGAGCGCGCGAGCAAACGCCAGCCCCCGTGCTACATAATCCCCGGGCCGTTAATTCAATTTGACCGGCGTCCGCTTTTAATGAGCCGCTTGCGCAGACGTACGCGCACGGGTGTGCACGCGTGTGCACGCGTGTCTGTGCGCGCCCCTGCGCGTCCGCCAGGGCGAACCTCCCGATGCGGTACGCGCGCGGGCGGACGCGAAGGCCAGCGCCAGCGCGTAATTTGAAATTCCACGCCGGCCCAGTGGGTGGTGCGCCACCGCCCGCTGCTCCTCCGGCGCGCCGGGCCTCCCGCCGCGGTCGGCGCGACCTGTTATAATACAGCTCTTCTCCTCGATTTATGCGCCGCGTCGCGCTGCATTAATATACGCGCGCATCGGGGTGTTCGCGCTTCCTCGCGCGCTCCGCCACCTCCCCGGCCCAGCGCCGCACGAGATCGAGCACGCGTACGCGCCCGAGATACTCTGCCTTTGCACCTTGCGCAGCCGCGAATACGGTGTGGCGTATGCGCATGTACGCGTCGCTCGGGTCCCGCGCGTCAGCGTCTTCTTCCTTTTTAGCCCGTAAATTAATGCATTGGCATGGCTGGCGAGCGAGCGCGCGCGCGGAATTGAACCTGGCCGCGGTCAATACGAGAGCGCGGTTTTGGGGTCCGACGGTGCGAGTCGCGCGCTGTGCTCACCTGCGCGTCAAGCGGAGAAAAATATTTATTGGGCCAAGCTCGGAGCTTCTGTAAGCGCGGAGGTGTGGGAAGATTAACGCGATGAGCGCAATTTGAAATGTTTATGGATTTGTATCGGGGGCCGGGGGGGGGCTGTCCAAGTCAATTTATCTTAAACCGCACTGGGATATAAAAGATAGCTTCCTGTTCTTAATATACTTATTCGAAATTTTAATTAATTATGGTCTATAGTTTATGAATATTTTGGATTCGAGCACAATTTCGTCCTAATCGCCTTTTGATTTTATTTTACATTACTTTATTTTCTATGTTATAATCAAAAGATACTTATCGAAAAATATTACATTTATAAATATCTCTTGATTACAATTAAAATCAATGGCTTTAATTTTTACGTGGCGCACCTATAAAATGCGATTCAGGGGGTTATGTATAGTTTCCAAATACTACTCGTGTTGATAAATTTTATTAATTTTTTGCATACACGTGCCAACCTAAATTGTCATATCTGAAAAATGATCATTATTTTGGGATCGTATGCGTTTTTACTATATACGAATTCACCTTTAATTTTCAATCTCACGTTCATCTTGAGGTGATATTTATATAAATAAATGTTATCTTGAAATTTCATTCCCTTCCAATAAATTCTTAATATTTGTATCTGCTCTTACATGGTAGTAATTGAAAATCCGACAATTGTTATTTGGTGTGAGATGACTGGATTTTTCAGGTGAGCTAATTTTATTGTGATTCACACAATAAAGATTTATAAAGAATGCTATTAATATTATATAAATTTTGTCGTGAAAATTTGTAAATTTCATCGATTACTCATTGATTACATTCAGTTTTATCCAATTAGGCTTCGATGATGAACTGATTTTAAAAATTTATCTTTATCATTCAACTTTATTCTAACGTCGCTTTGCAGCGTTTTCCACATTGCACGTAAAATATTCAAAAGTAGATCTTTGCGATAAATTGGGCAATACTTGTTGAATTTCAGCGATTCCCCAGCGCGACACCTCAGCAATCGGCACGAAATCCGAAAGAAGAACACCTCCTCCCTCCTCTCTCACTCTCTCTCTCTCTCTCTCTCTCTCTCTCTCTCTCTCTCTCGTGTATATACGAACTTCTTATCTCTTTCTTCTTCACGACATCTTTCACCCCCCCCCCACTTGCCGCTCTGCCCTAAAGCTAGCGAAAAAGGCCGGGACTTGAGAAGCGTGATTCGCGAAAAAGACGTCTACAGAACGGTATATATAGCGAAAGAGAGCAAACATACGCGGACACTTTATAAGGCTCGGCAGCAGGGTATACATGCAGGTAATATATATGCGAGAACGAATAGTAGCTCAATCGAGAATTAGATTTAAAATTAACTTCGAAATTCAATTATCGTAATTTTATTTGAAGCCGCGATCCCGCTGATCGTAGAAAATGTCATGCCTTATTGTATCTTTGTTACTATGCATATGTTTCAGAAGTAAAGTTCTTTGCACAAACTCAACAAACAAGTTCGTAGTGTACGTTAAATGGAAATTCGAGTAATTTAAAAGAAAATTTTCAAACGTAATGTTGCAATATTACACAAAAAGCTATTACTCAGTATTATCTTCGAGTTACCAAAGTTCAAATGATGTACGAGTTTATTCACTTACATTTAGGGATAATAATACCCTTAAGCACAATTCCAGATATAAGAATGACTAATTCCTCCCGCTGCAGGTACTCAGGGGTATCGTTACAATACATTGTTTGTAGCGATGCGAAACCCGTGCTCCATGGGAATATTGTCGCTATAACCGTTTCTCGATAAAATCGTGTGTCAAAGCCTGCGTATGCCCAAAATGTATCTTTAACATGCGGAGATGAATCCTAATAAAAACGGCCTAAATAAGACAATGTGCTCTCGGGATCGAGGCTATCGCGCAGTGTCTTCAACACACGTGCAAGTGTATATATACATATATATATATATATATATATATATATATATATATATATATATATATATATACACGTGAGGTCGCTGGAGGTCGGAAGGGGTAGTTCCAGAAATATATATAGATATATACGTATATATAGATATAGGTACGTGGATGTAACATGTACGCGCGAGTCGATCGCATGCGCAGCCAGATTCGCGCAAAGGAGGGCTGTAAACCCCGCCTAGGGCTATTTTCTCTCTTTCTCCCCGCGTCCTTCCTCTCCACCCTCCGTCCCACTCGACCGTTTCTCCCCCCTCCCTCTCTGTTTCATTTTTCTCTTCGTTGTCTCTCCCACTGTATGTATATGTATAGGAGCTCTTCTCTTTGTCGCTTTCCTTCTATCTACGTTGTTTATCCTCGCTCTCTCGCGCTCTTTCGCGCTCCTCCTTTTATACAGACAAAGAGAACATGTATATCTGCCGCTCAACTATACCTCCCCTCTGTCTCTCCGCCTGTCTCATTCTCTCTCTCTCTCTCTATCTCTCCTGTCTTTTTCGAAATACATTACAGTTTTCCGCTCCTTTATGTCGCGCCATTTTAATTAAACTTGTAATCAGAATTAGTTCTTTTTTTCTTTGTTGGTTGGACACAACGACGCGACGTCACGGTTACATTTGAAAAACGAGCTCAACGTAAAGTTTTGCCGTTTCAGTAGTTTCTGCGTAATAAGAAAGTAATTAAAAATAAACACTAACCGTTATTAATGTAAGGTTAATTTAATACACCCGTGTTCCTTGCTACAGTAAAAAAATCATATTCAATTTCTAACATGCAGCTGTAAAATTCAGGACGTGTATCGAAAAAATCCGTTGTTTAAAAATTCCGTAGTTAACAGAGAATACAATTTAGAAGTCTGGAGATTCAATATATATATATATATATAGTACTGTTGTAAAGTGTTGTAAATTATACGGTCTGAATATTCTCACACCTTATCGTTGATTTACGGTTATGGTGAATATGACTGAAAATAGAGTAGTAGTGCAATTTTTGCTGCAGAGATTAATTCAGATTCTCTTGAGTCTTTGATCTTACGGAGCACGTCACCTTCAAGTATCATACCATTTTGATTTTATATTATAATGATAATATATTTTTTGTTCGACAAAAATTAATAGGCATTTTAAAAAAGCACGTTTCGTAGATTATCTCGTTTTCGAAGTAGAAAATAAAAAAACAGACTGTAATTATAGTTTTATGTTAAAATTTAGATGGTAATTGACGATATATAAAAAAAATTACTCGACAGATCTTTTTTGTCTCGCATAAAATGTCAGTACTGCAATATAAATAAATAAATAAATAAATAAATAAAATAAAATAAATAAATCGTATAATATATACATGTATATTATTGCCTCTCATATATAGGAGAATAAAATATGCCGTACGGCCTACCCTTCAATTTCTTATGTAGAATTTTAATGCCGATTTATTCATTATATTTTTTCACGCAACTTTTCCCCCGTTTCATTCGCGCATTTTTCTCATTTCTTACTCCCTCGAATTTTGTTAAATATATAGATGGCTCCTTCCCCACATTTATCTTCCTCTTCTAAGCTCTTGCCCTCCCACTTTCTCACTCTCTCTTTCTCTCTCTCTCTCTCTTTCCTGTCACTCCGCCCATCTACACTTTTTACCGCTTCCCTTTTTTAGGGGTTCATAAGGACGATGAGGGGTAACGCGCGCCCTGCGCATATAACTTTCACCCCGATGGACCATATATAGGTGTGGCACCCCTCTCGTGTATATATACTTATATACGTGCTCCAACCAGGGTTCATGGACTGCCTAGCTGGGTTCTCTCTCACTCTCTCTCTCTCTCTCTCTCTCTCTCTCTCTCTCTCTTTCGATTTCGTGCCCGCTTCAACGTCGATGGCGACGAGAGGCGCACTGAGCCACGCATGTAACGTTATTGGCATTGTTTGAAGAGCGGGAAATCCAGCGACCGCTGGCGCGTTGCGGTTCCCCGAAAACAAGCCGCCCGCGCTGCAAAGCGCGCTCGCGAAATGACAAGCTGCATCTATAGTCTATCTCGTATGGGCGCACGCATGTGTTTGGATTGGGCGTCCACGGCCTTCGTGTTTGGCAATTACCCGCTAACGAGATACCGATGGAACGATTTTTTTTTTTTTTTTTTATTCTTTCGACGCTCTGAATTAGGTTAATTTAGAATGTATGCGGGAAGGGGCTGATTAGCGGACATTTTCGAGAGCACTATAATTTCCACTAACTGGCTGTGATTTTCGATTTTAATGTTCCTGGCGGCAGAAAAATTACTTGGATATGATAACGCGACGGATTTGATTAAGATAGATGATTAACGTGGTTTAATTAGTTTATTAAACTAATTCGTCGTGAATGATCGAACAGGAAGTTACTGTCGTCTACATTATTTTTCAAATAGTCGAGCTAGTCGTAGTAGTCAAGTCAATAAAGTCATCGTGTAATTCGATACCGCCATACGCTTTTTATATGTAGGATCACGTAAAGTTACTGGGTTATATCAACGAAGAAATTGAAAATCATTTATAAACGAGTTATGGAAAATTAAGATTAAACGAGATTGGCCGTTGCGTTGAGAACGCTTATTCGAATGATGTTCTATTATTATGAAATGTATTTTATATCGATCAATAAAATTCCTTATAATCTCATAATTTTGCGTTAATAATGAAATTATGATTTAAAAGTAATTATACATACTAGAAAAACATAAAAATACACTATTTTTGTAATCACACTAGCATATTACTTATTATTCTTGTGAATTGTATGATACTAAATTCTAATTTTATTAAAATAATTTCAGAGTAAGTTGGAATTATTCTATTTTTTAATTTGAACGATTAATAATATTTCAGCCTCTATCAAATGAGCTTTACGTATCATACATTAAGTAAGGTACATTGTAAATTTTTTATTCTGGATGTTTAACTATTTAAATTTAATTACCTTATCACTAGTACATTTTTCAAAAATTATTAACGTAATTTCATTCGGTCAATATTATAAATGGAGCAATTATCGCTGACTAGTAAAGAAACAACGACTGTTTGCATCCTGCAAGGAATAAAAATCTGGAGTTTGCAAAAACAAAAGTTATCATCACGGTATATAAGAAAAGAACAGCCGAAACAAACGACGGTATATGATACAGTTTTGTTCGTCTTCACTTTCTCAGTGCAATATATTTCTTCGCATTAAGAAAGAACGGTTGCTTATTTGTCACCGACTAATTGAATACACCGCTCGTACATGCAACAAAAAAAAAGATAATAAACAAATAAATGTATAACCCACGAGCGACTCGTCGCTTTCATTACAGCCTGGGCGATGCCAATAAAGTTACAATTACGCGATAGGTATACGCGCAAGTATAGAACTGAAATAACGATCCCGCAATTACATACAAAGTTAACGAACCCGACTGTACCCCACCCCAAACCCCCTTTTTCTTCGCGATCGTCATCAACCAGCGATTTTTAGCCCAGCGCGTACATGTCTGCATACGCGCAGGCGATCGCATAGCGATACTCTCGAAAGAATCCTGGGCATGCGTGTCGGTATGCGACGTCGTCGCAGAACGAGGAAGAGGAGAAGGAGGATGAGGATGAGGAGGAGCCGCAGCAAAAGTAGCAGCAGCAGCAGCAGCCTGCCTCTGCCCCCTCCCCCTTCCTCGTCTCGTTTTATCCTCTTTTAGTTTCCTTCCAAATCGACGCGGCGCTTATAATTCTTGGCTTTGGCGAGGAGAGGAGGACGCGCGCTCGGCCAGCCGTTTTGAATCGTCCCCCCCCCCCCCGCCACGAGACGCACGTCGTCGTCTTCGAGCGAAAAGAGTCGTTCGCGGGATGCATTCTCTCGCGCGCGCACGCGGTCCACGGATTCCGGAATAATGAGGGTCTTCGCGCTCGTTTCTAATGCCCTGCCTGCATAATGGGTATGAATGGGAGCGAGAGGCAGAGATCGCCCCGATGCTCCGTTAAAAAGTCGCGTGTGAATCGCGCGGGCTGCCAAAAGCATTCCCATATATGCTTCCATATATATATATATATATATATATATATATATATATATATATATATATACTGCTTTCGTGCGTTCGCGTTGATGATTCTCCGCCCTTTCGCTCACATTTGTATAACCTATGTTTCTCCCTGCTCTCGTTCGTCCTTGCAAAGTACGCGGCCTCGCTCTGGATAGCTTCATTTAACGTGTATAGAGCCTCATAAAGACCCTTGATTGTGTAACCTTTATTCAAAAGAATTATTTACTGTACATTTTTTCATTTACATATATACATAGTTATCTAAATCATGAATCCGCTCATTTTCCGTATTTGTTACATTGAAAATTCTGAAAGATATATTCTTTTCATTATAATAATATACTTTTGGCAGTGATGAAAATTTGATCTTTTTGAAAAAACTAAAAAAATATTGATGTATCGGATCGATATGGAATTATAAAAAATTTAAAGAAAATAGTGAAACATTTATTTCTGCATTCGTAATTACATAAAATGTTACTTACTGATTGAAATATCCTTTTCAATGTCATAATGAGAGGATCAACAAACTTCCATTCATGGTAAGATTGATTAAATATTTCGATATAGACTTACTTCAAAATAGTTGAATAATTCAAGATTAATTAAAAACAAAATACTCGGATCGTTCTTTCACGTATTCTTTTATTAAACAAACCTTTAGATAAATTTTGCTCATTATTTTAAAAAAAATTAGATCAAAATTAATACAGAAACTTTTTCAACTTTTTAAATTAGATAATACTTAAAAATATAAGAACCAATTGTTCAATTGTTCAATGAACAATTTCAATAAACATTGAAAAAATTAAGACTATTGAAATTTTGCGGAACTCATTCTAGTGTTATCGTACCTCTATTATAGATTAGTTACATTATCCATAGATTTATCGCTTTAAATTGAAAACAGTTGTAAACTATTTTTTCTTTGCCTGTGTATATCGCGATGTTTGTACACGCGTGCGGTCACACACGTGGTCTGCATACACACACACACAAACACACACACACACACACACACACACACACACACACACACACACACACACACACACACACACACACACACACACACACACACACACACACACACACACACACACACACACATCCCAGTGTGGAGTTTTGATGCTTTCTCCCATCTGGCGCCTCCCCAGGTTGCGGATAGGGGATGGCTCACTACAATTTGTAGAGGGCATTGAGGAAATAAAATACTCAGGGCGGACAAAAAAAGCTAATAGGAAGGGCCTCCCGAACTTAAGGCCAATTATGACTAATGTTTGGTATAAACAAGGATATACCCCAGGGAGTAACTCCGGCAAGACCGGTCAATCTCCTCACCGATTCCGATAGAGTGCAAGCCTCTATGGTCGGTGGTAGCCCCTCGGATTCTGGGGAGGGCAAATCAAACATAATCATAGATAGTACACTGGGTACTAAAGGAGATGTCATGATGGATCGAGAAACGACGGATCGAGAAATCTCCATCACTCGTAAAAACAATCACCTGGAGCGACTTGGTGAGAAGATCAGCCAATTGTTGGACTTTGTTAAAGATAGGCATAACGTGCACAAGACCATTAAGGATCTTGCCCGTTCTATTAATGCCTCATATGAATGCATCAGTATGGCGGAGGATCATCTATTACAGTATCAACGTCCTGGTACACATGAAGTGGTGACTCAGACTACGCCGAGTCTACGCTCTGCCACCAAACGCAGCGCAGCAGAAGCGATGGATTCCACTCCTCAAACCATAGGTGGCAAAAGGATGAAAGAACCATCATTGGGCTTAAGGAGACCACTAGAGTCGGTTGGAGTACCTACAGGCAAGTCTCAAGCTAAAGAAAATCAATGGCAGACCATCAAGCGTAAGAAGCCCAAAGGCAAAGATAAAGAATTATCTAGTACACGCAGGCTTAATGGACGAAATAGGCCTAATTCCATTTTGATTAAGGCCAATGAAGGAGTTACATACGCGGAGGTACTGCGTCAAATAAAGAATGACCCCGAGTTATCTCACGTGAAGAATGAGGTTAACAGGATACGCAGAAATACAAGCGGTGCCCTTATACTTCAGTTGGAACGGACAGCCAAAGATGCACATGAGTTGCCACGCATTGTCGAAACTAAGGTTAGCCATAGCGCATCCACTTCGGTCCTGACTAATCTCATTACATTGGAGATTAAAGATATAGATGAGGTCACTTCAAAGGATGAAGTATTAGAGGCTCTGAGAACACACCTCGAGCTAAAGGAGACTAACCTACTAATTGCTCGTTCCTTGCGGCAAGCTTATGGGGATTCTCAGACGGCGGTGGTGTCTGTACCATATAGCCACGCAGCTGAGTTACTACGTACAGGGCATGTTCGAATCGGATGGGTCAGCTGCAGAGTTCGAAAAAAAACAGAAATAAAGCGCTGATTCAGGTGTTGACAGATTGGCCATTTAGCGTCCGTGAGCTCGGGCCCTGACAGAACTAAACTTTGCAGGCACTGCGGTGAAACAGACCATCTATCCAAGCTGTGTGTAAACAAGCCCTGCTGTTTACTCTGTAAATGTGAAGGAAAAAAGGAGATTAACCATCCAGCATACAGCTATAAGTGCCCGATTATCGTGGAGTTTTTAAACAGACATAAAACATGAGAATACTCCAACTGAATACTAACCATTGCGTAGCAGCTCATGACCTGCTGAAACAGACAATAAAGGAGCTAAGAATAGACATTGCTGTAATCTCCGAACCATATTGTGACAGGGTCAGACCACAGCGCTGGATAAGTGACACAAGCAATAGAGCTGCCCTCTGGATTGGTCAAAATAGGCAGGTACTAAAGCAGTCGAGTCATCGGAGCGACTTGATATCCTGGGCTAAAATACAAGAAATATACGTCTTTAGTGTATATGCTCCTCCAAGCTTGATGAACAAGCAGTTTGAAATCCTCGTAGCTAAATTAGTTGATGAAGCCATGGACAAGAAACCATTATTAATCGGTGGCGATTTTAACGCGTGGTCCACAGCCTGGGGAAGCGCTTCAACAAATAACAGAGGTAGTATGCTGCTTGATGGCCTTAATTCTCTTCGACTCCACGTGGTTAATAAGGGATTTGAATCCACTTTCATTAGGGGTGATAAACAATCAGTCATTGATGTAACATTCGCCAGTGATGACTTGATTCAGCGGATCCTTAATTGGAGAGTAAGCGACCTTTACACTCACAGTGATCACAGGGCGATCTTGTATGAGATTGCAGAGAAGAAAGTAAAGAACAAGTGCAATGAGTGGATGCCCACACGGAAATGGAACATCAGATCGCTAGACTTTGAAGTTTTCGCCACTATAATATCAGAAGAGCGTTTAGAATATGGTGCACCAGGCCATCTGGCAAATGCACTCATGAAGCATATCTCTGAAGCATGTGATACATCGATGACTACGGCTAAGAGCGAATTTAAACATCGTCAATCTGTCTACTGGTGGACAAATGAAATTGCAGAATTGCGCAAACAATGTCATCGCGCACGTAGACTTGCCCAAAGAGCCCGCACCCATCGTGATACGTTTAATAGTTTCTTTGAAGAAGCACAAAGAGCGCTTGTCAAGGCCATTAAGGCAAGCAAGCGTCGATGCTGGCTTGAACTGTGTGCAGAGGCCAACAATGACTTATGGGGACGACCATACAAAACAGTCATGGCATGATTGAGTAGGGCACCAATACAACCCACTAGCACGGTATTGATTGATAAGATTGTTTCCGCTCTCTTTCCCAATGACACCCATGGGACTGTACTGCGCACGCAACACTCGGACGATATACCTCCTATAACAGAAATGGAGCTACATAATGCTTACGCTAAGACTAGAGACAATGCTGTCCCTAGCCCTGATGGTATCCCTAATGCGGCAGTTAAGTTGGCGATACAGAAGAATCCAGCTATATTTCTAAAAGTATATAATGCTTGTCTTCTTGAGGGTATTTTTCCTGATTGCTGGAAAACTCAAAGCTTACCTAAGGGCAATAAGCCACTTGATGATCCTTCATCATACAGGCCATTGTATATGCTCGACACGGTAGGTAAAATATTTGAAAAAATAATATGTAGCCGACTGGAAGCATTCACTGAAGGATTGCACGGCTTATCCTCACGCCAATTTGGATTTCGGAAATCAAAATCAACAGTCGATGCCATTAAACTGGTAGTGTGTACCGCAAGAAATGCAATCAGTGGTAAGAGATAGAAAGGTGGCACTAAACAGTATTGTGCCATTGTCGCTCTAGATGTTAAGAATGCCTTTAATTCAGCGCGCTGGTCTTCTATTACGAGTTTTCTTAAAGAGTTCGGTGTACCTGGTTATTTACAGAATGTCGTGGCCAGCTACTTTGAGAATAGGATAATATTATACCGAACGGATGAAGGCATTGTATCGTATAAGGTTACTGCGGGAGTCCCCCAGGGCTTAGTTATGGGACCTATATTGTGGAATATTATGTATGATGGCGTGTTGAGGATTCCACAACCGCCTGGTTCAATAACAGTAGGGTACGCCGACGATATCGCTCTAGTAGTGACGGCTAAGACCCTTGATGAACTTACTAAAAATGCCAATGAGGCAATCAGCAATATTAGTAGATGGATTAAGACGGCTGGTCCACTATCTAGAAGAAGTTCTTGTCAGCAGTCGTAAGAAGGTAGATAGTATTACTCTTAAAGTTGGAAGCTGCCGCATTAGTTCTGCGCCATCTTTACGATACTTGGGTGTCCAGCTTGATGCCACTTTAAACTTCAAAGAACATCTAAAGATATCTGGCGAAAAAGCGCAACGAGTTTCAGCTGCCTTGTGTCGGCTCATGCCTAACATTGGTGGCCCACGTCCACCCCAGAGGAAACTATTAGCTTATGTTGTGAATTCTGTCAGCATGTATGCAGCACCAATCTGGCATCATGCATGCGGAATTAAATCTTATTGTGAGTTGGCCATTGCGACCCGTCGTCGCTCCTGTATACGTATTATTAGTGGTTACAGGACTGTATCCACCGACGCTGCTGAGGTACTTGCCGGAATTCTTCCTTTCGATTTAGCTGCAGATGAACTGGCTAGGCTGCATAACATATGTAAGGCCGCAGTGGATTCTCTACAAGGTGCTAAAAACGTGGAACGTCATCGTTCTATAGAAATATGGCAAAAACGATGGACCGATTCTAGCAAAGGCCGATGGATTTGTCGTATCCTTCCACACATACACAGATGGATCAACAGGAAGCACGGGGAATTAGATTTCCACCTAACTCAGTTGCTGACTGGACATGGTTGTTTTAGGTCCTATTTCCACCGCTTTCACCTGGATAATAATGATCTCTGCCCCATCTGTCCGACTTTGGTCGAGGATGCCGAGCATATATTAGTGAGCTGCCCTCGTTTTAGAACACAACGGGAGCACTTGATAAACATCATCAATAAGCCAATAAGACCAGAGAGCATCCTATCAATAATGCTGGAATCTTCTGAAAACTGGAAGGCAGTTTTAAAAAAAAAAAAAAAAAAAAAAAAATTATTTCGGATTTTTATCCATAATTTTCCAAAGCATATACACTATTTGTGTCATAAAGAATCGTTTCCCGCCGGAATTTTTGACCAAAAAGCAGTTTTTAATATAGAACTGTGTGTATTACTATAGCAAATGCTCAGAAATATTTCATTATATATAGATATATATAGTAATAGTAAATATATAGTAAAAATTTCAGCAAATTTTATAGTAAGACATTTTAAAGATGCATGCAGATAGCCGAACGTTATATATAGCTTATAAAAATCATGAGATTGAGTGCGATAGCAAGAAAGGAATTGGATGAATATGAGTATGCAGAATATTTAAATGTAAGCCACAAAGTTGGTTAGGGCTGGCATAAGATAATATATATAATGACATATTTGTTATAAATTCTGAATGTAGTGCCCTTTCAAGTTATTCTTAAAATATTTGAATCATTATTATGTGATGTGAAAAAATGTGAAGCCATGGCATATTTTGGTTATAAATTTATAAAAGAGATAAATCTGAAATAAGACTCTAGCTATCACCTACAGGAAGTTTATGTGGATCCTAAATCGAAACATACGCATTACTTTTTAATTTTAATGAAAAGCAAAAATACAACTTTTAACAAAAGTGAAATAGTTAGGCGAGTTTGATGTGTTCTTAACACAGTAAGAACTTTAAATACTTCTTCTCATGTATTTTATAAAACAATTATAGAAAACACTTTCCGAAAATTCCAAATATATTGACACAAAAAATATTCTATAATTAAATTGAAACAAAATAATATATCGTCTCTTTTATATATATATATATATATATATATATATATAGAAAAAATATAAATGAACGGCTTCTACGGGCAATCTCGTTGTTACTTTTTCGAACACTGGAATACGATGTCTGGTGTCTCTGAACGACTTCTACGTGGAGTTTCGCGTTCGAACAGTAGAATACGATATCTACATGTCTGATATAGATGGGACGACTTCTCGGAGGAATAGCGGTAGTTAAGAAAAAGAGACTTCTACTGATAGAAAATGAATAATAGCAAATTTGTAAATGTGTCTGATCGTTTGTCATTCGTTAAGTCTTATATTTATGTTATGCTGGAGAATGAGGAGAGAATAAAGTTGTGCTTATTTGGTTGAAAAGTAGTTTTATTTTTAATAACAGAAAAATAGTGGTGCGCGAAAAATTCTAAATCTCCATCAATTTGTTATTATATGGAATTATATAGTATTTTTTATAAGAAGTACAATAAAATTCTTTCCAAATCTTTTCTTTCAGATATTACGCTTTATATCTCTTCATATTAATGGTTTCTATATATTATACCACAGTTACATTGTAATAAAATTTTAAGCATTCAAGAAATTTGTACTCTATTTTCTTTTATAAGTATAACAACTATAGACTGTTATACAATCAGTTACAACTATCGACTAAAATAAAAATTCCTTATTTCCAAAATGATAAGCAATATAGTTATTAATGCCATACTTTGATTATACACAGAACTTTGCTTAGTTTATCTGACAGATTTTGTAATACCAAAATGAAGTTACAAAAACATAAGCAAGTAGGAATTTATGAACAAAATCATATTCTTGCATCGGTCACATATTTTACGTAAATAAAATCAAAGAATATAATACAAATCACATATATATATATATATATATATATATATATATATATATATATATATATATTACTCTATAAATGAAGCAGCTGTAAAATTTCAGCTTAATTAAATTCCCAGTAAGGATCAAACGGTACTTCATAATCTACTCGTCCATAGTTGCATACAAATTGTACATTTGCGCTTGAACTGGTATAAGAGCTTATAACTGCAGCACAGGAAAAATTGGCAGCAGATTCCCATAATGAGCGAGTAGTACGTAATACTGGCAATTCGCTGGAAACAATGTGCAATTAAGAATTAATCTAACAATGGGGTAATATTTGAATTAGAATAAACATATTTTTTTAGCGACATGAGATTTCAGATCCCATGCCGCTCAAAGATTTTGTCATATTTTGAATATTATACATTTTTGTAATGATTTGGAAAAGACAGGGAAATAAATTAGTCTTTGTTATCGGTTATATCATACCAGTGATGGCGATATACAAATCTTATGAGAACATAAAATAAAATAATATGAGTACCTGCTGAAGTTTGTCAAAGGATCTTCATTGTACCAACGCTGAATAATGCTGTCGAAGGAAGGGTCAAATATACCATTTATAAGCTTGCTTTCTGCAACCCGTTGATCAACTTCAAAGCGTTCTAAAAAGATAAAATAAATAAACATTTGATAGAACTTACAAGTTATAATGAAATAATATCTGTAAATATCATATTTAGCCTAAGTCATTTTGTAACTAATCGATAGTATCTACTATAGTATAAGTCAATATGAGTAACAAAGATTGTAGTTCATTTTCTTACCCACGTTTCTACATTGATCAATTCTATTTTCACACTGATTGGCCCACCTCTGAGCAATAGCATTAAGCTCATGGTCCCAGTATAATAAAGGTTTCTAGAGATATTTGTAATTGTCAAGTAAGAGATAGTAAATAAGATTTCATGTTTAAGAAATAGTCATATTCTGGAAGAAATTAAATGATTTTCAATTCGAGTTAAATAAGTCGATCTAAGCAGTAAAAAAAGTACTAGTCGTGCAAACATAAAATTTCAGAAAGAAGTTAGAATCTATAATATGAATTATAATGTTGAGAATTATTACATCATTTGGCACGGATGAACTATCTCCAAGATATCGTTGTCTTTCAGATCTGGCCAATAGCTTCAATCTCCAATGTTCCTCGAAAATTACATCCAGTTCACGAAGACGCAGATCAGTTACGGGATTCGCTCCACATTTTGTGCTGAACCCAGAATGCTATAACATATAATCTGTCATATTAAAACTTCTTTTCAAAATTTTGTAAAAACTTTTTGTAAGTACTAATTGAAATGTCCTATCTGCTTTGGTCCATCGGACAAAAGCTTTTTCACTTGCCTATTTTCTCTTAATGTAATGGTAAAAGTGACGAACTTACTGGATATCTACACATTGTGTGACTTTCACCGCGGCACCTCGATAATTCACAGTAATCAGTCTCTGTAAATACAGCTGGAATAGCCAAAAGTATGAGCGCCAATTGAATTTCTTTTCTCATTTTGAGAAAATTATAGAAACGTACGTATTTCACAATAGTAATTGAAAGCTGAAATATAATAGAGACTAACATAAATTATAAAATTAATTGAAAAATTCTTTATAAATTATCATTGATCATTTTATGTAGAATTTATATGTATATAATGCAATCACGGCTTTTTTAGATGAAACATTTACTTAAAACTTCAAAGCGTAACAAAACTGGTGTTTTTGACTAGGATGATGCTAGTTTTGTAACTAACAAGTTGAGAAGTTTAGTAATATTTTAATTTTATATATATGAAGTTTGTGAAGAAGTATATATTATAAATATTATATTTTACATGCTATAACAGCAATTCAAGCTTACAATTTAAGCAAGTATGGTTAAAGAAGTATATGTATGAAAAATATGTATGCAAAATATAATTATTCTAATATATATCTTGATGAAAAAAGGTATTGTAAATTTTACCATATGGATGTTCTAGAAAATTAATTTCTCGCGTACTAAAAATCAAATTAACACTTTTCTATTATTAACTAGCTCGCATACTATTCTTTCTAATTATTAACTAGCGTCGCACGGACTTGGAGTAGGGTAGAATGAATAATGTATAATTAAAGTAATTTAAAAAAGATCTACTAAAATTATGAGAATGTTAAAATATGTTTCTTTAGGAAGTGTTAACCTACGTTACAGTTTTTTTAATTATTCTATATCTTTTTGGATAAGGAATCCGACACTGTGTAGTATTTCTTGACTGAGAAGAGAGAAGTCGTGATAACAAGATAAATATAGGTTCTCCCCATTGTCTGATCATATTGTTTTTTTAGGTTAAACAAACGCCTATAATATTTAATACGCATGTGTATGCTAAATTAAACAAGAATAATTATGGATAATGATTCACAACCTCGTACCGATTAGTCTCAAAATTCAGTATATATAAAACATGATATAAATATGCAAAATTGACACTTCTATTTCAAGTGTCTATTTTTCATATTTATATCATATTTGAACATGTTTCATCAAGTGTTTAGCGAAGATTCTGTTAATCGTATATATAAAACATCATATTCGTAACATCAAAAATATCCTTAATCTACAATTTAGCTGAAATTATTCTGTGACTTTCCTTGAACAATATTTACTCTCTATGAAATCGTAAGTTTTCGTCGTTTTTTAGCAATTAGTGCTCAGTATTGTATATGAAGTCCGTGAGCGCAGGGAAGGTAGTGGGAGAATGATAAGGTGTTCACGTACACATCAAAAGTACAAAACATATATTTGCTAACACTATTTATTAACGATTAAAATATGATATACAAGATACAGAGCGTGCGCGCAGGTATCGGTAGACTACGATTGCTTACAAGAATAATTGTTAATAAGTATACGCGGACTCGGTGGGACGCGGACACCAGATCGTCGGAACGCGGGCGATCTTGACGGGACGCGAGTTCGCACAAGAGTGTCGTTCCGTCTCTCAGTTCTTTCGCATGTTCCTAAATAACTGCACCTGGGCTCAAGGGTCATTTATGGCTGTCGTGCACTCTCTCAAGAATGATGGATCAGCGCGCGCGCAGCGACAGACTTTATTACGGTAGGTAATAAAAGGTCTGTCGTGACGCCGGCTGCGCACTACTTGCTTTATTGATGTTTACGGAAACGAAGATTTCTGCAAACATCTGTTGAGAGAATGCGCGCCACATCACCCCCTTACCAGTGACAGCGCTACGTGGTTAAAATAATTCTAATTGAACCCGGCTTGAAAACGTTCTGGGAACCGCACAGTTCGACCAAAACGTGTACGTAAACTATTGCCGTTTGTGCTGGTATTTCCAGGTGGCGAACCGCTGTACAATAATAGGCGCATGAGCGGCGTTGTTTAGCGGCGTGCCATCGCGATATTCGATTTCGTCTGAAATAGCATCAGAGATATCGTCGTCGTTATCTACTACGTCGCGTGCGAATTTATCAATTTCTTCGGTTACGTAGTATGCGTTTTGAGTCGATCTATTGAAACGCGAGTTTTTTTGTTATTCATATCGATAACGTAAGCTTTCTCGTCGCGTTCTAAAACTTTGTACGGTCCGTCGTACGGAGGATCGGACGGGCCACGTACAGCGTCGTGACGGACGAACACATACGGCGAGGTCGCGAGCTCTTTAAACACGAAGATATTTTTCGTGCCGTGGCGTTTAATCGGAGTAGGTTTTACCTCGTTGACGCGATTTTTGAGCTCCGTGATGAAGCTAGAAGTTACACTATCATTCGAAGCTATAAAAAATTCCGCGGGTAGACGTAAGCCTGTACCGTATACTAGCTCTGCGACTGTCGCGCCTAGATCCTCTTTCATCGCGGTCCGCATACCGAGCAAAACTATTGGTAGAACCGAAACCCATTTGTTTCCGTCGTGGCACTTAATCGCTGCCTTTAATTGCCGGTGCATTCGTTCAACCAGACCGTTTGCTTGAGGGTGGTAAGCTGTAGTACGAATACGCTTCGTTCCCAACAGCTTACACAATTCAGCGAAAAGCGCCGATTCAACTTGACGTCCTTGGTCTGTCGTGATGCGCGCGGGGACACCAAAACGCGAGATCCACGTAGACAGTAGAGTCGACGCGACGGTCGTGGCTTCCATGTCAGCCATCGGGATTACCTCGGGCCAGCGCGAAAAGCGGTCGATACACGTAAGGCAGTACCGAAAACCTTGACAATAACTCATAGTTATTAAATCAAGATGTACGTGTTCAAATCGACCGGCTAAACTTTGAAACTGGTTAATTGGCGAGGAAACGTGCCGAGTCACTTTGAAACGCTGGCACTGGATGCATGCACGCGTCCATTCTTTGCAATCTTTGTTTATCACTGGCCAAATAAAACGCGCAGTAATTAGCTGTTGCGTAGTGCGGATGCCGGGGTGGGATAAACAGTGCATTGAGTGGAATACGGCGCGACGACAAGTTACGGGGATAAAAGGCCGTACGACGTCGCTCGTCGTATCACAATATAAATACAGATTATGCTCCGGGAAATACACTTTTTTGAGACGCAGTGCGGACTGTCCAGATGCGAGAATGTCACGTAATTCGGCATCTATCTTTTGAGCGGACGCGAGAGCTTCGTGATCGACCGCTGCGGAGACTGCATCGACGCGGGACAATGCATCTGCAACATGGTTTTCTTCGCCTTTGATATGCGTAATATCCGTGGTAAACTGGTAAATATAATCAAAATGCCTGAATTGGCGCGGAGAGCAATGGTCTAGGTTTTTATTTGCGGCATAAATAATCCGTTTATGATCTGTGTAGATGGTTAACGGCCTGCCTTCGACCATGAATTTAAATCGCTTTACGGCACTGTAAATGGCGTACAGTTCGCGGTCATACGCGCTGTATTTCCGTTCTGTTGGCGTTAAGGCTTTGGTGAAAAATGAAAGAGGTTGCCAGGCGTTATCCACGCGTTGCTGCAATACACCGCCGATAGCAAAATCCGATGCATCCACGACGATGCTGATCGGCGCGCCGGATTTTGGATAAGCTAAGAGTGCGGCTTGTGCGATAGCAGTCTTCGATTTTTCGAAAGCGTCGCGAGCTTTGTCGGTCCATACGACGCGATCTTTACCTTTTTTCGAACCGCCTAACAACTCGTTCAAAGGCTGTAGAATTTTCGCAGCGCAGGGTACAAATCTACGGTAGAAATTAAACATGCCGAGATAGCGACGCAAGATTTGAATAGTTTCCGGAAGGGAGAACTTCGAAATCGCTTCTACGCGTTCGGCCATTGGCGACAAGCCGTTAGAGTTTACGGTATAACCGAGAAAAGTAATTTCGCGAACGCCAAGTACGCACTTCGCGGGGTTAATAACGACACCATAAGTCGCAAGTCGCTCGAATACAATTTTCAGATGTTTCAAATGCTCGGATTCGTCTACCGATGCGATTAAAAAATCATCTATATACGCGTATACGAAATCGAGACCGCGCGTAATTTCGTCGACGAAACGCTGACAAGTTTGCGCCGCATTGCGCAACCCGAACATCATCATCACGGGTTCGTACAGACCGAAAGGCGCGATAATTGCGGCTTTCTCGATGTCTGCGGGCGCAATCGGAATTTGGTGAAACGCACGTACGAGGTCGATCTTCGAAAATACCTGTTTTCCGTACAAATTGTGGCAAAAGTCTTCGATGTGTAGCGGTGTATACCTGTCCGGGATCGTACGGGCGTTGAGGGCTCGATAGTCTCCACATGGTTGAGGGCTGCCATTCTTTTTCGACGCCATGTGTAGAGGAGAAGCCGATGGGCTCATAGATGCCCGTAGAACTCCCTGCTCAACCATCAGGTCGAAGATTTCCTTGGCTTTCTTGCGCCTTGCGGGTGAAAGACGGCGGCTCTTGGCGTATACGGGAGGGCCCGGTGTCGTCTTGATGTGGTGTTGGACTCTGTGTTTCACAATGTCCTTCCGGAAAACGGGCGGCCGCGTTAGGCTCGGATACTCGGCGAGTAGCTTGTGGCATGGCGAATTACCCAAAACAGTTTTTATAACTGCTTTTTCTTCACCGGCTGCAATACCGCGTGAAGATAAGCCGGTGGTCTGGTCGACGAGTGACTTATTTTTCACATCGACCAATAAGCCATAATGTGACAGGAAGTCCACTCAGATAATCGCGTAAGTGATATCAGCGACGACAAACAACCACTTAAAAGATCGGCGAAGCCCGAGTTTTAACTCCAGGGGCACGTTCCCGTACGTGGCGATGCTGGAACCGTTTACGGCGAACAGTTCGTAACCGCTCCTTTTCCACTCGCCCTTCAGCCATGATCGCGGATACACGCACAAATCAGCGCCGGTGTCCACGAGAAATGATTTTCCTGAACACATATCACGCACATAAATTCGGCGGCTACTGAGACCGTCAGTGCTTGCCGCATTCACTGACGGCGAGCGTCGTTTCCCGTCCACTCGCAGTTACCGCTGCATTTGTTCGCGCGTTGTTTAAATCGGCGGTGGTAATAGCAAATGCGCTCTTTATTTCCCGTCGCCGGGGTTGCGGCGCGACTGCGCGGCCGATGCGACGCGTCACGAGTACGAGTACGGGAGCGCTCTTGCGTCAGAGCATTAACCTGGACGGTGAGATGTTGGATCTGCTCGACGAGGCAAGCTAAATCGCTCACGGCGTTGACTTGCCGGCTGGGGCTGACTTCGTATACCGTGTCGGCAAGCTTCAAAATCTTATCCAGCGCGATCTCGCTGGAGGCGGCCATAATTGACTGCAATTGCGTGGGCAG
This sequence comes from Sycobia sp. Sy_11, assembly GCA_018907035.1. Taxonomy (NCBI): domain Eukaryota; kingdom Metazoa; phylum Arthropoda; class Insecta; order Hymenoptera; family Epichrysomallidae; genus Sycobia; species Sycobia sp. Sy_11. The sequence goes on from JACCIC010000133.1 coordinate 590,687, forward strand.
CCGAGACTTCCATAATTCTATGAGGAACTCGTCTGAGGTGTTAGCCGTGGCGTGTGTTTTTAAATATCTGAAAAATTCGGATGGCTTGCGGTCACCGATCTGCTCGCCTTCCAACAATTTTCGGACACGTGCACTGTCGGATTCCGTGAATCGCTCAATCATTTTGCTCTTGAGATCCGCATATCTGTTGACTTCCGGCGGAGTCGTCAGGATGTCCTCGAGTTGGCCGATTGCTTTTTCCGTGAGGCACGACAACGTGTGACAGTATTTTACGTTGTCGTCCGTGATCTAGGCCGTAACGAATTGTGCTTCGAGCAGCGTGAACCATACCTTTATTCGTCCTTCAAGGTATGCTGGCGCACGAAAATGTCGGGGCGTCTGCACGTTTACGACGGGCGCGAGAGCGCCTGCGTTGACGTGGTCTCCCGGCATGATTTTCACTTAAACTTGATCACTCCGCACGATTTTTTTTTTCTTTACCCAGATCACGTCGGGGTCACCAATTTGAAGTCCGTGAGCGCAGGGAAGGTAGTGGGAGGATGATAAGGTATTCACGTACACATCAAAAGTACAAAACATATATTTGCTAACACTATTTATTAACGATTAAAATATGATATACAAGATACAGAGCGTGCGCGCAGGTATCGGTAGACTACGATTGCTTACAAGAATAATTGTTCATAAGTATACGCGGACTCGGTGGGACGCGGACACCAGAGTGTCCGCGTAATAAAAGTTAGTAGGTAATAAAAGGTCTGTCGTGACGCCGGCTGCGCACTACTTGCTTTATTGATGTTTACGGAAACGAAGATTTCTGCAAACATCTGTTGAGAGAATGCGCGCCATATATATTTCAGTTGAATTAATAAATTGCGAGAATAGTTGTTTATCTGTATATCAAATCCTGTTATTATTAATAATTTATTAATAATTTTCGTTTTTACTGTTTTAAGCTAATTAACTTAAAGCAAAAATTTATTTAACTGCAATTTTTTATTTCTTTAGTTGCTCTTAGGTTAAATTATTCTCCTTTGTTTAATTATGTTTATCGAAAAACAAGAATCAGACAACTCTCATTATCTGTGCAAAGAATCTTTTAAAAACAGTTTAACTATTTGCAATGCTAATTGTCATGAGTACATTCGTTCATTCACGTTTTTAAACTATTATTTACATGAAAAAATGTTTTTATTTAAAATTAAGAACATTGAAATTTTGCGGATCTCATTTTAGTGTTATTATACTTCTATTATAGATTAGTTACATTATCGATACGTTTATCGCTTTAAATTGAAAACAGTTGTAAACTATTTTTTCTTTCTTTTCTATTTTTTATTTATTCGGTATCGCCAGCACAATGCTGGGTATCGATAACTAACAATTTTAAATTATGTATTAAGCACTATTATATTTTATTAGATGCAGTTTGCGCATTATATTTCAGCTTATCCTGTATATTCTACATAAGTGAATATCTCTTAGAGTTTATTATGGTTTTCTATATTTTGGTATAATGCAGCATAATTTTTTCATTTCATGGTTTCAAGTTATTTAATACATTTTTATATTAAATATTAATATTTCTCTTAAAACTTTTTAATCCAGTTTTCTAGACATCCGGTTTATATGAATCAAACAGACAATGAAGAATTAAAGGAATTTTATTTTCAATTAAGTTGTATCAAACGAATATCATTTATCCAATAACCATTAATAATGAATCAATTTATATACTTAACAAAATATATAGGTCACGTGTTTATTTAGATATTTAATTATATTTAAGTAAGTATATATATATATTTATATATATATATATATATATATATATATATATATATATATAAGGTAATTAGCAGGTATGAACCTTTAGATACTTCAATCGAGGAAGGCCCGCTATTACCTGTTAATGAGGTAATAAAGCTGCTAGGCGACTGAGAGTTTTACCGAATTCCTGCTTAAATGTGTTTGAGCTATCCGAAGTGTTGAATATTGGAGAGGGAAGAAAATAATGTGCTATCGAATAAATGTATATGAGGCAGTTCTATCTGTGCCGTGCTAGGGTAATGATGGTGTTGCTGGTGTATAAGTTCTAAATAATAGAATATAGACGGCTTTCCTTATTTGTTTTCCTATAAGTGAGTTTCTTATTTGCACTTCACCACGTATTTCCCATATATATATATATATATATATATATATATATATATATATATATATATATATGCAACAATGAGTACTATCACAGTATAAAAGCTCAATATATCTTCTATGTACATTTCTTTTATAGGCCAAGCTAAACAAATCAATCACTATTAAAGCGACATACAAATTAATGTAATGGAGATATAATAATGTACAGCCAGAAGTAAGTCTTTGTCAATAATTCGTATTATTGACGTTTATAAATAGAATTAAACTTTTCCTCGTGGAAACTTGGCGACAAAATAATCAAAAGTCGAACTGAACACTTTACAGCCTCAAGATACCTCATCATTCGCTTTATTCTCTTTCTTTGTCCTCTGCTCTCACTTCTTCTTTGTCTCACTCTATATTTCTCTCTTTACTGCCCTTTTCTCCGACTCTCTCATTAGTTCGGCGTTTCGCCCTGGGCGGCGAACTTCGCTGTGCGTGAGTTTAATTTGTGGCGAGCATGCGCGAGCGTATCAAGCATAGATGCGTTCGTGCAATGTATATATATATATATATATATATATATATATATATATATACATACACGCGTACGATCTATAATGTACACATACATATAGGGGAGGACAGGGTATACGACCGCACAAATATTCGTTTGCGCGCTGCCATATGTATGCTGTGCTTTCGCTTCAAGGCACGCGAATGCACATATTCGATCGTATGTACACACATCGACGCCCGAGCCTGTGTATATCGCGACGTTTGTACGCGCATGCGGTCACACACGTGGTCTGCATACACACACACACACACACACACACACACACACAGCGATCGCGCGAGGGAGCACTCGTACAGAGTACAGAAGGAATGAGGCGAAAAGTTGTCCCTTGCGCGTACGACGCGTGCGCCCCGATCGTTGGATAGATGCTCGAATCCGAATGCATGTCGAACAATTCGGTTGCGATCTTAAATATGGACTTATCAGGTGGCGCGGTAGCGCCACGAAGGCGAGTTTGAGAACCGCCGGCATGGCTATTTACTTCTAAATTCGGATTTCGAATTTCCATCGATAAAAAAAATTGTTTATCACTTTTTTATCCATAATTTTCCAAAGCATATACACTATTTGTGTCATAAAGAATCGTTTCCCGCCGGAATTTTTGACCAAAAAGCAGTTTTTAATATAGAACTGTGTGTATTACTATAACAAATGCTCAGAAATATTTCATTTATATATAGATATATATAGTAATAGTAAATACATAGTAAAAATTTCAGCAAATTTTATAATAAGACATTTTAAAGATGCATGCAGATAGCCGAACGTTATATATAGCTTATAAAAATCATGAGATTGAGTGCGACAGCAAGAAAGGAATTTGATAAATATGAGCATGCAGAATATTTAAATGTAAGCCACAAAGTTGGTTAGGGCTGGCATAAGATAATATATATAATGACATATTTGTTATAAATTCTGAATGTAGTGTCCTTTCAAGTTATTCTTAAAATATTTGAATCATTATTATGTGATGTGAAAAAACGTGAAGCCATGGCATATTTTGGTTATAAATTTATAAAAGAGATAAATCTGAAATAAGACTCTAGCTATCACCTACAGGAAGTTTATGTGGATCCTAAATCGAAACATACGCATTACTTTTTAATGTTAATGAAAAGCCAAAATACAACTTTTAACAAAAGTGAAATAGTTAGGCGAGTTTGATGTGTTCTTAACACAGTAAGAAATTTAAATACTTCTTCTCATGTATTTTATAAAAAAATTATATAAAACACTTTCCGAAAATTCCAAATATATTGACACAAAAAGTATTCTATAATTAAATTGAAACAAAATAATATATCGTCTCTTTTATATATATATATATATATATATATATATATATATATATATATATATATATGTATAGAAAAAATATAAATGAACGGCTTCTACGGGCAATCTCGTTGTTACTTTTTCGAACACTGGAATACGATGTCTGGTGTCTCTGAACGACTTCTACGTGGAGTTTCGCGTTCGAACAGTAGAATACGATATCCAGATGTCTGATATAGATGGGACGACTTCTCGGAGGAATAGCGGTAGTTAAGAAAAAAAGACTTCTACTGATAGAAAATAAATAATAGCAAATATGTAAATGTGTCTGATCGTTTGTCATTCGTTAAGTCTTATATTTATGTTATGCTAGAGAATGAGGAGAGAATAAAGTTGTTCTTATGTGGTTGAAAAGTAGTTTTATTTTTAATAACAGAAAAATAGTGGTGCGCGAAAAATTCTAAATCTCCATCAATTTGTTATTATATGGAATTATATAGTATTTTTTATAAGAAGTACAATAAAATTCTTTCCAGATCTTTTCTTTCAGATATTACGCTTTATATCTCTCCATATTAATGGTTTCTATATATTATACCACAGTTACATTGTAATAAAATTTTAAGCATTCAAGAAATTTCTACTCTATTTTCTTTTATAAGTATAACAACTATAGACTGTTATGCAATCAGTTACAACTATCGACTAAAACAAAAATTCCTTATTTCCAAAATGATAAACAATATAGTTATTAATGCCATACTTTGATTATACACAGAACTTTGCTTAGTTTATCTGAGAGATTTTGTAATACCAAAATGAAGTTACAAAAACATAAGCAAGTAGGAATTTATGAACAAAATCATATTCTTGCATCGGTCACATATTTTACGGAAATAAAATCAAAGAATATAATACAAATCACACACACACACACACACACATATATATATATATATATATATATATATATATATATATATATATTACTCTATAAATGAAGCAGCTTTAAAATTTCAGCTTAATTAAATTCCCAGTAAGGATCAAACGGTACTTCATAATCTACTCGTCCATAGTTGCATACAAATTGTACATTTGCGCTGGAACTGGTATAAGAGCTTATAACTGCAGCACAGGAAAAATTGGCAGCAGATTCCCATAATGAGCGAGTAGTACGTAATACTGGCAATTCACTGGAAGCAATGTGCAATTAAGAATTAATCTAACAATGGGGTAATATTTGAATTAGAATAAACATATTTTTCTAGCAACATGAGATTTCAGATCCCTGAAAGATTCTCAAAGATTTTGTCATATTTTGAATATTATACATTGTGACGTATGGAATGCGTGACTTAACTTATTAATTAATCTGAAAAAAAAGAAAGATGATTAAATCAAACACACTTAAATAAAATGACTTTATTAGAAATATAATAAACAAATTGAGTTATCAAACCAATTTGAGGTTAACACTCATATGAAGTGTTGTTGTTAGGTGCAAGACTTTTTTCCGATGATATACTAGAGATGCACGATGAAACGACACACATAATAATCACATATAATGTGCGAGTTGCGCAGCAGTGCTCGCTAATGTAGGCGGCCAGGTGGAGAGCGGAACGGAAAAAGGACTACCGGAATGTTACGAATGCAAAGAATATGCATTTCAGGCAATAAAGAAAGAAAAAAAGAGATGTATAGGAATGTCGTTACGCGTCCGGTAGATGGCCGATAGTAGTGGAGACCCTTCTACCGACTTCAAATGAATTAAGTACATTCGCACGCGAAATTTAAATGAATAATTGAAAGGGCAGATTAATTGCTCCAATCAGGAGTTATAGGAAGGAAGCGGAACCGGATTAAGACTTAAGTAGTAAAGGTGGGAACCAATACCTGTTTGATAAATTAATAAATTAGAGTGTTTAATAAATTGATTAAGATAATTGGTGCCCGCCAAGAAATAATAAATTGGCGGTATTTGAAGTAAGAGGGGATGTTAATTTTTGTAGGAGAGAGCAGTTGATTTCTGACTCTTGTCGAGAGTGAAATAAATTTTAATTACTTTTCGTTTATGATATTCTCTCTTGTTTTGTTTCTTTTTGGAATTTGAGGATTTGGTTATATCATTAAAGTATCGGTGTGGTGGGATGGATTTGAAATTATTGTGAATAAAATAAATTTATTAATAAAGGAAGTGGAAAAGGAAGTGAGAAGTGAGAGAGAGAGAGAGAGAGAGACAGAGACAGAGAGAAGAAGAGAGAGAAAGAGAGAGAGAGGAGAGAGAGAGAGAGAAGACAGAGAGAGAGAGAGAGGAGACAGAGACAGAAGACAGAGAGAGAGAGAGAGAGAGAGAGAGAGAGAGAGAGACAGAGACAGAGACAGAGACAGAGAGACCAGAGACAGAGAGACAGAGAGAGAGAGACAGAGACAGAGAGACAAAGCAGAGAGAGAGAGAGACAAAGAGAGAGAGACAGAGACAGAAACAGAGAGACAGAGAGAGAGAGAGAGAGAGAGAGAGAAAGAGATTCAGAATTGAGGAAGTGAAATCGAGGAAGTGGTATTGAGAAATAAAATTGAGGAATTATAGTGAAGATAATAGATTGAAGGAGATCCAATTAAGAGTTGAGATATATAATGATGAATATGATAGAAATTAAATAAATTTAATGTGATAAGTATCACTAGATATATATTTATTGAGGGGATGAAATTGTTAATAGTCATTACATAATTAAATAATTTTAATGGACGAATGGTAAGTTTTTTTTTATTTATTTAAATTCAAATTTTATTAAAGTATATATATAGAGTAGTGGTGATTAAATAAAAAAAAAAAAAGAAAAAAAAGAGAAATTACTTGAATGAAATTTTGGTGGAATGTAGTAGATTTCCACTCAATTTTGGAGTTAATCCTGCGACTCCAGACTCGGGAAGAATTCTTCTTTATTAAGTTAAATAGCGCAGATGGATGGTATTGGTGAATAAATAAAAAAAAAAGAAAAAGATTTGATTATACTACTTTGATTATAGTGCGGGATTGGCGTTCGTATTTGGTACGCTAAATACTGTGTGACAACATTCTTGTAATGTTTTGGAAAACACATGGAAATAAATTAGTCTTTGTCGTTTACATCATACCAGTGATGGCGATATATAAATCTTATGATAATATAAAATAAAATAATATGAGTACCTGCTAAAGTTTGTCAAAGGATCTTCATTGTACCAACGCTGAATAATGCTGTCGAAAGATGGGTCAAATATACCATTTATAAGCTTGCTTTCTGCAACCCGTTGATCAACTTCAAAGCGTTCTAAAAAGATAAAATAAATAAACATTTGATAGAACTTACAAGTTATAATGAAATAATATCTGTAAATATCATATTTAGCCTAAGTCATTTTGTAACTAATCGATAGTATCTACTATAGTATAAGTCAATATGAGTAACAAAGATTGTAGTTCATTTTCTTACCCACGTTTCTACATTGATCAATTCTATTTTCACACTGATTGGCCCACCTCTGAGCAATAGCATTAAGCTCATGGTCCCAGTATAATAAAGGTTTCTAGAGATATTTGTAATTGTCAAGTAAGAGATAGTAAATAAGATTTCATGTTTAAGAAATAGTCATATTTTGGAAGAAATTAAATGATTTTTAATTCGAGTTAAATAAGTCGATCTAAGCAGTAAAAAAAGTACTAGTGGTGCAAACATAAAATTTCAGAAAGAAGTTAGAATCTATAATATGAAGTATAATTTTGAGAATTATTACATCATTTGGCACGGATGAACTATCTCCAAGATATCGTTGTCTTTCAGATCTGGCCAATAGCTTCAATCTCCAATGTTTCTTGAAAATTACATCCAGTTCACGAAGACGCAGATCAGTTACGGGATTCGCTCCACATTTTGTGCTGAACCCAGAATGCTATAACATATAATCTGTCATATTAAAACTTCTTTTCAAAATTTTGTAAAAACTTTTTAAGTACTAATTGAAATGTCCTAACTGCTTTGGTCCATCGGACAAAAGCTTTTTCACTTGCCTATTTTCTCTTAATATAATGGTAAAAGTGACAAACTTACTGGATATCTACACATTGTGTGGCTATCACCGCGGCACCTCGATAATGCACAGTAGTCAGTCTCTGTAAATACAGCTGGAATAGCCAGAAGTATGAAGGCCAGTTGAATTTTTTTTCTCATTTTGAGAAAATTATATAAGCGTACGTGTTTCACAATAATAATTCAAAGCTGAAATATAGTAGAGACTTACATTAATTATAAAATTAATTGAAAAATTGTTTATAAATTATCATTGATCATTTTATGTAGAATTTATATGTATGTAATGCAATCACGGCTTTTTTAGTTGAAACATTTACTTAAAACTTCAAAGCGTAACAAAACTGGTGTTTTTGACTAGGATGATGCTAGTTTTGTAACTAACAAGTTGAGAAGTTTAGTAATATTTTAATTTTATATATATGAATTTTGTGAAGAAGTATATATTATAAATATTATATTTTACATGCTGTAACAGCAATTCAAGCTTACAATTTAAGCAAGTATGGTTAAAGAAGTATATGTATGAAAAATATGTATGCAAAATATAATTATTCTAATATATATCTTGATGAAAAAAGGTATTGTAAATTTTACCATATGGATGTTCTAGAAAATTAATTTCTCGCGTACTAAAAATCAAATTAACACTTTTCTATTATTAACTAGCTCGCATACTATTCTTTCTAATTATTAACTAGCGTCGCACGGACTTGGAGTAGGGTAGAATGAATAATGTATAATTAAAGTAATTTAAAAAAGATCTACTAAAATTATGAGAATGTTAAAATATGTTTCGTTAGGAAGTGTTAACCTACGTTACAGTTTTTTTAATTATTCTATATCTTTTTGGATAAGGAATCGGACACTGTGTAGTATTTCTTGACTGAGAAGAGAGAAGTCGTGATAACAAGATAAATATAGGTTCTCCCCATTGTGTGATCATATTGTTTTTTTAGGTTAAACAAACGCCTATAATATTTAATACGCATGTGTATGCTAAATTAAACAAGAATAATTATGGTAATGATTCACAACCTCGTACCGATTAGTCTCAAAATTCAATATATATAAAACATGATATAAATATGCAAAATTGACACTTCTATTTCAAGTGTCTATTTTTCATATTTATATCATATTTGAACATGTTTCACCAAGTGTTTAGCGAAGATTCTGTTAATCGTATATATAAAACATCATATTCGTAACATCAAAAATATCCTTAATCTACAATTTAGCTGAAATTATTCTGTGACATTCCTTGAACAATATTTACTCTATATGAAATCGTCGCCTCACGTTTTTTAGTAAATAGTGCTCAGTATTGTATATTTCAGTTGAATTAATAAATTGCGAGAATAGTTGTTTATCTGAATATCAAATCCTGTTATAATTAATAATTTATTAATAATTTTCGTTTTTACTGTTTTAAGCTAATTAACTTAAAGCAAAAATTTATTTAACTGCAATTTTTATTTCTTTAGTTGCTCTTAGGTTAAATTATTCTCCTTTGTTTAATTATGTTTATCGAAAAAGAAGAATCATACAACTCTCATTATCTGTACAAAGAATCTTTTAAAAACTGTTTAATTATTTACAATGATAATTGTCATGAGTACATTCGTTCATTCACGTTTTTGAACTATTATTTACATGAAAAAATGTTTTTATTTGATTGTTTTATCGCTAGATTCCTTTAATATTTCAGTCTTTAAAATAACGAATTGTTTTTTTTTTCATGTCGCGCAGTAGCGCCACGAAGGCGAGTTTGAGAACCACCGGCATGGCGCGACTGCTACACTATTTACTTCTGAATTGAAATTTCGAATTTTTAATTCATGAAAAAAATGATTTATCACTTCTTTGTCGATAATTTTCTAAAGCATATCTCCTATTTACTACCTAAGGAATCGATTCCTGACGGTATTTTTGACTAAAAAGCAGTTTTTAATATAAAACTCCGTATGTGACAACAATCAAAAATTACTTTTTCCTATACATATATATATATATATATATATATATATATATATATATATATATATATATATATAGTAATAGTATATGCACGGTAAAAATTTCAGCACTAAGACCGTGCAAACTGTAGTAAAATTTAGGGCTAAGACATGTGTATAGTATAGTAAGATAATATATAGTATAGTAAGACGCTTTAGTTTAATAATACGAGGTTCTCCACGAGCGTTCGATGAATTTTGATGGACTCACCTTCTTCTATCAAACAATTATGTTCATCGTCCCACGTTTGATATGTCTTACATATATATAAAATTATATTAATTAAAAAATTATTAAATACTGCTAAAATTATTAATTAAAATTATTAAAGACTGATAATATTTATATTGTTACATAAATGTTTTTTGAACGACTGTTGTATATAAAAAAGTAATATATCATTAATATAATTATTATACTCTGAAGAAATATATTTTTTTTTTATTTATTTATTTATAGTCGCATCCCCCTTGTTGGATATTAGTGACGCTGGTTATACAATTATGCATTTACATATTATACTTATATTACATATTATATATTATATTATATTACATATTCTACATTATATTAAAGCTATAATCAAACATGGTTTCGTAGATTTATGGCGTCTATAAATTTAATAATCTTTTTGCACTGTTCCTTTTCATTGAATAGTTCTATTAGATGATTCTTTAGGTGGAGTTTTTTCCGTTCTTTTGTAAATTTGGGACATTCAATTAGTATATGTTATATATTTAGTTGTATAAGACATCGCTCGCATAGATTTCAATTTTCTTTTTTTTAAATATGTTGATGCGTTATGTAGGTAATTTTAGGGCCGGATTAGGCGATGAAATATTCGGTTTAATATTTCTTAGATGACTTTTGTTTGAATCCGCGGTTCATATATTGTTCCACTCTTTCATAATGACTGTATTTATACTTTTTATCCGTTCTTTTTTCTTACTATCCGACGTGATGTCGTTTATTTCGATGTCATTTTCTTGACACATGATTCGTACTCTGTAGTAGAATGTTTTTTTTGCTTTATTATTATTTTTACGAATGGAATGTTTCGGATCTTTAGTACGGAGCCGATGAGCCTGATATTTTGGGGAACTTAATATATTAATGGCGTATTTCATTGTTATTTTCTTTCTTCTTAGTTGTAGTGGTATCATTTGGCTTTCGCTTAATATACGATTGATAGGGCTAGTGCGATACGCTCCTGTAACTATTCTCATACTTGTGTGAAGAATGGTATTTAGTTTGTTTAATACTGATTTACTTGCTGAACTATAGGCGCTGCTTCCGTAATCAAGTTTCGGTTGAATTATGGCCTTATATGTGTTTGTTAATACTACTTGACTTGCTCCCCAGTTTTTCGCTGCTAGTACTTTGAGAATGTTAATTTTCTGCAAACAGTGTTTTTTAATATTTTCTGTGTGTGCGTTCCAAGTCAGTTTTTTATCAAATATTAATCCCAGAATTTTTACACTGTTCATTTGTTGGTCACTTATATAAAGTTTTAATTCATTACTGAGCCTGCTTGAATTGCTGAACACAATTGCCTGGGTTTTACTTGAGGAGAATTTAAAACCGTTCTTATTTGCGTAATCGACCAGACTATTGATGCAGCCTTGTATTATTTGTTAACTGGTTAATATATTTTTTCCCTTTATGCTAAAAACAGACATGTATTCGTATTGAGTATTAAAGAATGTTATATATATATATATAACATATTTTGTGAGGATTAATAAAAATATGTTTACCCTTGTCTTATATAAATCCTATTTCGATGTCAATAAATAAGTTAAGACGCTGATAGAATCTAAAATAGAACGCAATAAATCTATGCATAATTTTTTTTTGGTTAAGGACGACTTTTGATTATAAATATATATGAAACGAACAGTGTTACTCGATAATATAATCTACTCGCGTCGATTTTTAATAAATTCAATGAAACAATTATAAAGCTTTGAGTTGTAGAATAATGTAAAATAATAACAAATCAATACTCTGAATTAAAACTTAATTAGTAGTTGAGAGTTCGAAATTGATAAACAATCTATTATTGTAAAATATCGTTAATGTGCTTCAATAATGCATTATTACATTATTTTTTGTATTTAGATATAAATTTCTATACGAATGAATAATTGGCACGATATTGTATCATAATTTAATATTTTTTTTTTATAAACAAAGATTGTTAAAAACAGAAATATAATTTACAGTTTGTCGATAAATAAAACGACAGGAAAAAAATCTATGTTGAATTTAGAATAAATGAGTATATTTAATTTAGTATAGTTAAAATTTTCATTTAGTATTGTAGTGATTAGCACAAAAGGAAATATATTTGTAAATAACAATCTAAGCGAAATTATTATATGATATTTACGAAAAATTCTACTAGGCAAAATTATGAAGAAAAGCGCAAATAGTAAATAAGGTCGAGCGTATTTCCGTAAATTCATGCCGGATAATTGTTTCCGCGAAAAAATTTTTGAGCGCTATTTATAAAACAACACATTAGCAATTACTAGAAAAATGTAATATGAATTTAGCTATAAAAATAATGTAAAGGAAGAGACAAGGAAAAAATTCATAATTATTTAAGATTAATTAAGAGTAATTTTTAAGAACGCATAATTTAATAAAAAAAAATAAAACGTAAAAGATGATCTCGCGGGCGACTCGCTCAGCGTGATTCGCTTGGCGATCACGGCTGTTTGGCCCCTAGCTCGAGGCTACTTCGTGTACCTCGAGGCTGTTTGACCCGCTGCGAGACTTGGTCTCGGGATATATGGGTCCTATCGTGTAAGGTAAGACCATTAGGTCGAGCCTAGGCCGTTTTGGCTGCGAGGAATGCAGCGAGCGATTCTTATTGTTGCTATATTTACTTGGCGAAGAAAATGTTCGCATTTAGCATTGTCCCTTTCTTTCGGGTTTACGGAAACGCTCGAACGAAAACTGCGGCGCGCCGATAAAGGGCGGAGCCTACCGGTATATAAGGATGTGCGCCAGCATCGTGCTCCTTCTTGTTTTGTTTTGTTTAGCCTAGTTATCGCTAACGTTTATAAATACAGTTGAGCTATAGAACTTATAAGTCTGTTTTTATTACGTTTACTGTAAACTATTCATACAGTTTCTGTAGTTATTGTGTGAAATAAAATAAGCAAGTGTCATACTTGCATACACACCTATTTAAATATATTTTTCTTTTTTCTGTGTTTCGAACCTCTGCTTCCTACCGAGCCCAATCCTTAATACTGTTATGTTGTGTCCGAAGATTGTGCAATCTATGGGAGGGGGAATATACTTATGTATATCGTGTGTCGCAAGTAAAAACATTTCAACACTTATACATAAACCTTAAGGGACGCCATTTTTTATTGAAACTGGCGTTGAATAATGATTGTTAACTTTCACTGTGATGCTTCTATTGTATAAAAAATTTTTGATGAAGTGATAAATGTTGCCTGTTATATTAAGCGATCTCATTATGTTGAGTATTCGTTCACGCCAGATTAAGTCGTATGCTGTTTCCATGTCCAGGCATACTGCGATTATATGTTGTTTATTGGTAAGCGCATCGCAAACATTAGATTCGAGGGTTACTAAGCAGTCGTTTGTTGAGCATTTTTCGCGGAATCCACTTTGTGAGCTGTGGATAATTCCTGCCGATTCTATGAATTTTCTCAATCTTTTATTTAGGATTTTCTCTAGGATTTTGCACAAACAACATGTTAAAAATATAGAGCGGTAGCTGTTTTTATCATGTTTGTTTTTGCCGGATTTCAATATGGGCACAACGATCACTTGTGACCAAACGTTAGGGAAAATTTGATTTTGAAATATTAGATTATAAATGTTCAATAAGGTGTATCGTGCCTCTTCAGGTAGTTGCTTTAAAAAGATATATGGTATGATATCAGGTCCAGGGCTCGAATTTTTGCTTTTTGTCAGGACTTCATTTAACTCAGTCATGGTGATATCTTCATTAATTTGATTTGAGCTATCTATTTCGCATGCTGTGCATTCTATGTCCGGTTCTTTAAAACTCTTTTTGAATGATCGGAATTCGGGTGTATAATTTTCGTCACTGGAATTCAAAGAAAATTTTTGAGCAAAAATATTGGCTATTTTAGTTTCATCGCTTATTATTGCATTATTTTCCTTAAGCAGATGAGTTTGAGAGTATTGCTTGCCCTCTATGGCTTTAATTTTCTTCCAGGCTGTACTCATTGAATTTTCTAGATTAATTGTATCTAGGAATTTAAGCCACGATTGTCTCTTGTTTTTTTTTCACTATTTGTTTAGCTATAGCTTTTAGTTCTTGAGGTTCTATTTTATTTTCGATTGTATTTTTTCTTTTAAATTTGTTTAGAGCTCTCTTTGCATTTTTTCTTATTGCAGCTTCGCATTCCTTGTTCCACCATGGATTATTGTTTCTTTGAGACTTTGTTTTTGTTTTGGGCACTGATTCTTCAGCAGCTAATAATATTATATTGATGAATTTATGTATTATGAGATTTATGTCTATGTTATTGTCATTTGCAATGAGCGAATTCACATTCTTTATTTCTTGTTGTATTTTATTTCTATATATGTTCCAGTTTGCTTGTTGGAATTTCCATCGTTTTTGATAAATTGGCGAGTTCTGATTGGGAGAGTAGAACTCTATTACTAGAGGATAGTGACCGCTACCGTATGTAAAATCTAGCGCTTTCTAATCGATGGAAGTTGCTATCTTGCTGCTGCAGATAGTTAAGTCTATTGCGCTTGTTTTACTATTGGAGCCCCAAGAGTAACTATGGCTATTAAAGTCTCCGAGTAGTAAAATAGGTGGAGGTAATTGTTTTAACAGACTTTCTAAGGATTGTTCGTCCATTTGCCAGTGATTACTTACAGATAAATATTACAAATGGTTATTCTAGTATGATTAAAATTCACTATTATAGCGACTGCTTCCACGTTTGTATTTATGTTGATTTTACAACTATATAAATTATTTTTAACTAGAATACCGACGCCTCCGCTGGCATGTAAACAGTTGGTTCTGTTTTCATTATAGCATGTGCAGTTTTGCAATCTGAGTTTTTGCTCATCTTTCAGGTTAGTCTCTTGGATACAGATTATATCAATATTATACTGCAGTATAATTTGTTGGAGGATTTCATATTGATTATTGACTCCATTTATATTCCATTGTAGTACTTTCGCCATACTAAATTATTTATTGTTTAGGATAGTTTATAGATTAATCGCTATCGCGGTGGTTTGTTGATTTTCCTTGGGAATGATTTGCAGTTTGAATACTATTTAGTAGTTTTGTATATCGTGATTTGATGGAGCTATCTCTTACATTGGGATAGACGTCTTTAAGAAATTTGACGAATAGGTCGATATCATCTATGTATTGGGTTATTATATCTAGAGGTTTTTTCGAGCTTTTAGTGTTTTCTAAAAGACTTAAATTGTATGTAATTAAGTAGCGTACCTGCAGTGTCTAGATAGGTTTTTACGCTTAATAGTTTTTTATCTAATTCGTCGGAAGTTGGTGTATCCACATTAGTTTTCGAATTCTTTTTGTCTTTATTTTTAAGTGTTTTGTTTACATCAATACTGTAATCGTCGGTTTCGGTATCAGTTTTTCCTTTTTTTATAACTTTTTCATGGTGAGTATTAGTTCCTTTGTACTTTTTTTCTTCTTCTGTATTTTCTGATTGAGATTCGGAGGAGCATATATCGGAGTGTGTTCTTTTATAATCAGTGTTATTTTTTGATAGTTGAGGATTTCTATTATCAAATGTATAGTTTTCAGACGTAGACATGTGTGACTGATTGGCAATTAAATTTGTATTACGTGGTTTGTTTATTCTGTATATGTTATACTGTCGGTCGTGTTTACTTTATAACTAGTTTCGTGCTCGAATATATAAGAATTTAGATTGAAATTTTTGCATATTTTGGCCAGATGTCCTTCTACTTTACAGTTAAAACATTTAAGTACTTCAGTGCTGGTGTATATAAAATGATTTAGGTCTTCATGATTTATTTTAAATATATCTGGAATTTTTTCTACGTCTTCAGGTTTTACGTATACTTGTCGTCTAAAGCTACATACACGTTTATAGCCCTCTTTAGCAATTGTGGCTTTCAAAATTGATACAGGAGAACCACGGTTTACTTTTAAGTTTTCTAGAATATTTTCTAAGACATAATTAGGAATAGTAGGTGAGACATATCACTCTTTTAAGTTTGGCAACTAAAGATCGGAGAGTAACATTATGTTCTCCTATAGATAATGATTTATACTTATCGGTGATCTCGGTAACCAGCTCTTTGTTTTTCAGGTACAAGTAGACTCGATTGTTAGACATTCGTTAAGCAAATAGGATGTTTTCTGGTAATACTGTATCGCCAATGGCACATGCATAATCTGTTAAGTTCAGTCCCTCCACGCAGTCCATCTATATACCTTGCTCTCTTTTAGGAAAACGATCGGTTTGGGTAATAGTTGCATAGCTAGAAGTGTTACTATCACTCGTAAAGAATGTAGGGATTTCTTGACTGTTGAATACATTTAATTTAAACGAAGTCATCATTAATAGATGATTCTTGTTCACGGTACATCAGGTATTTCTGCCGCGCGGACCGTCGAGACCTTTCACTTTCACTCAACTATATCAGCTCGTAACGTGTAAACAAGACAGAACGTAATCACGTCTTTAATTTATATGCAATAATCGATTAATTTAATTAATAATTATTATCTAACGAATTACTGAAGAATACTTGCATCTGTGAGGGGTGTTTTTATATTCTGTGTTTTTATTTTTAATATATGATTTATATATATAATTTATTGAATAATGTATTTATATTTTACATACTATCTCCTTGAATAAAAATTTTATTTTAAGTAGTCAGCATTTTTATTAAAAAAAATATATTATAAATATATTAGAAACATATAACTTTTAACAAAAGTAACATAGTTAGGCGAGTTCGATGTGCTTTAGCATAGCAAAATTTTAAATACATCTCCTCATGTATTTTATAAAAAATTTATCTAAAATATTTTTCTAAATTCAGTAATAGATTAAGACAAAATACATACAATAACGTCTTAAAACAATGGATCATTAAAACAAATGGCTAAGTACAAATTTATATGCATCTATATATAAAAGTATGTACAGTTTACACAAAAATATCTAAAACTTTAAAAAATAATAATAACAAATAGTTTTAACGAAAATGCAGCTCAATAAAGTATTATTTAAGTATAACAAGATATTATTTATTTATTTGAACAGATTATATAATATTTTTTGAAGGATTGTGGTTTAAGAGTTCAATTTTCGCCCTCAATGAAATAGGAAAACACTGTTTTTTAAAAGATTCCGAAAAATTTGGCTGATAAAATTCGGTTAATCCAACTTGGACCATTGACGAACTTCAATTGGGCTAGTAAAGTCCGGTACGTAACGATAGTCAATAATCAGATATGCCCTTATTTCTTGAGTCCACTTGAGTACGATTAGTACGATTAGGTTTTAACTTTTAAAAATTCTGTAAATTTTTGTGGCAATTTAAAGCCAAGATTCCTATTTTCAGTGAAAAAATGGTAATAAAATTTAGTTTCCAAGCTTAGAAATCGCAGCTTAAGTTTTCTTTAAATGAAGAAGAAGTTCTTTGCATGTAAGCAGCTGAGGATGTGTAACGTATATCCCCAAGTTAAATTGAGCAGTGGGGTGACAAAACACGTTTCCGTGCCTGGTGCTATAAAAATTTGTTTGAGCGATTCGAAAAAAAAGAACAAAGTCGATCGTATAATAACTGTAATAATGCAAGTGGCAATACTTTGGCGTAAATATATTAGATGCGTTCTCCTATATTGCCCTTCGCATGTATCACAAGTGTTTGCGCTTTAAAAAATAAATCTGACTAAATAAATCTTGTGAAAAGAGAACGATAAAAGTTAAACTACGTGTTCAGCGTGAGTGGGGGAAGAGAGAGGAGAGAGAGAGAGAGAGAGAGAGAGAGAGAGAGAGAGAGAGAGAGAAAGAGAGAAGGGAAGAAATAGACGTGTATCTATTTTCTGATAGAAATACAAAATCATAACATATCGTATCATATCATATCATAATCATACTAATTAATCATACTAATTTTGACATATAGATTCTATATTATCTTGGGAAGGACATAGACTATGTTTTTTATGGAAATACATTTTAGATTCATCAATAAATTAAGTTAACGGTTTTAACAGTCAGTTTCATCAGCGGTCACTAGGTGGCGTCTTCAATCACGAACATCAACTCAAAGTAGTCCGAATACCAGGCCATCTCGAACACCTCGAAACTGGCGTGGTGTGTGTGTGGGTGTGTGTGTGTGTGTGTGTGATAACATCGTCATTTCTGCATAAATAAAAAAGCATATATCAAGCGTCCGCTTAAAAAATACGCTATTCGCATATCAACATTTTGCGGTTGAACACCATATCCCGTTGCCTCAGGTCGATTTATACTGGGAGTTGTGTGTTCGGATGATCGAATGCGATGTCCAGCTGTCTCTGGACGATTTCTACGGGAAATATTGTATTTAGTTGGTAGAGAACGACGTCCAGGGATGAGGAAATTGACTTCTATGGGAAGATTCGTCTTCGGACGGTAGAATACGATACCAGGTGTTTCAAAACGACTTCTACGGGGAGTTTCGTGTACGGACGATAGAAGATGATAGCCAGGTATGATGAGATGACTTCGATGGAAAGATTCATGTTGGGGCGTTAAAATACGATGCCCACATGTTTTGCAACGACTTCTACGGGGAGTGTCTAAGAGACTTCTATGAAGATACGTATTCGATCATTCGAACACACACTGTCAGCAAAAGTCGTCTTGGGATACCTGGACATCGTATTCTACCTCCCCAACACAAAACTCTCTATAGTAGTCGTCACAAGATATGCCCTATAGTCCGAACATGATACTCTTCGCCAACGTCGTCTCCAAACATTTGAACTTTTTTTACCACTCGAACTCGAAAGTACAATTTTCCCCATAAAAGCAGTATTGAATATGCATATATATATATATATATATATATATATATATATATGTATATTAAATACAGTTGTACATTCTATATATACATACTGTATATACAGAAGCGACGATAGGTAAATTACGATCAATTATTTCTAGTAATATAGATTTATATATATAGAGTATTTTTTACTTAGATATTATTGAATTGTTTAAGAAATCGATTAAATTATTATCTCGGATGAAGCCGAGACGGGGGATGCTAGTAGAATTATAAATTTCATTTTAAAAGAAGAAATTGATACACAAATGTAAAGTTACGTTAATAGATAAAAATTCATAGAATATTAAAATAACCGTAAAACACAAATACTGTATCACAATGCAGTAAATCATTTGATAATTATCACTGACAGGTATTATGTAGAAAAATATAAAATATTATAATAACTAAGTTACAACAGTATAAAAATATATTTTAAATATACAAATATAGCAGAGCATATTCGCGCATCTATCAATCCATGAGATCAAATAAATGAATAGTATAACGCATTGTTTGTGGTAAAGATGAGGCTCGATTTCAGACGGGAATGCGTATTTGAATGGAACTAAAATAAATACTCACTTCTTTTTGATGAGCTAAAATATTAAATTTATTAAAAGCTATCTAACATAAAAAATCTCCACCCAATGAGTGGAGGAAAAAGCTGTTTTAAGATTTAATAATAAAGATTAAATTAAGAAAAACAATAATGTTACAGTTCTACCTTTAATATTAAAACAAATAATATAAAAGGCTACCGTTACTTATAGAGCTCTCCTATCATGGTAATTTAAAACTATCTTAACACAATGAGTTGAGGGCTAACGTGGAAGAAGTCGCCGCAATCCCTCCTATGTTAAGTTGCGGTCCCAATGTCTTGAGGAAATTTCAGCTTAAAATATTGATTCATAATATATTTTATATGCATTTATTGCATATTAAAATTCCCAATAAGGATCAAACGGTACTTCATAATCTACTGGTCCATAGTTGCATACCAATTGTGCTTTTATGTCTGAACTTGTAAAATAGCTTATAACTGCAGCACAGGAAAAATTAGTAGCAGATTCCCATAATGAGCGAGTAGTGCGTAATACTGGTGATTCGCTGGAAACAATGTATAATTAAGAATTAATCTAATACCCTGATAGAAGTGCATTCTATTTTTAAGGTATAAATAAGGAATTTTCAAGTGAAGATACCTAAAAACAGGGTATATATGTTCGGTAGTAAATAGGAAAATATGTAATGTTTTTTACGGTCATTCCGGCCGATTTATAGTTACGTTTTTTCAAGCTATTTTTTCGGTATTTAATACCCATAATAGTTAGTTTCGTATCAATATAATTTAGGTCATGATTAAAATTTATCTTAACACAAGTTTAAGCTAGGTATAACATATAGCTTAGCTAACAAATTAATATCGTTATTATACTTTCTTATATAAATTCAGTGACTTTAATCAATATTTTAATTAATTAATTATAAATGTTTATCAAGCTTATTTCGAAAATTTTGAAGTATCTTATAAGTACGCTCGTTCTATATATCTTATACATCTAAATACAGATACAACGCAATGACAATAGTTTACACATTCGTATGCAATATGTGTTATACATATGTAAAGTCATAATGGGACTTATATACTAACCAAGATACTGTTTTAACATTTGCGAGAGTGCCAAATCACTAGACATGCCGTATGTACACTCTCCATAAATTCAATTTACGAATTAAACTTATGAACACAACATGAATTTAATTTAAACAATTTATTTTATTTTATAAAGTTTTAAGAATATCAATTGATAATATTTATTTTATAAATAAATAGAATAGAATTTTTACTTAACAGATTAAATTAATAAATATTTCTATTGGTCTTACAGTCCAATTAAATAAATTAAAATTAATACATAATAATATCAATATATATTTATATAAATACTAACTAATACATATCAATATATAATTAATTGAAAATTATATCGATTGAAGCCGATATAAGATATCAAAGAATAAGATTTTTTAATTTAAATTTTAAATATTAGATATTATAAGGAAAACATTTCCAAAAATAATTTATTACGTATAATTTTTAAAATGTCCAAATCGAATGAAAAACAGACTTTATTATTACTTTGTAATTTGTTCAAATTGTTAGTTTCCGTATCTTATAATTTTTTTTATTAAGCAAACAATATAATGTTATAATATTATATAAATATTAATTGTTAAATCGATTGTTCATTTACTAACCAGAAATAAGATTCAAAAACCTAGTTTGTACCTAGTTTTGAACTAGTTTTTAAATCTAGTTTCTACTTTTTTCTTAATGTTATTAACAACGTTCACATTTTGCTTTCTAAAGATTTATCTTGTTGGTAGCCATGATGATTGATTCTATTTTTACTACCTAGTAAGTACTTTCCAGCCCATTAAAAATAGTTTGATTTCTACCAGGGTAACGCGATAATATTTGAATTAAAATTTACATATTTTTCTAAAATATACATATTCTTTCTCGAATATTTTGTCATATTTTGAATATGATTAATTTTTGTAAAGATTTGGAAAAGACAGGGATTCGAACAGGAGTTCTTAATTATATTCATCATAAGGAATACCATTTGGCATTTATATCTAAACAAATAAATTAGTCTTTCACTGATAGAAATGCTAAACATTTTTAAGCCATAAACAAGCTATTTCGATATGGAGAAACCTTTATAGACAAAATGGAGAAAATTTTATAGACAATGTTCACATTTTTCATTCTAAGATTTGCCTAGTTTTAAGCTGTGACAAATTGATTGTATTTTTAATACCTAGTAATTACTTTCCAACCTATTGAAAATGGTTAGGTTTCTATCAGGGTTGTTATCGGTTATATCATACCGGTGATGGCGATATAGAAAGCTTATGATAGTACATATATTATAAAATAATATGAGTACCTGCTGAAATTTGTCAAAGGATCTTCGTTATACCAACGCTCAACAATGCTTGTGAATGAAGGTTCAAATCTACCATTTATAAACTTGCTTTCTGCAACCCGTTGATCAACTTCAAAGCGTTCTAAAAGGATAAAATAAGTAGATATTTAATAGAACTTCTTTAATAGAACGTCTAATTGATTTTGTACAACGAGACGACAGCGTATACTACAGAGGCAATACGAGTAAAAGCTTATAGTTTGTTTTCTTACCTACGTTTCTACATTGATCAATTCTGTTTTCACACTGATTAGCCCACCTCTGAGCAATATTTTTAAGTTCATCGTCGAAGTATAATAAAGGCGCCTATAAAAATTGGCAAATGTTAAGTAAGATATAAGAGTCAGCCTATGCACTAAAATAAATACGAGTGGTGCAAACATAAAATTTTAGAAAGAAGTTAGAATGTATAATATGAAATATAATGTTGAGAATTATTACATCATTCGGCACTGAAGAACTGTCTCCAAAATATCGTCTCCTTTCAGACTTGGCGAGTTGCTTCAACCTCCAATGTTCATTGTAAATTTCAGCCAGTTCACGAAGGAACATAATCGTTTGGGGAATGCTTCCACATCTTTTACTGAGTCTAGAATGCTATAGTACATATAAATTATCATATTAAAACTTCTTTTCAAAATTTTGTAAAAACTCACTTGCCTGTTTTCTCTTAACATAATGGTAAAAGTAACGAACTTACTGGATATCTACACATTGTGTGACTATCTCCGCGGCACCTCGATAATTCGCAGTAATCAGTCTCTGTAAATACTGCTGGAATAGCCAAAAGTATGAACGCCAATTGAATTTTCTTTCTCATTTTGAGAAAATTATATAAGCGTACGTGTTTCACAATAATAAATGAAAGCTGAAATATAATAGAGACTTACATTAATTATAAAATTAATTGAAAAAGTATTTATAAATTAACATTGATATTTTAATGTACGTAATGTAATAACTACATTTTTAGATGAAAGATTTACTTATAACTTCAAAGTTTGACTAAATTGTTGTTTATGACTAGCGTTGTACAGACTTGGAGTACGGTCGAAAACGGTAGGTATAATCGAGTATGTCTATGATGTGATAAATACATAAATATAGGTTTTGTCCCATTCTGTGATCATATTGTTTTTTTAGGTTAAACAAACCTAGTATATTTCATTTGAATTAATAAATTGCGAGAATAGCTGTTTATCTGTATATTTCATTTGATATTTACATATTTGAAATATACCTTGTATATTTCATTTGAATTAATAAATTGCAAGAATAGTTGTTTATCTATATATCAAATCCCGTTATTATTAATAAATATTAATAGTTTTAGTTTTTTTCTTATTTCATCTTTTTTTAATTTTTACGTATGCGAAGCTTTTACAGCTACGAATATACATTTATTATTCTTATTATTAATTTACATTTTTAGTACATATTTTATGGGCATATACAATAAAGCTGTATCTCTTATATATACTAATCAGGTAAAAATATTACATTTTTCCTAAAAGGCACATATATATTCACATGCTTTAATCTTAGGTAAGTATAGATGAATTTTTTTAGGTTGTCTATCAGTTTTTTCTTTCAGTCTCATATAAGTTACATTACCATAGTACATGGTTTAAATCTTCGTCATATTCTCTACATGAACAAATAGCATTATTGATGATGTGGAATCTTACAAATGAGGCTGAATGACTATAATGATTTTACTTACATCTATTTATAATTATAGCTTAAGAATGACTTAAGCGTATATTAAAAAACCAAGCTGTTCGTTTAGTAGTATACTGTAATTTAAAGTATTCAAAACCTTTTGCTTGTCCTTTCTCTTTTATACGTTGGTGACTTTGCATATTGAAGTGCTTTCTATATTGCTGAAAGTAGTCAGTGAAGTCACTATATAGATCTATCTGAATCAGTGGTGTTGGATAGTTTTACTGTTGTGTCCGCTAATTTTTGCTTTCGTTTACGATAATGCCAATATGTTATGATATCCAGAATAATCCAATAGAGCATTTGGTATTATTGGAATGATAGATTTTATATTTCTGTTTAACTTCAAGCAGATAAGGGTTTATAGTAGGAGTATGTTTTACTGATTAAAAGGATATTAGTGCGCCTAGTGCGTCGGAAAAAATGTTATATTTTGGATAACGATTTTCGATAGTTATGTCAAGTGCTTTTGATAGTACAAAACATTCAGCTGTATATACCGACGTAGTTTTATTCATAGCCTTGCTTATACTTATATTTAAATCTGGATATATACATGCAGCTCCTATAAAATTAGAGCCATCCATTTTGCTTCCATCGGTATATATGGCTCGTACTTTTTCATTTTGGAGTAATGAAACGAGTAAAGTGTTTAGAGGCTTTCTTTTTAAAATTTTGCCAAATTCGATATTTACATGTATATTTATATTATTGTTTCGTAATCATACGACTATACGTCTGTATCTATACATTGTGTTTTTATATATGAGTTTAGGTATAGGATTGCTGTTAATTATTGATTCCGATGATACCTTGTACAAAAATGTCATATTTATGTTGAGGCGCTAGAACTGTATATTTATTTTTAAAAACTTGTCGTTTTTTTAAAAGAGTGTCGTCATTATGTTCAGATCATGACCGTTAATATTTTGGAAAAATATTTCTCTATTTAGATCTGTTTTTGTACCATTCCATAATTCATTATGCGCGTTGAAATCGCCTACTAATATAGAATGCTTATCATTATCCGAATTATTTATAAGCATGTTCCAGTTATCTTGCGTTAGTGTATTACCAGATGATATATATCATATAAAGAACTCAATCGACGGATGTGTGTTTATTATCTGTATAGAGCTCATTTCTACGCTCTGTTTGGGAATGTTTATATTCTTAATATCTAAAAACGCTATATCCTTTCTGATTATGAGTAGCATACCGCCTCCCGTCTTGTTCTGCCGGTCCTTCCGGTATGTTATAAAACCAGAAAACTGAATTTTTCTTTCTTCGTTCAAATTTTGAGTGAGCCATGATTCGACGCAAATAAATATATCAATCTTTGCAAGCAGTGCTGGTAATTCGTGAAGCCGCTTGCTTATGCTTCTTGCATTCCAATACACACATCTTAGACAATTGCTTTGTACGTTCCTCTAATTCATTGTATAATTTTATTCCATGCGCACAGACTCACTTGTGGAACTATCACTATCAGCACTAATAGATATGTTGTTTGCTAGCCGCTTAATAATTCTGTTATTCAGAATAATATAATAAATATGATAAATATGATATTTTATGTTAGCATCAGTAGTATTTGTGTGAACAATTTAAAGCATCTCAATAAGTGAAGAAATATTTGTGATATATTTAAATGCAACTTCTGGAATTTGTCGATTTCCATACGATTCACTCGGAAATACTGTAAATTTTCGTGGTTTAGTGGAAAATTTATGTATTCTTGAATGATTTGCTCTGTGGGCTTAAGTTTCGAAGCGATTCAGCTACTAAAAGATAATTTATTTTGGCTTTGTCTATTTGACCTGCATTTTCCTTATTGGTTTTAATTTGGTACGGTTGTTCGTGTTAGTGTAAATAGTGCTTGATGTTCGTCTTTTAATTCCGACAGAGGATGCATTAGTTTTTCTTCCGGATTTAAACTGTCTATCTTGTTTAATAGCTGAATGTCGTCATAAGGTTTGCTATTGCCTATTTCTTGGTCTGCAATCTGTATATTTTCTATTTCATGTTGATTATCAATATTTACATTTCGAGTATTTCCTTGTGCAAAAGTGGATTTTGGCTGCTATTGTTTACATGTGACCCTGGCCTGTTCGTATAGTGCTTTTGCTATATGCTCATCCAATTTGCACAGAAAGCATTTTAAAGTTGTCGTACGTGGATAAATAAAATATGTAACATCTTCGTAGCTGATTCTTATAAGGTAGGATAGCTTTTTATATATCATGTGACTTGACCTTAAGACTGCTGAGTGGTGCTCCTCGTTTAATATGCAAGCTTTCCAATATGTTCTCAAGAACAGAAGGTGGGATTGAAGGCGCTATGTTAGGAGAAATCACTCTTTATTGTCTTGTGATTAGAGGCTTGATATATGAGGTGCGTTCAAAAAGTAACGAGAATTTTTAAATTTCGCGGGTTTGAGAGTCTTCCTGCATAAAAAAATTTTTTATTATGTTGGTACGCATGCCCTTGAAGTGCGATAAAATTTTCAGCAATATTCATTGCTTACTTTTTGAGTGGCTTCCGCTAACGTTATACGTGTTTTTTCGAGCTCAGCGATTTTTGTTTGTGAAAAAAAAATGGAACAAAAAATTTGTATTCAATTTTGCATAAAAAATTAAATAAAATGTAGTGAAGTTTGTAAAATGTTAACAAAGGCATATGGTGAATCTGCTATGAGTCAAGCAAGGATTTTCGAGTGGTATAGGCGTTTCCAAGATGACCGCGAAAACGTTGAAGATGACGAACAACCGATGAAAACGTGAAAAAAGTGAAAGAAATGGTTATGAACGATCGTCGAATCACATTCAGAGAGGTCGCTGATAATGTTGGTATAACAGTTGGTATAACATGCCAAGGAATTTTTTCAGATGTTTTGGATATGAAACGTGTGGCAGCAAAATTTGTTCCAAAATTGTTGAATTTCGAAGAAAAACAGCGGCGAATGGAAATTGCTCAGCACTCGCTAAATGAAGTTGATAACGATGCAGAACTACTAAAACGTGTTATAACAGGTGACGAAATATGGGTTTACGGATGTGATGTCGAAACTAAGGCTCAATCGTCCCAGTGGAGATATTCTGAATCGCCAAGACCGAAAAAGGCTTGACAAGTGCGGTCGAATATGAAGGTTATGCTCACTTCGATTTTTCGGTTCTTCGATTTTAATGGCATAGTGCATCATAAATTTTTGACACAAGGTCAAACAATCAATAAGGAGTGCTACCTACAAGATCAACGCCGTTTGCGTGAAGCAATCGGAAAAAACGCCCGGATTTATGCCAAGACAATTCATGGCTTTTGCACTACGATAATGCATCTGCTCACACTTCATTGCTTGTTCATGAATTTTTGGCCAAAAACAAAACTTTAACGATGCCTCAGCCTTCATATTTGCCAGATACAGCTCCTTGTGACTTTTTTCTATTTCCAAAAATAAAGGGAACATTTAAAGACTGTCGTTTTACAAGCAAGAGCTAAATGCTATTACGAAGATCGAGTTTCAAAAGTGTTTCGAGAATTGGAAAAAGCGTTGGCACAAGTGCATTGTATCTGAGGGGGATTACTTTGAAGGGAACAAAATAGATATTGATGAATAAATAAATATTTTTTTCGTAAAACGAAAATTCTCGTTATTTTTTTCACACATCGCGTACATGCGTTCATTCAGGTTTTTGATCTACTGTTTACGTGAAAAAATTTTTTTTTTATTGTTTTATCGCTAGATTCATTTAATATTTCAAAGTCTTTAAGTCAACGAATTGTTTTTTTATCATTATATAATATAATATTATCAGTACGATTAGGGCTTTTAAAAATTTTTAACTTTTAAAAATTCTGTAAATTTTTGTGGCAATTTAAAGCCAAGATTCCTATTTTCAGTGAAAAAATGGTAATAAAATTTAGTTTCCAAGCTTAGAAATCGCAGCTTAAGTTTTCTTTAAATGAAGAAGAAGTTCTTTGCATGTAAGCAGCTGAGGATGTGTAGCGTATATCCCCAAGTTAAATTGAGCAGTGGGGTGACAAAACACGTTTCCGCGCCTGGTGCTATAAAAATTTGTTTGAGCGATTCGAAAAAAAAGAACAAAGTCGATCGTATAATAACTGTAATAATGCAAGTGGCAATACTTTGGCGTAAATATATTAGATGCGTTCCTATATTGCTCTTCGCATGTATCACAAGTGTTTGCGCTTTAGAAAATAAGTTTAACTAAATAAATCTTGAGGAAAAGAGAACGAAAAGAGTCCAACTATGTGTTCAGCGAGAGAGCGAGAGGGAGAGAGAGAGGGGGGGAGGAAAGAGAGGTGGGAGAGAGAAGAGGTGAGGATGTCGCAGAAAGATAAGGTAAGAAGAAGGATAAAAAAGAGGGATGAGAAGCAGAAAGAATGCCGGGCTCGTGGAGCGTAATGCAAGTCGAATGTGATTTGTTCGCGCCGTAGGCGACCGAACGGTCAAGTAAGCTCTGAAACTGATGTTTTATGGCGAATTAAAAGACCCGCGTCTTAGCGGCGCTCGATTTTCACAAAGACGCAAAGCGCTCCGGCCAGGCGTTGCGTTGATTTGATTTTTTTTCTCGCGGCTATGCACGCGCGACACTTAACGACTTTACGTCACGCCACTGCTCGGTCGTTCAGTTTCCGAGGGAAATGTATGTTAAAAAACAAAATAAACGGACAAATAAAAACAAAAAATACGTATAAAATATAAATTTGAGTTCACCGGAAGCTGATTGTTATTTTCTAGGATTTTCTTGAGCTAATCGAGCTTCTGGATAAATGGCCATTTATGAATTTCTCTGAGTTCAACGATACTGATGTAAAAACCCGTTTGCGTGAGCAATAGGAAAAGATCCAGTACAAGATTCTAGTACAGGGAAATGAGTTAAATAGATAGATAGTAATATGCTTATTTGTATAAATATAATCGAGATAGTGAATATTCGAAAAAATATCATATGAAGAAGACAATCTGTAATAGAAGCGATATAGAAAAATATACTATTAGAATTATTTTATGATATATCGTCAATAATTAAGTCATAATCGTATAGATGACAACCATTATAAAAATAATATAAATATCAATAAATACTATAGTTAATTATAGTAATAAAATATATTTTATACTGCAATCATCATAAAACCATTACAGTACGAGTAAAACAGCTTTTCAGCATTTAGCTGAATATTCTAAGCTTTATATATTATTAATTAAAAGACATAAAATAATATTTATATTATATTATAGGATAATATAATGTACAATATTATTATTACATTATAATATAAGAGAGGATCTTTGTTTATTTTGTACAGCCCACGGCTACCGGGGTAATTAGCACCGCATTCCATACGTGCCATATGCAAATCTAAATAATTTATTACGTTCTCGATGCTCTTGATAAACGATTAAAGAATACTCGGATTTGCAATTCGCAAGAACAAGTAGTAAGTGTGTAAAAGTGCGCCTCTGGATATCCACCTGGGCAGAGGAGGGGGGGGCTCTGAAAAATGCCATTCAGATCAGAAATTGATCTTTGTAGAACGAGTTAAATATCCGTAAACGCCCTAGTTCGCGGCGCGACACGCCTATTTTGTCCCATGCAGACGGGCCAATGCGCGAAGCCGCTCATAATTCAACTTCGCAAAATTCGTAAAAGGCCATCGGGGCCCGGCGGAGACGCGCCAGCGGAGCACGACAGGCGCGTCGGTGCAGCCGGAAGCGATAATCCATTTTGTTAGGCGAACATGACGTCGGGCAATAACTCGGTAACTCGGCCGTGGTAATGTAATTAAACTACCACGTCATTACTCCTGAAGTTACTCTCCTGCTCCTTTCCTCGCTCGCTCTCTCTCTCTCTCTCTCTCTCTCTCTCTCTCTCTCTCTCTCTCTCTCTCGCTTCCTCTAGCTCTCCATGTAAGTTCGAAATTACTAGTTAAATCGCATGTACCTACGAGGAAGATATCTTCCTCTCGCTCGCTATCTTCGTCTCCCCTGGAGCTCCGTCGTGTGCAATCTCTGCGCATGCGTTTATCCAAGCGGACGAGGAATGAAGGAGGCGTCCGCCGGAGGAGGAGCGCAGAGCCGCCCGCGCCGAGATATGTGTACACGCTGCCTCGGCCAATCGAGGCTGGCCGTCTTACCCTAATTACCTAATTATCTCGGGAGGAGATCCAACTTCTACGACCCTCTCTGCCTCTCGCCCCCCCCTCTCTCTCTCTCTCTCTCTCTCTCTCTCTTTCCTTGCGGGAGAGACTATCTCTCTCAAGTGGGGGAGTCTCGTAGTTATATCCCAAGACGAGGAAGAGAGCGAAGAGAGATAGAGTGTTCTATCAAAAGATCCGGGATATAATCATAATCATGCATTTGCCGATGGTTCGCGAATCGCTTTGTGCCCCCACCGAGGAGGTAAATAAGTCGATCAGTGGCGCGGAAACTTTAATTTGAATTCCTGAGGATCCAAATGGAATATGCGTTCGGGAAAATTATGCACGGCATATGTCTTTCTTTTGTGAAGCTTACATATACAGGATTAAAAGTGTTAATTAAGTATATGTTTTTCATTTTTTAATGACTTGTTCACATTATTAATATTATAAAAAATTGCGTTGCTCTTTTTTCAAAGACACGCGAGAGATTTGAGAAAACGATGGTTTATATCGACATGACTTCTAGACGATGAAACCAGATTTGAAGAATTTATTTGTAAGAAGTATGTTATATTTCATATAAGTATATTATATAAGAAGTTTTTAGTCCTTGAAGATGAATCGTAGCGGTTCGGATCGTCGGACATCAAAGGTAAATTTAAATTTACGTGGTAGGGGGAAGTCTGGTTATCCTTTACCGACATAATATGCATCTTATTTCATTTTTAGTTTTAATTATTAATTTAATTTTAATTTTTATTGTAGTGATTTCCATTTCACGCTTTACTCGAGCTATTATAAACAAGGGCAGTCTGTCTGTCATTATATTAGTAGAGTAGATTATGTCCTAGCTTCTAATCTCTTCCGAAAGATTTATTACACTGAATATCTAAGGGATGATTATAAAGGACAGTATAATTATCATTATAATAGGACTGTAACATCGATGGTAAATAATATTTGTTATTTTGTTAAAAAACAGTCGACATATTTATTTTAAATTTTTAAACGAACCTCAAATCGGGGATAATTTTAGTTGAACAGAAAACAAATATTATTGTAAATTTCTGCTTAGACATAACTGCTGAGCTCATCGGCAAGATGACAGATGGCCTAATCTTAGATGTAGTATGCTTGATTGAAAACTTTTGAATATCTAATATAAAGGTGTTTCAATTGATTGTGGAAAAAAGACATTGCATTGAAATAAGTAATTTAAAATCAATTTATTCTTTTTTAATGTGATATGGGGATTTACTTATTCAACCACTGAAGCCAATATGAAGTGCATTTTGCGAAATAATTGTCAAACAAAAATTTTCCTTGCACTCTTCTTATAAAGTCAAATATTCGAATCTGATTTATACGCCTAGAAGACATGCGGATGTAAATCGTTTCGGCTTCGTAAAATCCCCAAAGTGCCTTTAAAAAAATAAAATTTTAATTACTTTATTTAAACTTGTTTCACTAAATCTTATAGCGTATTTTTTCAATAATTTATTACGTTATCATATTTTAAATTATTCTTCATTTTTAACATTATTATTGAATATTATTCTATACTGTAGTTTACTAGAGATTGGATGTATTATTAACAGCATTACACGGGTTTAAAATTTATTCTGTTGAATATAGTGTATAAATGAATTATATAAAGTAATTTCAATTTTCACTATTGAAAAGCTCGTTAAAAGTAAGAACGAATTCAATTTCAATCACGAGACATAATTCTATGAATTGTTAGACATCTACTTATCTATTTTGAAGAGAATAGTGGAATATCAATAAATGATAGATGCAGCTAAAAAAAGAAATACCAAATATTTTAAATAGAAAATATTTTCTGTCTATTTAATAGAAGGTAATTTTTTTAATTTATGTTATTTAACGGTCGCTCTATTTATGCTTCCAAATACCGGTACTAATCAGCGACGGAGGTCTATGATGTGTTTGTAAACAAAGCACATGTAAATTATTACAGCGGCGCCTGTGTCAATCGGCCGAGACCGAGATTTGAACTCGGGTCATCGAGTTACTAGTCCTTCGCTCTAGCGATCGAACAATCGTAGGCCTCTATATATATATATATATATATATATATATATATATATATATATATATATATATTTAATTTAAATGATTTATTATGATTATAAAAAATTAAAACTTTATTTCTGACACGAATTCAAGGTTAGACAGCAAATTATTCGGAAAAGACTTTTTTGATAAATTGTTGGACCTATTCGGTATGGCTTCGGTATTGACTGAATAAAGTCTAATACGCATTTTTTGAAAGATGATTCCAGCAGAAAATTTTAAACATTTTAGTCGAAGTCTTAGAGTTCAAGTTTAGGCCTTGAACATAGTCCTTTAGAGGGACGGAATGCTGCTAATGACACTTTTTTTAAAATTCAATACAAGTTTTATATCACAAAAAAATGATTAGACTATATGCCAAATATAAATTTTTATCAGGAATCATCATTTGTAATAATTATAATACATAATATTATTACAATTAAATATAAATTATTATATTATATATTAAATTTATATATTTGAATAAAATTAATCAAATATAAAAATACATAAAAAAATAATGCATCCAACATAATTCCGGATCGATTGAGTTGCTAACATTTGACCTTGGATTGGCTCTAACTTATAGACCTCACAATAATTTTTTACAGAGACAAGCAACCAATTAATTTTGAAAAATCTTCGTCCTCTAAGGGCTAATCTACTAAAAGTATTGAAAAGAAGATATGGTAAATTTAAATGTTGAGGACAGTCAGATTGTCCTCTATTAATTTAATTTAGTATTTCGATCATTTTTTTTATGTAAATTTTATTATTATTGTTTTTCTTTTATTTTTTAATTTAGTTTTCATTTTTCGTAATAATTTTTATTTCAGATGGGTTTTATTATAAATAAGGAAACTCTGATTATCATTCTATAATGATACTAACATTATTTTATAAAAATTTTAAGATCGATAAAAATTTTTGTTAATATAGTTTACAATCGTTTTTTAATTATTTTAATTAGATGTAGTATATTAATTATATTACTCGCACATCTCGAGATGCTCCGGTGCTTCACGTTGTTACAGAAGCGATAGAAATAAAAATATCTGTGTATGAACGAAATTAAATTAAAAAATAAATAACTATTGCAAAAAAATATTCGTACATCAAGCGTGTCTCCAAATCAGTAAAATAAATTCTTATAATTTTATATATAATAAACGTTTCTTCGCGTAGACATTAAATATTTCTTAATCCAATTGGCGTCCCGCCTCATCTTTAAACTCGGAAAAAAATAATTTCCACAGGTTTTACGCCATAAATGAGGGATCTTCGAAGAGGAGATACGGAGTCCCACACACGACGAAATAAATCCTCGCCGATCTCTCTTTATATACGAAGTGCGCGAAAGCAAACAGTCGACCTCTATCGTCGGGGGCCGACGCCCTCCCGTGAGCCGCGTACGCTCCTATCCCTCTAATATATATATATATGTATATATATATATATATATATATATATATATATATATATATATATATATGGGCTACTATGCGCCTTTGTAACATACATGAGGGGAAAAAGGCAAGGAATCCTTTATATTGGCTCTTACCTCGAGGGCTTTCGCGATTCATCGATCGATCCCCCGATGCGGGAAACGGGGGCGCATTGATCCAACATCCATCCAAGAGCGAATCAATACCGAGTCCTCTCAGGGACCGCAAATCCTTTCAGTCGATCCCTTTTCTCTCCTCCGCCTCCGCCTCCCCCCATTCCGTCCTTGCCGCCGATCTCCGATATGAAGAAAAATAAGGGCGAAATAAAAGAAAATTGTTTAACCGCGATCGTGTTTCAATGTTTATATATATATCGATTAATGCCCCACGCCGTTGCTTGACGTTACGCTGAGAGCCAATGTTTGGGAAAAATACATGTACATATATATGTAGATGTTTCTGTCCCTACCTTTGCCTAGGGCCCATTTTATTGAATCCTCCCTCGCTATGTTCCCGTTGTCGGAGGAGTAGGAGAGGAGGGGAGGGGGGCGAAGCGATCTCTCACTTCTTTGGGGGAGCCCTTGTTGACTTAAGTGCGTCGCGAATTCGCCTCTCAAAGCATCTTATTCTCCCATGTGCTCGTGTGCGTATATTCATGTATGCTCGAAAAACCACAGGGCCCCCTGCCCGGCGCCCACTGTGTGCGTTGCGACGCGAGAAATCGAGACCGCAGCGAAAGTAGAAGGGAGGAAAAAAAAGGCCAGAGAAAGAGAACAAGAAAGAGGAGTGAGGAGAAAGAAATCCTTCACGATGCACGCCTCGTTAGATACGTAACCTCTTCGCGCGGGGGTGGGTCACGTTGATTTCTTCGCACGATCTGGCACACATTTGGAGGACTTTCTTCGCTTTTTTTTCGGAGTTTAAGGAACATAGGCATACAGCAATCTTTATACACTGCGATATATGCGTACACATATAGC
Source organism: Sycobia sp. Sy_11 (assembly GCA_018907035.1). NCBI lineage: Eukaryota > Metazoa > Arthropoda > Insecta > Hymenoptera > Epichrysomallidae > Sycobia > Sycobia sp. Sy_11. Next base: position 625,265 of record JACCIC010000133.1, read on the forward strand.
AAAAGCCTTCGTTCGGCCGAATCAGGTTATGTTCATTGTGTTGTACGGATAATCCGCGATTTTCCCATACGCAACTGTTTATCCAGGCTCTCCTGCTGTCTTGGTATTATATATAAATTTAACATTTAGGAACGCATGGATCTGGTACTGAGGAGGGATACAAAACATTAAAGTACTCTACGATAGAGGAAAATATGGCAATTATTTTTTAACGTTCCAGCAGCATATGTATCATATGCAAAATATGTGTAAATAAATCTTCGAGATTCGTATTCTGCTTCACTTTCAGACATTGCTGAGTTCATTCTCTTTCATGAATCTGAAAAAGTTATTCTTTCATATTCTCCCATCGCCTTTGATATTCCATTCTAAGAATAATTTTTTGGAGGGTGGCGACCGTCCGAGTACATCAGGAATTTTGATAACTGCGGCCTTTGTCGTGTACGGCTTCGTTCAAAATTCATTTTAAATGAATCCGTGAGATAATGTAAAACGATTTTATAAACATAATATTATTAATTTTTAAAACTTAATCTTATTTTAAATTCTTGCACTGACGACAAAGTATAAACAAGTTAAAAACTTATATATAACATACTTTAAAATGTTAAGATTGAGTTATTTATTGATTTATTTGATGGGTTACTAATTCTTACAGAAATTTGATAAAGAAAATGATAACAGTTTAGTAATTCTGTAGATGTATGATAAAAAAAGTATTATGTAGGCACTTAAGTTAAGAAATATTTAGATCATTATATTCATTATAAATTATAATATTTAATTATGTACTTTGAACCTATCGTTAAAAATATCTTGCGTCATCAAAATATTTCTCACAATTTGAGTAATCTACATTTATAAATTATTCAATTTCGCTTCTAATTAAATTTTCTTTTTTTCAGCATGCATTTAGGTTTTATTCTAGGTAATCTTTAAGTTATTATTTACCTTATTTTAATTCACTTTAACGATTACTAGACACGATGTAAATGTATCGATGAAATTCGTTAGCTTGTGTCATCACAGTCTATTTTCAATGAAATTATTTATGATCAATTTAGACGATTGTTCAGGACGAATATCCTGCAATAAAATTAAAATGTAGAAATTTAGATCAAAATGCAGTGACTATTAAAACTAAATATATTTTTTCAAAATTTTCATGGAGATATATGAATCAAGATCTATACCGTATACTTATGTTTTTACATAACAGCATACGCAATGTTAAATACAGACAACTTTATGTAATTGCTCATTTAATATCTTCGACAATAATCTGTGACCTATCTTGACGATAAATTATTATGAATAAATTACAACTCAACAATAAAGATCGCAGGATAAAATCTTTCATAACTTTCGCTCTAGATATTTAATAAAGGATTATAAATCCCGTTTAGTCCTGTTCGAAACAGAAAGAATTAAATAAATGTCGTCGTAACGTTAGCTTAATCCCGCACTTGATCAAATAAGTACGGGTTAATTCACATATTAAAATCAATTTAAATCAATTGAAATTATCGATCTCCTTTCAGGGCTGCGCGCCAGAAAATACGAGGAAACCCGCCGCGTAATATCTGTAATCTGCTCGACATTTTTTGCAATATATACGATCGCTGCCCCGAACGCGCGCGGCGGCGGCTTTGTGCATTACTTGTTTTTCCGCCCCGGCTATATTTAACATTTTTTTTAATTATTATTATCATTGTGATTCCGAGCACGGGCGCGCGCGCGCGCTCTCTGTGTATATACGCGCGGGCGCGCAAATAACGACACGCCGCCGCCGATATGGAAGTTGGGGCAGAAACAGAAAAATAAATTCTATTTGCAATAAATTATTGACACACGCTGCCTCGGCGAGTTTCGAGATTTAAGAGGGACGTTAATTGCATACCACCTAGAAATCGGATACGGGGCTTGAGACGTCGGGGGCGGTTACCGGACGAGTGAAAGGGGGGTGTCGGGGCGGCACGGCGCGCGCGCCACGCCGGTACCCTGGGGCAAGTGCCGGATCGCTCTTGCGCTCACTGAAAGAGAGAGAGAGAGAGAGAGAGAGAGCGAGAGCGAGAGACAGAGACAGAGACAGAGAAGGGCGAAGGCAGAAAGGGAGAGAGTTTGGAATTTGCGATCCTCGTCGTGCGATAAGAACTCGAAAATCCGAGGAGCTGGGGCAAGGGCTGCAGAACGCTCGTAACGTCTACATTGCCCGCGAACCGATGGCCATGGCAAGGCGAGTTTACGAAATGGGCGTTTGACGAGCGATGCGCGGGATTGATTCTGTTTGTCGCCAAAGACGTGCATTGCGGTTAAAATGCCAATCGTGCATTTTGGATGCGAATTAGGCGCGCGCATTTGCAACTAAATCTATGACAGGGATTTGAATGTCTTGTTTGGACTTTCATAGAATTATTGTTTAGTTCCAGTATTTTTTTTTGAGACTTATCAGAATATACGGATAATTCGTGGATTTTAATTAATAATAATACATAAACATTTAGGGTAAAGTTTTATGATTGTAAGATATCCGTTACTTTTTTACCCCTCCGTATAATCTAAAACAATATGTATATCAATCTTAATACAAAATATTGTTGACGATACACAATTAGATTGTATGATATGTACATTATGTTATACAAATTATGTATGATGATTAGTATACCCTTTGCTCGTCTGCGAATGACTCTGTAAGTTACTAGGGGTCGTGAAAATTTGAAGGACCAGATTAACGTTACGCTTATTCGAGTCGGAGATCCCTTGAGCCCAGTCATTAATCTGTCTACCGAGGAACTCTTTCAACCATCCATAACTTTCAGACCAACCCCATGTCTTTAATCTTAATTATTTACTTCCTTAAGAATACTTTCTATCGTGTTACGTCAGTCTTGGAATAACAACACCACCTGACTCTCCAGATAATAAAAAGAAGTAGATCTTTTTTTTCAATGGGATCTACTTCTCACTGTCTTTTGCTATTCAAGTAACGCGATCCTTCTTTGGCTAATTACTGACAACGCATTTAATCTCTTAAAGCAATAAGAATGCAATGCAAGGATGGTTAATTGATATTGCATATCAGCAGCATCTGTTATGCCTGGTAATATCTTCTGTTTTATAACTTCACAACTAACAGTTCCACTTACGAATTTATACTATATTTGAAGAGTAGTAGATACTAAATTCAATATCAATATTGATTCTGGATTTATCTTATATCAAATATTATTTTCATATGTTAGATTAAGTCGTTAATTCTGATCTTGTATTGTTACTAAAAACAAAGGATTTTGGTCATACAATTCTCAGGAAACTCAAAAACTAAGCGTCTGTGTAGATTCTGCAAATTGTAAGGCGCTCATTTCTGATTTAATTTCACGTATCGATATACAAAATTCTATATAACGATTTGGTAGACACACTCAAAATTTCAATGTTTATTCTATGGTCGAGCATTATTATTATTCTAATCATAGTACTAGGATTGCTTTTCTAATTTGATGTTCTCTTCAGTAAAAGAGTCTGTATTTAATCCAACATGCTCGCCAAAGTTTTACGCTGTTTCGCATCATACCCATGGACAATGATATAGTTTTTGATCCAGGTGTACTTCCAACATTTTCAATCCTTTCATAGATAGTATTTCTTAACCGTCGAATTCCATGTTTTTCTTCATTGGTTTTATCATCAAATATTAGTTATCATCAAATATTAGTTGCTCAGCTTTTCTAGAGCCTTCTATAAGATCCGATATATTCTCTAGATACTTGCTATTGTATTTCTAGATACTTACTGCTATATTTCACCAAACAATAATTACAGATGTTAAACAGTTATTTCAAATTGTAGTTCAGATCGAGTCAGGTAACCAATAACATGATACCAAACATTAACAAGATCTAATACTTTCTTATTTACATTTAATAATATAATTGAATGTAATGAGTAATGTAATGAATATTTTAAATGAAAAACCTCTCTTTTTCGTGCAGGATTCAAAAAAATAATAATATTTAAATACAAAAAGTTCGAATGAATTTTTGAAAAAATGCCTGTTTACTGGAAATGTTATTTTTTCTTCGTATCTGCTATAAAAAATTTCAAAGATGATTATCAGACTTGTTTTATAAAATCTTCTATCTCGCTGCAATACATATTTGGATACATTATCAGTTCATTCTGAACATATATTTTCATTGTATTTTAATGAAAATATAATAAAAAATGTTTGCTGTTAATGAAAAATGACTAATTGAGATAGTTTTCTGCATAAAAATATATAATATTAGGTTTAGACATGAAAGTTGGAATGTGCTAATGTTCATTTGCACTAGTTAAAATGAATCGATATGAAAAGACAACTGAACAAAATCTTTTAGAAAAATTTTCTTATTCAAATTAACGAAAGAAATTGCAGTTGACTATCGACATTTAACTCGTTAATCTATAGTGGGAACAGAAGAAATGTCTTGAGCTTTTTTTTGAAAGCATTTACGTCGGTTAGCTTTCAGGTAAGGTGAGTAAGTGTCAGGTACAAAACCAAATACATATGTCGATCAAATAAAAAAACAATATTTACGTTGTCTGTCATGAACGAGAATACGATAGAATCTTTGTTAAAGTAAATAATAATAAATAACAGAAAAAGAAATGCTATAATTATATATGTATATATTTACATAGGTAATTGTATGTATAACTAATAAATTGTAAAAAATATGCAACTTTTGAAATTATGTAGTTTTAACTCATCTATTCGGAGGCAGCTTAGTTTCCGACCTTTGTTAACGGAAAAAGTACGTTTATGATGGAAAATGGATACACGTTCGCTTAATTAAAATATTTTCCATCATTTTCTACTACTTTTTCCCACCTTTCTAGCAATATGGCTATACCATGGCGAAAAAACGATGGGGGTTTCGAGGCGATCCAATCATCCAAAAATTCTCGCACTTCTTGAACATGTCAAAAGTGCGCATTGACGAGGTCATGCTGTCTTGATCTGAATAGGTGTAATCAGAAGGCGTTATGTCTGGCGAGTACGCTGGGTCGATTCATTCGAGCTCCAACCGGGTGTTTGTCACGGCATTCGCAACATGTGGCCGAGCGTGGTCATACAAGAGAATGACTTTGCGCCTCTTGCTAGCGATTACTGATCTATATTCGATAAATTTCTGTTTCAATTCATTCAGTTCGCGTTTGTATACATAGGTAGTGACGGTTTCATTCGGTTTGTGTAGCCCGTAGTACAGCATACCCTGTTGGTCCCACCAAATGCACAGCAATAACTTTTGGCCGTGGACGTTCCATTTTGGTGTCGATGTGAACGGTTGGCCTGGGTCCACCTATGAATTTTTGCACTTAGGATTGTCATAGTAGATCCACTTTTCATCGCCAGTCACAATACATCGTAAAAAACTCTTCTTTCTTAGCCTGGCAAGCAAAGACAGTGCTACGTTGTATCGATTTATAATGGCACTTTCGGTCAAATCATGCGGCATCCATTCTCCTGTTTTATGAAGGAAAAACTCTGTCACTGACTCCTAAGTTAAGCGAGTTCTTTTTGCGTTCCAGCTGCGTTTTCGTCAAATTTCTTGCAATTCAGTATCATCAAACTTTTTCGGTTGTCTAGAACATTCTTTGTCATTAAGAACAGTATCTCCACTTCTAAACCGCTGAAGCCACTCTAGCTTGTTCGCCATAACGTTCTTAAAGCAATCGATAACTTACTCTTACACTTTTTTTCAAATAAAAATAGTGCAAAGAACATGTCGATAAAATGATTTATCACCACTTTTCACTGATTTATTGGTATACTGAATTTATCGGTAAATGCGAAAACTAAAAAATAAGTACTAGCTCCGATACATCTTACTTTTCGTAATACTTATATCGCCATCGAAACGTGAAGATCGGAAACTAAGTTCACATCCTAATGTTTTGAAAATTATTACTAATAGATTAATATTATAAATCTGTTTAGATTTCATTTTTCGCTCAAAAAATATAAGAAAATAAAATAATTCCGGTTTTACTTTAAATAAATTTGATGAATGAATTAGTTTAATTTCTTTGATAGTAATAAATTGACCATAAGTCACACTATGGTTAAGGATTATATATGATTATTATATCTTGCTTATCACAGAAAGACTTTTAAATCATAATTTTCAAATAATCTTCTAGAATTTGTAAAAAATAACTAATTAAACTAATCTGTAAAAAAACTAACGATAAAGCTGATTTCAAAATAATCCAATTAGATAAGATAACTTGAAATTGCACGAAAGAGTATAAACATATATATATATATATATATATATAGAAAATATGATATTATTCAACAATCTAACCTTTGTTCTCCATTAATAAATTCTCCTTCAATTTTTCACATAAATTTGCATAAATCATTATCCATCGATATTATAAACTCACCGTAATGTTTTAAATCTACGCTAAAAACAAATCAATCCCTCCCCCCTCGTAGATCAGGAGCCGCTCGCTCCATGCCGTATCGAGGCACGTATATAATCGGCATCTACTAATGCCATTACTCCCGCGCGCCAACTGTCCGCGGGCGATTGCGGAGAGAACAATACTCGTTAGGCTTGACAGGTGCGCCCGCGGGAGCCGACGACGATGACGGATATTTCGTCGTGATCCCATTCGTGAGAAGTGCGGGAGGGCGCGCTTGCTGTCCCGATCGCGACCCTGTATACATATATATATATATATATATATATATATATATATATATATATATATATATACATACATATATATATGCACATATCTTCAGGCAGAGCCGTGCCGACCTTCTTTGCAATCGCTTATCAAACGTTTATACCACCTTTCCTCTCTCCTAGTCTTAAGCCAAGCCCTTTCTGTGCTCCATTAACGAGAATCACCATTGCTCGCACGCGGAACTCTTTCTCGCTCTCTTAAATCCGATCACGATCCAAACCTATATGTATGTATGTATGTATGTATGTATGTATGTATGTATGTATGTATGTATATATATATATATATATATATATATATATATATATATATATATATGTATGCATAATGTAAGGATGAGACGCTGGAGCGCGCGCGTGCTTTGAACTCTTGTATATATATGTATATAAAATATAAAATATATAACATAGCGACGCGGCTGTGCAACAGCGCGAAAAATCCCGCGGACTTTCATCGTGATTGCGTTCGCGCGCGTGAGCAGAGCATTCCATGACGGGCAGGGTGAGTAGGTAGGAGGGGGCGGCGGGTGCGAAAGATAACCGTATCCGAGCTTCGAAGCACCAGCGGCGGCGTAGAGTCAGCAAATTTATCTTAATGCCTCGGCTCCGCGTGACTCGGCCCGTATAATAATAGTATAATATCGTGCGATGAGCCTTGGTAGATTATATATATCTATATCTATATATATATATATATATATATATATATATATATACATACATACATAGATATATCGACAACGCGCTCTAGCTACCATCGACGCGAGCCCGCCCGAAAAAGTCGCGCTGATCGCCCCTTTTATCTCCACCCGCGGGCTTTATGTGTTTTGTCCGACGGGCCGCTCTTTCTTGGGCCCCTCCGTGCGATGCGCGGCCTTATCGATCGGGAGAAAGGTACCGAGATTCGGAGTCGGGATATGCGTATAGAGGCGCGGCCGCGGACGTCGAGAAATTCAACTTTATTTTTTTTTCACATTGCCTGATGCCAAATTGTCTATGTAAAATATTCCTTTAGTAGCCTGATGGTTTTTTTTCTGAATCAGATATTGCCGTTTCGATATAATCGTAGTGTGTGAAAGTGGTGGGTAGGTAATTTAAATTTTTAAGCTGATCAGCCTTGATTTAGTATTCGACGCTGATTCCTAATTTTTTAAAAATCTAGGAAAAAAAATATTTATATAAATATCAGGTTGTAATAAAAACGACGAAATGAAAAAAAATTACGAAAATTGTTATACCCGTTCAAAATATGACAGGTGCTTTGGTCAGTTAAATTATGAAGAATATGATAAGCGTGATTAAGTTTTTCATTTCTTTTGTTTAGAAAGTAGAATATTTATGACCTTAAAATGATAGTTGTTCTGTATATATAATTTACTTATAAAACATGTAACTATTTTATTACTAACCATAAATCCAGTTTTTGTTGAATAACAATTTAATATTGCACTAATTCTGAATAAAGTTAATAGTTTATATAATGCTTTTAAATGCATGACAATAAAAATAGATAATAAACGTGAAATTCAAATGATTCTTACAAGCATAAATTTAGTTGAAATTGCTAAGAAATCTTTTTCTGTAGGGATCATTTGAACCTCGTTTTATTATATTGTTAAAAAGAATTTCATTTTTAAGCAATAAAATTTTTTTTTCACGTTTTACGTAATTCTCAGCGTCATTTCTAGCATAACTCGCAACATTTACATCTTATTATAACTTATTTTTCTGCTATATAATCTGTTCTACATCAGAGTATATGTAAACATTTAAATTATTGTAAATTTTATTTAACCCAGCTCTTATATATTTGTGTTCTATATTACTATAAAATTTAAGCAAATCCATCAAATGTTGAGGAAGTAAGACAGTTTTGAAAATTTCATGACTAAAATTATAGTTAATATTTTGTAAAACGTTGTCATTTTCGCAGCTTTCAACAAGTTTGCTTGAAATTTTACGGGAATATATCACAATAGAATGAATGTAAAGATAAACGTAATTGATTCAAACTTTTAATTCAAACTTGTAAAATATTTATCGTTCAATGTTTTATGTAGAATATTTTTTAGCAGCTAAATTCGTATTCAGTCGTCATGAAACAGCAGTTCACAGACCTTGAGCGGAATAATAGTATACTGCGAAAGTTATTTTCCAACCCTCTGACTTTGAAAATACAATTTTAACACGATTTTCGATTTTAGAGGTGTAAAATATAGTCTATTCTATCGTTTAGGTTGAGTTTTATGTCATGTCTCCTATGATAAATAATAAGCTTGCACATTGTTGAAATCAACTCTGTTGAAAGCAACTCTTTATAAACTATTATAAACTAAATTCGTAAAACTTTAGGTACTTGTCTAGAAGGTGAAATTATTACATAAGTCCACTGCGTGCGCAAAAAATCACTTTGCGCACTGCCAGTCTCAAGTCCGTATTCATTATATATATAGGCATTCGAAGCAGACATGGAAAGCAAGGTTTATTGTAAAAAACTCAATAAATCGTATTACGAAGAAGCATTATTATCAAATACGTATACTTGTGACGCAAAATATTATATCAAAATATGCTACTGCTGAAATTATTACCATTTTAATTTATTCGTTAGGCAGAATATAATACATTACGATAAAGGTACAAAATGTAGATGATTCTTAAAAGAGTGAATCTTATTAGTTACAAAACATCGAGCCCGTGTTACAAGTGATTAATTTTTTAGCATAGTCCAAATACAGAAATCATATATTTTGCGGAATCTAAGGAGGTTTGAAAAATCATGTTTTACATACTAAGCCTCTAAAATGTTTTTTCATTTAGTTTTCACTGTCTTGATGGCTATATAGAAAAACACTAGCCATAACACGAATCATTTATTATGCATAATTAAATTAAATTAAATTAAATAAAGTGCAGCAATAAATATGTGTTAACATTGATTAACGTTACTGTTCACTCTTGTATTAATATGCAATTATAAATAAATCTTTTAGGTGATTGAAATTTTTCAAATAAAAATACTCAGTTAAATTATTTTCATATGTAATGTTCAATATTATACAACATATTGCAAGAGCTCGTCAAAAAGGTATAATAAAACCATATATAATTATTCTTACTATAAACAGTACATAATAAATCATTTTAATTTATCTTTAAAAAATACTTAAAAAATTGATTATATATATATAAAACTGTCTTAGAGTTACATTATATTAACGTTCCATTAAAATCGAATAAAGCAACAAGAGTTGAACAGCTTCAAGCGAGGCAATAACGATAATATTGAAATTGTATAATTAGAAGAAATTCGCTTTATGCAATTGCTCGCTCGAATCGAAAAGCGGTGGAAGAGTATAGTGCGGGACCGAGGAAAAACAATGGGAACTAAATGCGGTCATCCATTCGATGGTATATATATATATATATATATATATATATATATATATATATATATATGTAGATTCGGCAAAATGCAGCAAGTGAAAGTGCTGCGCGACGCACGCAAAATCCTCGTGGAATCCCTGCTACCGTCCCGGAGGGTATATTATGTAGAAGCGAACGGGTAACAGAGAGAGACAGAGAGAGAAAGAGAGAGAGGAAAGGGAGAGGGTCGTTCTTTGCCGTTGTCAGGGGAACGATGGTTGGTTCAGGGAAGTAAAGAAGGCGAGGGAGGGAGTGAGGGAGGGAGTGAGGGAGGGTGAGAGGCAACAGATAACGAAGGGAGTCATTTGGAACTGCAAATGAAGGTTGGACGCGCGGAGGAAGGGGAAATAGAGAAAGAGAGAGAGAGAGAGAGAGAGAAACACGCAAATCAAGAAATGTGGAGGGAAAGAGGTGGTGATTTAGAATGTCGTGAGTTCGGGAGACAGGCCCAATTTTCAAGGTTTCAATTGATTATTATTATTATTATTGCTGTTGTTGTTGTTTTTGTTCTTGTTATTGCTATTATTACCGTTAATATTATTATTTGTGTTGTTATTATCAGTATTATTATTATTATACCTTAATTTACCCTTAGCAGAAGAATATTATCTTCTGTGTTTTTTACAGTTCCTTCGCTTTTTTTAATGTATAAGATATTTTCTTATTATCTTTATTGTAATAAATTGATTCCGTAGAACATTTATGCAATTTTAAAAATCGTTATTATTTAATAATAATTCACTGGATTATGCTAACTAACAAACAAAGCGTAAAATTTTGTGTAATGAATTTAATTGAGGATTTGCTGAAAACTTGTTGAAACATGATATATTATAAACTGTTGATGGAAAAAGAGAAAAATGCTTGTATTATTTCATTGATATCCATTCATAATTAAAAATCAGTAAAATTCTTCAAAGATTTTCTTTTTTGGTAGCTAACATTTTTAATTTAATTTATTTAATTAGTAAGTAATAGTTAGTGTAGTAATCATTATATTTTTTTCAAAGAGTAAGTAGAGCTTGAAGCCCAAATTCAAAAACAGAATATTAATGGATTAGCTAATTGTCTATTATACATGTAGTTAGTTATCTGCCGACGTAATCTCAAACCTAATATGTTTACTCGTAGATGATATATTCTTTGTAATCCAAAATTAGCGAATGTGATAAATTAGCGCAGACTGTTTCAGTAGTTTGTTAGTACACGTTTACATACGAATAAATTGTGATATTTTACTAAGTGTCAAGGAGTGACAAATGTTAGGTTGTATTCAATGTTGATGACGTTGAGTCAAGCAAATACATTAGCTATTTCATACAGTGGTATTTTCTGAATAATATATTTGAATATTTATTGATATATAATATATAATTTCTGATATATATATATATATATATATATATATATATACAATATATAATTAAGTGTAATTATAGATACGTATTAAACAAATACGTATTGTTATTGTTATATCCTAGTTTCATTCGTTAAGTTGTTGATTTTAAGTTTGATTTCTTATATTACTTTTCTATTTTTTACGTGAACCAGGTTAACGAAATGACTGCTTTATAATCTAGTGTATTAAAATACGTATATCGTTAAACATTATTATTTCAATGATTTTAATTTATACTAAATCGTATGGAGTTGTATTTTTTAAAACTTCATAGTTTACAGCTGTTAAGTTTATTGTGAGCGTGATTTTGGAGCTATATATATATATATATAATCCCGCATCTCTCCGCGAGAAAAATATACATATTTGTGTGTTTCCCTCATCTTGCATATAGTGCACACGCACTACGTCGATGGAAAATGCACGCAACTCGCAAATGCCAGGGATCTATAGCGACATGTATATTGTTATAAACGTGTGTATACGTTCAGAAAGAGAAAGTATTTTATATATAGTATATGGAGGCAACGGCCCTATACGCTTCGAAAAACCGCAGATCTGCACTCTGCAGTCGGCAACGTGTATGCGTGTGTGTGTACGCACGCCGATCATATTCGCATTATGCGGCCGCGGCGTCGGCAATATATATCTACGTGTTATATGTATGCATCATGGCAGAGTAGGGAGCAGAAAGAGAGAGAGAGAGAGAGAGAGAGAGATAGAGAGAGTGAGTGGTTGCTGTACACATCGATTACCATTGCGCGCGTGCGCGCAGCGCCGAAGCGGGGAGGGGCAGCGGGAGCGCGCGTATCAGCGGCCGCGGCTCGCTCCTGGAGGCGGCGCCGCCGGGTAGAGTGGGAGGGGGGCAGGGACGACGGTCGCCCGCGGGGGTGGTGGGGCCAAGGGAGGAGGGAGCGTCGCGGCGCGCGCGCCCTTCTCGCCCCGCAGAGCGTGAGTGTATATATATATATATATATATATATTGTATGTATATATAGGAATATAGAGCGAAAGCTCGGGATGCGCGCGAGAGTTGTACAACTGCGAGGAGGAGAGCACGACGAGGAAGACGACGCGACGACGAAGGCAGGAGGACGTCTCCGCGCGTATATCGCTTCCTTCCGACTTCCTGCTTAGGAGCGAGTGTAAGAGCGGGGGCTCTGACCCCCTCTTCTCTTCCTGCCGCCCTTCTCCTGCCCGCTCGAAGCCTTCTGCCAGAGAGAGAGAGAGAGAGAGAGAGAGAGAGAGAGAGAGAGAGAGAGAGAGAGAGAGAGAGAGAGAGCGAAGTGAGCGCAGAACCACACCACGACCCCTAGCTGGAGGCCTTCCTCCTTTCCTGATTTCTCGCTCTCTCGGTCGCAGCGCGACGCTTTCGAGGTCTCTCGGCCGATGGCCTGCAGCGGTATTATTTAACATAATTGACTGCGAGCCGCGGGATGCACGCTTGCTTTTAATTTTTGTTCTACCGCTGCTGATACTCCCCTCTACAATACGTTGAGCTCCTTTTTTCTTTGCCCCGTCTTTTTATTCATTTGTTCTGTTGATTCTAAATTTTATGCTTCCTCTGATCGCTGGTTTCTTACGCGATTTTTTATCTGAATTTTTTCGTTTAATATTTATTACTTCAGTACTCATATCGTACATCATTTCATTCTTTTATTATAGGTTGTTTTTTTTCGTAGTCAAAAAGTGAACGTAATGGAGGTATATATAAGTAACGTAAAAAAGACTTTGTTCTTTATCAGACCTGATACCTAATAATTTAACAAAATTAGTAGTTGCAGTCAGGTATGCGCAGGCGCGAGTACAACTTCAAACCAGACGTTTTATCAGCGAGAGTTTTTTAGGTGGCAATGAGAGAACGACCGGTGATCCTAACGGGAATGAAAGTAGTGATAATAGAAAGATTTCGCAAAAGCTTCAGCCAAGTTCTTCCTCGCGTTATTACCAATATTATATACTCGTGGCTAGCTATTGTGTTGATCATAAGTATCGACTGTGACAGATGATAAATTGCTGCAGATCTCTCTCTCTCTCTCTCTCTCTCTCTCTCTCTCTCTCTCTCTCTCTCTCTCCCTCTCGGTCTCTCACTATTTCCACGACCTTGCGACTCTACGGCATGTTTATACCTCTCGCTCGTCTCTCCCTACGCGCGCCTGCGTCTAGCCGCGCACGCTCGCGCACACGAAGTCGCGGGTATAATACGCTCGTGCCCCCCCTTGCTTTTTCACCGCGCGTGCGTCGCTTCTGCGCGCTGCTCCGCTCCGACTTTCTCTCCGTTTCGCGTCTCGTTTCATCCCCCCCCCCTGAGCGCGCCCGCGCTCCCGACTCGTTACACGTCACACAAAACCCCGACGGCGGCGTGCCCCAGCGCGCGCCTCCCATCGTCTCTGTCTCTCCACCCTCGTACCTCTACATCTTGCTCTCTCTCTCTCTCTCTCTCTCTCTCTCTCTCTCTCTCTCTCTCTCTCCCTGTATACGGCCGACGCGCATTCGCGTGCCGCTGATATCGCCTCTGGGGTGCGCGCGCGCGCATGCACGCATACTCCCAGACGGTCACGCGCAGGCACGCACACGCACGCGCGTCTCTTCCCTCTCGCTCCCCGGCGCATTGTCTCGCCGAGTGCGCGAGGAGCTTTTCGTTGTTTACGCCCGGCTGTGCTTTCTCGGCTTGTAGGAAGTTGCTGGCCGCTGCCGCCACTGCTGCTACACCGCGCCGATCGCCGGAGCTTGCGAGAGCCTGCGCGGACGATGACGTAGTCGTCGGCGCTCCGTGGACGGTGTATCGTTGGTTCCGGTCGTTCGCGTACGGTACACGAGTGCGGTCGGATACATAGGTATCTGTATACGTATATATCTGTATATAGATATATATATAGTTTCATTGTTGTTCGCGTGGTGTGCGATTGGCTATCGTTGTGTTAACTTTTGCAGCTGGCCGGGAGCCGCGTTCGTCGACTTCGGGAGAGAATCGACGGAACGAGGTGAGGGTTTTCACGTTGTTCGTAAAGCTCTATATCTACTTTCCCTGCACGCTCGATTTTCTTCTCGTGTTGAAAATCCTAAATTTCGCTTGGAGTCTCCGTAATATATGTTTTATTTTTTGCCCGTAGAAAATTTTTGTCATGTGCTTTCATTTTCTGTTCTCGATATTGTTAATTTACAAGTACAGCGTTGAATACTTGTTGAACGTTCTTACGTCACGCAAACATTAGAATTTCATTCGAATAAAATTTGTTTTTTTTTTTCGCTTATAAAGGTTACTTTGCAGAACGTGGAATTACGAATAGGCTCGTGATACTCGTGTTCAGGTTAACAGAATTCTATGGCCATCGTAGTAACTTATATATAGTGATCAAAAATAGTATGCAAGTTTTATAAGAAATAACGCTGCTATTCGAGAAAAAGTCACACGCCAAGAACATACATTGAAATACAAACTGCCTTGCAAATCAATACTTGAAAAGTGCCGTGACAGTCGCAGCTGGAATCTTTGTTCGACTGTCTTTTGTTGCGTTGTCTGCGATTCTTCGACCCCCGCGGGCTCTCTAAATCAAATGAAAAAAGTTCAAACAAGAAGAAGAAGTAGAAAACTAAATAAAATTGTGAATTCGTGTGATGATGTCGAGAGAAATTTGATAAAATATCAATTAATCGCGAGTGCTTTTTTTCTGTTTTCCAGAATATTTGTGAAGGTGAAGGACAGTTCTAACGTATTCGAATTATGAAATGAGTAAGTTAACGAGCTATGAGTATAAACCAAATGCTGTTCGTATTCCGCGATTTGCCGGGAAAAATTAAGCCGGTCGACGCATGCTCGTTTTCGAATTTCGAAGACGATGATTATAGTTTCGAAAATATGTGAGTGTTCGTGAGATTGTAACAGTGACGGTGCGTGGATGTAACAATGACAGTGTATCATAACTGATAGTATTTATAGTGGACGTGATAGTGACAAGATGGTGACTAATTAGATATACATACGTGTGCAAGTTCTAGCAGGAGTAATAATTTGTGAACTGCTCGTAAATGGAAAACAATGTGCTAGGATATTTTAAAGTGAGAAAAAATTGAGTAAAAACTGAAAGTACTACTCACTCTCATACGGAGAAAATAAGATTTCTCTCGATAAATACGCCAAACATAAATGTTATTTCAGTTTATATTAGATGAAGTCTAATTACGTAATTAGTTGTGATTAGTAAACATAAACATAGTTTAGATCTTATAGAACTTGATTAATTTTTTTATTTTTAGATATTGTGAACAGTTTTAGAAAAAGGCAATAAATGAGAATGTACTATTATAGATAATGCGGATGTGTACTTTATGAAAATAGTGTTTCAGTTATGGATAAGCATTGTTAAGAAGCTAACCCAGTCAATTTTCCCCGGTTTTCATTAATATTTTACTTATAAAAATTAGATTTTTGCAGCTGTTGTTAATAAATCGTTCCGTTTGTTTACGTTCATCGTAAAAAATAGGCGATAATGTTTCAGGTATATTGATGTGGAAATAGGAATGTTTTAAAAATTTGTTTTAAAATTTCTTCCTAACCAATGAGTAAAGAAGATCACTGAAGAGTACGTTAGTATTTTAATTTTATCCTTAAACATTTCAATATTTATATTCTATGATTATACATCGATTAACCAAGTTTTTAAATTCAAAAAGGGCGCAATTTACCTTGTATAATAAGACTCACGAGAGTTGAAAAAAAAATCAAATTAAACAATTCTAAAATCATAAGGTTTAAAATTGAACTCTAATTATTTATTTTGATTATATTATATTTATATTATATTTATGTTATTACATATATATATATATATATATATATATATATATATATATATATATATAGATAATGTGCGCCCTTTGACCACCAATGACATAACGAAACTCTAATCAGTGCAATTTCACCTGTTCGTTGCAGATTCTTCGATCGCGCGCGCGCTCGAGCCTCGCTGGCCACAGAACGGCGGAACATCGCCCGAGCATGACGGGCGCCCCGAGCGAACTCATCGATCTGTGATCGGAGCGGCGAGCGACTCTCCCCTCACGCCGCTACGCAGCTCTCAGCTTGCGATAGAATCGAAGCCAGACTTGCCCCCTCCACACACCTTCGTCGCTGTACCCCCGTCCCTGCAACGCAGGCTCGACCAGGATATTATCGGCAACCAGGATGTCCTACCTCGCGCTCGAGTCTAATGCCTGGCAGGTAAGATTCGATACGTTCGTGCACATATATATATATATATATATATATATATATATATATATATATATATAATTCTAGCTCTATATAGAAGGAACTTAAGTTATCGAGAGTCTTGTTCTTATCATCATGATTAGTAGCACGTGGGCGCAAATCGTCCAGGGTGGGGATAAGAGGAGGCATGGCGAGAAGTACATTTGTCTAAATTAAGTGGATAATAGCTTTAGGTGGTGGCGGGGAATTCTCGACGAAATCCAGGAGAACGGGGTTGAAATCTTATCTGGTCTTTAGTTTTTTCTTAAATATTTGCAACTTATTATCAAAAATTAATGCACTGCTTCAAAAGATTTCAGTTTTTTTTCAAATATTACATACCAAGTAGCTTTGCTATTGTATGAATACGTTAACAGATCTTAATAATTGTATTAAATATTTAATACAATTTTATCATTTCTTACAACATTTTCATTATCAATTATCAACGTTTCCCAACATCAAAATATTTTTCAATAAATTGTTTTATATGAAAATATAAATTATTAAAATATATGAATAAATAATTTTATTGTTCAAATCAATTATCCTAATCAAGTAAGGAATATATTGGAAAATATTTTGTGAAGTATGTAAATTTTTTTTTATAAATTTTTAGTAAATTTGGTTACAAACGATTGTATTTCATAAGGACTCGAAAAAATCGTTTTTTTTTTAATTCGATGAAAAAATTCATGAGAATTTTCTTGATTAAAATTAAGTCCGAAGCTTATAAGAAAAGTAATTCTAGAGTTTACAAAGAGTTCTAATAATAGTTCGAATTTTTTAAAAAAATTTATTCCATAAAATTTTATTTTGAAATAACGTCATTTTCATAAAACTTTGAAATCTGACATGATACATTTATTAGAAAATTTGATGATAATAATGCTTCAGTTATTGAATTTTGTTTTGATAAATATATGTATTTGTATATAAAATGTTTTATTAATGTGTAGACTTAATAATTCCACACATTTTATACAAGCAATAGTAGTAAGATATTTGATTATTTACTCGCTTAAACATCGCATCTTATTAAGTAGAAGTCTATACTAGGAATATCAAGATCTATTATATAGTTAACTTTACCACGTGATTGGGGCTATTTCCTCAATACTCGAATACTTTTTGCAGCGAAGCAGTTATTATATTATTAACAAAACGCATTACGCAATTTAGCAGAGTTAGATATTTTTGCCAATTAAAATTTATCGAGCGATTGTTCCTAGGCTCCTCGAGAGGGGGAAAAAATCCCTCGAGCCTCCACCCCCTGGCCGCCCCAGCCGCTATCTCCTAATTTTCCCACGCCAGGCCAACGCGCCATCGCCACTTGATCTTGAAATTAATGCGCGCGCGACCGTATCGTAGCCTCGCGTATCGAGTACGCGAATCGTCTATACGTATCGTCGCCGTTACCTTTTAACGACTCGCCGCAACCTCCTTCGACCGGCGGCCCAAGCCCATGAGCTCAGCCCGGCCAATCTGTCCGGGAAAATCTATACGCGGTCGAGGAAGAAAAAAAAAAAAGGAACGACCTCTGGGATTCGCCGCGTATTTATCGCGCCGAGCGCGAGAAAATCCTCCGCGCTAACGAGCCGCTGCACCGCGCCCGTCTAAAGACGAGTGGCGGGCCAGCCTCGGTGAAAGCCTCTCCCCCCTCCTCATCCTAGAGCCAGCGATTATCCACCTTATCAACTTATACCGCGACGCGTACGTATGCGGCACGTACGTCCAGCCGGAAAAGCGGCTGGCACTCGCGCGCCCATATCGGGTCCCGCTGCGGGCTCATTCGGTTCGCGAGCTGGATTTCTCTCGATTTTTCCGAGATTCTCGCGTCTTCGCCGAGCCAAGCGCGCGTCGAGGCTCGTCCGCGCGATATATCCGAGAGAGGCCGAGCTCGATGGACCGAGGATAGATGCGGGGTGGGGGGGGGGGTTCATCCCGCATAGCCGCAGGTGAGCGAGCAGACGTACGCATCGCGGGCAACCACATTAATATTTATAAGGGGAATCGGGAAATTCAAGGCGTGAGACTATATGTGTGTGCGCGCGCGCGCGTATTTGTGTGGTCGACGATCTGCTCCGATATGGATATGAGCTGCGTTATGTGGGGTTGATTAGCCGCTATACGTAAGTCATAGACGCCGCGGAATGATGAACGGAACGATGAGGCACTGACGATGAACCCGCCGGGCAAAATGTATTTACAGGTACCGCGGGAGAGGGAGGGTGATTATGCCAAGCTGTTTCGCGCCAATTTCGCATGAAATCTAGATAAATAGTTGTGAATTAGAGCCATTATTGTTTTTTAAATGAAAATTCCCTACTTTATTACTGTAGTAGAACATTGGATTGTTGGTAAAGTTTGTAATGTAAGGCCTAATGAGGAGGTGAAATTTCCTTTCTTAATTGGACGCAGGTATAACGCAACGTGTAAATTTTGGGCTATGTAAACTTATAAATGAAAATGCGTCAAATATATGCCTTATTAGAAGGCTATCTTTTGTAAAAGCAAGCGTAACCTTAATTAACCAAATACTCTATGTAATAAACATAGTACGATAACAATCGTACTCAAATTATGAGATTATAATATTTAGATATTTTGAAATCCAGTGTTTAGTATATTTCATCTCATATTCAATAGAAATAATTTAAAAATTAAAAATAACCGATTAATGATTTAATAAAATTATATTATCAGTATCGCTATTAACGTGAATTGAGTCTAGAATTGAAAAATTTTAATTTAAAAATAAATACTGACGAATCTAGAAATAAATACTGACGAATAAAACCTTAAAAGTCTATATGTATACATATATAAAAATACAGTCATTGTTTTTTTACTATCTATTTTTTAGATCAGAATGAAGGTAAAATTTGGTATTTAAATTCATTTCTACTCAATTTATTCGGAGCAAAAATCGAATTTCAGTGTTGAAATCATAAATCTATTATTCTACTGTCAGTACAAATATTGTTTATTGGCTTATCATTCTTTGGAGTAAGAATTATAAATAAAATCGTTCTTATTGCGTAGTTATGATTTTATAGAATAGTAACCACTGATCGGTTCAACTATTTGCACTGGATGGTTGATGAACCAATTAAGAAAATGTATGATTATAAATGAAACTTACCATTGTAGGTATGTATCGTTGTTTGCAACAATTGCCCTAAGCAAAGATTGGAGGTTAGCCATGTATTGTATTCAATTTCTAATTTGAATTATTTCAAATATTATGGATTGTTTCCTCTAGATTTTAAAAAGTCACATTCTATATAGATAAGTTAAGAAATTTCCAAAATAGTGTAAATTTGGAGAGCAAAATGCATACGGAATCTCTGTAAAAATCAAAGATGGTTGGCGTGTGGAAGATCAAAGTAGGAGATTTGGTAAAATCTAGCCAGTATTAAAATGCTGTAACGTTTAATTTCAATAAATGGATGAGGAATTTTTATTACCTCTAAAATAAGCCCTGTCAAGATTTTAGAGATTCTTTTTGAATTATTATAATACTTTCCTGTCATTCATTGGATTATCACTTATACTAACTATAGAGAGTCATTTCTTTTATTCAAAATTCTAATTTCGACATCGCGTTCGACAGAAGAATTGAAGGATGCATAACAGTAGGTAGGCCAGGCCATTGATGGTCCCTTGCCTCAGTTTGTATCGCTAGTAATGAGGGGGAGGGGGAAGAGAAATGTTCGAGATTCATTATGGAAATAATCCTAATTATTTTATTCTGTTGGTCAAATATCGTGACTTTTTTCTTCTTCACTTACATATAATTTCAAGCTGACGTTGAATAAACAAACGCTCTGTTTCGACGCTCCGATGATTAACGCAATAATTTATATGCAGAACGAAGAGTAAGTTACTTTATATATCAGTACATCATTAAGTAAATTTATAAAAAAGAAAGGGAATGGATGGATCAAAGTGCACTGACTTCAATTAATCAGATAAAATTAAAATAAACAATTATCACTCGCAATGCAGTAAATTTCAAATATATTTCCAATCAATCGTACCTTAAAAAAAATTCCTCCAAGGTAGCTCGCAACTCTCGTCTCGCCTAAGGCATCGTATGAAATGAACCGCCACCGGCGCGCATGTATCGGCTCCGGTGAAATACTCGGTCTCTCGCCCACCCACGAATTCCGGCATATAATTAGTTGGCGCATTTTAAATGACCCCTCTCTAAACCTTACTGGTCGGTCAAAGCAGAGTGAATTTCACATTCTGGTAAATACGCTCTCGTGTCATATATATATATTACAACTTAAGTCTCGGTGATCTCAATCTGGAACGTTGCATCCCTCCGCCGTAAATGCCTCATTCCCTCCCGCCCCCCCCACTCTCACTCTCTCTCCTTCTATCTCTGCGTGTCTCACACATTTTCATAGACTCTCACACGCTACAGGCGGTGATACGGTGCGATGCGCGGTGTAGCGCCCACCAGCCGGATGGAGGGAAATCACGGCAAGGGGCGAGGGGAGGAGGAGATACGAATTAGCCACGCTTGATTCATTCGCCTCGCGCTGCAATAGACGCTCGCGCGCGCTCTGCGAGGTGCGGGCGGGCGGGCGAGCGGCCGATAATGGAAGAGCGTATGTGCGTGTTTGTACGTGTGTGTGTGTGTGTGTGTGTGTGTGTGTGTGTGTGTGTGTGTGTGTTTGATGCATATAATAACGTGTATATGCGGCGAGCAGCACGCGGCAGCTGCTGCCCACCGCTATCGGGCGAGCGAGCGCTATATAGTAATGCGGCTATCTTGTGCCGCACCGGATTGAGATGGCCGTCTAATTCGAGATTAACGGGCTGAACTATCGGGGCTGCGTGTAGATGGCGAGTAGATTATTATTATTATTATTATTATTATTATTATTGTCATGGGGGAGGGAGAAGGTGGGGCGGCTGGTCGTCTTGGTATAATGGTATGCATAATCGAGTCGCAAGATTCGTCCCCTCTGTATATGAATTCGTTTGTTTATTTTTTGAAGGGATCGAATATATAGGGATGAAATATGCATTTAATTGTGAATTTTTAGAATTGACCCTAAAAAGTTTCATTTTGACGAAATTTGTAATAGTTTGGCTTGAGAAAAGTTTCAGGATTTTTATCTTTAAAAATGATATCATTTTTTCAATAAAATGAATGAAAAATTTTATCATTCACGAAAGAAGACCTAGTAAAAATCCTTAACTATTTATTAAATTTTATATAATATTATTTTTCATATCTCTATAAGTGGTTGCAACTCTTGTAATTTCCGTATTATAACGTAATGTTTATAATTATGAATGATTAAGAATTTTTTGTTCGGCTGTATGCAGAAATGGAACAATTAAAAAATTATAAGTAGAGTACTATTAATGTTCGTCAATATATATTTGTATAATTCTTTTGTAAATCAAAAAGAAATTTTTTAGCGTTTGCAATCTACTGGAAACACTATGTTTTTCCATTCGGTTATAGAGCGTCAAAGAGGATGACATAAAAATTTTTCGATTATCGTTCTTAATGTTTACGATTCTCAAGAAAGCATATTTCACTATACACGAATATAGTTTTTTAAGTAAAATGCCATTAGTTTTCAATAAAAATTTTTTCAGGTCAAACGTATGGCACTTTTAAAACATTTTTCTCGAAAAGATTGAAGTTTTTAAAAAATTAATATTCATTTTTTATATTTCAAGAAAAAATAGTTAAACAATAGTACTTACTCAGTTTATGCCTTTATATTCTTTAAAGGTAATCAACAAAAAGAAATGCATAAATAAATTTCTTTAGAATATAAGTAATCTAAATTTTCTTTAATAATAGAAATAAAACCAGCGTTGGAAAAACCGTATGTAGTTTTATTTTATTACTCTAAATTATATTAAACATTCGAGCAAATCTGCGACAAACCAAAAGAATCTAAATCCTGAATTCTAGTTTTTACGGTCCATTAAACGTCGAAATGTATTCCTGGAAAATCATGCCCCCAACATCCCCGTTCGCGACAGATTGTCCGCGACATCGAGCTCGCGGAGCGAAAAAAAACACTCATCGAAAGTGAGTTAAAAAAATGCCATACACTCGGCCAAGCCGAGCGAGCCAAAAAAATCATAATAACTGACGAGGGTCGGAGCGTCGATCGACCCGTGAAACGAGTCCCGACCGCCTAGCGGAGTCGCCGCTCGAGCTCGGGCGTATTCCCTAATCGAGGGAAATTACGGCCCCCTACGGCCTGACCGGAAACGCATAATGGCTTACGGTCTTTCGCACGCCCGCAAGCACATACGCACAGGCGCGCGCGCGCGCGCGCACCGGACGACGACGCGGGCTAAACGAGGTTAGCGAACTCTCCCGGCCGTGCAGCAAATCGAATTGCCGGGGCTCTGATTTAGCGCCGGTTAATACGCGCCAAGCCCACGATAATAGGGCCGAAAACTTTGTTTTAAACGTATAAACGCGGATACGCGGCCGTGCTCGCGGGCGGCGAGGCGTCGCGTCGGTCGGTGGGGCCGCGCGTGGCAACGCCGAATACACAGAGTACGCGGCTTTTCGCCTTTATCTGCTCATCGATTGTTAAACGCTGCTTCGTGGATTTATCGGGGCATGGTTTACTGTTTCACATTGTTTAGGCTATAGGTCGATTTTCCTTTCCTTTTTGTCTTTCGCGACGGCCCGCAATCAATGGCAGGCAGTGCGCTGCGCGAATTTTCTAATGCACCGATAGTAAAATGAAACAATGTTTTCTAGAATTACCATACTGCGTACGTATAAAGTTAATTTTACAATTAAATTTATGCTTTATAAAACTCTTTTGAATTCTCTGTAAAAATGGCTCAAGCTTTATTCAATTAGTTTACGTAAAAAACAGTCTCAAAATAAAAAAATATACTTATAAGCAAAAAAATTACGTAATATACTCATAAGCATATTTTAAAGTATGTTAATTTATGATACCTGAGATATTCTTTAAAAGAGTGAAAACGCTTTTTTATCCATTTGTTAGGTTATGTATAGACTTGCGGATTGTGGTTTTTTAATACAATTCATGCTTTTTCGTATGCCATTTTCATGCAGGAAGAAATGTATTTATTTCAATTTTTTTCGAATCAGAAAATTTATTGACAAACATATCTATAGATGACAGAATGTCTTATTTTTTATATCGTAGTCGTAAAATATATTTTGAGAATCAAACAATATAAAAAAGGATTTCACACGTCGGCTATATCAGAAATCGCAATAGTATTTCTGCCTTCACGCGCGATCAGTGGAATTCCATTTTACGAGATTGTAACAAAAGTAACTATTTTCGCACAAGGAACACAGAAATTGCTTAATAATACAACGTCATCTAGAAAAATTACAGTATTGGAGAAAAGTCAACGATATTTTAAATAGTAAGATTTGTACTTCAAGATGATTTGTTCATTTTAAAAAAAAAAAAACTAAAAACCACACGGCTATATGATTCGGAAAATAGTAAAAATGATATTTTACCAATATGTTAATATGTCTCGAAAATCTGACGCGATGGAGCAATTTGGAAGCCGGTTTATATTCAGAATATCAAAAACCATCGGGCACGTAACGCTCATTTTTTTTTTAGATCACGTCGATTTTCGACCGTTGAATAATCGGTGCCCCGACGCGCTTCTCGTCAAAAAAGGGATGCAATTGCCAGCTTACGAATTAACTTGGACGTTGGTGAAATTCTGTCGGATCGCGAAGTGGGAGACATCGTATCAAAATGACACAGTTGACAACGGATATTGAGAATGAACTATCGTTTGCGAACTTGTCGAGGGAAGAATTCCGCAAAAGATTTCCACAAACCGAGCACAACACACCGAGGAGTTATCGCTTAACTTTCAATATACTCGAAAATAATCGGCGACACCCGCCGCAGACACTCGTAAAATCCTCGCGCCTCCTCCCGATAATCCGTCTACATATTCGTCGGCAGAAGTCTGCTTGAAAATACACACAGTCTGCGCCTCTCTTTATACATGGACGTATCATGGCGCGAAATCAAGAGCCATATATATATATATATATATATATATATATATATATGTATACATATATGCGCGTCCGTATCCGTATTTGCGCGCTTCGCAATAAAAGCGCCTCGCGGCCGCGTGCACCAAGCACACAAACAAACACCAGGCCAAACGCAGCGCGGGCACCTCTTGCTTCAGCCACCCCCTCCCATCATGCCCTCTTATATATATCGCCGTAGCGAAGAACAACACGGGTGACACGTGCGGTCGTCGCGACGCCTATTATATTAGACGGGGAGCGATCGTCGTCGCTCCCACGCACGCGGTACATAGGTTATATGTATACCTCGAGTCGCCGGGCTTAGTGCCGAGCGACAGAGACAACGCCGCACCCCCCCCCCTCCGCCGCTAGTCTCGCCCCGTATTACTTGACACCGAGCGAGCGCACACCGAGGAATCAAGTATGTGCGCCGATTGATGAGCGCCTGGGCTCGTCGGCGCGTCCCTGCGGTCGGCGATCGCTGCTCGCACGTGTACGGCCCACGACTCCTTGCCCCTTCCGTCCTCCCACTTTCTTTCTCTTTCTCCCTCTTGACTGTTCGCGCGGAAGTGCGTCTATTGTATAAGTTTTGTTTCAATATTTGTTCGGGGATCGGCTATTGCGGTCGACCGATTGGTTTCTGTGCGGTAGGTGGAGAGATCCTTGGGAGATAATATAGGTGCGCTCGACTCGATTGACGATGTGTCCGTAAAATTGAATTTTTCGCTCTTTTTTCGGGACTCCACTCGTTTCATGAAATGATCGACGACTTTGATATGTGACGTCACTTATGCGAAATTTAAAGTGATAATATCATCAGAATTTTTAAGTGTATTTTATTCTTCTGTAAAAAATAAATCATTGCTATGGATTTTGAATTATTACATTCCTTCAATCATAACGATTAGTTATTCGAAAACTGTTTAAATATTCAAGTTTAAATATTCATTTCAAATATTCATTTAAATAACATTGCTAAATAATTACATGCTAATATGAGTACACATTTTTCTTAAAAAACTTAAAATAGCAGAGTAAAACAGATCAATAAGAAAGTTAATTACTCTAATGAATCGAACGAAAATAAACTTATTTCAACCTTGTCAAAGAAAGATATATAGTATCTATACATAAAGATGTATATAAATCCATCACTATATAAATGTCACACACGGAACAATTTATCACGAACATTTTCACACGAGTAGAAACCCACCACCAGTCAAAGCTTTCCTTCCCCTGTAAGCTTACGATACCCCCCAAAAAAACTTACATCTGTCGTAAGAGGAACGAAAAAAAGCTCACTTAAAATCTAATGTATAGATTCGTAGACGCACACGCACATATATATATATATATATATATATATATATATATATATATATATATAATCTAAATCATGAGGGCGACCGAGAAGCCCTGAAAATACCGAATGCTCGTCCAGGGAATGTGCCAATTTGCCATCATTCCTGATCTCGATTATGATATATATATATATATATATATATATATATATATATATATATATATATAATGCCTGATTCAGGCTCGGCGTCTACTTTGCATGAGCGCTCCGTGCATCAGAGGAACAGTTGGCGGGCGCGACATCAAAAAACCCCGACGCTGACGCACTTCAAAGTCCAAGCCCGGAAACTCGAGGAGAGTCCGCCGTTGGAGGACGCGGCTCGCAGTCTGCGCATATGCATATATAAATTTATATATATATATATATATATATATATATATATATATATATATATATACATAAGCGCGGGCGATGGTGCGCCCCCGAGTTACATCCCCGAGTCTTTCGCTCTCCATCCCTCTCTGTCTCTCTCGCTTTCTACTCCGATCTTTCTCGCGCGCAGATAGCTCGCTCGCTCGGGATAAATGGGAAGGAAGGAGCGCGCTCATGACGGGGCGCGGGGCGGCTGGAGACCGAAAAATAAACGATAGGCCGAATTAGCGTAATCGCGTGACGGTTTTTCGAGGGAGGCGACCAGCTTCACCTCCCGCACGGCGTGGTGGTTGCGCCTGCGTTTTGTGCCGAGGGGGCGGGAATGAGGAGTCTCCCTCGAAAATTGCGGGGGACGACAAATTGCATTTCGATTTCCATTCCAGCTTGAGTTCACCATCGGTGCAAGAGAGAAAGATAGCAGAGGCAGTTGATTGTGTCTCGCTGCAATGACGGTTCTTCAAAGTTCGATTGTCTTTGTTTTAAATAATCGCGCTGTTCGAATGCTTTCGCAATCTAGAAAGTTTCACATATAGTACACCGTGGATTGGACGAGACATCAGAGCGTGTAAAGAAAATTCACCCTAGGTTGTGCTCATAAAGTATAGAAGTCCCTACAATAATAAAATTATAACAAAATCTAAAAATATTGAATAATGCACACTTGAAAAATGCGGTTTTTTTTATTAAGCATCGGAATAATTATTAGATTCAAAAACTCATTTATTTGTATAGTTTTCTTTGATACAGCTTAAATTAAAATTTTATCTTAATGTAAAAAAGTCGTACAACGCACTATTTCTGCTGACACAACTGAAGATAAATGAAAACAATACGGAAATTTTATTTAGCGATTGTTTTAATAGTTTCTAGTTTTATTTATAGCAGATCGCAAATTTTGTAAATTTTAATATAAAATATATAAAAACTTCGCTGCGCACTTGGCGAAACGTATTTTCAATAGGGTCAATTCAAATCAAAATTTGACAAACCTTGGATAGTTTAACAGCACAAATGTTTATTATATTCAACTGCACAGTTAACCGCGCTTAGGCCATTTTCGAAAGAAACCAACGTCTACAAAACTTCAAAAACACATGATTACGCAACAAATGTCGATGCACCATCGAATCGAAACAATATTTCTGATTAAAAACTATTTAAGTACATTGAAAATTGATTTCAAATTTAATTTATATAAATTTCAATTTTTCTACATGATTAATGTAATATTTAAATAAATATATTTTTGATCATACTATATAAATTAAATATATTTTCAGTCATTTAATAGCATTTTATAAAAAAGAAAACAACCGGAAACTGCATGAATTTTGACAATACAATAAAATAAAAACTAGCACCAGAAGAAATGAAATAAATGTCAAAAATGATTAGAATTGCTGAATTTATTACTATAAAATATTAAATTATAAATTCCGATTATTATTACAATCAATTTTGATTTTGTAAAATTGATCACGTTTTATATACTTTATTGAATTTTGAATTATATATTTGATCGTTATCAAGGTCAATTATTATCAAGGCATCGGTATTGATGATATTCGCAATGCAGTCGAAGATGAGTGTCGAGATAATTTTATAAATTACGTTCCCAAGAGAAAAGTGAATAGTCCTGATTTTAAATTATATATGCGTATATATGTGTATATATATATATATATATATATATATATATATATATATATACATACATAATTAATATTTTATTATCAATATACTAAATGAAAAAATATTTCGTAGATTATCAAATTATCCTACAATTTGACACAATGAAAGTTCCTATAAGCGATAGAATTTTTCAAATTTCCAATTTTCGTTTGAATTTTGAACGACCACGAAACAATCGGAAAGCACAACTCCTCTTTCTCACCTTTTTTCACTCATTCGCTCTCTCTCTCTCTCTCTCTCAACGACTCCTCCCGATTCACGTTTACACCAGTGTGCAAACCCTTTCTACTGGAGGCTTCGCAACGCCGAAGCCCTTTGAATAAGTTAGACCCGAGCCTATACAGAGCCTGACCAGGCGCAAACTCGCCCCCCCCCCCGCCTCGTCCGTCAGTCCACGGCACTTGCAACAAACGCACGACAGCGACAGGCACTTCCCTTTACCGAAGCAAAGGGCTTTCTTAGTCGTCCCCTCCCTTGTTTAATTCAATGACAATGCGACCATCTCTCTCTCTCTATCTCTTCCCTCTCTCTCCTCATGCCCGGCGCGGAGGATCGCGCAGCTACGGTGGTGGCGGACGCACATACAATGGGTATACTTTTCGAGCGCAAAATACGCTGCACGGCGCGCGAACCAACCCCCGCTCTCGCGTGTACTTTCCTCTATTATGCAGTGGTACGGCAAATCCAGTTGGACAGTTTAATTACCGTTTCAGCCGGACGGCGGTGGATAACGCGCGGGCCGTCTTTTCGTTGGAGTTTTGATTCTTTCTTTGGTCAATTCCTATCAACCACGATCTGAATGAAAGAGCGAGGTAATCTTTAAAAGAATATGCAGCTTTCATTACTATATTGCACCGATAGATCTGGTAATCTACCTTGTAATAATTCATTCAATTAGTTCAGATTTTTGTTTCCGAATTCCCTGGCATCGCAACAAGTCCCTGATATATTTTTTTAACGCAGTATTTGTGTGTCGATTCAATTTTCTTGTTTGTCCAGAATCTTGTAACTTTTACATAAAAATTTATGATACTTATACATTTAATAATACTGAAATACAAAAAACGCAGAAAGGTTTCTGGGTAAGGCATCTTAAGCTTGGATTGCTACGTATTTTTACTTGTTGAATGTCGATCGGATATGTCAATATGGCTTGCTCAACCTTAATTTTTTTTCCAAGATCTAAGATAAGTAAACACGAGAAGTCGTCAATATCATGAATTTATTGATGTGTTTTGTGATCAAAATATCAATTGTAATAATACAAAATACATTTTTTATCTCTATTATGACCCAGAAAATACAGATCTAAGGTTACGTTCATTTTATTTATTAATGATAAAAATTATTATTTTTTCAATTTGCAAAAATTTATTATTAAGATCTTGAATAAGTTCTCGCTGTCTTTTAAAGATAGCAGTAACGCAGATGCAAGGAAGTACTGTGTCTAGCCTTAAATTAATTAATTAATTTATTTAATTTAATTAATTAATTAGTTCACTTTAGTGTCAACAAAGACATTTTTTACTAATTTTTAAACTGTTTACGTGTGTGCCAAAATAAAGCTATATGAGCGGGGAATTTTATTACACTATGTTTGGACGATATACAATTTCATATGGTTTCATTTTTCAATAACTTTTTTATAAATAATAATTAATTTTCATTTCATAGAATTTAAATTCTTAACTTTGATATACGAGACAGCCATAAATACAATTTGCTCTTCGCACATTGTTTATGGGGCTCGTAATCTTTTCAAGGCGTCTATGTTTACTTAACTGGGAGATACGGAACGCCAGGCGGCTGGAGCGCCGGCGATGACCGCGTACGAGTTCAGTTAATCTTCAGTTGTCGAATCGTGCAGTCTAAAACTAACACTATCGTCCAGACGTCCTCTCCTCTTCTTATTTTATAACATTTCGTAAGGAGGCCGCTCTCCTTGCAAGTGAATTCGTTCGTTGGCGAATTCAAACAAGATTCGCGTCGCAACGCTCGAATCTCTGGGAGAGCACATCTCCCGACGAGTTCAGTACTCGTCGCACGCAACGTGCAAAACTTATAACTAACAATAACTGCTCGCTACCTTCCGAATCTTTGTCAATCAGGGGTTTTTATGCCGCTAGGCTTTTCCCCTTTCATACGAGCCATAAAACAACTGTATATTTGGCTCAATTGTTGTACTTTTATTTGTAAACCTAATTACATCTGCATTTCTATCCTTTTTCCATTTTTTATTATTCTCTTCAATCTTATATTTTTTGTGCTAATATTTATAAAATAAAAACGGGATTTAGTCGTGTTGACTAGATCTCGACGCAACACACTACGTAAATCAAAATATAATTTTGGAGCTAAATCAAATGGAATTCTTATTGAGACTGATTTTGATACTTCAAAAATAATTATTTTGAATTCGAGATTAAAGAACGTTCTAAGGCGTCGAAAAAATTTAAGACCAAGAATTGGAGAATTTACTTATCATGACCAATGTTGGATGGTACCAGAACTTAGAAAAATAACGGTTTTTCGTCTCTTTGGAACTTCTTATCGTAATCGTGAGGATATTCCCATCATTTATCATCACCATCCACAAAACTAGATATTCATGGTTCGAAACTTCTTCTCTGTATTTGTTAGAATCAACAGTGTGTAACTTATTATGAGCTCCTCAAATCGAATGATTCTGTCTAGGGGTAGCACTGTCGACTTCAGTCCATGCATTTCAGTCGAGCCCTGTATGAACCTGACCGCTATACCAACAGAAACACGACAAATTTTACTGTTACACGACAACGCTCATGGTGTAAAAATTGAAAAAACCTGCCTGGAGGCATTTCGATGGCACGTGCAACTCGACCTCCCATATTCATCTGACATAGCTCGTTTTTTCTCCAATTGTCATCTTCCGTTCGATGACACATGGCCAAGCTGATAAGCGCTACCATTCATAGAAAAAACTAAATCGATTCTTGAAGACCCATAAAATATGTCATTTTTTCGACGAGGAATTCCTATACTTGAAAGATGGTAGAATGTGGTTTCTAGTGATGGGCAATTCTATGAATGAACTATTTTTATCCCGTATGTATTAAATAAAAATTTTATTTTTTAGAACAAGAGCAAGAACTGATTCAAGAAGTTCCTCCGCGAGATTCGAATTTTCATATTTCATGCGCGGTATTGCCTGTATCGTATGTGTATCGCTAGGATCTGTGGGTCCCTCGATTCTCTATAGTTACGAACCATTTAGATTTTCTAGAGTTTCTACATGATCGGCAATTCTTGGCTGGTAACAAAATTTATATAAGTATTTGTTTAAAATTTTGTACTTACACGTGTACGTAATTTTACACATATATATTTGTCTGTGGCTGGTTCGCACGACGGTGGTCACGCATCTGATCTCCTCTTTCGATTAGTAAATCATCAGACTTAATAGCCAGCAATACTTTTTTATTTATCATTGTGCCAGAATTTCATTCCCTCTTTATCCACGCAACATCAATGCGCGTCTACGCGATACAACGGCCTCTGAGATGACAGAAACTATTACCATACTTTTTCTCCATTATCCCTCTTTCTTACTTTTTTCGGACTTTTACTAAAGTACTGATCAACTGGATGCCTGCACAGCTTTATGGAACAGTAGAAAGGGAGAAGAATAGAAGGAGTTAGAAAAAAATAACGACTATTCCGGCGTTCAACTAATATTTACCAGGAATGTTTCTCCCTCTGTCCGTTCGCTTGAAAGAGGAATCCTCTTGAGCCGACCTCTTTGTTCGTTCTTTGCGCTTGGTCTAATACGCAAGGGAAAAAAGAAACACAAACAGAAATGGAATAAGCGAGATAGACAGAAGGAGACAGAGAGAAAGAGTGTGTGTATGTGTGCCCGCGCAGTGTCAAGATGACCTGGCGCGCATATAATGGACGCGAGCTGTCGCGTGTTTTTCTTTCCTCTCTTTCTCGAGCGCCAGATAGCGAAAAATTTGCCGTCTCCCTCTTTTTTCCGCGCGCACACCTAGTGAAGTCGTAGAGAAAAGCCGAGAGGACGCTGGTAGAAGGGCGAAGGTTGAAGATCGCATCTTTTGTCACAGTGAAAAATTGAAGATTTCTCCTTCAAACGAAGCTCGCAGGCCGTCGTTGCTGCAACTTCTTTTTTTCGCTTCTCAGTAGTAGGCGTTTTTTCCACTCTTCTGTCCCTTACGCTTTTTTATCTCTCTCTCTCTTTGTCTCTCTCTCTCTTTGTCTCTCTCTCTCTCTCTCTCTCTCTCTCTCCCTATCTCTCTCTGTATCTTTGCGCAGAACTTCAGAACTGCAGATGGACGATGCTTTTCTGACCCCGTTTCCGCATCGTTCCAAAATTAATATGTGGATAAGCCACTTGGGCTGGCGTCTTTCTTTGCTTTTCCTTAGTATGTATATAAAATGCAATGTAATGGCTGTTCAGAACATCAAAAGATTCAGTGTAAAGACAGTGTTTCTTCTATTTTTAGAAGAAGATAATATATATTGTTAAAATATTATCTATACTTTATTATTTACCACGTAATTCCTATTTGACATTTACAAATACCTTATAACGTATTTTTAAATACATGAATTCACTTGGCTTATTAATATAATTAAAGATTCATCTATTATTCAGAAAGTTTAAAACTATAACGCTCTCAAAATTTTGGAAAGTTGTTGAAATACCTACTTGGTCGATTTACTAAAATTTTCAAGATTGGCACAGGAAACCTGTATCTATTTATAGATAAATTTATATTATATTAATAAACTAATTAATATACGTAGCAGGTTAGTTCATACACTTGATAAAACGTCGTAATATAATTATAAATTACCGATTTGTAAATATTGTCCGGAAGTTTTTGTGCCCTGATTTACGAAAAGTAATAGAATGGTAATTTATTTTTACGTCAAGTTTAAATTTAAATCCTCTTCTTGCCTTTATTCCTCCTTTTCTTTCTTATTATGCATGCGCAGTGGAACAGAAAGCCGACATCTTTGCACCGAGTACGCTTAATAGTCCTCCAAAGAGAATCAAAAGTACATAAAAGTGAGTGAGCGTGACTTTACGCCTGTTATTTCGCACGTACGTATTAGCGCATTTAATGTGAACAATAAAATATGTAATTTATCATTTAAAGAGTACTGATTAAAATTCGGAATAAATGTACCATACTTTTCCCGTTCGCGCTTAACTATGGCATTACAAAGTGCGGTCGAATAATTTGCGAGCACCAGGGCGAAATAAAATAGTCATGTAGAAAATAATCGTAGCTATTCATCATTGTAATTAGACGCGGTGGTAATAACAATTATATTATACGATGCGAAACAAACGACCCGTGAAAGATTACTGTTTGTATGTATATGTGAAGCCTTTACAGAATTAAAGAAAATGAAATTCTTCACGTCTAATGAAAAATATTGCATTTCCAATAAATACAATTTATTAATAAAAGTTTAATTCTCGTAATGCGTATCTGACGATATAATGCAAACCTGCGTCATCTACAATTTTTGACTAACGGAAAAAATGAGCAAGATGATACTCGATGAACATATATGAAAATATCCGATGTTGGCCCCAAGACGCAATAATCCTCAGAGCATAAAAAAGTTTATATATATTTTCCCGATCAAATAACCACTTTCGTTCGCTGATTTGTACGAGAAATAACAACGAAGCATGTATAAAAAGCGTCGTGCTCCTCGAGATGCCGAGCAAAGAGCGGACGGCATCGAGATAATGGCCCCCTTCTCCTATCTCCCCTCACCCGGACGTTTTACGCTCTTTAAACCATCGACCACACTAACTCCACTATGTGTATGCGTAACAGCACGGGACGGTCGTCGTCGATCGTCGCAACGCGCGCGAATTTCGACGCAGCCCATCAGGACCTTTGAATGACAAAAAAATAATCAACGCGATCAGGAGCACATGCGCGGGCCGTGCGACGACTGAAAAGGAGGCTGCGTGCAGGGGCGGTTGGGGGGGAGCTAAATTTACTTTCGATAAAGTTTCCCTCAGAGAGAGAGAGAGAGAGAGAGAGCGAGAAAGCGCCGAGGGGAGATCACGAGAGATGGCTCTATCGGGCGTCGCGATCGCTTTTTGAGAGAGAGAGAGAGAGAGAGAGAGAGAGAGACTGACGGCGAGGGCGGAGGTGGAGGCGCAGCGGTGGAGAGATTCCGAGCGAACGGAGCCCGGTTTAGTGGCTCTGGTGACCGTGCAGTGGTGCACAAACGCGGGCGCGCGCACTACGGACGGCCGCATGGTGGTGAAATCGAGTTAGCCAAATTAACCATGAAATAGACTCTCTCCGCCCTCGGTGCCTTTTCGTCTACCTCTCTCTCTCTCTCTCTCTCTCTCTCCTACTAAATATCTCTATCGCCCTCTCTCTCCCTCTCTATCCATCAATCTACCTTTCTCTATCTCTCTGGCCCTTACTTCGTATTTGCCTCGGCGCCACGGTGTGGGCGTCCGTACTTTGCGAACATCTTGCTGCCCGTGGATGAATCCTGATCTTTTGTAATCTCCGCGAAATACGTACGCGTGCTCGTTCAAGTGTCGCGTGCAGCTGATACTTCATTATCTAAGCACACGGATGAAATATTCTACTTTATAATGCCTTGGAATAATTATTTTTAAATCGACGTTTTCGTGACGTAAATAATCGATTCTGCTCCGGAAATTATACGATTATCTCTATTCAATCTCGAGATGTAGGTATTGAATTTTGGAAGGTCTAACGTAGTTGACTTTAGTACTTACGTATGATTCAAATAAAAATATATTTTGCAGATAATCAAACATTCGATTTTCATATATGGTATGTGTAGTAGACAGGATATCAGGTACTCTCAAATTTAAGGAGCAGATGATAATATAGAATGGATATGAATCGCATATTTGTCGGATCGCACTATACTATATCACACTATGTCATAATTATTTATTCTCACGTACGACTCTTGTCGTGACGAATGCTATTTTCACGCCTTCGAGTCATATTTGTCAGTACATAATAGACTATAATATAATTTAATGATATTTAATGTAAAATAAATTAAATTATTATTAATTAATCCGTTTAATTAGCTTCGAGCAGTATGTGACATGTATTTAGCAAAGAGATATTTCTCATATGCCCAAGATACAGTAGATTTGTTTTGAAATAGAAACCTAATCGTTTGATTCCTCGCCATTCCAAAATTTCTGAGACCTTTCCATCCAGCCTGAGTCTTGCCAGCTTTTCCTATAATGATAAGAATTTATACTTAATACTTTCTACTTTTTTATATTTTGTTGCTTGAAATCTACAACTAAGTGAAAAACTAATAAAATTATTCAAAGTATTCAAATACAATTTGTAGCTTCTTAAATCCGCTACAAATTAGGTGTAATGAAGCTGCGAACAATTGAAGTAACTATTTCATAAGGGCAATCGACGAAAGAATATCTAAATTTAAATTAGTTTTTCAGGCCTAGATTTTAATAAAATTCATAATAAAGATTTTGTAAATATAAATAAAATATAATAGTAAAATAATAATAAAAGTATGCTAAAATTTATTTTCTAATCAAAATGAGAGCGATTGAATAATTTCTTGCCAATTGGGCTTTCACATTTAAGAAAATTAATTAGGAATCACCAATGTAAATTCAAAATCGAGCGCGCTGAAATATCTCCGTAACAAATCGACGAAATGGAGGATTATTTTTTAATTCGAGAAATCTTCAGAACAGAGAACGGATAAACATATCATATGGGGTCAATATTTAATTTATCGTTCTTCTTTTATTTTTATGAATAACTTATAAACAAATATGCCTATTTTAAGTGTATATGTGCTCTTTAAAATTTATGTCTGCTACATTAAATAAAAATATATTTATTACCAACAACGAAGTGTAAAATATTTTTTTTTGGTAGAACTTCCTTTAAGCATTTTAAAAAGCTAATTCTGGTTAATAATTTCAAATATTTCGTTTAACGTAGCTTTTCTGCGATAATCACCAAGCCAACAAAAGGTACCACTTTGTTAATATTAGTATGACATCAAGACATCTAAGAATCCATTACACTTTTCCTTGGTGGAAAAGTGTAGTAAAAAGATTTCTTAGAAATAATAATAAAAAAAAAGGAAGGCAGTAAAGTCACTCGGTAATCCGGTATCAGGAGCGGTGTAGCAGCAGCAACAGCAGCAGCCGCAGCAGCAGCAGGAGCTTCAGCTTCATTCTGCCCGAGGTGATTCATAGTCGATCAAGAAGGGCCCATTGACAAACGCGCGTCTTCGCTTACCGAGCCTCATTCTCCTTTCACTGCCACTCTCAGCCACGTTCCCCAACCACCCCGTTCTCTCACTCTACCAACCCTTCTCTCATTAGCGAGCGCTTTGAACTAAACCGCCAATGTCACGACAAACTAGATTAATTTCACCGCGACCCGGAGGAGAGACAGTGCGCCGTATACTACCGCCGCCGCCGCCGCCGCCGCCGCTACCACCCGGTCTCTCTCTCTTCGGTCGTTTATTACGAAATTACAACTGTCAGAGGGCTCGCGCACGCGGACGCGCCCGCGCGCGCGGGCCTCGCCTTTTGTTTTCGTTTTCGCAATAACGCGCGATTCCGCTGCGGCCTCGCGGCTCGCTCGCCGGACGGGGCCGATTTTTTGATTAGTTTATGGGGGGCTGGATTTAAAACGGAAATTGGGTGGGGGGGAGGACGAGCAGCGCCCGCGTAGCCTTTACGGCGGTGCAATTCGCCCCGTTCCCTCTCGTCGGGATTGAAAATTAAATTGGGCGCGTTTCGCCGTCTCTCGAGGAGATAGGTATTAGGAGTCGGCGGACGCCGCCGCTATTATGCTCATTCGTCCAAGCCCAAGCTCGCCTCGGCGCGAGGAGAGACAGAGAGTGAGAGAGAGAGAGAGAGAGAGAGAGAGAGACAGAAGGCAGAGGGAGCGAGGGAGGACGAGGGCTCTCTGAAAATAATGGCGAGCTGATTAATATGCAAAGGCACAAAGCGCTTCATTGAAACCCAATATTGCTCGGCGGGCTTTCGGAAGGGCAAGTAGATATCTCGCCTCGATTTTTATTTTTGCCACATTGTGAGTTAGTATTATATATATATATATGTACATATATATTCTCATTTTGTGTTTTATGTACGTGTTTTAACGATTGAGCCTTCGATCTGTAAATTTGTAATACCTGTGAACGAGGGATGCAAAATTAGAGTTACAGTGTGTGCCTTTTAAATGATGATGATAATGAAAGTAATAGAAAGTAAATTGATGACATAAAGGTATGCAATGTGAAGAGATCAAAAATTTATTAAATTTGTGCAGAAATTTTCTACTCATATATTCTGGAAATCTAAATGTAACTATACATTCAAAAATTAAGTGATTACAGCCCAGTAACATTTAATACATACTCGGAATAAAAAATTTCGGGACGAAAAAAAGACATTTCATCATTTTTTGAAAATATATTAATTTTCCAAATATATTTGAGAAATAATAAAATTGACAAATGTTCTTTTTTTTAGATATATGCTAAAATCGATCAAAACAGTGAATAATTAAAAGATATTTTTAACTATTTTCATTGGACAGATTTTTTCATTTTCTTAAAACTGTGATTATGAACGTACATGTGATTATGAGTTTAGGAGACAGAAAATTTTATGTAGTTGAACTGTCTCGGAAAATCAGGCTTTTTCAAAGAAGCAACAACTAAAATGGTCACGCGTAGACATTAATTTTTTATGCTTATAATCTGTACATATCATTGGTGTATAGTCAATTTAAAACTGTTTCGATCTTGTCTTCAAATATCCACGTGATCCTTGAACCTATTCTAAGCAGGCCATGAACACAACATAGTGATACACGATCAATTTGATTGGCTTTTTAATTTGACTAAACTCAGTTGTAAACGTTGGCTTTCTGCGATTTATTGAATGAAACTGATTTGCCAGGTAATTATCATTCGGAGGGAATTGATTTTCAATATACAAGGTGAGACTGTGAGTAAGGCATTTGGTCTCGATTGAGCGAGATAATTCTGATTATTGCCAAGATGAATCCTGTAAACTCAGATTTAACATTCTTCCATTCCCAAATTAAGGCTCCTTCTTATTTACAATTATTATACCTTCGTATAATTTATTCGAAGTTACGTAATATTTAAACACATATTTTGTCAGAGCCATATCTGTCAGTGTTGAATTCGACACTATAATACCTTAATAAAAAAGTATTCTAATTGACGTGTCTTTATAAATGTATCATTTTCCAAGTATTGTTAATGGACGTGGGAGTTATTTTCCATTTTTGTACGGGTTAACGTTAATTAAGTAAACGTTAATTAAGAGAAAGAAAAAAAAATTATGTAAGTGTTTTGATTTAAATCTTTCTTCGAATTCGGCACTGGAAACAGAGTTTTCATTAAACACATTCATTTGACTCTAAAGTATATTTAATTATATTATTCATTTTAAATGTGAAAGCGTTAAGTCCTAAACTATGATGGTCTTTACCTTACTTAATGCAAAACCACTCCAACACTCATATTCGATAACCTCTCCGCGCTAGATCTAATCATTATATAGTAATGATAAGTAACACTGAGCCGTTATTAATTCACGTATTTACCGAAATACAAGAAAGCGCTCGTCATCGACCTTCAAGTACCTTAGACGCCGCCGCTTATCGACCAATACTTCAGCCTCGCAGCACGACTACGCGCGCAAGACCTCGTCGAGCGGCTCGCGGCTCGGTCCGCAAGAAATCGTTGATTTAGCGAAAATAATCAGAAGCGTTCGCTCTCGGCGCTCGTGTATCTAAGCAAAAAGAAAGCAAAAAGGACCGAAAGAAAAAAGACCCGAGCAACACGACAGAAGCGGGCCGAGCGCGCGCGCACGCGCTCGTGCAGAGAGACGGCTCGTCGGCCCCACGAGTTTATGCGGGGAAAAGAGTAGAAAACAACGTAGAGAGATGGACGACAAAACAAAAGGAAGGGGAGAGGGGAGGAAACGAGAGCGGGGGGAGGTATACGAAGAACGCGAAGCGAGAGCAGCCGGTACGGCGGAGGGGGGCTGGGAGGGAGGGAGGGCTTTATAACTCACGTCAGGCAGGTAATTAGCCGGCTTTTGCCCATATAGCTGTAATGGAGCCGCGCGAGCGAGCGAGCGCTCATCGAGCCGGAGAGATAGACCCTTAACTTATTTAAATGAACCGGTAACCCGTGTCCGCGGGAGGGTGAGGATAGAGGGGCGAGAGAGCGATAGAGAGAGAGAGAGAGAGAGAGAGAGAGAGAGAGAGAGAGAGAGAGAGAGAGGGAAGGCGAGCGCGTCTGCGCGGGGCAATGTATAGAAAAACCACTTATATACACATAAGGTGCTAGTTCGGATACATGTGTCTAGGAGTCCTAAACGGGCGCTTCCACCTGCGCCCTCTTGATTTTAATATCGAATTCTCGCAGACTTCGCGGACTTATTGCGGCGGTGCGGGCGAGGTCGCGTTGAAACAATTCAAACTGACGCCTATTGACCTCGTTAAGCGCGAGGATATCTCCCGAATTCGGTACGGGATCCTAAGAAAAAAGGCAACAAAAAAGCGCATAAACGAATGCATGCCTAAGCCGTGCCTCGATCTCGTTTCGGATCTCGGAATAACTAATTTCGCTAATGATCGCCATGAAGCAGAATTTTTCTCGGAAACGTGCAGCGAGAACTGACGGACGATTCTCAGCGTCCGCAGAATTCCGCTGCGACTGAGAACGGATGGACCGGAAGCTGCCATCTGGAACAACGTAACCGCGTCATTACCTTAAAATTCCACTGGTGTGAATCAGATAAAAGCATTAAATTATTATTATAAGCACAGTTAGCACCGGAAGAATGAAGTAATTAAAATAAATAATAAGAGAGTAAAAAATAATTTAAAATTAAATTTGTATAATTTTTCGGTAATTAACTACTCACCAAATATTACTTAATTTAAAAAGCTGAACAACTTTTTAAATTCTGACATTAACAGGTAGAATTTTTATTGTTATAACACATTATGGTTCGTTATATATCAAAACTTGGAATATTATTACTTATTAATGACTGCATCGCATAGATACATTGGATATATTATGCTTTTCGTATTATTTCGACCACTTTTATCTGTTTAAAACATCGTTAATAATATATCTCATAATAATAATATATATCAAATAAATTTTAAAAATTATGTAAATTTTTTGTAATAATTATGGTAATTAGTATTGGTTCATCATATTCTTATACTGTATAGCTATATTATAGCCATTAGAAATGGTAGTTAAAAAATCTAAGTTTCTCTGACTATTAGTAATAATCACGTATATGGTTTTTTATCTTACATTATCTATTGCCATAATTTATTTAAATGCATTATTTAGACTCAATATAATGTCGGAAGACACTATTTATTAATTAAAAGTATTAATATTATGATGAAAATAAATTATTGTCTGTTCGTATATAGTATTCATACACATTACTTAATAATATAAATTTTTTTCTATATATACTTGACAAAGAAATTGCAGGAAAGTTCATGCACAGGCTCCAGCTATGTTCTAAATTAATTTGATACAGTTATTTTAACAATATCGTATAATTATGGGGAAGCTACAAAAAGTTACAAGTTGATGTGTCTCATTGTCTACATGGAGTTTTAAAAAATAGAAATGAGAATTAAAATTTACTCGTCACAATGTCAACGTGCAAAACTTGAAGTGTTAACTTTTTAAAGATCAATTAACAAGAAAGTGCGCTTGTCAAAGGAACATATATGGAGTTTTTCATATAAATTAAAATTTCACGCTCTATCCTGACGATGTGTGTTTCAATAAATTTCAATTCTTTTTCTAATAATTTTTCAAACTAAAGCACAAACTACTAGATACACTACACCTATTGCGCAAATACACGCAACGCAACACAACAAACGCAGCGTCTTCTCAAAGGCCACACACACACACACACACACACACACACACACACACACACACACACACATATCTATATAAATAGAAATAAAAATGCAAAATGCACGGGCGCGCGCATAAAAGGATTGTCGAGCCTCATTCGATTTTTGATGGAATTCAGGGTCAGGTCCAAGGGGTCGATGGCTGTGGGGGGTGGGCGAGGGAAGGAGGATATTGATTTTATGTTGAACTGCAAAAGTGTGATTTGAATTTTGATTGCGGGACAGGGCAGGGGGTACGGGAGGCGCCGATGGAGTGGCGAACGGGCCGGGGGATGCGAAGATCGCGTAACAGGATAGTGCACGCTTTGCCGGGCGCACGAGGGCCCTCGAAAACGGCGCGCGGGGCGCTTACTCGACTAGAAAATCGAAAGAATACACGAGGCTTTAAAAGCCCGAGAGATCGGGCGCGCGACCGCGCGCTGCGTTCGCGACGTCGCTCGCTCGCGCGATACCATCTACTGTATAGATTTGTCGCAATTTTTTTCTCTCTCCGCATTCTTTTGCGTCGCTCATCCGAATGGTCTTTCAGAAATCCAAAATGAGTACGCGTGGTACATTGGTGTCCTCCCCCCCCCCATCAAAATAGGTACAGCACAATTTTGAAAAACTGACTGTTTTCAATATTCGCAGAGAAACGATAAACACCATCTTGTACTTTTAAAGAAGACTATGTCGCGATTGCTGATTGCCCGGCGAAAACTAATATACTTTCGAATTGGTCACGCATAACGCTATATTGCGCAGGTTAGGTTTCATATTTCATATTGAAAATTAGCGTATTTTTGCGGGTGTCTATGTGCTGGCAGCATCTACTTTTTATATTGTGCGTGTACATACATACCTCATATACGTACATCAAATTTGATATGAAAATAATTTATCCTCAAAATTTAAGCGTTATTTCTCAAGCGTGAGCGTTTCTGCATTAAAAATTTGTTTATTTAATTTATAAAATTTGTTTATTAAATTTTTTAGCAAAAGAAGACAAATTTTTTTTTATTCAATGTTACATATTATATTCATTCACAATGTTTCTGGTTTAAAGTTACATAGAAGTTATTTAAAACATTGGCATTCGGTGAATTATTAAAAAAAAACAAATATTTTTCCATTAACCATTATTAATTGCAATATTTCTCGTGTAAAATTTA
The DNA here is from genome assembly GCA_018907035.1 of Sycobia sp. Sy_11. Classification (NCBI taxonomy): domain Eukaryota; kingdom Metazoa; phylum Arthropoda; class Insecta; order Hymenoptera; family Epichrysomallidae; genus Sycobia; species Sycobia sp. Sy_11. The sequence continues at coordinate 667,764 of JACCIC010000133.1, forward strand.
AATATTCATGAAACGTGGGCAGTTACATTATGCAAACTATCTCTAGCATGTATTTTTAGCTTGGTAAAAGGTTCTAATACTCCGCCTATACCATCGACCCTCTTTACGCATATTGGAAACGTCGCGTGGACGAATTAAACAATATAATTTTGCACGCCAATGGAGAATAAAGTGAGTCTTATTAGGCTGAAAAAAAAGCAAGACCGACGCACAAGGGACGCGCGATTATATCGTGAGCACAGATTAACCTAAACAAAATCAGTTTGCGCCTCGAAAGATCTCTACTATTTTCCAAGCTTAAAGCCTTCTCCCTCCCTCCCTCTCTCTCTCTCTCTCTCTCTCTCTCTCTCTCGCTCTCCCTTCACCTCGTCTCGGGGAATAGCAAAAGCCTTACCTCCACGGACGTCCTAATAATATGTATTTTCGTTCGTTATATGCGCGTCCTCTGTCCCGGACCGTCCATTAAAAATTAAATTCGTCCTCTGTTCCTTGGCGTTTTTGCCCTATGCATATAACCTGCCTCTCTCTCTCTCTCTCTCTCTCTCTCTCTCTTCCCCTTTTGCACTCTTTGCACCTCCACGTGCTCGCGCATCGTCAGAAACTAAACGAAATACCGAGAGATACATCGCGTCGTTGAGCTCACACTTGGCGCGCGTCCCTCCCCCCTCTCTATATAGTGGAAGAAAAAAGTAGGAGACCATGGGAGATAGGGAGAGAAAGAGAGAGAAAGAGAGAGAGAGAGAGAGAGAGAGAGAGAGAGCGAAAGCGAGCTTGGCCATGGCTTTTTTGCGCGGCGCGCGTGTAAGAGCAGCAATCTCTTTCTGTCTGTCTCTCTCTCTCTCTCTCTCTCTCTGTCTCGTCCTCCCTCTCTAGTCCACGACCGCGGCTGCGCGCGATTATGATCTTCGCCGTAGTATAATTCGATAATGATACGCGGCTATAGATTTTATTAAGGAAACATGCTAATTCACCGTTAGTCGCAAGAGCGGAGATCACTATAATCATGCGCACACAGGGGATAGCAGAGAATGGGTATTAAAACATCAGCGGGGAGAATGAAAGAGAGTGAGGGAGAGTGAGTGCGAGGGAGAAAGGGAGGGAAAGTAAAAGAGGGAAATACTCTTGGCCCGGGCATGCAGATAGAGCATGACCAAGGGAGAGGGAGAGGGGATGAGCGAAGAAGAAAAAGGAGGAAGAGGGAAAAATCTTTTCAGAGAGCCCCTAATCTCCTCTCGTCTTTTTGACTTTGTATACAACGAGTATCGCGTGACGTCCTTCCCTCTGTCAACCGATGTTCACACCGGCCTCTCGACCCTCCTTTTTTGCTCCTTAGAGTATTGGGCCGAAATTTCCACCCCCTTGCCTCCGTCCTCTCCGCCACCCTGCGATCTGACTTTAACCTATAATCTGGCTAGAAATTTTATGCTAAACACTGTTATTCATTTGCGTGGGCTTGATGATTTTAAGAGACTTTCTTCTTTTTTCTCGTGTTTAATAAATTAGGACATTGTTAAAAGAATGATTATCTTTAAGATATGTAGTAAACACAAATTATTAAATTAATTTTTTTTGCGTTAGTATACAAAGACTTACGTTATGTAAAACGCATATTTATCGAAAATGTTTTTTGGAAAAGACGCGATAAGTGGTATATTTCGCCAAACAGCAATTATTTTTAAGGAGTGGCGATCCAGTAAATTTCACTAATAAAGATGATCTGTTTATGTTAGATCAACTATTAAGTAAAAATCGTATTTAAAAAATTCTTCCTACTTTAGTGCACACGATAGTGTTTTTTACAACTTCATATCTGAGTAACCAATTATTTTTTCTGTATAATTGAATGATCGTATTTTTCAAGTAAGAACATTGATCTTAAATTATTAGACGATTTAATAACCAATGCGAAGAAAAATCTAGGAAACGGTAATATTTTTAATATTTTTCTATAAATGGAATGTCATTCTTAGTCAAATGGAAATAAATCATAATTAATAATTATAGGACAGTTTTTCTCTGGATTTCAATGGATAGTTGGGTTAACTACCCGTACAATATTCCAGATATCAACTTTATTTTATAATATTCTCAGATTTACGAAATATTTTGTAGATCATAAATGATATACTTTTTCTGATCTGAAGGTTTTCTTGTTTTCTTATTAAAACCAAGTTCTATAATGTTATAAATATATAAATATTGTATTTATAACAACAAATATTATAATTTGTTTAATCATCATAATCATTAACTATCAAATAATTAGACGTATGGGTTATAGCTTCCCATTCTTTATCTTTGGTTCAATACACGGCCGACTTGTTTAAGGATCTTTTCTCGGCGGGGGAATGCACAACTGAACACAACTCTCTCCATAAATGCGTTTATTGGAACTATATGGCTATACATAACAATGTTTCTTTTACATTTATAGCATCTAATATTAGATATGCCAATGGCTCTGTATAAATTTCGACTATATCCAACTAATAACAGGAAGATAACATGTTTTCTAAACATTCTAGAAATAACTAAACTTTTTTTAAAAAAATTTAATACATTATAAAAAAATTGATTCTTAAAAATTTAATTAAAAATTGGAAGTAAAATAAAAAACGGAAATCTTTCATTCACGATCTGATTTTTTTTAATATACTTCATTTATATGGTAGAAATATGTCATATTTTTACCGATCGAGCAGCTCAATCTCACCGGCCGCCCAGTAATCCGAACTTGTGTAAAAAATATGAAACTGCAATTAATAAACCCTGGACTCCGATCGATTCGTCGACGATGGCCACGCGCGGTACGGCAATCCTACCCTCCCGGCAAAAGACGAACCGCGGACTTTTCATAAGTAACCTCTAATCGTCGAGCCGTCTCTGCGTTCGTCGTTGCCGTCCTCTGGCTAAGGAAATTCGAAGCGTGCAGCGGCGCGCTCGTTTAAGATCTCGCGCCTGAGAGACGCGCGGTCGTCCGGGACGACGGGAGAGGCGGGCGAGCGGATGAGAGAAGCGGACAGCCCCAAGTGTTCGCCATTAAAACTCTGCTTTTATTTATGCGCCGGCGCTCTCTCTCTCTCTCTCTCTCTCTCTCACTCTCTTTCTATCTCTACTTCTCTTTCTCTCCCTGTCCTTCTCGTGCGTCGCAGTGTGCCGTATATATATATATATATATATATATATATATATATATATATATATATATATATATATATATAGAGAGAGAGAGAGAGAGAGAGAGAGAGAGAGAGAGAGAGAGAGAGCGACTCATCTGATGCGTGGTGCGCGCGGGCATCGGCAAAAACGGCCTGCCTCCACGGCCTGATTATGATGAGCCAAGTGTCGTTATGTAAACAACCCACGCGCGAGGTGCGCCGACAAGCCCAGGACCCGGTTAATGCATTTCTCCCCGGGGAAGGGGCAGAAGGGGGGTGTACGAACGTTGCACACACATTATTCGACAAGCGCCTCGTCGGTACCCCACGTGCGTTTTCCTTTCAATCCATCAAGCTTTTACCTATATCTCACATGTTTCCTTACTCTCTCTCTCTTTCTCTCCCTTTCTCGCCCGCTTCACTTTTTCTTCAGTTAATGCCTGCTTTTTTGCCGAAGCTTTTTGTTTTACTCTGGTAATGCATTGATTAATTTTTACTGGATTTTATTTGACTTGACTTCTCGTTTTTCATTTCGTTTACTCCTTTGACGTGGAAGCTTAAGAGAGCTTTAGCACGGTAAGTTAATCTCCATGGATAAAAGGATGGAAATTATTCGCAGGAAGCAGGCTTTATATATATTTAGCAATAATTATATATTTGTGATTAGATAAAAAATATAACGTAGAATTTGGAAGGACATTAAAATAACAATAAATCAAATTTTTCCCACACTAACTAATTCTTTGAGCTATATGGATAAACTGTTGAGACAGCTTTAACTAATAAAAATTTAGATGATTTTTGCTTGAAACGTGCGAATCTGCAATACGAAATTGAAATTGGTAAATGACAATTTATAAACAAAAATTTTTGAATGGAATATCGAGTATTTCAAAGATAAATAAAATTAGTTATGCAGGTTTCGTGATTTCAATAAAGAATATCATCTGTTTTTATTCGAATTTGAGGGAAAAAAATGTCTAGATTTCTTTTTTCCTCTGCAGACTTTTCCATTTGGCTTAAACCGATATTATGAAATTAATAAATATTTTTATCGATCATACAGTCTTTATAATATCATATATTAGCTAAAATAATGACAGACTGCCCTTGTTTATGTTCACCCCCGTAGAATCCGAATTAAAACTTATTACTACAATAAATTATATCAGAAAAGTAAAAATAAAAATAAAATAAAATTAATAATAAAATAAAAATAAAAATAAAAATAAAATACAATAATAAGTAAAATAAAAATAAAAAATAATAAAAATACTTATTCTATGTTAGTAAAGGACAACCTAACTGTCCCCACCACCTTAAATTTAGTATCACCTTCTTCTCTGACGTTTCGAACCGCTACAGTTCATCCTCAGAAACTAAACTAAAATGAAAAATCCAGCATGCTACTTTATATAACCCATCCCCATTCTAAATTTATTAGTATAACATTCATAGGACCCCCCCCCTTTTTATCTTCAACTTAAATTATTAATATATATATATATATATATATATATATTATATATATATATAATATGTTTTGCAATAATTATTAGCAAGTACACTAACGGAAAAATTTATTGATAGACTCAATTATCTGTTGTAGATTTACACAATAACACTTATCAAAATCCTCGGTAGAATAAATTCTAGCTGCCACTTTATACTTCAGGATATTTAATTGTAAGTAAAATTTTACAACGATAAACTCAAAGTTCAAACAGCTAGAATTGTTCATTTATGATTACTTATTATTATGTATATGATTATAATATTTTAGGATGAAGAAAACCAGTAAAGTTAAATATGGTATCTTATTTTTCACTGTTCCGTTCCAACACGTGGTTATTTTTTATCTGGTAGGTAAGGAGTCGAAACCCGTTTGAAGAGGTCCCCACGGATTTCGAAACAACCGACTCTTAATAGCCTCGTCTGAGTAACCATAATAATCTCAACATGTAAATAAACCGAATAGTTACTCTTGACTTTCGACTTACAACTTTATACTGCTTGCATTAATGCGTAGGCTGATAAAATCATTCTAATTAACTATATTATATATAAACGTCGTATATTATTGTATACGAAACTTGTCCTTTTACGTAATTAAAAATAAGATGAATTTATGTATACGCAGTTTGAATGCTGGTAATCCATGTATTTCCAATTATTACACAATATTTTAATGAAATAGTTATACAATAAAAATGACTATGTATAGTATATTCGGGAAAAAGTATACTTGCATTAATTCTAAATGTCTCAGTTCGAATCTGTAAAAATTACTGCTAAACAATCCATATTCAAATATGAATTGATTATCAGTGTTATGTAGACTTTGATCTTGATCGGTTATTAAATGCTCTTTGAATTTTAGTTCTTTTCATTGATTAAATTACACTTAGTACGTCAATCAAAATTTCCAGAATTTTCATTTTCAAACAAAATATTCAAAGTTTTTATAGTAATTAAACGTCTAGCTCAAAAATTAATAGCGGTTTCGATAAAAAAGCTGTTTTGTATTAAATAATAATTAAAACTTATTAATATCGAAGAAGCGTGAAAAAGCAATGGCTTGATAAGCGCTGCATTCGAATTAATGAAGTCACGTGAAGTATAAGTATAAAAATTAAAGATATCAAAACGCAGTTTATTTAGCATTTTTCCTAAATGTTTGTGAATGAGAAAACTCTGTTCATAATGGATTCCGCGCTCTCTTATAGTGGATTACAAACAAAATCTTGAATTGATTATTGCAAATCAGAATCAAAAAGATCGTCAGTTAATTGACAGTAAGTAATAAAAAACTTACGAAGCCAACAAAAACTCCAACATCGGTAAGTATGGTGAAAATCTCCATATTTGATGATGCTCGTGGTTATTTTGAGAAACCATTACTAGTAAGCATTAAATAGCGAATACAAATGCCTTGATTGTAAAATAAAATCCTGATGCTTGATGATTATAATCAAAGAACTTACAAGCTCATGACAAAAGATGACCAAATGAATCGAGTCGCTTTTCCAATTCGCTTCAAATTACTTCTCGACCCTGCATCGTAGACTTAGCAAATATAACCATTGGCTACCACTGACCGTTTCTGGACGACAAAACTGTGCTCTAATAAAAACGGTTTGATACATGCAGAGTTATAGATGCTGCTTCCCGAAGTCGAAGACTCGTTAGAAAGCAAAAAGAAAGTTTTCTACATAAAAAGGCATGGAAAATTAGCCGAGGGCTGGACCTCCGGGGCATGGATAATTCTTCAAGAAGAGCGTATCCTGAACCGCGATTGAAGTTGAATTTTTCCCCAAAGGTTTTACATCCGGGACCTATCGAGTCGCCGTGTGTGACATTAATTATACTATTATATTTTCGAAAGTCGATCGGTTCTACGCCAGAACCGCCGCTCCCAGCTCTTCTTTTTCCGTGATTCCCGATCACCCGCGCTCCAATTAGTCAGCGGCATAAGAGCGCGGCCGCGTCGTGCGTCGTCGTTCTCTTATAATCCTTCCTGCTCTCGTCCTCCATTCCCCCGACCACTCCACCCCCTCGCCATGCTCACTGCCGTGCCGTTTCGCGAAGCCCTCGGCTTCATTAAGAAACGTTAATACGTTTTGTTTTTTCCCTCGCTGCCGCTTCCTTCTTTTTCCCTTTGGCCCCCTGCACACACACACACACACACACACACTTATATATATATATATATATATATATATATATATATATGTATATATATATGTATATATATATGTATATATATATATATATATATATATATATATATATATATATGCGTGTACGCACCGTTCCCTGTCTGTCCTCGTCCTGCTGTCTGCTCTTCCCTTACTGTCCTTTCTTCACCGTGGAGAGAGAAAGAAAGAGAGAGAGAGAGAGAGAGAGAGAGAGAGAGAGAGAGAGAGAGAGAGAGAGGATCTCTTTTAATAATCTCGCCCAGGCGTGCGCGGAGATTTATTATTTTCGGACTATACAGCGCGCGCGCGCGCGCCTGGATATATAGGGATAAGCCGGTCGCGGCCCCGCGAGTCGATGCTCCCGTTGCAGACCGAGAGAGGGCCCGCGCCGTCCTCCTCTTTTTTTTCGCCATTTCAACCCTTCGTCTTGTCGTCTGCTCTCAGCTGCTCTCTTTCCTCTCCCCCTTCCCGTCTTCTTCTCCTCACCAATATCTATATAGTTCTATGCTTCGTTCTCCTTCTATCTTTTTTTTTTCATTATTTTGTTTTCTTTGATGGTGCGCGCACGCGCGCGCGCGTACTCGGCCAAGCAGCTTTCGGTTGGCTCTGGACTCTTTTCAAAGACTCCTGTTAACGAAGCCGCTCGCGCGCAGATTTCATTCTTATATATATATAGTCTCGGGAGAGAGTTTTCATTGTCCTACGCTTTCTATCCTCCTTCTTGTCTTCGACCTCTTCCTTTTTCTCGGTATCTAGCGCTCTTTCCACGGTCCAACGAACGAGCGGTGAGAGAGAGAGGGGGGGGGGAGACGGAGAGAAAGAGGCCGCGTAGAATGCCGAGGTGTTTGCCGTACGGCTTAAAACTTTCTTCCATGTTAGACTGATATACCTTGGGGAGATAAAGTTTGGAGCGAAAAACTGACAGAGGGTGCGCGATTAGGGAAAAGGATTAATCGGTTTAATTATTTTCGTGAGAAGTTGATTTATACTCGGATAATTCTAAAAAAAATTTATTTGCTCTATCAATCACAATTGAATTTGTTTTTAGAATATAAGTAAAAAAAATCAAAGCAAATAGACTTCATAAAATTTGATCGTATATTTGACTTCAAGGAAATACATTTAAATTTCTGAAAATTTTTTTGGTAATCTTCTTTAGTCAATATAAATATTTCATCCATAAATCGTAATCTTAAATATATCGTAATTATCTTATATATCGTAATCTTAACATTATTAAATATAATAAAATCTCATAATATCATATTAGAATTTAATTAAATATATTCATATAATTCTAATCATCATATCATCCCAACATTAACCAGTGCTTATCATTCCAGATAATTTTTTTTCCAGAAACTCGGATTTGGCATGCAAGTTTAAATATTATAAAAATGGTTGGTCAAAATTTTGAGAAGAACCACTTATTTTGTACACCAATTGAATAATGCGAGATAAAAATTTAATATTATGCTTCAGTAATTATTACAGTTTTTCATTAAAGATGTAAAGAAGACGTGATTGCAAAACGTGAAGTATAATTTTCAAGCATAGCAGTCAACAATATAGACGATTGTCACAATAAGGTGACCCAAAAAAATAACATTTTTTACCAATCCAAAAAGTCTTAATTTTATTCATGTTAATAGCGATCCGTTTGAAGCCTGGCAAAAGTATAATATTTTCTCTCTTAAAATAAGAGATCTACCCACTCTTCTCTTCTTTTAACCTTTTATAAACAAAAAAGCCCTGATCTTTTGACTCTCTTTCTTTCACTCTCTCTCTCTCTCTCTCTCTCTCTCTCTCTCTCTCTCTCTCTCTCTCCTTCTTTTTCTACGGTCGCTCGATTATAATTCTTTCGTAGGATGTATGCGCTGGCGATAGTCCCGAGTTCTTATATGATTTAACGAGGTGTGGTGTCGGTTATGCCGTAAACGGCATATCGGGAATGCCTATAAACCAACCAAGCGAGTCGGTAAATTAGAATCTCTTTCCCCTCCTCTCTCTCTCTCTCTCTCTCTCTCTCTCTCATCCGAGTCCTCCGCTTATAGGAAGCCCCTAAAAATACAATTAGCCGGCCGTTTAATGGGTCCTCTCGCGTGCACCAGAGTCGCAAAAGCCACAATGAAATGCTCCCACTTTCTTTCTCTGGCTCGCACTTTTTCGCCCCCCTCCGCCCTTCCCACCCAGTTCCCTTACCTCTTTTTTTGCTGCTTTCAGCTGGTCGTTCGTTTCAAGAACGAAGAGAGAAAAAAATAAAAAGGTGAAGAAAAAAAAATAGTTCCAAAGAGTAAAAGGGATACGGGCCGGGATCATTGCTTTATGAGTGGCTTTTTTCATAAGTCCACCCTGAACGCATATAACAATGCTAATTTGGAATTTTTCGAAGTGCAATCCGGAAGGTTTAATGGCACGAGCGGACAATTTAATGCGAATCTCGCTTGGAAAATTATTAACTCGATTTGTTATTGGATCGAAGATAAGTCCTGATATATCACTGTCTAACGGCTATAATGCGAAACGAATAATAAAGATTATTGGGACCAGGGAAAATTTATTAATGAATATACAGTAAATAGGACGTAATCGTACGAGCGTCGTACGAGGAAAGTTAATTAATATCGAATATCCTTTTTTGTTTATATTTTAATGAACGCTCGATCATCGCCTGCATAATTTTTTGAAACTGTTTGCAACGATACAAATCTCATTAAAAATTTAAGCGATTGTACTTTTTTACGATATGCGTGTATGCGTATACATGTGCGACTGTGTACGCGGGTGCGAGTAATTCGTGAAAAAAAGCAGTAAAGCAATCAAGAAAAATTTTAATTATTTTCAATAGTACGGTTTTCTTTTTTCTTCGAGGTTAAAAGCCGAACGAATATTTCTCGAACGTGTATCAACTCTGAACAGAATGTAAGTTTCACGCATTGATACATGGTCTATAATCAAGCTTTATTTTAATCGACTCGATATGCTACTTAGAGAATGATTCGAAAGATCGATTTATCTATAGCCTATAATGGAGAGGGAAAATAATCCGAATTTAAAAAAAACATCACACATAATCGTTGCTCGATCCCGGAAAATCTTCGATTCGCTCTGCACGGGCCGAGACAACGATATCGCGCTCGCCTGTACGTGCTTAGCTCTCATTCTATCGGTCCGCGTCGAAGTCCGCGTATGCGCGCCGAGTCTCGGGAGTAGCCGTAGCAAGAATTTATGTCCCCCGCAGCGGCGGAAAGGAGCGATGAGTTCTAATCTGGAAGCGCGCCAAAGGACTACCCGAGCCCGTAATCCACGATAAATCATCCGGGGAATCTTTAGTTTAATGAGTTTTTAGTGGCTCGATCTATCGCCCTCGTCCCTTTCCGATTTCTCCCCCCCCCCACCCTTTCCACCGGCTCCCTGTCCGCGCGCGCCGGCTTTATTTTACTCTTTTAATCAAATCATTAACGTGAGGGCTACATGCGCTGCAGATATATATGTATATATATATATATATATATATATATATATATATATATATATATCTACACTGAGAAAAAATATCTGTGATCAAGTAAATATTTTCTTAATTTACGAAAATGATTTACTTGGTACAAAACAAGTAAATATTTACTTCATATCAGAAAATATTTTTTTCAGTGTAGATATTATATTCTACCGCCGTGCTCGTCGTCATTCTCGTTGTCGTCGTTGTCGTCGTCATCTCGCCTCCTGAAAGCTTTCCTGAAATTCTCGCTCACTCTCTCTCTCTCTCTCTCTCTCGATGCCTATTTTAATCGAGTCCGATGCAGCTTCTTCCCCCCCCCTCCCTCCATCAACTCTTGCGACCCAACTCTCGTTGGCCGCTCCTTTCTTTCGATCGGCCTCCCGCCCGTAAACAGCGTTTAATCTTTCTTTTGCGGCAAATTGTCGATTAAAAAGTCGCAGGAGCGGGCAGAGGGTTGAAAGAGCCATGGAATACGGAGCGCCGCCGCGGCCGGGAATGCTCGGTCGCTGATACGAATTAAGACCGGGACTGACGCAATCAATTATGGGGAGCAAATTAAGCGCGTTTTGAATCTCTCTCCCCTCCTCTCTTTCTCTCCCTTTCTATCGCTTTTTCTCTTTCTCGTATCCTTCTCGCTCGCCTGTTCTATCTATCGCTGTTAAAGAAAGTTATCAAAATATTTTCGCTCGTTATGCATTTACGCTCCTGCGCTACTTTATCAAACTTTAACGTCGGCATCTTTCCAATAAAAAGATATTTGTAGAAAATGTTTGTGCGGCATTGAAAGTCTTTCAGCGTACAATCCATAAATTAAATGGCCGATAAGAATAAATAGGCAATTTTATACAAAATAACGAGTATTTTTCAATCATGTATTTTTCAATACTTAGCAATAGCGCCTAATCAATTCTTCAGAGTAAACTTTATGAAAAGTTGTTACTAAAATATCCAAGAGTTAATAATTTTATTTAATTTGTACAATATTCTATCATGTTCTCTTATATTTATGTCTATATTAAATATTTGGTATTGTAAATGCTCACAGAATTAAAATATCTTGTAAAAAGTCAAAATATGTCAAGCACTGGCAATACAGATTTTACGTAGGTCCAAGATTTTTCAAGTAGTTGACTACCTGAACTGCCAGATTCATCAATATATTTCTGTTGGAACTTAATAATATATTAAACAATCTTTTTAATATATTATAATAAATATAAATATTGTATTGATTTTTAAATGTTTAGTATTGATGAAACACGTACGTATTGTATTTGTAAAATATTGAAATTACATTTTTGCTGAAACATTAATTTGTGCATAACAGTAATTTTTCGATATTTCTTACATCCATTAGTTGGGTCAATGTCGACTGTCATTTATAATTATTTTATAAAAATAGAAAATTCGAATATGATTTACTTTATTTACTCTTTCTATTTTTAATAATCGGCCATTGTCATATTTTTCTAGGAATAGCATAATTGCACCGATCACGCATTTGACTGAAAAGGATACTTTAATTTCTAGTACTAGCTTTAATTCGCTTTTATAACAATTAAATAAAAAAAAGTAATAGTATTATCACGGCGATTGGAATCTACGGCAATGGATTCATCGTGTGCGATTAGTATCGATGCTGAAAAATTCAAGCAAAACAAAGACAACGTGCAAACCACCCGCCACTTCGAAATCCTCTAAAACCAAAAAAAGGTCGAAAATGCTATCTTACGTCGCACAGTAAGCGACAAACCAGACTCCTATCATCGGGTGCGAACGTAACACTCCCCTCGATATATATATATATATACGGCGCATCTAACTGCAAAGAGAGCGCAAGGGACCGCGGCCGAGGCGGCGAAGGCAGGCCCAACGAAATTGCATCGGGCGTTGATTTGTGAATCAATTGAGCGCGCGTCCTCCGTTTCCGAACGTAATTTATTATGCCCCTCGCGAGGCAGGCCTGACCGCGCCGCGTCACGGGCGCGCGAAAGAGGTCGGACGCGGGCGCGGGAGCCCCTTTCGGCACCGGCCGAGCTCACCTAGTGAGAGAAAGAGCGAGAGAGACAGAGAGAAGGAGGAAGCGGGGCCGGGGAATGAGATAGAGAGTGGGAGAGACAGCGAGATTTCCGAACGGGAGGCCCGTACGGGAGTCGCGCGCTCGCCGCGGGGGTCCCGTATCCCGCGGGGCTCCCTCCCTCAAACTCCCTAGCCTCGTCTCTTTCTTTCTCTCCATACGTTCCCTTACCTCCTGCCCCCTCCCCCCGCCGACAACTTCTTTCATTCGCTTCGGCGGAGCTCTCGAGGTGCCGCGACGCGAGCGGAGCGCGTCCCTTTAAATCGCATCTGTCGCCCAGCCTCTTTATCTCTCCCTTTCTCCTCTCATTATCAGCCTCTATCCTGCGGGACGTAACTTTCCGCCAAGAGAGGCTTGCAATTGCGCCGGGGTACCCGCGAAAGGAGATCTGCCTGTAAATTTAACGCTGTTCGCGGATTTAACGGCGCTAATCGATTTATTCGACGTCCCGGTCACGTCACCTGTATCTACAGTTACATTCTGATACATGGCATTTAACGCTTTGACTTAATGTGATTTCGATGACTGTGAATTCAGAATCTGCTTTCTCTCAAAATAGTCCTATTAGAAATATACATTATATGATTTGTGTACGCGTGAATTGATTTTTTACATTTTAATTAATGAATCTCACTGGAATTTTATCGAATTTTAATTACTGGATAATTATCGATAAATATATAAAAAAGAACTACTCAGTATGTTACTTAATGTACAAAGTCTCACCCTCAAATTTAATTCTTCATTAAATTTAATTTTTTATTAAATACATCTGGCATAAATCCTCTTCTACTTACTGGATAATCACGAATCAATTTTTAGACATTTAACGAACACTTTATCAGATATGCTCAAAAACTTCCTTTGCATCAAGAGATACGTTGTCTAATATTTACAGTTTTTAAATTGGTCATTAGGATACTACATTGCCAGATTCCTTTTCCACTACTTTGTGGATAGTGATTAATTGTTCAAATTAATTTGGAATAATCGACTTTCCGAAAAGCAAAACTATGAGATATATAAACTTATGAATAGTTTGAGGACGAAAAACTGCATACGTTTTTCTACATCTATTGCACTGGTGAATCGAAATTTAAAAACTAGGACGACGATTTAATGATAAATGAAGCTAACTTTTAATTTTCGTAAGCTAGTATCTAAATCAATTTGGAACTATTGGATCTTAAATTTATGCTGTACAAATAGCTGAATTGTTCAATATTTTGGACTGTTCTTTTTTAAGAATTCAATTATCTTCATATGATCAACATAATAGTTTTATTTTACATTTTGTATAAAATGTATATTCTTTGTAGACGTGGAGTGGTCAACATCAGCAAAATCATTATGTAAGAGGTGTGTGAGCTTCGAGAATATTTTAAGAGCATAATACAATGAACATGATCAGATGGCTGTTAGTGCAATATTCTATCATTCTACTGCTTCTGTTGATTACATATTAGATTATTACATTCAACTGAATTTTAATAAATGTTAAAAATCTTAATCTCAGAAGGGAATATTGTCAAAACATAAATGGATGCTTAAATAAATCAATGAAAACTAACTGCGCAGTATATTAAATATGGAGAGAGATCTATAAAATACAGAAACTTTGAAAAAAGCTTTACAATTTCTAGATAAGCAAATCTATATTAATCTTAAAAAGTTTTATTTTTTACAATAAAATCTTTCGACCATGAGACGTATTATATTCCAAACAAATACATTGAATCAAAAACTTTGTATTTTGCAATCTTAAATGTCGTAGAATTATAGCGATTCATAAATTTTGCTCGATATACTCGTAGCATCGGCAAAAATAATGTATTCGCGTACTCCAATAAATTCTCTCGTCTTTTATAGATAGTTACAACTGTAGAAAGGACTTTATGACAAAACTATTAATTGACAGTTTTGGAGAAAGAAAATGTGTTTCATCCAGCGATTCGTGCGATACCCAAATAGCAGACAGTATTATTTTTTCTTCTTCGAGTGATTTACTGATACGGACCCTTTTCTGTTTATTGCAATTTTATTACTTGTATAGCAGCGTCTTACACTTGTTAATTTGATATATTGTGGTATTTTGGCTTGCGCTTAGCGACGTTTGCGACTCCGACTGTTAAATCTAAATTTATGGCGATTTAATCGTTCTCTCCGAAATCTTATATCTTCGAACTCTAATGCAGATTATTTGACTATTAAATAACAAAGTAGAACTTTTATCATTCCGGTATAATTTTAATAATTGCCGTATTAAAAATAGGTTTTAATTAGCATCTGTATCAGTATCTTGTTTTAAAAAATAACTTCCATGAAAAATATTCAATTGGATTTGGCATTCTTCGGATACAAAAATAAATCAGTTCTGTAATTTTTAGGATGATTACTGGTATATTTGATGTCTAAGATGCTATTAGTCAAATTTTTAAATTCCATAAAATCTTGCTTGCGAATAATTCAGATTACGTTGTTATTTTATCAAATTATTGTATCTCGTATATTTCCGTCTATAAATTTCGGTATTGTTAATTAATGATTCGTTATAAATTTGACGAAACTTATAGAAAGTGATAAATCAAATAAAAAAATACTATCGTTAGTTTTTAAAAATTTATATTAACTATTGTTGATATCGTAATCCAGTCATCTACGCGATATGGAATAAAGTAGACTTTTAGATTCTTTCATTGGGAAGAGAAATTCAGAGTAATGTACAAGATTGCGCCTATACATTGATCTCGCACCTTACTTCTTAGTTTGATCTTACGGTTTTTAAAATTTTCAGATCTTTATTTTAATAAGTAATGTTTTTTATTCCGATAACTTCATGTTATTTAATTAAATCCTTTAAGATTTTCTAAGTCGACGTTAAAAATTGACCCCCGGTTTATATCAAGATATTTAGTTATTTCTAATCTTGTTCCTTCTAATTTCTAATGAAATTATTCTAATCTTGTTTGTGAAAGTACTACATATTCACAGAAAAATTTGAATGTTGCCTATATCTGAGTCAAAAAATTTCTCCCTTGAAAAATTGCCATTGTCCAAACATTATTAATTGTAGACATATAATCCAATGTTTTTATATATATACACACATCTCAACGTTTATTGCGCTCGCGCGCTCGCTCACTTAACTCGGTTCCCCCTGCCTCCCCCCCCTCTCTCTCTCTCTCTCTCTCTTTCCCCGCATCTCCGCGTAACAGATCTATTAAGGCACCCTTAATTTCGAGCGCGCATCGTGGTGGGGGAAGGGAGCGCGTAGAGCAGACCGTACACCCTGCAATTAACCGGTAGCTCCTTTGACTTGCGAGAGCGGCGATTTGTGAGGTATATATATAGATACAGCACAAGAACAAGGCTGCCGGGAGTAGGCCGGCCAGAGAGGACTGCGGGTACTCCGCGGGCGCCGCGCCACCGCTTAACGGTCCTGCCTTTTATTGGCCGCTTATTGGCTATTTTTGGCGCAACCTCGGGGCCTCTACGTAAGGAAGAGCGAATGGCTGGACGAGCGGGACAGATGGAGAGGGAGAACGAGAGAGACACGCGGGCGGGTAGATTTTTTAATAGCCAGAATTGGATCAAGACATCAATAGCGGTATTTTGTAAAATTGTCTGAAAAACTAGGTCAAGGGTGATGAAACTACATGCATTTGTGTCATTGTATTACAATGAAAGTAAACTAAACAAGTATACGAATACTAAAAAATAAAAAAGCCACTTGCTGAAAAATTGAAATGAAAAAAATTATCGTTGTAAATGGAAAAAACGAACTTTATATTATTCAGGCGAGGTTGTACTTACGATTGTCTGATGGATATACGAACCTGGTAAATTGTTAGAAAGAAACTACTAAAATATTTGTATAAATCAAAAAATGATTGAAATATATATCATATGTCCTTCAAAAATATCATAGTATAATCCTAGAATAAAAATGGAATCTTATATGATGGAGAAGACAGGCGCTTGCCTAAAATTAATGGAGCATAAATTTACAAAAATGGTTTTTGTTAAAATGCTTGTGCTTATTCTGAATGGATATTAAATACTAAATTTACTTATAAATTGTATGAGATTTAAACGTCTTTTTAAGCATTTTGTAATGGTTATTTTATTCAAAGTTTTTAGGTATTCGTGGATGGTTAAGTATTTGTAGTTTTTTAACTCCAATCTTAAATTAAATCAATAGAATAAGCATCTTTTTAATGACGTTTGTGAAATTGAAACTTAATTAAGAAATTTAATAAATATTTCTATTGGTCTTGCAGTCTAATTGAATGAATTAAAACTAATACATAATAATTACAATATATATTTATATCAACACTAATGCATATCAATATATAATTAATTAAAAATTATAATAACAATCAGACTGCCCTTGTTTAAAATCACCCCCGTAGACTAATCTGAAATAAAAATATATTAGCTGAAAAAAAAATTCTTTATCAGTGAAGTGCAATCTGACTGTCCCTACCTCCTTTACCCAATTCAAGATGAGTTGAGGTTGTCCAATGTTTCAAGCACGCTGCGGTTCCTCATCAGGGACTAAACTCAACCTTATATTAATATTCTAATCTATATATACCCCTAACCCACTAAGCTAATAATTTAATAATTTGGATATACAACCCCCCTCTACGATTCCTTGAAATGTGAATACTTTCAAGACTCTCCCTTTTGTACTTATTTTAAATACCATATTCCAAAATGTCGGAAAGAATTAAAAGAAATTTTCCGAAATATAACATTCAAATTTTCTTAAAAACTAGTAATAATTTAAGTAAGTTATTTAATTATTGCAAGGATAGGAATAATTTATGTTTCAAATCTGGAGTCGTTTACAAAATGAATTGTATGGATTATAATGAATGCTACATTGGGAAAACAAGTAGATATTTAAAAAAGATAATTTATGAACATAAATATAGTTTACGTAGTTCACATATTACTTCTGGTTTAAAGAAGCATTGTTTAAAGTTTATACGTTCTTTTGATTTTGTGAATGTTGATATTTTAGAACATGGTATTAATAATAAGTATAGAATGAAGAGTCTTGAAAGTATTCACATTTCCAAGAATCAAAATAATGTGAATTTAATGTTAGAGTCTAGTAAATTAGATTTATCATTCAACATTTAACATTTAACATACATCATTTAACATTTATCATTCCTTATTAAATTGATTAGTTTTGAACGGTTTGTGTAGAGGGGGTAGTATATCCAAATTATTAAATTATTAGCTTAGTTTGTTAGGGGTATATATAAATTAGAATATAATATAAGGTTGAGTTTAGTCCTTGATGAGGAGCCGTAGCGAGCTCGAAACGTTGGAATATTACATCAAGTCTTCAATTGGCTAAAGAGGGGTGGGGGCAGTCAGATTGCACTTTACTAATAAAGAATTTTTTTTTTCAGCTAATATATTTTTATTTCAGATTAGTCTGCGGGGGTGATTTTAAACAAAGACACTCTGACTGTCATTATACTTTTCAATTAATTATATACTGATATGTATAAGTATTGATATAAATATATATTGATATTATTATGTATTAGTTTTAATTCATTTAATTAAACTGTAAGACCAATAGAAAGATTTATTAATTTATCTAAATACAGTGACATAAGCAGAATTGAAGTATTTTAATTAATAAAATATCTCATATTGTAAGAAACATAGGTGATAAAATCTTATTAAATTTTCATATATAATTTATTAAGAAGTGTATGCATTTATAACAGATAGTATGATAATAATAGTTCACGATGATTTACAAAATTGTGTAAAACTAACCAAGTGCGTTTTTTCTTTATACCAACCCTTTTAAATTTGAATAAAAACTATATATGAATAGTTTATAAAAAAAGTATTCATGAAAAAAAAAATTGTTTGCATAAAATTCTGAGTGAATTTTCATTTATTTCTAAATATTTTCAGACCTTCCTGATTATAATAGTAGTTATAGAAAATATTTTTAGTGTACTTTTTTTCTAATCTTATTACTCGAGTTGCTTTAGTGAACATTAAAATTTTTCAATACTAAAAGCAGTGCTGCGCTTCGGAAGCAAAGACATCGTCTTTTTACCACCGTTAAACGTTAGCTTTTGCTTGCCCAGTCGAGGCTGCTAAATGGCCGGATTCAGTTCGTTCGATTTCCGCCAACCTAATTTTCCATAAAGTGCACCTTACGAAACACTGTCTGCCAAATTTTTCTGCGTTGCAGAGAATCTAACTGTGTATATACGAGTATGACTCTGTAAATGAACTATCAAGTCCGTTCAAAACATAATAAATAATAAGTATGCGTATATTAAGGCGGCATTTAAATAATAAAAAGGCTTAAACCGGGAACGATTAAAAAATTTTGATAAAGAGTAGTCTACAATATTCATAATCTATAAACTCGATTTGATACAATGCTGTTCGTTGTAAAAAGCTCCTGCCTCATCTCTCTCTCTCTCTCTCTCTCTCTCTCTCTCTTGCTCTCAATATCAGCATCAATTAATCTAATTAAGAATTAAACGAGAGCACACTGGCGTATAATCATCCCTTAGCGTCGATCTGCAACCCTTACAAAAGTAAACCAACGAACAATGCAACGTCTTTCTAAGCGAGTTAACGCGCGGAGGTTACGTGTGCGTGCGCGGGTTACACACCCATATATATAGCCGAAAGGATCCTCTGACGCGCACACTCGACGCGTTCGCTGATTGATTTAACGAGGCCGACGATATCGCCCGCGCGCGCACTTACCTAGTGTTTTTCTATCATAAAAGATTCACTATAGCGGCGCACTCGAACGGAGCACGCGGCGCTATGTATATCTATATATATGTATACATTGAGCGAAAAGCTTGGAGCACATCGTGATTTTAGATTTCGTTCGGGCGCGCGCGCGCGCCACGTGTCCAGCGTCGTTGGCGTTGCTTCGCTTACAAGCCCTGTGTAAGCGAAGAGCACTCCACGATGCTCTCGACGCCCTTCCCCAGTCGCCACCTCTTCTCCTCCTCACCCCCTCCCACCGCCCCCGACCAGTCCTTTCGTTTGTTTACCAGGAGAGGCAGTCTCGCGCGCCCGCGCGCGCCACACGCCCCATTCGACCATTAATCCAGTTGTAGTGCACGCAGACACACATCTATATGTACATATCTATATATATATATATGTATGCATGTATGTATAGATGTATATGTGCGTGTATGTGCGGGAGAAAGTTTCCGGTCCGGGGTCCGCGTGTTTGTGTGCTTGTGTATGTGTGGGCATGCGTATGCGCGCGCGCCCTTCTGTGTGTAAGATCGATCCTCATGAATATAAATCGAACGCCATCTATGTACGGATGTTGGGCTCGCGAAAAAAATGAGTCTCTAGTCCATCGCTCGTGTGGTATAGCCATAACATATATATGTATATATGTGTGCGCGCGCAAGGTTCCTACCGGGAGCACTGCTGTTTCTGCTGCTGCACGGGACGAAATTGAAAGGAACGCGAGATCGATGACCGGGTCCCGATCATTTTTGCGGCCTGGAAAATAGTTCCACGATCTGATTTATGCATTTGAATAATTGCATACGAAATACTATAATGCCGGACGTTCGAGACGAGCCGCGGGATTGCGCGATCTCGCCTGCGCCCAGTGCTCGCTGTAATTTTAATTGGATTATGTAGAACGGCAAGTATGCTTAAATTTCCGCCTAATTAGCTTAGGACGAAAATGTGAATGATAAGTTTTGCAAAATATATGATACGCGCGATGATTGTTGCCTCGGATAGTTTGCTTCCGGCGATCAATATACACTTTAAGAATTCTTTTGATCTTTATATTCGAAACTTGTCAACTATCTCGTCCGATCGCCGCTATACAATCTTGGTAATCGACGCCTCAGAGGGCTATATCTATATCTATATATAAGACCGCCCGTAATTAACGCTTTAACTGCAGGCCGCTCTGCGCGGAAATTCAATTATTTTTACGGGGCGAGAAAGGGCGGGAGGGGGGTGTTGCAACGTTTCAATCAGCCGGCCGACGTCCCCTTGAGCTACGATGAAAAGATTCGACCCAGCAATTACATCGCTAATGTAATCGATATTGCAGCGTCGCGAGAGAACGAGGAAAAAAGTATACGAAGTAAAAAGGCAAAAAAATCAGGCAATTAATCGAATATTAATCGCGTTCTAGCTATTTAGTCAGTTTACGATGATTTCCAATTATTCGTCGATTAATATATTACCTAATTTTCAGAAAATAAATGATATATTCGCTTGTTGAGTATTTGATAATTGTGATTTGATGGACGTCAATACTGACATTGATTTATTTCGTAATATAATAATTAACTATGATATAATCGATTATTTACTTGATGAATGAATAAAATATCATAATCCTAATAACGTGATAAAATATTGCATTGTTTAGAATTTACTCATGGTTTTACTAATTTTCTTTTTTTTTAAGTTTAAAGTTATTACCGAGATTTTAAATACTTCTATTTTTGTCATTAAAATTTGCCCTAAATCATCCGTTTCGATCAAATTCATTGCTAAACAAAATTTAATAGTATAAAGACTTTGTAAAAAGTTTTAAGTTTCGTTAATTTATTTAATTGCAAAAGTAGAATGACGAACGTTTTTTCAGAGCGACGAATTTTATAGTAGTAAATTATAATATATAATGAAAAAACAGAGTGAGAAAGAAATACGCAAAAGCAAAAGGCAAATTTTTCACGACCTGCCTTGATTGGTAAAAACGATCTTCACCGATAATCATTATTCCTCGTTCTCGTTTCGCGCGCATATGCAAACACCATTTAGCCTTTCTTGATAAATGCAATACCGGACGGGCCCTCCTCGCCCACTCCACCTAAGCCGCCTCGTTTCGACGAGGCGTTCTCGAGTCGTCGCGTCTGCCTCGCCTCTTTGCCGTTCCCCCCTTCTCCTCCCCTCCCCGGCCGCCCGTCCCCGCACTCGTCGAGAGATCGAAACCCAAAACTGATGGTTAATTATCTCCCGGCCGCAACTGAAGCTGGCAAAAAGGAAATGTGTATACTCGCGCGCGCGCGCGCTCGCTCATGCGGACGCACGAGCGAGGAAGAAAGGTAGTTTGAACCGGAGCGGGCGGTCGGGGGAGGGGTCAGGGGACGGGATTGGGGAGGGAGTGGGAGGGAGGAACGTATACCGAAGAGCTCGCGCGAAGGAAGGGCTCTCTTTTTTACTTTGCGCCACGTGCCGCCACGCGTCCACTCCGCGGCGCGCGGCCTGGCTCTCTCGTGCGCGCCGAAGAAGGAAACGACGAGCGCAATTTTCTGCCAGTCTGTAGAGGTATATATATATATATGTGTGTGTATATATATGTGTGTATATATATGTGTGTATATATATGTGTTGTGTGTGTGTGTGTGTGTGTGTGTGTGTGTGTGTGTGCAGACTCACACACACATGCAGACGCCGATAACGCAAGGCATAAAAGGGCCTTCGTTTACGTGTATCTGTGCGTCCGTGTATGCGCAAGAACTTGACGCACGTGAGAGAGAGAGAGAGAGGCGGATACATCCAAGTGTACGTATACGCTTTATCGAGTTGTCCGAGAGAGAAAAGCAGGAGTGAGAGAGACAGAGAAAGAGAAACGTGTACGTACCGCATATACAACGGCTAGCTCGCGAAATTGAGACGGTAAGAGATCGCGGCGCTGTTAGGACGGAGAGGGGGGGGGGGAAACTGAAGAGAGCGCACGCGAGTTATCGGATGAAATATTGAGTAATTGTGGGCTTGATGCTCCGTTTCGTGTTCCCTTCATTCTTTTTTGGTCCGCGCGCGTGCGGATGATGCTTCGTTTAGCACCGCGCGCGGGGGGAGTTTTGTTTTGCTGTACTATATATATATAGTTTTTCAGCTTGGATCAGCGCTTATCGCGAGATGAAAAAATGCTCCTGCATTACGCGTACGTGCTCGTCGATGCACGCAAATCGTCGGAAATTATGTTCAATGTTAGAGTTCGCGTAATTTGTTTGATCAAGCGGTGTTCGATGGTTTCGGAGCGAGCGCGATCTTTTTCTCACCGCTGGAAGATTACTAAAAATCCTACAATAATTAATACTTGATCGCTTAATTTTCAAGCAGCGCTGATGTAAAAGCATTAAGATGTTAAAAAAATACACTGTTGGCATTGTTAGAGGACAGTGTGCATTTTACCTCATTCTATTCCCGTGGATTAGGCAATGATGGAAGCTAGTAATACAATCCAACTTTGTTTATAGGGAATGTTATCGTGAATGCTTACATAATCCGTCTGACTCGATAGTTTTCGTCTTCTTGGAAATTATTCATTTTTAAGAGAGGATGGCTCAATTTGGTTTTAATATTCGCAATGAACCATTATTAGAACGCTAAGCAGCGTAAAGAAACTCTAATTTCAATAATCTTCTAATCAACGCCAGGATCACTGATTTTGATTATAGAATAAGTTTATCGAAAAGCTAGTAGTAGATAGACTTCATGATTAAACATACCTCTAGTCAATATATTTAACAATCAGGATTTATTTTAACAAATGTTAAACCTTCTAATTATAATATTCCAAAACATTATATGACAGATAAAAGAAAAATCATAGGGATAATAGAACGATACAAGTCTAATAGAACTACATAGAAACGAAACAGTGCTGCACAATTTGAGAAGAGTCGAATGTATATCAAATTTCTCACATCGTTAGTAAAATTTTGTTTATAGCATTGAACATTTTCATTATTCCGTCAATAATAGCTTTTACATTACGTTTAATATTGTTTTATGCGTTAACAATCCACGTTACAGAAATATTAATTATCCCTTAAAATTATAACTAAACTTTGTAGATGTAATATAGTAATTTAATAAAATTATATCATTGTCATTAATTTAGAAATGAAATTCCTACTTAACCAGCTTGTTATTAATGAATTATGAAAGCTCGTTGAAAGCTATAAAATTCAATAAAATATTTAATTTTAAATGGCGCAAGTGTTTTCCCGTGTATAATCTAAAATGTACCTCAACTTACGGATAAATCAGTTAAGTTGGAATAGCTGACTTAAGTTTTGGACTTGTTTATCTGCATTCGTTACAATCGATGCGTTAATTCATAATTCAAATGTCAATATTTGTGGCTTGACAAGTGTATTCGTAAAGCTTCGCCACTAATTGCTTATCTCAAGGACAGCTGTAAAAATGAAACATGAAATAAAACAGGGATAAAGTCATAGAATAAATAATAAGCACAGAATTTAATCATCGAAAGCTATCGATCGTCCGAGAATATGTTGATTCAAGAAAAGAATTCTTTCCATCGTAATACTAATGCAAATCTGTAAGCGAACGAACAAAAGTTGCATCTGCTCCCTGCCTCACATCTTAATATTACAATCCATAAAGGGCTCTCGCGTAAATTAAGGAAGCACACGAGCTAACGTCCAAGCAAACGAAGGCCAGCGAGCAGGCACGCATAAGCATACACGCACACAATCGTATTTTCGCATCAGATCCATCGAGATGCGATCCCGTGATACCGAGCTCGCTCTAATACCTTTCGACTCCCTTCGGGGCCTGCAGCTATTCCCCAAGCGCATATATATATATATATATAGGTATATATTCAAATGCCAGACGCGACGCCCTTCGCAGCCCGCGGGGGTGGCGCAAGGTATGGACTGCGAGGCCCGTCCTCGCTGCGGGGTAAAAGGTGCGCTAGCGCATCTCACGCGCCGCTTACGTTCTTAGAAAAACTCGGACGCATTATATACACCTCCATCCCCCATTCGCCCGCACCCACTGGCATTGGTCCGGCGCTCGTATAAGTACAGAGCGGTGCGTCGCGGGGGCAAAAAGAGAGATACGGAGAGAGAGAGGGAGAAAAGAAAAAGAAGTCGGGTTAAGTGTTTAGGGAGCGAGCCAAATGCAATTCGAGGCGCGTGGGATGCGCGGAGATTTTGGGGGCCAGGTGCAGCAGAGCGTCGCGATTGGGGCGCCGATAGCAATGGTCGAATTTTTTGTTTTTCTTTTCTCCCTCGGTCGACGGAGTGGCGGGAGTAGCTGGTCCTGGCGCTCGATGAACGTTACGCCTAATTTGGGTGAGCGATGCGCTCAAATTGAAGTGGCGCTCGATACGTTTTTTCCTCTAATCTTGGGAGAGTTTAAAGTACAGCATTAAACATCGTAAGCAGAAGTTTACAAATCGACAATTCAGCTAAATGTACTTAATAGTTTGGATAAATATCCCATCGCGCTCAATTCGGATGTTCTCAGGCGATGAAGCATTTGCAGATCTTCGCTCGTATGGCGGAAGCTATATCATTCTTATTAATGGCTCTCGGTAAAGCATAAATCCTTAGAATCCCACGCCAATGTGTGATTTGTTCGATTCGCACCTGCACGCTCGGCTATTAATGCGCCTCTCTTTTTTCTATGCATTATATATATATATATATATATATATATATATATATATATATATATATATATATATATATATATTTAAATGCTAAGCGTAGAATAACGCGGATTCGACGGCGGGTTCCTTGGTGAATTACACGCGGGAGGCCCGCGGGCTATATTAAAAAAAAAAGCTTCAGAAACTCTGCGGTGAAAGTCTGAGAGTGCGGAGGAGTCGAGCAGGTGCTAATGCCGTTTGTGTCCCCTCCCTTGGACTCTTGTGTGCATAATTGCGGGCTTCGATTGATCACATGCTTGGTCGGCGGAGAGGGTCGAGGCGAACAATGTTGTCTGACGATGACCGCTCTAGACAATGAGATAAATGTCGTGCCAATCGTTTGAGAACCCAATTTTGAGGCGTTTGAAGGATTTTTCACATATTCAAGACCAAAATTAAGCAATTAATTTCAAACACGATTCATACGTAGGCAATCTTTAGAAAATACTAATGACGTACTGATTTCATTTTTCGTAATTTAATATTTAATTATTATCCAAATGTTTTGATATTTACAAAATAGGTCCACATTGAGAAAGATAATTTAAATCACCATAAAATAATCCAAAAAGTTCTGTTAGTTATCAGATATGTATATTCGTAATTAAATAGAACATAAAGATCGTTAGATTATTTTTTAATAAAAAGGTTATTATATATTATATAATATCTGCCATTTTTCAGATTAATACCTTAACCTTTTCGACGGCTCGTAAACCAGTAGTTTGACTCAAAAGTAATTTTTTGGTATTGTAATCCAAAAAGCTTCTTAGACAATCCTGTAATTTTTGGAGCCAGTGATTACGAATCTATAATTAGATTTTCTACATTCAAGCCGTATAGCGACAAAACAAGAAACCAAACTGTTTTTTCAAAGGAATAATCACTATGATCAATAATTAAATCCTTTGTTCAATCCATGTAAATATTGGAAAAGTATAATTTATTAAATAAACTATAATTTACTTTGAATAGATTCATTTACATTATAGAAACTTACAAATTTAAATTTAACATTTCGACCCGCCATTTTCTTCTTTAGAAAGTGAATATTTGTTTTGATAAAAGTATAATACTATAATAATAAGTAATCTAAGTAATCTAATTCACATCTATGGGCTCACATCTATGTCAATAGATCAAATTGATATAAAATAGAAAAATTTAATTTAAGTTTTACCATCCCGAGCCATAGAGGCGATGTATTAGCTTCACTCATGATCGGTCATTGTCAATCTATGGTATGAGATATCCTTTTTTATTATTTTAAAAGAATCAAAGTAATAAAATGGTGGCCAATGGTGGTCTACTCCTGATTAGTTCCATTGATATAATTTATTCATATTTTCTTGCGCTTTCCTCTTCAAACTCTCTTTCTCTCTCCCGCTTTCAATTTTATAATACTTATAAGTATTCTTACAATTAATTATTGTTTAAATGTTTTATATTAAAATTGAAAATAACGTTTTCTACTTTCCATTCTATTACACGTATACCTTTTCTGTGGGGTATCTTGGACCTTGCATACTTAACTTTAATAAAAATATTCATTCATTCCTTCTTTCCCTTTACTTCTTTCCGTAGTATATGGAACATGTTAATTGATGGTACCAAAACTAAATTTTCCCTCTTTCCAGTCCTAAAATCTTCGTATGAGGTACCATATCTATATTTTCTAGTGTCAGTTTAGTCTGAGTAATAGCAATTTTTGGACATAAAAATTAGTTCAAATTATATTCTATTCAAAGTTAATTGAAATTAATTCATAATCTAAACATTTCTTTCAATTCTATTTTCAATTCTACTTATTAGTCATTTGGAATTTTGAGCTACGCTTTGCACCATATCCGCCACCAAAATGTTTTTACGTAATTTACTTAGCATTAAATTATTATTTTATCAAAATTATCAGGTTTTAATAAAAGGAAAGCTGAGTCTTTTTTTCTAAAGAAATAAATTTTATGTTTTATTGTTGAAACCTGCCATGTTGATTTCAATAAACTTGGTTACATAATAATTCAATTGCGAAAAAAATTTTTTGTTGTTATGAAATTTGAGGTTATGAAACGTGAATCTTTGTTGAGTACATTTTTTTAAATGGCACTTATATCGATTAATGTGAAATATATATCCATTTATAAGATTTAATACATGCAGATAAAAATTTACAATATTATTGAATTAAATATGCAATATTATTGGAATAATATATTTTACGTTCATTCGTATATTTTTGAGTGGCACCATAGCGTGTGTTGCTGATAATAATCTTCATATTTATCCACAAGTAACCTACTCGCTATCTTACATCATATTTTTCATATCGCTCCTATTGTTGTCACGTTATCACTTAAGATTTCAGAATATATGTGCTTTTTTATATTATACTTATAAAAGGGTAATGCTTAATAAAATTCAATAATATCACTGCGAGTTGCGTCAACATAAATAAATGATTACGTCAACATAAATAAAGATCAATTATTATACTTAAAATGTATTCACTTTTTGAAAAAATGATTATTTTATTTGATAATCTTTGACAATCATATATCTGTTAGTCAGTTAGCGTCAGATGTCCGCAAATGATTGGCAGAGTAGTGTATTAAGTACGACATTGATCTATATCAATTTGATAACGAAGGGCCGAGCCGAAAAGATCATTAAAAATTGAATTAATATCAGCGATAAAATTGACTCAGCCTTCTCGCGAAATTCAGCCCTCGGTATCAGTGCGTACGTGTCTGACGTTCAAGGAACAACTCGAAAGAAGTAACCACCTTCGCATTTTCATTATTCTTCCTCCCCTTCCCTCCCGCCTTCTTGTAATCTTTTTGTCGTATAATTGTTAATTATGCCTGTGGTACAAAGAATCGAACTATATATTTGCTTCGCTCGGCCCCGTCTGTTCTCTTTACTGCCTATGTGTTATATATAATATATATAGCCAAGGCACATATATAGCCTTGCTATCCACCTGCGCGAGGCCAGCATAGACAGAGAGGCGGAGGCAGAGAGCGCTGCGCGATAATTACAACTGTGCGCAACAGCCGCGAGGGACACACTGGGCCCGGGCACATCTATCGCTCGCCGTGTGTATATACACGCGCTCGGCTCGGGTCGAGCGTGCGACGCGTCTCCGTGCCGTGTTCCTGCATATACTTCTCCCACCTTACCCGTAGCCTTTCCACCACCCCCCCCCGTAGAAAGCGCAAAAATTACCGTTTTTTAATCCAATAAATTTTCTAATGCCCTCGCGGAACGGGGCAGCTCGCGCGCGAAATCCAAGTCTCCCCCCCCCCCCGATCAATAATTGGAAGTAAAGAAGGGCGCGCGCGTACGTCTTTTTTCTGCATTTTATCGTTGTTGTAGTTGTCGTTTTCTTCTCTTTCTTTTTGCTTTTTTTTTTGTTTTTAGAAGATTTCAGATTTATGGGTTTTACACACACACACACACATACACATATATATAAGGGTGTAATTGAGATTGATGCGTGGCTCGCTCACGGACGTCTCCCGGTCGTTAATTTAGCGCCGCGAATGCGTGTGCGCCAGGCAGCGGGGAAAATTATTACGGGGCGCAATAAATTTCTCGGCATCCAGCGTTTCGATAACTAGGAGCCGATTATAAGGTAATTTACTTGTACTACGAGATCTACGAGTTAAGGATGTGGCGAGGGGGGGGGGATCTTAAAGAATGGAGATGTTTGAAAGAGGATTTGGAAATTTTTTTTTTACTTTATCCACGCTTGCCGAGTATTTTGTTTGTGATTATTTTCGTTAATTAGCATTAACATTAACTTGATAACTCGATGCCCATTAGTTTTCAACAATGAATTCTTCCAGAAAATCGTATTACCAGTTTCAAATCCCTCTTTAAAGCCGCATCGTCTTACTAGTTTCTGACATTCACTACTTCGGCGTCGATCCTCGTGGCAAGATAAATATACTTGCTTTAGCAGACGTGCTTCTGCCAACATATCCTTAAATATCGAATGCGAGTAATTGCTGAAGTAAAGTAAATCACACGTGTTACAATTTAAACAATAAATGTCTATTATGAAAGAAAAAACCTTAAAGTGGGTTAGAAATTAGGACAACGATACTTATTGGATATATCAATGAACTTATAGATATGACAAATTATTTTCTCTCAACACAGACAATAGGCATCTATAGGAAAGTATGGTATCTTCGAAAAGAATAATCGAATGAAAATTGACTGAGGAACATTAATAACAATTTCATTAGCCCTTAATTATGAAAAAAATTATCAAAGACATGGTGCGTCTGGATAAGCTGTATTGATTTTTCAGACTGTTAAGCTATTTTTTCGAATATTCTTAAAAATAAAAGAAAATATGCATGCATGCAACTGCGATTTGGGATGCTTAATCACATCATCTTTTCAGCCATAGAAATACATAAAGAACAAATATAAACACCTTATCTTCTTATCACATAAACACCGTTGATATTGAATCAAAGGCTATGATTCGATGAAAGCTGAAAAGATCGAAACGAAAAAAGACAGACGACAGGGAAAAAATCTAGACCACCATTTCGAATGTTGACGAAAAGTACGATAGCGCGGTGCGGCATATAAAGAGCCGAAGTGTGTTTAGTTTCAACGAATATGATATATATATATATATATATATATATATATATATATATATATATAAATACATACATACATACATACATATATATATATATATAT
Source organism: Sycobia sp. Sy_11 (assembly GCA_018907035.1). Classification (NCBI taxonomy): domain Eukaryota; kingdom Metazoa; phylum Arthropoda; class Insecta; order Hymenoptera; family Epichrysomallidae; genus Sycobia; species Sycobia sp. Sy_11. Next base: position 697,402 of record JACCIC010000133.1, read on the forward strand.
ATATATATATATAAGCGGGCGTGCGTTTGAGGATGGCAGCGAATCGCCTCCCCCTTCGCTCGCTGCTCGGCTATCGTCCGCCGGTATATATACAGGGCCCGATAGCTGGAGGCTGATAGATGTCGGCTAATTATGTGGCCGAGCGGAACAGTCTTGCGGGGCCGTGGCTCGTTGCTCCTACAACGAGCGACAGAGAGAGAGAGAGAGAGAGAGAGAGAGAGAGAGAGAGAGAGAGAGAGAGAGAGAGAGAGAGAGAGAGAGAGAGAGAGAGAGAGAGAGAGAGAGAGAGAGAGAGTGGGATAGAGGCAGAGACAGAAAGAGAACGTACATCAGCCCTTCTGCGGGGCGCGCGAACGCTTGTTCGTAAGCTCGTTCTTGGACTGACAGTCCCGTGACCTGCATGCGCGCGTGTACGCGTGTCTACCGCCGGAATGGATAGCGAGAGAGTGAGGAAACAAGAAAGAAAGAGAATGAAATAATTTTTTTTTTGTAATTCTTGTTTTCTCTTAGGGAAGCTTTTCGCGCATTACAAGAGCCGACTTTTATATTTTTAATGCAATTTTTACCATGTTTAGCACTACACAATTAATTCGCACCCGACCTTCCTGCCCACTGTCTATCTTTAGCATCCTCTCTCTCTCTCTCTCTCTCTCTCTCTCTCTCTCTCTCTGTATGCATTTACATTCGTTGCGCATCCAGCATCTCGCCGACTATACACGGACTATGCACTCTTGATTGATACGCATAAAGTCCTAGAGAAATTTCATATATTAATTTTCGTGATTATAGAAGCACAAGGAGAATACAGCTCGTGCTCTCCCGGAATTGATGCATATTTTATTCAGTCATGATCTATAACCCACATCATAGTCAAGTTATTGCATAGTCAAGTTATTGCACGGTAATTGGTTTTTTGCAAGCCAATCGCGGGGAGGTGGATACGAGAGTCGGAAAATTTTTGCGACCAATTCATTAAATAGTGCGTTGATATGTATAGATGTGACTCTGAAAAAGGAATTTTTTCTATTATAAACTATACTAAAATAATGACAATCAGGCTGTCCTTGTTTATCATCACCACCGAAGAATCGGAAATACAATTTACTACTATAATTAAAATAAAATTAGATTCACAACTAAAAATAATAATTAAAAAAAATTATTTTATTATAATATATGATTGTATAAAGAATGAAAGACCGATAAAAATATTTATTAATTTAATGTATAAAATGGCAAACTAGCGAATCACATATTGTGCGCATAGTGAATTTGATAATTTTTACATTATACTTATGATGAGTGCTTGTAAATACACACACACATACGCACACGTACATATGAATTTAGCCTTCGCAGCTGCTACTATCTTTCTGTGATGGTAAGTCTTGGGATTCAAGGATACAAAGATTATAATAATTAAATGGTATATTAGCAAATAAAACAAAATGATCCATCTACAAATTAGTTATAGAATATACATATATTGTTTCTTCAATTTTACAGAATTACAAGAAATAATTTGAATTATAAACTTCAATTTTTGGAAAAAAATATTTTTGAAACCTGCACTGATAAAAAATTTTCTAACTTTGTAAATCGTGTAATAAATATTGATTTAAATCTTCATAATTAACTAGTTTGGTCAAATTAATGAAACACTTGCTTGAATCACGTAAACTTTGCAAAAAATCAATATTATAATTATTTTTTGTTAAGCAAAATAATTATCCTTATATGATTTTCTCTTCAGTGTACCATTTTTATATAAAATTATGAAAAAAAACCAGAGGTTGCCAATAATTTTTCCGTTTTAGTAGATTACAAAAACTAGATTCTCTAAATGCCAGGGGTGTAAATAAAGTAATAAATAGGTATCGAATGTCATTGGCCAATTCTAAGGGACAAACTTTCGTTCGTCGCGAAACATAAAAATGAAGATCTGTGCGCGACTTATTTACTATTCGTTTCATACGCCTTACCTCGTACAAGCCCCCTTTTATTTACGGAGTTTCGCGCGTCTTTTCCGCCTACCGCTACGCGTGCTGAGCGAGAGCGATCGAGCGAGCCACAGCGCGGCGCGCTCCCCCCCCCCTCCCCCCAGGTCCCGCGCGCACATTCAATCGCGCGGAGGGAGGCGTAATCGGCGCGTCACGAGTTCCCGCGTCGGTGCGTCGCCCGCGGTTTCGATCCCGAGCGCGTCAAGAGCCAACAGTGGAGTACTGTAATAGCGGGGTATCTCGACTGTTATCCGCCTCCTTATCGCGCGCGCGCGCGAGCGCGCACACGTCTAATCGTTGTATTTCAGGGGAGAATAATTGAGATTATAAATATGCTCGAGCTGCGCTATTGGCTGTCCTCGATACGTTGTAAAACGAGACCGAGCACGAACTGAATTTCAGCGGTATTATAAATCCAGGTCTGAGGTTAATTATGTTCAGGTGCGAATATAGTCTATTTTACAGAGTCAGTTTCTCGTTGCCGAATGAAAAAAAATTCCAAGAAATTCGACATGACGAAGAATCGAACATACATTCGCGAGTAGTCCAATATCCGAATAACAAACCAATGATGTTGGGACCGAATACAACGAGTGCTCTTAAACTAAAATAATACGGAGCGATTCAAAATCCGATGATGTTCTAGTCTTTAGAGCATTGAAAATTCTGAGCTCTAATTATTTTATAGATCTGTTTGATGCATACATCGTTTAAACATTTTAATCAACTAAAATATCTGAAATACTCTAGTTGCTCAAATCGTCAAATAGTTCGATTACTTCGAGCTTTTCTGGCGGTTCAAACAGCTCCAAATGTTTCGAATAGATTGAAATCTACTATCAATTCTATATATATATATATATATATATATATATATATATATATATATATATATATATTGTAAATATTATATATTTTTTTAAAGTAAAAATTTATTAGAGTGACTCTAAGACGATAGGAGTTTTCTGTACTTGCCAAAAACACTCTGAACGATATATATAATAAAAGTATAGTATTATCAAACGATAGCTTTCAAATCTACAAAGCCCAACCACATCAAATCCGATCTTAGAGATTGTAAGTCCATCAAATTCTAAATCCGCATTGTTACTTTGAGCTTTTTGATAATCTAGAAAATTGTGTAAAAATGACTGCAGCAAAATACTTAACGAATTTCTTATTAAAAAACAAAATATATAAGAGGTGATAATTATTTTCATGAGTGGGTTTCTGGATTTTCAATTTTGTATAATTAAAGCTTTTTCTGAAATTTTTTTGCTATTTGCACTAGATAATTTAGTAACTTATAGCAAAAAAATAATACATATCATCGTATGCCACATACATTTTACAAAATACGCCAACGTTCTTTAAAGTTATCTTATTAAAAACGTCGTAAAACTTTATAGCTATAACAAATGAGTTTCTAAATCTCTATATACACCATAAATTTACTAGACGTATGAATATAGAAATAAACATATACTAGATGTCTCATGCGAAAATTGTGGTAAAAACTATTGGATCAGTAACTTAAAAAGTTCGTATTTGTTATTAAATTCATATCTATCCTCTGCGCCATATATATATATATATATATATATATATATATATATATATATATATATGTGAAATTTCATCTGACAAGTGAACATAAGCAACGTGCTATACTATATAAGAAGCGTATTAACAAAACAGCGCATGCGAGAAATTTTACTTTATTAGTTTTGATTTAAATAAAAATGCATCTGAAGCTAATCAGTTTTCCTCAGAAGCATGCCTTGAATATACTCCAGTTGTTATAAGGTGTTAAAAGTGGTTTGCTCGTTTTAAACGTGGTGATTATATTCTGGAAGACAAAGAGCATTTGGGTCAGCACTAAAAATTTGAGGATGAAGAAGAGACAACGAGAACTTATTACACTGCGATTCACCCCAAAGTTAGTCGATTGAGTGCCGCACGAACTGATTTCGAGAAATTTCTAAAATCGTCCTTTGACTCTTAGTCGACCCAGATCTTACCCTTCTAATTAACACTTTTCTGGGTCGAGACAAAATACTCTCAACGAATGGCGCTTCACTGCGTTTGAAAAATCAAAAATTCGCTTGATTTGCTCTTGGCCTCCAAAAACAAGAAATTTTTTTTAAGCGAAATCGATAAATTCTTTGACTTGTCGGCAGTGGACATAGCTAGCGATAAACTATAATTTTTATTAATGTATTTTTTTATGATTGAAATGCTAGCCCAACATTCAACGTAAATACGAGCATTATCAGTTGCAGACCCAATATATTAACCCAAGATACATAAGTCATCTGGGAGTAACTAGTCCGACGCGTAGAACTGGGGTTTGCTATTTTTGTTAGTCTGGAGTTTTATAGTTAGCCAATTCACTTGAATGCTATTGAATAACATGCGGTCGATTATTAACGTGCTTTACGAGGAATTCAGAAGGAAAAGAAGTTCGTACTGATGTCGATCGAACATTTATTAATCGGAATAAATTCAATGATAGCGAGTCGGAAGATTTTATCGAAATGGTCGATTTTGCGAATTTAAAAAAAGACTTATATTAAACAAAACCGTACGAATTATAGCAAAATAAAACGTTGGCTCATTTCGATCGATATAGAATTGATTTTGTCCATACGATAGACGTTCAACATTTTCTGCGCGAGAATATTATTTGCGAAAGCATAGTTCGTTTAAAGCGCCCCATTTCGCTAAAAAGGACTCTCGCCCAGTTTTGAAAAGTAGTTGCCCGCGGCTATACCGTTTGGTGCGGCATGTTAACTTCTCCGGAATAACTACATTTATACAGATAAACGTGTTATTTTCATCCGTTTTTTTCTCTCATTAAAGGAAGAATTGCAAAGAAGAATATTTTTTTTCAGAGCAACTAATTCGTTACTATTAACTCGCAGCTGTGCATAACGAGGAAATTTTTAGCGTGCATAAAAATATTCGATTGACTTCGACTGATTGCCTGCTAATTATTGTACATGACTTTTAATATCATAATTACGTCAGTATTTTTATTATTCTAGTGTACTATACCAAATTATATTCAAGGTTTAATCATTGAAAATTGCAGTTGTTTTAATGAAAACAGAATATTTTATCCATAAAGAAGTTGCGGCTATAATTGCATGAAGTAAATATCTCGTTTTACCAGTCAGTTAAGACGACAAACGTATTGTAATGATGCCAATGCAACTTATTTTTTCCCATTTGAAATATAAATATATGTAGACTAGCGCTCGAGTTAAGAACATCATATCCATATTCTAAAAGAAGTTCAAATTTTAGGATTAATGACTTTGGAGATTATTTAATAAGAATTTTCATATCAGGAATCCTCAAATGTTCAGATTGGTCTATTATAGCTGTAACATTTTTTCATTCTCGATTAAAAAATGAAAACAAGTTGACCAGGAAAATCGGCCTTCTGCGATGTAACCAGACACGTGGTTTTTAATAAAATTCATAACAATAATCTTAGCTCTATATTTTAAATAGGTTTAATTCTTTAATTTTTTAAATTTAGGCTTCCGTACATGATAATTTCTCATACGTTTTATAAAGTTTGGAATGCTTAATGGATTAATTAAAATCCATGTATTATGTTTTTTTATTATTAGCGATATCCAAAGAATTAATATCGACAGTTATTTTGTTCAACCACTCCACTATAGATTATGAATAATTGAATTCAAAACGTATTTATGTTGTTCCTTTTATAAGAACATTTCTTGACAAATCACTCAAGTGTGAAATAGAATAAGATTATTTTAATAAGTGTTCAAAAGCACGAACCATTTAGCTATAATCACCTCTCATCAACTGATTTTTAAGTAGCTTTTTCAGCGTCGACGTTAATTTGTGAATGTGGCCGTATCTCTAAATGTAAATCTAATTCTGTTCATTTGGTAAGTGCATTTGTTTTCGTAACCAAGGTCAAAGTTTTTTTGATATAATATGGTAGATAATGCATTAAAATTTAAACTGGAAGCTTTGTTTTAAATAGAATTCGAGCAGTTAGGTGGAAACTTCTTTTCAGAATTTCATAAAAATGAAATTCTTACAACAATGAAATGTCGTTGATTCTAGAGTTAGATCTGTATTATCAGAAATAGTTTTACTACGCCAACAATTTTGGATTTTACCGTAAATTTTTCCCCGGTATTTCTACGGCGATATCAATACATTTCAATAAAATGTTCTCATCCTAGTTCGCACAATCTCCTCGCTAATCAGTATTATTACGTTAATATCGAAACATCTTTGAACTATGTTCACATAGCCATCAATGTCGCGCCAATGTTGATACGATGTCAATCACTCTAGAAATCCCAAGTAAACTCTGCATGCAAAATAATTACAATAATAATGAAGCGCATCGCCTAGCTGCCAAGCTCCCGATACGACGCGAGTACGCCCGAGTTTCTAATGTATTGCGTTCCACAACCTCAAACTCAGATAACGTCCAATGATATCCCGATGCAGAAATGCGCTGATGATCTCGCATCAGGTGCAAATACGCGCTCACCGATGTTTCGGACGTACCGAAAGCTGTCCCATCCTCTGAAACGTCCCTCTGGCTCTCGCCTGACCTTGGCTCGACGCGTATGGATATACAAACTCACGGGGACGCAACGGCAACCTTCCGGTGCACTTGCCACGAGCAACGCACGCGTATATCCCCCCGACCCTGCGCGTCGAATCCCGTACTCGCTTGCTCTCTCTCTCTCTCTCTCTCTCTCTCTCTCTCTCTCTCTCTACCCGCGAGCGTCTCCCGCCCCGCGAAAACGTGGAGGCGTTCGCGGCTCGCCTCGACCGGGTTGGCATATGCTGGCCCTGTAATTGGGCCCCGAACTCGCTCCGTCTTCTCGCCCCCCCCTTTACCCTCCTCCCCCGCCTATGCTCCTCTCGCGCAGATTATACACCCGCGCGCGCCATGTCCCGAGGCTGCCGCAGCGCCGCGGCTAAGCGCGCGCCGCCGACGCGTGATATATTGTGCGCTGCGGATGCGGACGCTGCGAGAGCCGCGCGCGCGCGTATATGCATATATATACACCCACACACATATATGTGTATCTGATTCACGAGGTAAAGCAGGGAGGATAGAGAGGGAGGAGGGCTGGGCGCGCGCAAGACAGGGGTGAGTTTTCTGCGAGGGCCAAAAACGCGTGCTTGCGTCCGTGCCCGATGCATTATATATTATAAATATACGGCCGGGTCGAGGATGGATGCATAAACGCGGCGGCGACGCCGAGGCGGGCCTCGGTGCTCCGCTGCCGATGCCGAGTAGTTTTCTTTTTATTTTGCTTTTTTTTTTTTTATTTGTTTTTTTACACGACTGCCGCCGATGCTGCGCACGGGATATGTATTCTTCTTCTCGCAGCAGCTTTTTCTGTGCCCCCTACTTCGCTCGCCCCTCCCTCTCTGTCGCTCTCTCGAGCGGGGCCTTTTTTGCAGGCCCGCCACGCGTTTGCCTCGGTGAAATTATTACTTTTTCGCATATTACCGGCCTGGAATGGATGGCGCGGGGATGGGGGAGGGGTTGGACGAGATGCGCGAATGCTGGTTCAAAATTGCGTCCAGAGGGAGAGGGGACGGTGGTCAAGGTACAGGGTCGGATCGTGCATAATTCGGGGATTAATCCATTGCTCGCCACCCTTTCGATATACTTTTGCTCTCGGTAAAGAACCTGATTTTTTTTGGCTAAAGTATATATGGGATCGACTCGCGGAGTAACTCTACATATACTTATAAACCTAAAGGTACATTTTCTGAACGATTTTTCCCTATTTGTAAAATTTTTTTTATTATATATTCTCATAATTATTGTTTATGCTTGATTGTTTAAATTATTGTATATTCCTCTTTACCTATGAACGTATCCAGATTAACTTCATTTCAGTCAACTCAGATTAAATTCATTTCGGTCATCTCTTATTAACTTGATTTCAGTCACAAGTGTTAATGGATTCAATTACATATTATCAAAATTCAATAAACTAAAATTTAAGTAAACATCGTCGTCCATAATATTGGTTCTGTATATACAAAGTAAACTACTGACTCAAAAATTCAGTGTTTCGCCGCTATGAAGTACTCGCTGGTTTCATCATCTGCGACTGCTGAAATTTTCTTGTCATTTTAGTGAAAACTACTTTGTTGTTTAATTTTTTACAATTTCTTTTGTAATTTGTAACAAAACTGGAAGAACAAGATTGATAGATAAGACGAAAGTTATCAATCCATTGTAAAAAATTCATGGATATTTCGATGATACTGTTCCTAGAAGATAAAGTCAACAATTTATAGCAATCTTCAAATTTATTTCGCAAAAATTATTTACAAAACCGTTAACTAAATACATGCAACAATTATTTAAGGTATTGTTTTTTAATTTGAAGCATTACACTTTTCTTCAGTGTATTAGAAATGGAAGTTCTTACGAATAGTTTTCTGGCGTATCAATTAGGAGTTATTTACGTATCTCGCAAACTTCAAATGTTGTGAACTTCAAAGAATCATAAAAATCGTTTAAATTATAGATAAGCGTATACAATTATACGCAAGACAAACATTTTATGTAAAATATTACTATACTGGAAATGTTCCTTTTTTATCTGATAATTTATATTCTTCGTTATTAAATTTATTCAAATAATCGAAACTCGAGAAATTTCCAATTTAAAGCATATCCGAATTACTTTAATTTCATGAATATTAAAATAAAGTTTTAATTTAATTTTTCATTTATTAATGTCTATGTAAGCACCTAAAAAATGTCATTGGAGTACTTAAACTATTTGAATACTCAAGAAGTAAAGATAATATTGGAATCTGCTGCTACATTACGATTTTAATACTGTAACTCTATTACGTGACAACGTCAATAACGGTTGAATATAAATTTGCTTTTAAAAAGCATTTGTTTTTCCTTACATTCTAATAGATAAGCCAAGAGATATGAGTTAACATAATATTTTACAATACGACGTGCGCATATTTTAATAATAAAACTCTTCTATTTTCCGATTTTCACCAGAAGATTAAAATCTACTGCGTCAATTTCTATGCCAGTCGTCTCTTAATATCGATAAAATTTAACGACTAGCAGGTCGAAAGGTGGAAACTTGAACCATTAAACTCACTCACTGGACTTTCTCTTCTCCCCCCTCTCTCTCTCTCCCTTTCATTCTCCTTCTCTTTCCTTATATATTTCTCTCCATCCCTCATCGTACCTCTTCATGTTCTACATAACTCTCGCGACTCTGTTTTATGAAGCCTAAGCTCTGTGGATCCCCCCTCTCTCTTCGTCTCATTCTCTTAACTCTTTCTGTCTAACCCTCTCCCCCAGAGATGAAGAAAAAGGGTCGCCAAGATAAAAGTGCACCACGACGTATAGAAAAAGATCGAGAGATGTGGAAGAGGAGGTGGAAGAGAGAGATAGCTAGATAGATAGAGAGAGAGAGAGAGAGAGAGAGAGAGAGAGAGGGAGAAGAGAGAGAGAGAGAGAGAGGAAAGAACGAGGGGAAGAAAAGAGAAGCTAACCAGTAAAAGGAAGACAGAGACGGTGATAAGCACGGAGATAGAGAGGCAGAGATAGCGAGAGAAAAAGGCATGCAAGAGAGGAAGGAGGTAAGGTTATACATGTATGTATATATACCTACATACACATCGAAGAAAAAGAAGGGAAGAATATAAGAAGCTGCGCTCTCGCTCGCTCGCGTGCGGCTCGTGGAGACCGTATACGACCGTGGCCACGCCCGTGGCGGATTCTTGATACGTAACTTGTGCGGTGGCTCGACCTACCCAGATCCCGGCGCAGTTGCCTCCTCCTTCTTCGCCACTGTCCTCTCTCTTTCTCTCTCTCTCTTTCTCTCTCTCTCTCTCTCTCCGGCGCGCACGTCCAAGTCCCGAGATTATCGACTTACTGCTTTTATTGCAATTGAATCTCCCCTTTCTCCCGCCGAACTGCCCAGACCTCGAACGACCAAATAGGAGGAGAGGGAGAGAAATAGCGAGAGAGAGAGGGAGAGAGAGAGAGAGAGAGAGAGACAGCCTGCCACTCGGCCATGCGCGCGCCATCGCATCAACCGAGGCAACTACCTCCCACTACATACACTCCTTACGTGTACGAGGAGCTATATATATACAGCATCTTATATAGCATGCTCTTTGCACCGTGCGTCTTCTCGCTTGCTTTTACTCTCTCTCTCTCTCTCTCCTCTCTCCACATCCGTCTGCCTCCGTCTTTCTTTTTTCAACTTATATATAAGCGCTGGAATTGTCGACCACGAAGTACCCGGAGTATATGGGGTAAAAAGAAATCCGACGCTCTCAGCAGACGACGCTATATCTCGTCGGATTTCGCGCGTCCTTTTTTGGGATTACACGGGCTATTGCGGAGTCTTGTATTTTATGCTTTACTGCCTTTTTTCTCTCCACCGCTGAAATAAGCGAATTGGGTAATTTTACGCGCACGGAAAAATCTTTTTAGTCAGTCGTTGGCGTCTCACTGGTATAGGGCAGCTTTTCAGAATAATTCGAGAATGGTCATTTTAAGATTTCAATGTCTGACTATCCAGAATTCGAGGTGAACCTTTGTTTGGTATGTCCGTGAAATGATGCTTCCTAAAAATGGTTCTGCACTTAAGTCAGCAACCATTATATATAGAATATATAATATTGTTCGATTTAATTCGATAGTAGAATTTTAAGATAATTAGCTAGTAAATTATTATTAATAAAAATGAAAACATTTTTTAATGATTTGATGGTATAATGCATTTTATCGTTGCTGCTATGTGTCGTTGATAAGACAACAAAGTCTTCCCTTTTGAAGGGACAATTCATCCACAGTTGCAACAAATGTATTATAAGGTCATGCAATTTCTTCAATTGTAAATGTTTCGCATTCGAGTGGTACTAGCGTTTTCCCGTGCATGCTTTCCTTTAATTTTCCTGACTGCATAATATAAACTTTGTTTACTACTCCATATTAGTTAACAATATTACGTTATTAATTGGCTAAGAAATAATAAAATGATAAAACTATATTTTAGCTTATGGCTCTTTTAGTATTCGGTATTTTTCGATCTTTGGCAATCACTGGTAAACTGGTAAACAATATTTCATTATTCTACCTATCCAAGGCTCCGTACATAAATTTCGAAAAATATAAAGGTGTTTGTCATCCAATCAGAATCCGTGCCTCAGCGCCTGGAGGAAAAAACTTCTTAGTTATTACTTTTATATATCACGTCTCCGATTCGAGATATCGTTGGAGGTGTTTACGATCTGCGGTCTTTTCTCGTGTCGATTCTTTGAAATTCCTCACTTTTATGCATGTACAATTGTGTCTACAATTACATTTTCTCCATATAAGTGTAGAATAACATGTAATAATAAATGTAGAATAACCTAGATTCAGTATCCAAGAAGTAGTCGACATTATTGGAATTCAATATATCATCACTTCGTTTGTTGAGAAAACTTCTAGGAAGGATAACTGAGACGATTTTCTATAAGCACCTCTTTTCTACGAGTGTTAATCGCACTTGCATTCCCATAACGATTTTCTCCGAAATGAATGTCAGTTTACAGATTTTTTAGTGCTTTATCAATAGAAAGACAACGTTATAATTAGTAAAATAAGGTTATATACGAGTCTTACAATCATTTGTGTTGTATTCCCTCTAGAATTGCCTTGGCATTAACAAGCAAGCATGATTGGGAAATTGTTCGTAGTAGAGTAGACAAAACATAGTTCACAAAACATATTGGCATGAATAACATTTTTGAGTAAGACTATACTAGTACAAAATTATGACTTAGTAATCGAATTATAAGGTAAAGAAATAATTTTACTATATTATATACATTGGTACATATGTATCAGAATCTAAGATACTTTATAGCAATTGATTTATATACTTTTACCACTGATTCATTTACGAATAAAATAATGCATTGATATAGGTTGTAATATACATTATTGTTATATGATTCTTATTGTTATTTCTATTCTTCTTCATTTCCAATTATCACCCTTCTCGAAACAAGGAATTAAGGAGGACTTTATATGTAAGTTTTGCAGAGCTTCTGGAAAAATAAAAAATTAAAGAAAAGCACGGTCTGACACAAAAAATCTTCGATAGTGAGAGCATAAAAGACAGAAATTTGAGTTATTATACTGTTAACAAGTAATGAAATAATTATTTCTATTTCCTTTGTCAAAAATTTCGTCAAAATTCTTTTTACACCATTTGAAAACTAACATTCTAAAGATGTATTGGTGATTAGGAATTTAGTTTAGACCCTGGCGATGTATCGAAGTGACTCGAAACGGTAACACAACAGTTTGAGATGGTTAGATATAATTAGATAATAGTTAGACGTTTAATAATAGATAGATAAGCTGATGGGGCAGACATGTTGTCCTCTAATAACGACATTCGTCTTTCTAGTTAGTGATAGTCATAGAAATTTCAATATCAGATTCTGATTATAAGGCAGAGCTGTGCAATAGTCGTTATAATTTCCCATACTAAGATCGAGGATCTTACAGGATCTAATTTAACAAAATCTTGCAAGAACAATGCTCCTCAATTCCTCCTTCAACATATACATAATAAGGCAAATACATAAGATTAATCTTCGGCACTGGTGGAAGCTCTACAATAGACCGGTCTATTGCGCGCTGAACAACGACTGAAATCCGAATGTACATAAGTTTATATGTACAAAAACAAAAGGCCCTCATCCTATACGCGTTCGATCCTCATCGATCTCCCCGACCTCCACTGTATCTCCGCTGTCCGTCCCTATTTATGCATACGGCCGCCGAACGGATAGCGCGCGTAAATCCTGAAGCTCTCCGACAATTCTATTAAACTGACCCATCGATCGCCTTCGCGTGCAGGCTGCGATTGCAGCGTGCGAGCGCCGTCCGCGCAGCGAACCAGCAGCATAAACAATATGTATCGCGCGCACGCGCTTTAATCGCTCTCTCGCCCGAACCCCCGCACCCCTACTACGCAGTTTCTCGTGCACACGTACGCCTTCTGTACGCGTATGCGCTGACGCTCGTACAAGCGCAGTCGGCGCGCGAGAATGAGAGAAAAGGCCGGCTCGCAACGGCCTCGCGGACAACCTATACGTATCTATTACCGGTCGGCCGATATTTCTCAGACGTCCGCTTCGTCGTCGTCGTCGTCGTCGTCGTCGTCGTCGTCTATGTTGTTGTCGGCTGTTAATTCCATTTCCCTCCTGCCCCTCCGCCGCCGCCTCCCCCACCTGCGGCACGAGTCCGCCTCTGCCTCTTCCTCATTTCGCTCTCCCTCTACCTCGCTTCCTCCTTTCTTCGCGGCGAGCGCAACGCGTCCCCCCTGGCTTTGCTTTTGCATTACGATTTTAGACCACGCTCGTGGCTTTCCACCCCCCCTCTCTTTCTCTCTCTCAATCTTCCTTATATAGCTAGAGATCCGCCCTGCGGCTCATTAAAGCAATGCCTCCTTGATCTCCTAATTACAAGATGGCGGACGCCCGCATGCATGGCGACTGCCGAGCGCTCGCTTGGCTCTTGGCGCGTCCCCTCGTCTCCCTCTTCCTCTCTTTCTCTATCTCTCTCGTCTGCTCGCGGGATGGGGAGAAAGAGGGCCACGAGGGGGATGAGGGGAAAGGAGTGTTTATCAATCCCGTAGACACGGTGCGTTACGATTTCCCTCGGGACAGAGAAGCTGAAATTGACAAAAGTCGCGAGCGCGAGCTGCGCATTCTCGAAGGAGACGAAGAGCGGGCTGGAGGATCGCCAACGGATTATATATTATAGAAATGAGAGGGAGTACGTAGGAATCAGCGAGGTGCTCGTAATGAGTGTTGTTTAAAATACCCGCTACATATATTAGAGGCTTGTGTCGATGTTGAATATTTAAATAATACCGTTTTAAAAACACACCGCTGACAGACAATGGCATCTTGGAACATTTTGCAACTGATATCTATATAACTGGCTTAGTCTTTATTTGGCTGTTAAGGAATATATAAACATGAATAGGTGAAGAGTCACTAGGACGACCAAAAGTATTTATATTCTTTATATTGAAAATCCGTAAATAATATTATAATATACAAATTTATATAGTTAAATTTTCATGTCTCGCCAACTCTAACAATTACAAAGGATGCAGCGCTGAGCAGTTTCACGATGATAAAAAGGCTGAAAAGCACAAATAAATCATTATTTTAACGTGGTGAAATTTCACGATATTGAAAATATTCGCCATTGTCTTGTTAATTTTTTGAAATCTTTGAATCTGAATCTACCTAGAATTAAATCTTGAAATTTACACGCGTACCACAATATTTATTAACACATAATCTGTAATAAATCTTATTTAATTTATCGTAACACAATGCTGGAATTTTTACGAATAAATAGAATAAGATTTACTTTATTTATGCTCATCATTGTAAAATAATTTATCATGGTCAAGTAATTCTATTACTCCTTTTAATCAATCTCGATAATATTGATAAATCTAATGCTTAAGTTCATAAGCATTTATTAGATATTTAGTGAAGATTAATACAACAGAACAATAGATAAATTCAATTAGGATATTTTATTGCTATATTTTATCAATATTAAATAAAATCGTTGATAACATCAATGATTAATTATAACGTTTTAAAAATATTTGAAAATATGTGACTATAATACACGATAGTTGCGCTGTGGCTTGCCAAAAGCAAAGGATTCTAAATATTATTGCAATCGCATGCAAATAATAATAGGGTAGCGTATGAAAAAAAATTCGCGATACTCGCATGTACGAGATAGTAATTGCGATAGGCTATAGCGTTTAATATTGATACTCTAGCTATGAGTAATGTACGCAATCAAAGTTTGATATATTGCTTACACGGCTAAAAACAGTTATTTACGAGCATTGCCGGTGAGCTTTATTATACGTAATTAATATAAAATGATTAAATCAATAGGTTTTGGTTGAATCGATAGAAAAATAATCTTAAATTGTACTTAATCAGTTGGGCTTTGTTTCGAAAATATAATCAAACTTTTATAGCTTATATTATTCACTTTGAATTGAATTAAATTCATCTTTTGGTTTTTCTGTTTCAGGTACGTTTCTGATTCCACAAGTTGCCACATCGCGCGGTTTCCAGACTTATTTAAGTGAGATATGAACTTTGTCTTATTATAATATTCATTTTTATCAATTTTTACTATTTATTATCTGTAAAGTAATAAGAATTAATCAATATCCATGAAAAAATAAAGAATAAACTTTTTATTAAGATCCTTGACGATACGTTTGAATATAATTCACGTTCGAGTAGAAAGCACAAAATATAGTAAGACTAATGACTACACTGGATTATAAAAAATTTACTATGGCTATTATTTGTATCTTCACGGCTAAGGAGAATCTGTTGTCTTAGTTTCCACATTCTTCAAAACTTCTAAATTTGAATGCTTTTATATAGAGGCAGGAATATGTACGTGCTGGGTATTATACGGATGAACCTACCAGCTCTATTTATTCTTCGCTACACCTCTCCTTCTTTAAAGTTCGAAGGTTTTTTTGAAATTTCTATCAATTTTATGTGTCGATCTCTTTAATGAACATAATACCGTCTGTCTACATATCTTTTTCCGTGTAATAAAAAGCATGACGAACGCTACGTATAAAGTAGAAAAGCATAGAGGAGATAAAATAGGAACGATGGTTCAAAGAATAATGATTTATGCCATATTTCCAAAGACATATTAACGTTAATTTTAATCATTTTCCATTCAATCGAATCGGTCGTTAATTTTGCAAAGATGAAGGCGAACTTTATGACCATATAAGTCAAATTGTGAAGTCGACTATAATTCGTGATTACAGGAACATTCTTCTCATAATCGAAAGTATCTATTAAAGGTAATGTTAACAATTTTAAAGTTTTCATTTCAATGCAGATTTTATTGCAATTCAATATACTAGGTTCGATCAACAACAAAAAAATGTATATCCAACTGCTGAAATTCGATCCACCTACTATGAAGCTACTAAAGGCTATCTCGTAATACGAACTGCAGTTACAAATATAATGGTTGATTTAAAGCATGAACTCTCGGACTTAGCCATGAGTCACAAATACCACAATAATACTTTACACGTACATTGTTTATAAACATATCGTACACCTCCGTCGCTAATTCTGGACCATTATTTAGAAGCATACATAGTTATATTAAATAATAAGAATAACTACAACAACAGCAACAATAATGTACATAACAATAACGACTTATAAAATCGAAAACCAATAATATTTCTACACATTTCTACACATGCTACTATTATTATGAAGACATTTTAACCTGGTTTTTATCACTATCAAACTCACTGTTTTAACGCGAATAAACAATGTTACTATTATCACGGACAATTTCTCTCGCTATCGATCGGTTCGATGGTATGTAAATATTAATACGACACGTAATATGGAATAACACATTCAAAATTCTAATTGTTATATTGATCCTGACCCGTACTGAATGCGTAAATTATTTATCCAACTTGGAATAGTCGCCTGAAAAATGTACAAAGTAGAAAATCACAATTAAAATCATCAGTCCGCCGAACGCATCCCCGCGGATCCCCCGATACGAGCGCGTATTCTCGAGATGGGAGTTCGATAAAGCTATCCCGGACAGCGAGCGGATTTTCATTGGTACACGCGCGCAGGGGATGCCCACTGCTTGGGAAACGACGATTCCCTGGAGAGAAAGAGAGGAATTGGCGATACCTATCGACTCCAGACTCTCTAACTCTGGCTCTTTCTCTCTTTCCTTCGTCGAAAAGGCAGGCCGTGGCCGCCGTCCGCGGCGCATTGTTCGACGAGGTCGCGCCCGAAGGGCCAGCTCGTCGGGCTTCTTCAGGGTGCGCGCGGCTGCAGCGACGGGCCGCTGCCTACCGAGCGGCCCACGCGCGCAGAACCGGCCCCCAGGACTGGGGCTCGAGTCCCGGCTCCCTACCACCTTCGAATACGCCGCGCAGCGCCGGAGCGAGGCGTGGGTGCTCGCGGGTTATTCGCTCGCTCGGTAATCGTATGCAAATCGAGGCTGCGGATATCTCCTGCCGGTGGAGCGTGGGGGAGGAGGTTGGCGGGGGAGAGCGAGGGAGAGAGAGGGAGAGAGAGAGAGAGAGAGAGAGAGAGAGAGAGAGCGGAGAGAATCGAGGCTGGCATACGGGCAGTGGGAGAAGGAGAGGGAGACAAACGGAGAAACGACGAAGCAGAGGAGAGTTGGCCCAAGGCGAGCGGGCGGGAAGCTGAGGGCCGTGCCGCGTGCGACTCGCTCGTAAACAAATTATCCGGACCTAAGGGTCGAAGGTCTATTGAACCGGGAGGCGATCTCCTCCCTCCCTTGCCCCTCCGCCCTCCGCCGCCCCCGGGGCCGCGTATCAGTTTTGCTCTCCGTGCGCGGCTCTCTAATTTGCATAGTTAGCCCCGGAGCTGCCGGCGCGGCGCGGGCGCGCTCGATGAGCGCACATCGCCTTTCGCCCGCGCCCGCGCGCTTATTATAAGTGCGCTCGCGCGCGACGAGCCATCGGCGCCGTGGATCGTCCCGTGGAGGCGTCGGGACGGGGGAGGGCGGGAGGAGGAAACGATACGTCTCCCGTGCGTACACGTACGCGTAATTCTTTTCTGCTCGCTCG
The DNA here is from genome assembly GCA_018907035.1 of Sycobia sp. Sy_11. NCBI lineage: Eukaryota > Metazoa > Arthropoda > Insecta > Hymenoptera > Epichrysomallidae > Sycobia > Sycobia sp. Sy_11. The sequence goes on from JACCIC010000133.1 coordinate 715,151, forward strand.
CGAGCTACGAAAGGCGGTAATGAAACGACCGAACGCTGCTGGCGAGGAAAGAGATTCTCTCTCGCTCTCTCTCTCTCTCTCTCTCTCTCTCTCGTGCGGGAGACCCGGACGGCATATTATATATGGGAATAAGTGCGGGCGCAGCTCGCTCTAATTGCGCCACTGCGCGCCGGCGTTGGCCCCTGGGCTCTGCGCGCCCTCTCCTACTCCGGAACGCGAGCGTGAAACCGCGCGCGGCCGCATTTTGCGCGGTGAGCTGCTGATACGCGCGCGGGCTGGGTGGGAGAGGGGGGAGGATCTATGGGTTGCGTTACTCCGTGGACGATGCGTTTCACCAGAGGCCCTGTATGGCGTGACTCGATGCGAGAAAGACGAGCTTCTCATCTTCTTCTTCGTCTTCTTCTTCTGCTTCTTTTTCGTCTTTGCTGGCTCTGTATGCCCTCCCCCCTTCCCCTCCCCCTTAATTCGCTCGCTCTATCTGCGTAGCCTCGAACCCCTTGAGCGCTTTTCGCTCTCGCGCTCCGTCTTTCAGGACACGGTATGCATAATGCGAGGGTGGCTATACGGCTTTGATGGAACGCGGAATGCCAAAGTGGTCTGTCGGGCCCGAGAAGAAGGGGGGGGGGCAGGTGCGGTGGTCGGGGGTGGGGTGGAGACGAGGAAGATACTCATTGGTAAATTTCGAGAAGACGCACTCTCTGTGATTTTGCGCGAGAGAACTCCTCGTGGGATTCTGGAATTAATTGTTTGCTGCCGGTTGTCGGAGCGAACGCATGCCGATCTTCTTCTCTTTTTTTTCTACCCCTCTGGTGGCAAATCGCTTTTCTCATCGCTTCGCTTCTTTTTATTGCCGCAAAAGTATGGCATTTAATGCCGCTCGTTCGGAATACGCTGGGTTTGATTTTTCAAGGAATCCCGGCAAGGAAGAGTTTGGGAACGACGTAGCGCCCCTGGACACGGCTACCGTTTTGGCATCTTATACTTTTTGATTATTGGTTTTTGGAAAGAGCCATGTTCAGGGTCATATCTATTAATAATGCATTATTTTTCGGGTAGCGTTAAAGACAGGGTCACGATTGGCTTACTACTTAACCATAACGCATATGGCCATCATTTATACCTAACTATAAATCTGATCTAATCACTGTTAATATTGGTATTTTCTAAATACAATAATTCGTTTATTATTGTTAAATCTACAGTATATATATAGAGCAATGAATGAAAAATAAATTTTAGTTTGAAATATAAGCTTCTTTCTATTGGTATTTATAATGGTAATACCAATATTTCAATGTATCGCGCTATGTGTATAAAATGAAAAAGAACCAATTATTGCTCATTCGAAAGCCTAGAATACCTATTTCTTTAATGCAAAATTGACTTTCATGTTTAACCATAGTTTTCCAAAAATAAAGAACTGCGAAATAGTCACCATGAGCAATCGATGAACATCAGAAGATCGAACCGTTCCATTATAACCGTAGCTTTTAAGAAACATCGTCTTTAAGCAACGGCATTTACAGCTATGGCAAATTTCAACTGTCCCCTGGAACGGAGCGTCCGCGCTCGGCCTTGACAAAACAGAAGTTCTCAGCCGTAAAATGTCGCGCGCGTTCCCGCCTCGGATTCGTATACCGAAAGTCGGTCAGCCCCGGGGAATGACAATAATTACGCGAGCCCCTCGGAACCCTCCCTCTCCCGCTCTTATTCACTCTTCCGTTGCGCAACAACGGTCGCACGTTACCGCCTCCGTTCTCTCTCACTCTCTCTGTCTCTCTCTTTCTATCTTTCTCACTCGAATTCGAGGAGTGCCTTCTTTTTGGATCCTGCGAACGGAACAATACCAGCGAGGCACAAAACGCTCGTTGTCCCTATCCTTATTAAACGCGGACACGATCGGGAGGCTGCATGGGCGCGCACGCATCTCGTTTCGTTGGCGGCCGCTGTATAGTTTATATATATATATATATATATATATATATATATATACATATATATATATAAGTGTAATCATAGTGCCCCCTAGCGTTAGGGGCAGTGTATAGGGAGTTACACTGAAGAGTAACGAAGACGCTGCACCCACCGCACGTCGAAGAGGGAGAGAACTCCAACGCTCGTTTTCTCCAAAGCTCTACGAAAACGCGAGGAAAAAGGTTGGCAGCAGAGAGGGTGAGCCACATAGAGAGAGTGAGAGAGGGCGGTGAGGGAGGGAGGGAGAGACTCGTGAAAGATCGAGGGAGTGAGTAAGAAGGCGAGGGGGGCGGACGGTGGAGGAAAGAGGTGGCGAAAAAGGGCTAATAAAAAAGAACGCGCATCGGGACCCGCGCGCCGACAGAGTTACAGTCTCCGCAGGTTGCGAGGTTGCAGCAGGCCCTAAGGGTGCAGAACCAGAGAGAAGGAGCAAGAGAGATAGTACTCGCGGAGTCGGGGGTGGCTGAAGCGGGAAGAGGGAGGAGGGACGCGAGAGCGGCGAAGCCCCGACCCGCCACGTACCTCCGTTGCCCCGTGCTCGCCTCCTCCGTCTCCTTCTACCCCATCATATATATATACCTCGTCCTTTCTTTCTTCTGTCGAGCCGCCCCCGCCGTCCGCCACGTGATTGCTCCCTCGAGGCAGGCATCGCGTGTCAGGCCCCTCTTACACGCGGGGCCTCCACATCTCCCTCCAACTCCTTCCTCTCCTACGGCTCACCCCTCGCTTTGGTATACGAGAAGAGTCGTCGCTTCGGGCCGTGCAAACTGCACTTGGCTTTTACGCAAACGCGCGCACGTGCGCGCACACACTTATAATGCGTATGTATATATATATATATATATATATATATATATATATATATATGTGTTGTATATATTTATATATCATTATACAAAGGTGTATCGATGCAGCAAGGTGAAGTACATCAGGAGAGGATCCGACTGAGTTCTGAGAGCTTTCTGTCTTTGATCATTTTTTTTTTGGTAGGAGCCACAATGCCCCTCAAGAAAAGAGTCCACGGTGACTGCGACGTAGATACACTGCTGGAATTATGTGCTTGACCTACAAATTAATTTTATGAGAAGTAAGTGTACGGAAGAAAGAGGCAAGAGAGAGTAAAGGCATCGTGAACAACATGTTTGCTTTGAAGAATGGAATAACGTAACGTGTATTACTCGTAGGAAAGCTTATATATCTAGAATCAGAAGCGAAGAAAAAGAACTTTTACACATCGGCAGAAGTTGTCAGATCTATGGTACGAATTCAACTGAAAAGATTAATTCTGGTAGGAACTACGAGACATATCCCGACTAAATAGATGTAGCCAATTTTAAGAAACTGTGCTTCTCCTCTAACTTGCTCGTTGCATCTATTATTGAAGTTCTATGGTATAGTTTAAATAACACATACGTGGATTTTTAGAGTATAAAGGTGCCAAATCCTTTCCTATTTTTAATTTGCTGAATGAGACAATGATTCACTGCGAATTGCATATGTAGATAATTTCGAAGCCATCGCGATGTACTTCGGCGATTTCTAATACGAGCATGTTGGAAAGTAGATAGTATCTTTCATACTGACAGTCTATTCAATCTGTATTCATAAATCATTAGCATTAAGGTAGATCGTATGGAAAGTCTTGAAGCATCCTCCAAAATTTTAAGCTAAATTTTTTATATTTCAAGGCGCTTCCGTCTCTCATTTTCATACAATTTGTAACTTTCTTGTGTTTCTCATCTTTTCTAAAATTTGTAACAACTAGACTGTTGTGTTGATGTTGACTGACTAGCAGTATCTTATCTCGAAATCTAATACTTTAAAAGTACATGTAAGTGCTGTTCTAAGACAGTTTGATAAGCCGTCAATATCGATTAAAAAGACACTAGTGTCTGGGTCGGCTACTTCTTAGATTTCTTTATGCTACTTATTGTATAGTCGATATCGACGGCTTAAGAAGCTTTCTTAGACCAGCACTTATGAGCCAAGTTCAGAAAGATTTTGAAAACTGATAAAATATTAAAACATATTTTATTATAATTAATTTAAAATTATTAATCAAAAATATGCAGATAATTTAGAATAACTTAAAATGAGTGGTCAAATTCTGATAGGGGATAAGAAAATGAAATTAATTATATTAAATTATCATATGATTAATTTAACACGTATATAAAACTTTTAGAATCCGATGCATTCTATTTCATGAATCGCCTATGTAAACACGGTAGAGAGATAAAGATATATTTTTCGAAATATAGACGACCGATCGATAAATTATAATTCGACACAGTTCTGCGTCTCTTTTCGCGTTCTCCAGCGGAGAAATGATATATATATATATATATATATATATATATATATATATATAATGCACACGCCAACTGCGAAGGTCTTGTACCGCGCGTAAACAGACTTTCGTATCCGATCTCCTTCTCTCTGCTCTCCGATGGCTGCTTGATCGTGAAGAACGCGCGCGCGCGCGTACTCCATTCCCAACATGGCGCCCGATTCCGACCATGATGGCTGAAGATAGTAGCGGCATCGCGTCGAATCATCCCCTCCACTGGACTCTGGTAAATAAATTTTACCGCCGCCCTCATTGCGGAGACCTCCTTATCCCGGCTATTTTCAACCTTATCTTCTATTCCGACTGCCCGGTACGTCTCGACCTCGGGTGGTTAGAAGAACATACGACGCCTGCATCGTATACTGGTACGACTATACTCTCTTCATCCACCCTCCCTCAGTCAATCGTATCGACGACGGTAAGCAGCGCGACCTCCGAGCGTTTGCTAAGGTTTCGCGCTCATAAACGGATCCTTGCCGGGAGGAAGGTTTTACATCCTTTTGGTTAATAGCACCAGAACTACTATCGATACTACGCTCTTTACTCTCTCTCTCTCTCTCTCTCTCTCTCTCTCTCGTTCTTCTTAACTAGATGAACGAATCTACCGCAGCTAAAATATAATAGGGCTTTATATATGGCGAAGATGCAGAATCCGGAGCAAGAGTTGATGGCTTGACCCCTATGTAACCGGCCGCGCTCCATTGGTATGCATACACACACACACACACACACATATCCTATCGCAACAGATAAGGTTATCAATTGCGCCATCCCGCTCTGAGCTATATGTATATATATATATATATATATATATATATATATATATATATATATATATATACCAATCGCTTCAATTGCGAAGCATAAGCGGGAAAGAAAAATAAAGAGGAAGGGAGAGAGAGAGGGAGCGAAGGAACTCGTAAATCGAGCGGCTCGTGATGTCTCGCGGGCTCATCCTCAAGGGTCCGTCTCTTCTCTTGGCCGCCCTATCGTTCAGGAGAGAAAGAGGGAGAGGCCGTTAGTTCCGCTTTAGTCTCTTTCTCTCTCTCTCTTGTTCTCTCTTCCTCTGCTTCTCTTCTCGGTCAATTCTTTCTCCTCTCAAATTTTATATATATATATATATATATATATATATATATATATATATATATATAACTATATAACTATATAAACTAAGATACACACACACACACACAGAACAATGTCTCGTCACTGTTTGTTCGAGCGTGACCCCCGTGCTCCTCTTCCTCCTTTGTCTCTGCCCGTCGGACGACCGATTTGTGGCACAAGCCTCGGATCCTCCCCCTAAGAGAGCGCAAGCGCATTATAAAAAACGAAGCGCAACGCGGCGCAATCAGAACTTACACACACGAAGAAACAAACGGTCATTGATTATTTTATTGCCTTCGCCGGAGCGCGTGCGCGCGTTTAACGAGAGTATAAGTAGTAGAGTATAAGTAGCCCTTATATGGCAGCTTATACCGCACGATTACGCGCCCGTCTGGTACTTTTTTGCCGACGAGCCGACGGATTCACTTTACTCCCGCGTGCGATCCCAACCCCATCCGTTGCGGATGTCTCTCCGTTTTTCTCGGCCTGCCCGACGCCGTTTTTCCGTAATTACTGCCGTTGAGCGATACGCGGCCGTGATTGCTTTATAATATGCTCCCATGGTCGTTGTGCATTGCCCTGGTAATCACTTAATTATATATATGGAGAATGGTTGGAGGATGGGGCGGTTAATGCCACGAGGCCGGAACTAAAGTGTCAATGAGGGGGGGGGCCCTTTAGCATCGGTGTGGCGGTTTCGGTAACATGGGGAAGGTAGAGTCAATTCCCAGGATAAAGAAAGGAGTTGTTCCTTCTTATTCTGGATTTTATTCGTATTCTGATTAATTTCGATTTTCGTATAATAAGGGTAAAAAAAGCCGTCTTTTTTTTATTATCAGCAATGTTATACCAATATTGTAACACCGGTCTATTTTCTGTTTGATATTTTATCAGCTCAACTTAGCTTCTAATTCATTAAATTGTACTTTTACGCGCAAAGCTAGGGAAAATCGTCTCATGAGTTAAAAATATTTTTTCAGGTTCTGTAGCGCGGAAATTTATATGAAACAGCAAGAGACGGAAAATTATTTTTACATTCCATCATTCGGTTGGAAGGTCCATAATTATATTTTTTGAAAATTATTAACAATTCTTAAAATGACTAGGGATAAAACTTGAGCAGTACAGTGTAAATGTATAGTAAAGTATTAAGTAATTGAAGAATTGTAACAATTTATTTGTTTCTTATTAAAGAGTTAAAAATTTCAATTCTTGCGATCAAATTCAGAATTTGATTTTACGTATAAGAATTGGATAACATCATTGGGAATTTCTAGATTGGATAGTGACTAATTCTAACTATTTTCTTTCATTGTCACAACCGTCTCAGAATTTATATGGATGCGTGAGTCGGTATTTATGTCGGCGTGCGTGCATGTCTGTGTGGCAGCGTATTCAAAAAATTAAAAGGAGCAATTAGAAGACATTCACAATTGAAGTTCTGTAAACCGTGCTTTCTATACTATAAAGTTTTTAACAAAAACTTTATTTAAATTATTTCACTATATTCTGTTTTCAATAGATGTGAAATTGAAATATTATTTTACGAATAGAAAAGATTCATACGCTAAGAAAGTCTCTTCTTTATGTATAACGAATCTCTCGTCAAAGAGTTAATGAAAATCGGAAAAATTGCAAAAAATACTGTCTTTGGCTATTCGATTGTGATCTGTTGTATTCTGTGTAAATATATGCATTGAATCATATCTATAAGTCAATGCATAATTATTAAAAAAAAATTGAATTCACAAGATCACACGTACTCCTTTAGAATACTTTCTACCAAGTTTTTGGATATTTTTTAGAATTATAATTTATATTATTATAGTTAATTATTATAGTTAGTATTACATTATTTACATGTAATTTAACATTATAACATTTTGGATACTATTTATTTTTTGCAATTATATTTATGCACAGTATACAGACACTTCGAGTACACGCGAGAAATGAGCGATCGAGCATCAACTTCGATTACAAGCTCAATTACAAAACAGCGGTGCTCTTCGTGATTTGCGGGGGGGGGGGCGAGCCCAGTCGAGACACTCTCGGCGCGAGATCGTCGCGCGATCGATTATCTCGGCACAGGGCGATTTACCTATAATTTGCCGGCCCGCTCGACTTGGTTCCGCGAAGAAAAGAATCCCCCAAAGGGGAGGAGGGGGTGGTGGCGAGCGAGGCGCTCTCGACTCACCCCCTCTACGTACACGCATGCACGCCTCGTAATTTTCTCATTTGGCCCGCGTGGATAATTCCTTAATAGCCCACCCTCGTCTCGTTTGGCTGTCAAGCGCGCGACGAGCCGGCCGCGCCGACGCCGCCGTTGTCTCCTCGGACGCTGAGGCGTGCACGAGGCGCGAGAGGGTCGGGCGGCAGGGGGATGGGCCGCGCGGGAGGGGGGAAGGGAAGAACGCGAGGGTCGGCAGAGGACGCGAGCCGAAGCCGATCTCGACGGGCAGCGCCGAGCCGCGCGGGCCCATTATATCTTCGTCGAATTCGCGCGCGCACGTGTCCTCCCCCGTATGTCGCGCGTCCTCTCTGTATCGGCCGAACTCTTGCGGTTCGTATAACACGGTTACTCGGGCGGAATCGGGCGCGCGCGCCCTTCCGTCGACCTGCTACGGTGCGCGCGAAACTGACGGAAACGACGGTGAGACAGTGGTAGTGCGGGAGGGGAGGAGGGATAATGAGAGACGCAGAGGGGCAGAGGGGACGAGGAGGGAGAGAGACATAGAGAGGTAGATAATGCAGCGAATTAGTGGCTGTAAAAAGGGCGGGAGTGGTCTCGGGGCACCGGTTGTGTCATTTTCCCTCGCTCTCTCCTTCTCTCTCCACCGCTCATGTGCGCCCCGAGAGCGAGGGGAACTGCCGGGGCGTCCGCGCTTTGGGGGCGAGCGCGCGGCTCTTCATTTGATAATAATTGCGCCGTAAAACGGGCCTGACCTTGCACCAGGACGGACCTCGAGACAGGCAGACAGAGAGAGAGAGAGAGAGAGAGAGAGAGAGAGAGTAAGCGAGAGCACGGCGAGGAGCGATCACGCGTCCCGCGGGGCCTGTAATTTTCCCTTTCGAGTTTTGCGAGCGCCCGCGTGCATTTTTTTTCTAAGCCTCGAGCCGCGCCGCGCTGCATCATTCAATTTCTGGCCCCCCGAGAGCGCGGGTGAGCCCCCCCCCCCACTACTGATACAGTTCTCGAAATTCCGCGTTTCGCGTATAATGTTAAAACGCACGAAACGGGTTATATGAGGAGGCAGTCGAACGTTCTTTACAAGAGACAGAAAAGGAGAGCGTGAGCCATTAAGACATTTACGAGTACTTATCGACGTGGCACTCTATTGTTCCTGAATGTACGTCTCCAATAATATCGAGATACGAAGTTGCTAGAAGATTTGTGAAAAATATCGGCTTGATATTGACATTGGATTGATCGTAGTAAAGGAAGGTCGAGAATTGAAAACTTTTTATGAAAATAGATTTTACACAATTCCCATTGTGAAGATGCACGAAGGTATGAGTAAAATTTGTTAAAAGCAACAATTTCGTACAAGTGTGCTAGAAAATTTATATAACTGTCCTTACAATGAATATTGAAGAGTTACTAATACTTTTAGTTAGAATCCCGAATTAACAAAAGTAAAAAAAATTTCACAGTAGGGGCAATGACGAGATATTACTCTAAAATCATTTTATACAGATTATTCTCATCTATTTATTTTTAAAACCACATTATCATATAAATGAAAGCTTAGAAAAGAGTTTTTTATGAATTTCTTCTACTACTCTTGCAAATTTTCATGTAGAAAAACATTGTAGCCCTTTATAGGAATAGAATAGAATATTTTTTTGTGAGGTTTACACCTACACACAAATTACCAGGAATAGACGCTAGTCGAGATCCAGCGCGCGACGAGCAGTAATCATTTCTCCCCGGCAGCTCATAATTCCTCTCTGACGCTTTGAATTTTCCAACTTCCCCGTGGGGAGGCGGGGAGGACAGTCGAGACGGCCGTGCGTGCTGCGCCGCCAATCCAACGATCGTTACTTAGCCCGCAGTTCTCTCTATCTATCTCTCTCTTTCTATCTCTCCCTCTCAATGAAGCGCCGTTTCCGACTCTATAATGCATAATCCATGCCCCCTGCTCCCTCGCTCGCTAGCTTGCACTAAACGAACGACCTCCCGGTCAATGTTTACGATCGATAAGAGGAGGCTTCGACTGCCGTACATACATATATATATATATATATATATATATATATATACAGCACTGGCGAAGATGGAGATATTATCTCGCGGTGCGGCCGCAGAAGACGTCTCCGCGGGCCTTTTACCCATCTTCCTCCCAGACCGTTAGTTCGTACTATAAGAAAACACTACAAAGCCACCAGAGCTCCGAGACCCTATAAATCCTTTGCTTTGCGGCCGGGTATACATATATAACGAGAGACAGACAGACAGACACAGAGAGAGAGAGAGGGGGGAGGGGGAGAGAGAGAGGATAAGATAGGTCCTGCGTGCGCAGAAGGGTGCGTGAAAGGAGACGCTGTAAATAAGCGCGGAGCCAGGGAGAAGAATTGGAAACGCCAAGGTGGAGGAAAAGCATGCGGGGGATGGGGATCGAAAGATAAGAAGCTCTACGTAGCACGCGTGGCGAGTTATTGCGATAGGTGGGGTGGGTGTGAGGGCGGTGCGCCACGCGGGAGCCGACGATACGGGAAAACTTGCAGGCTTACAGCGACGGCGAATTGATAAATTCGATTGCGAGGATTCTTCGCAAGCGCGCGCGCGCGTTTCTGCGTGTATGCATAAGGGAGGTGTGGCGGCGATGGGAGCATTCATTGTTATCGCGAGCCACGCCAGTTCGCGCGATGGGGCATTCACGCCTCGGCATTGGGATCGACAACGACACTCGTCGCCGATATCGGTAGCGGTGCATTTAACGAATTGACAGTGGAATGTTAGTATGGCGAATGCGCGGGGAGCCGGATCCATCCACTCTGTTACTACTTGTAATTTTCTTTTTCCGAGAGTTCTTCATGAAACAATTGTCCTGATTAACGATTAGTAAGAAAAGCTTTTTTAGTTTCATATTGAAAATTTTGTCAAAACAACTCTGACAAAACTAAACGTATGACAAACTATTTGTCAAGGGACTCGCAATAATTGAGTATATTTAGAAAAATTTAACTACATGCCATTGACCATGAACATAGAAAAATTCACTGCAAATAGCAGCTCAGATTTCAACTCCAAATTATATATAAACCATGTTACAGTCAAATTAAGAGAATTGCTAAGGTCAAATGAGAAGAAAGAATTGGACAGTTCCTTGTCTTTTATATGATATACATATACTTCTGTTTACGTTGTTCTCATTCAACTCCTATCATCCAACTTTATCATTTATCAAATAATTATAATAACATATTCAAAAATGCTTTTATACAATATTTTTACATTATACATGTTTTTTAATGTTATTAACGTCGCTAAAAATTTATACTTCAAAATACTGGTGCTCATCAGCGACGGATGTTTACGATATATTTGTACACATTATTAATACTTAGACTATAGTATTAGGATCTGTTCAATTATTTCTCTATAAGATGCTTATAATAAATAACCACATTACATTCCTTTATATAACAGTTATTTTGAATATATTAACAAGAAATTAGTTTAATCATTTATGATATATAAATCAATTATTTTCCTCTGATCAAATTAATAATTAAAACTAAATAGTTTCTTACAATTGCAGCTTATCAATTTATTAGATATATTCTTAAAACAATGTTTAAACCTTTCAAACGAAAGAAAATTGATTAAAACTTGAAAATTGATAATGATTCCTTTGTCATTTGAATCAATATTTAAAATGGTAAATTAACAGAATGTACTTTCACACGAAAATATACTTAAAAAACATTTATAAAATTATATAGAACAAATATAAAAGCACAATAAAGTAAAATTGATTTAAACGTACATTAAATTGAAATATTTACTTTAATACATTATTGCAATTGTAAAAAATGTAACCTCTCCCATCTCCTCCGGAGAAATTTAAAACTACAAAACAGAAGTAAAAAATTTAATTATTCTACAGCTTGGCATATTTAAATCATAAGCCTTGCAAATAAATATAATAAAAGTTATTGCTAACATATTCCTTCCGAAAAAAATGAATTTAAAGCCACTGCAGGGTCTACCGTACCACGAAGACAACAGGATTAAAATCAATGTAAGCAATGTGTACATACATACAAAAAGAGGGAGGGAGAGGGATAGGTAGAGAGGGAGGAATAAAGAAAACGAAGGCACAAAGAGTCAGCAGAAAAAACAGTAAAGAAGTCGATGTAGTGCGAGATAAATATATACACAGAGATTGCACGGGGAATGGAGTAAGGTAAAAGGACGGAGAAAGAGTCGGTGGAAAAAAAGACAGGGCGGACAAAGGGAGGAAAAGGAAGAAGCGAGAAGCACAGAGCGGGCACAGAGTCGGACGGCGCGCGCCCGCGCGTCGCTTCGAACATAAAACACGGCGAACGGCGCGGTGGAAGTTTATGGAAAATATAATTAACAGGTCATATAAAGCGCTTCGGTGCGCGCTCACTCCTGGCGCGGTCTCCTGCGTCGCGTCGCGGAAGGTAGAGAAACAGAAAGAGAGAGAGAGAGAGGGAGAGAGAGAGAGAGAGAGAGAGAGAGAGAGAGAGAGAGAGAGAGAGTGGTCCCTCTCTTCCCCCGACGTTTGAGCACGCGCACGCGTACCTCCTTCTTGTTTTTCTATATATACCTTTGTCGAGAGTACGCGCGTTAAATCTCGTCGGTGGCATCTCTCTGCAGTATGCATAAACGCGGAGGATCTGGCATATCGCGGGACGTGACACGCGCGCTCTGGAGGAAGAGTAAATTCGTATGAACGAACGTTATGTAGCTGCGTGGGTGTGCGTTTGTGTGCGCGCGCTTGCACGAACGTGTGTTTCGCTACTTACAGATGTCACCTTGTCTGAACGAGATTGCTCAGCGTGGACTGTGGATGTCTCGGTATTTCATTCCGGTGGTTCCCTTGATCTCCTTCCCTCTCTCAGACTCCAGCTCGAGTTTTAGTTGAGAATGTTATACGCTTTTTTGATATGCGTGTAAAAGCAAAGATGAACTGCGACATCTGCATGCGCCTTGCCAGGGCTTTTTATCCAAATATATAATTAATCCAAAGCGTTCAACTTGAATTGAAAGAAAATGACTTTGGCGACGGATTCCATTAGTTTCCTTGCTTTCTGCATATTTTGATCAATATTATTTATAATACAGTTGTTGGCAGTTCCCGTTATTCATATTAATTCAATTGTTAAATAAATATTATCGTCTTACAGTAAGCTTCTCATAGACTTTTTTTTATCCAAAAGGCGCAAGTCTTAATCGATTTCAAAATTTAAAATAAATAACTATTTTTAATATATAATTTAAATAAGATTAAAAATATTTATCGATGCTTTAACTTGTAAAGCAGGCAATTAGTTTTGCAAAAGACTACCTTCCTAAGTAATAGGCAATTTCTGCAAATCAAAGATAAAGCGTGTAATTATAGTATTTCTATAAATAATTCATTACAATCATTACGAATTTATTCTTCGTTTTTCCCGAAAGCGACCAGAAAGTTATCAAAACAGACACAGGTCACTAATTAGTTAACGAAGTATGATGAGGTACCAAATAAAAATAAGGGACATTGGCAATGATCCGAAGTGTGAAAAAAACAATATCTCCGAAACAAATATGGAGTCTCAGTATCATTTAAGCGCATTATATTCATACCTTTATATTTATATCTTATATTTATACTTTTTCGAATTTTTAAATAGTTCCAACTCATTGATTACAGTGCATGAATGGTTCTTTTCGTAATGATAACTCTTACTTCAATACAAGGATTATTTTCACTCTCGTCTCTACATCCTGTCATTTTTTAGACAAATGATCAAATTCCCATTGACCACGAGCAATTCCATAGATTTATACTCTTTCCTTAGTCAGCAAAAAATACCTTTGTTGTAACTAGTCTTTGCTTCACCATAAATTCATATAATATTTACATTTATTTTTCTTCCAGTAATATAAACTTTCATCGGCGATCCACTTATAGACTACTAATTTTAGACTATATATAATTCATATACGGCAGATTTTCAATTTTTGGCCCATAAATATCAATGGGAAGTAATTCGAGGATATTGAATGACATTAATGAATAATAAACGTCCCGAGCAGTTTTCTTTCAGCCCGGTAAAGACATCGGTTTCTTTACTTCTCGTTAAACGGCCGAGTTTACTTCCCAAGATGAGACCGCTCGAGGGCCCGTGCTCGACTTCTCTGCCGTTCCAATTTTCGCGGTGGCCTATTTAGAAAAATAACGCAACTGAGGGAGACGGATAAAGGAGTGCCTTAAAGTCCGCCCGGCGGACGCACAACACGAAGTCCGACATCGAATGTCCACATTGTCATAGTTTGAAACAATGTCAATTCGAGTAATTCGGAATCTTCTTTGTAAATTTAGAAATATTAGAATTAAAAAATTGTACTTATCGACTGTTTTGAATTAAATTAACAAATATTTTTATCGGTCTTACAGTCTTTATAATATAATATATTAGCTAAAATAATGACATTCAGACTGTCCTTGTTTATGTTCACCCTGTAGAATCTAAAATAAAATTTATTACTACAATAAATTATATTAAAAATTAAAAATAGAAATAAAAATAAAAATAAAATAATAAATAAAATACAATAAAAATAATAAATAATGACATTATTTTAGCTAATATATTATATTATAAAGACTGCAAGACCGATAAAAATATTTATTAATTTTATTTTATTTAGAAATATGCCAGATATATCTATATGTAATGAACTCGTATACTTGAACTTGAGATGAAGCGAAAACTTCATTAGTACATTATGATAAGTGCTGAACTACGAGTAGGGTAGCTTTTGCCGACTGGACATTTACGAAACGTAAATTTCTACCGTAAAATAAATTTTTTTTCTTTTTCTAACATTTACGACTCTTCGATTTCATGCTAATATCTGACCGCATGTAACTATTTTTTTACTAAATTAGACGTATAATATACATACACTTCCTGAACTTTATATACTTATACTTATAGTACAAAATTAGTGATATGCAGTTTTAAAATCGTTGGAAAATATTAATAGTAAAAAAATTTTCGGTGAAATTTCAGTTGACCAATTATCGTTATTAAATTGTTTTTAGCAATTTTTGTCTGGCGAATTTATTTGTTTTGCAAACGTCTATTGAAAAAATTTATTCCACCCAAATATTTTCTAAAATTTATTGTAAGAATCAATTTTGTTATTTACTATTAGACGGCTGCTCATGCTTATTTAGGCGAATTTTGCAATATTCAAGCGCCATCGATACTTACTGTTCTTAATCTAATATTGAATGTATTACTCTGACAATAAAATTAGAAGTTTTCCTTTAACTCGATTTCAAGAGGATTTTATTGAATTCGAATTGAAACATGCACGATGCATTAACGAGCAGAAATAAGAGATGAAAAATTGTACATTCTAAAGTTATTATGAATTTTTTTTCAATTTTCAAATTATAAAGTCATATTAATAATAGTGTACTTATTTTACTATTATCAATTTGTGATTAAATAATTGAGGTACTGGTTATTATGAGTAGAATCAAACCGTTCTCTGACACAATAATGCAAGCTTACCCGGTTGATTCGCTATCGCGCATCTCAAAGCTAGAAAAGAGCAGGAGGGAGAGAAGAGAAGGAAGAAGGCGCGACTGCGGTCGGTCCGCCGGGACATATCGCGCTCACGGGACTAAGGGAGTGAGAGGGGGAGAGCGAGAGAAAGAGCGAGAGAAGGACTGCAATGTATAATTTGCGCCTGACTCGCAATGGAAAAACCGTATAATCGTCGAATACCAGAAACGTATCCTATTCATTATTTCTGTTCGTTGCGTTTGCTTGCTACCACGCAGCTCTGCGGCAGCCCACACATTCACCCCCTCTCTCCACCCCTTCCACCGTTCGCCTCCCCAACCGCCTGCCCGCCCCCTTTTACTCTCTGTCCGCGGGCTGTCTTCGAACGCTATCCGCTCCTTTTGTCCCCTCCCCCGCTTCTCTCTTGGCCACATTCTCTCTCTCTCTCTCTCTCTCTCTCTCTCTCTCTCTCTCTCTCTCTCTCTCTCTCTTCTTATACACTCCGGCAATGCGTTACGAAATATAAATCCTCGGTCATTATGCTAATCCGGCAAATGATAGTTCAGCGGGGGGTTGAAGAAAGAAGGAGGGGAGGGACGAATTTGACTCCGATACGCATTTGTGGAAGCCCGGGGAGAGTGGGAAAAAACGGGGCGACGGGGGAGGGAGGTAGGGGGATATAAGTGGAGCGGCGAATTCGAATCGTGTGAGCGCGGAATTGTGCGGCGCGTAACTTTGGTGGGAGCGACCGACAGAGAGAGAGAGAGAGAGAGAGAGAGAGACAGGCAGACAGAGAGTAGGTGGGGGCAGGCTAAGTTTCCTCAACATTCCGGGATTAATTTTGCTCCATTTATGACCGAGAAGCCGCGGTCGTGGGTGGCTGGCTTGCCGATTTCGACGTCGAGCGCGCCGCTCTCTTTATCGGCAACACTTCCGCGATTGTTCGCAGACGTTATTTGCACGAGGCAGTTTCAGACGGACTAGAGCAAGGTCGACCATAAGTCCCCATAAAACACTCAACTTTCCAGAAATTCTATTATATAATAATTTGTCGCGACAGTGGCCATATTTTATATTTTATCGAAGTCCCAAGGAATACGTCATTTTTTTAATTTGCTTTAGCCAGTACATCGTTCGATATAATAATTTATTTAACAGATTTTTTATATTATATATTGTACATCTAATTCATGTATATATTATATATTTTTTATTTTATTACATTTGTATTTATATCTTTTTGATTAATTTTTTTAGTCTATGGTAAAAATTAACCATCTCTTAAACTCACATCACGTAATTCATGACTTAATTGACATTTAGAGATTAAATTAGGCGTATTTTACGAATTATTACAGATATTGATAATAGAATATCATTGTGTGACAAAATGCACAAATTCATGCATCATAATTAAAGGATAATATGTATTGCGTAACAACGTTTTAAAAGAGGAGTTTAATTTTCAGACAATTTCAATACCTAATAATCACTCAAATTTAAATTCTTTAAAATCTATTACGGGATCACCACAAATTATGTAAGATTTTGGAAAGAGGGTTGGTTGAAATTTTTTTACACTAATTGTACACACAGGGTAGGGGAGGTAATGATCTTATGCAAGAAGTATCTATTGAACACCAATCAATCTTTGAAAACGATTTTAATTGTTTAATTTATCTTTATCAGTTTTTATATTATTCAGATTAAGAATTTATATGAATTATAGTAAAATCTAAATAATTCATTCGTTCATTGGAAAATAAAAAGTTAATAAACAGTGCAACATACATCATAATATCTACTGAATATACAAATCATATTTTTGCTAAAATTATGCCATCATCATTTTTAGTTTAGAGAAAAGCGAAGCGATCAGGCGTGTTAATTGTTTTACAGCTTGAAACAGTAAAAGATAATTAATTTTTACTTGTATTTCATTAACTTTAAAAAATCTGAAAATGTTGTACTAAAATTATCATGAAAAAACCTACGACTTTTATTGTTCTTCAAAACAATACGTCATACGAATATGTGCATAATGCGAATTATATTATACTATATAAAGCCAGTAGCAGTACTTATAAAACGTGTTAATGTCAGGGTTAACATAAACAAATAATAAGCATTTCGTAAATTAAAGACAACAAATTAGAAATTTTATGGGCATTGTACGATGAAATAAATGGTTTTTAACATGCAGAATAGATGCCAAAAAATAAAATTAATAATAAGTATATGATTAATTGTATCGATATCAAAAAACGTTACTTAATGAATCCATCATGGTGATCAAAATAATTTTATACTTGCAATATTTCAGAAAAATAAATTCTTAATAAATTATTAATGAAATGTTATGGATATAACGAATTTGTTTATTAGAAATTAATATTATTCTTTATTTACTTAATTTACGCGATTTATTGCTTTAATAAAAATGTTATGTCTAATCTTACGTAAGATTTTTAGGGATCATTATGCAGATATTTTACGGTGAGGGGTGGGGTGAAGAAAGCTAAACAGGCTTACGTAATAGTGTATGGTTCGCATTTCATGTCGCTTGATAATATTTTTGTATAAATTAAATAAGTTTGTATAAATTAAACAGCATTTAAAAGTGCTTAGTTTTATAACTGAGTTTCTCCATCTTTATGGCATTACCTGAAACAGTGCTATAAAATTATCCTTGTTATTATTATTTTGTATATATCAGTCCTTTAAAACACCGATGAAAATTACACTACGGCGTAAATTTTTTTGCAAGCAATTTTATTGACGGATCGTGACTTTTTATTACGGCGAATTAAAAGTGTATCACTCTCTTTCGCCTGGTGCCAATCAATGTATCGCTTAATTAATGAATTTTCTCCCCCGTCAAAATGATCCAGCGCGAACGGCTCTCGGTCCCCTATCGCTTCTCGCCGGGTCCCCGATTCGCCAATCACGCTCGCGCGCGTCCGCGCGCCTCCGCTCCCCGCAGTATTTTAACAGGCCAATAAGATAAATTATTATCCGCCGGCAATAAATCTGCGGCAAATCCATTAAAACTGAAAACGTCTAATGAGCGAACAACGTGATTACGTTTATTAAAGCGATATTTTGCATCGGGGCTTAATTTCCCCCAAAAAATTGTCTAGGATCATCGTAAATCACGACTCGTATATACGGAACCCGGGACGAGAGCCTCGCCTGCCCCCCCCTCCTCCCTCTCCCTCTCACTCCCTACCTCCCCACCCCTCGAGTACATAAAGCACGGGATTCCTTCGCAGTTCGCTTAAATTACGAGCATCGGCCGCTCGCGCTCGCCTCTCGCTCGGTTGGCCGGCGCTCGCGCGTCCGCTGCAACGCTCTCGCGCTGCCGAGAGGAATGCCGAACGGTGTATACAGCGAAACC
The DNA here is from genome assembly GCA_018907035.1 of Sycobia sp. Sy_11. Taxonomy (NCBI): domain Eukaryota; kingdom Metazoa; phylum Arthropoda; class Insecta; order Hymenoptera; family Epichrysomallidae; genus Sycobia; species Sycobia sp. Sy_11. The sequence goes on from JACCIC010000133.1 coordinate 733,741, forward strand.
GTATCAAGCCGCGATGGACCGATTAAAGCGCCGAATCTCTCGGGACTGCCCCCCCCCTCCTCGCGACGCACTCCAAGGTCGCGAGAGCGCTCGTCATCGTCGCCGTGTCGGGCGCGCGCGAACGCGAACCACCCACGCGTCGGGCTCCGACTATGAGTTACGGGCTCACCTCTCCGTCCTCCACTTCTCCCCTCAACCCATCGCGCAGTCCCTCTTACACGGCCGCGCACCTGAGATATGCGCAAAGATAATCGCCTCTAATCTTCCACTTTGGGACCATTCCGACGCTATGCTCTAAAGTCCCCCCCCCCCAGTCGCCTTACGCTCGACCGAGTCGCGAAGTTTAACCCCCGGCCCTCCCCCGCGCCGCTCGCGTTATAAATCATTCCGGTCGGTAAATCAGTTAAAGGGGGGGGGGGGACGCGCGGCAACGCGCAGAAAGTTTCGCCGGTTTTTGGCAGTCTCCCCGCACCACCACCCCACATCTCTCCCCCTTTTTCGGACAGGATTTCGATTTCTATGTATACACACACACACACACACACACACACACACATGTGTGGAGCACGAGGGGCTCTTCGCTGCGCGGGCGTTTCTTATAATAATTGGGGTTCAGTTGGCGCGCGCGCTTCTCCGCGTATCCCTTTTTCTGGACGAGCTTTCGCAAAGGAAGGGGGGGGGGATCCGTCATATATCAATCATTTCGTGTAATTGACTATAAGTGAGGATTTGCTCGTTGCTGTTGCTGCTCTTGCTGTTGCGGTTGCTGCTGTTGTTTTCTTATCTATGGAATTCACGAAATAATAGAGTCTACGGCGAGAAATTTAATTTGTGCGCTCTCGCGTTTAAAAACTTCCGAAATTGGGATTATTTTCTTCTAATTTTTTTAAGGGCTTCTAAGTGATGGAAGGTACTTTTCAAATTAAAGTAATTTCATATAATTTACACAATATATATATGATTTTTTTATTACAACGCTACTTTCATTGGTGCATCTATGTGTGCTTAAATTGTGCTTATGTATATGTATGTATATTAGCAAATCTTTTTTAAAAAACAGTGAGTTTTTTCAGATTTATAAAGAGGACCAAGAAAATTCCAATGCACACAAAACAAAATTAGACCAACAATTTCGCAAAGAAGGATTTTTTAAAAAGTTTCCGGAATCGTTTTTTTTATCTAAACAGCGAAGAAGAGAACGAAAAAATATAATAGTTACTTGACGAGCGAAAGCGGGCGTTCGTTAACAAAAGCAATAACGTGTATTTACTCCCGTAACGCACGAGTAAATTTAAATATATTTCACCGAGGTTTGGACCGATATTCTTTACTCTGCCGCGTTGGCGATGCGCAAAAAGGGGGTGGGTGGAACGCAAGGCATATATAATCCCTTTTCCTATATACTCGTTGTCGGTGCTACCTCGGGAACGAGGAGAAATTATAGAGTGAATCGGTATAGGGAGAAAAAAAAATATCCACGCGTTTTTGACTCTCGTTGTGGATTATATGCAGCCCGCGCATATATGTATACGACCGAGCTTTGCCAAGAAGGAGCGAGAGGCGTCGATAATCCGAACGCGAGCGCTTGCACAACCCACCCTTCGGGCCAAAAGGCCAGCGCAGCCAGCCTCGCATTAATTACGCGCAAGGTGTGCGCAAGGTGCGTACTCCCCGGGGTGTAGGCGCGCACACTTTGCGTTATTATTATTCATCCCGTGCCTGGGAGGGGAGTGAGATGGCGAGGGAGGTGGAGCGGTAAAGAGAATGCAAAAAACTTAGCTAAGACCTCTCTTTCCCGCTCTCTCTCTCTTCCTCCCCCCTTTCATCTCTCTCTGTCTCTCTACTGGATTGGTGAAAGAAGAGATGCGAAGCGAAAGAAAGACGGGCGTGGGAGTGCGTCAAAAGTTACTCGCTACTTTTAATTGTGAACGAGGCAGCTGCGCACAAATCCTGCGGTTGTTAACGCTCCTCAAATGCACGGCGATTTCAAATTGCTCACTTTTCAAAAGAAAAATACTTTTGAAGCCAAACTTACTAATTATTTCAGAATTCAACGTCCTAAAAATGGATTGTTATAAACACTGTAAGAGTCAACTCAAACGGATGATTAAGTGACAATAAATAGTTGAACTTTCAAAATATTTAATATATAGTTTGAAATAATTTTTACGAAGTGCCTAAGAGGGTGGCCAGTACTAATATATGAATGAACCATCGGCGCGCTTCAACCTACATAGGCTGGCTCCTCTGGCTGGCGTCAAATTCTACGAACTTAGCCATAAGCTACAAAGCGAAAAACGCATATCTTTCGAGAAGTATCGCCTCGTATCCTTTTTTACTTCGATATATCAACGTTCTTTTTGAAGCTTTTCATAAGCATTTATTTATTACAGAAATATTTCATTTCCTTTCATTTACTTTGTAATAAGAGCATTAATACGTAGAAAGTACCGATGCATACGTATAGGCATCGAATTCAAAACAAAGCATGAGAACAATCCTGACGAAGCAAAGAAATATCTCCCTAATTACATAAATATCCAATCTGAGATGTTGGAACAGGATTTTGTATAATCAAAATGTTGTGTATAGATATAATCTTTGGGCCCTAGAGTAATGAACATTCCACCGTAAATGAAGGCACATGCATACAGATAGTTCTCCGAGATGTAAAAGGCTTTGATTACATTGAAATTCTTGTATGAGAATTGCCACTAATATAAGATTGCCTTTAAATAAGAACGATGAAAATATATTTTAAGCTCGCACAAGACATCATTCATGAAAATGCAGCCCGGAAGAAAATATACCGATCGACCATTCTCCTCTATCACTCTTTTGCTATTAGGTAAAATTCTCCATAATCTTGAATCTCTTACTAAAGATCCATCCTTTATTCATATACAAAACTGAAAAGAACTAAGACTGGATGGAAATAAAAGGCTGATTTCATTCCAAGCCTGGTAAAAAGTTCATATGGATATTAGATCTCAGAGACATTATTGTGCAGAGATATTATAATATAAAATACTATAGTATTGCTCAATATTCCAGATACGGCATTGTACACTCTCCAACTATCACATAGAATCTATAAGGTCGCTGACATAGTACTCTATTATCACAGTACGCACATCGCCAACATAGAAAGTAAAGTCTGTTTCTAGTTTATTTTTAAATCCTAAATTTATCGAAAAAAAAAACAGAAAATAAAGCTTTAATTCTATCAAGTTACAAATTTGAAAAATAAGATCAAATATATAATATATAAACAGTTCAACAGAGAGTTCATTGAATCAGTTTTCATAGCGACCTTGATGTTGTCCTCCAGCTAATTAGACTGTACTTGCTGTTATTTTTCAAATTTATACCTTGACAGTATTAAAACTTATACTGCCAAGATAAAAATTTAAAAAATGATAGTAAGTCATTTAAAAAATTGACTGGAAAAAATAATCAAGGTGGCTATCAAAATGGATTCGATGAACTCATTCTTTAATCGTTTATATTTAAAATTGTCAAAGAATATCTCTTCTCTTGTAAAATAAAAACATTACCCTTCTGACCATAATAGCTAATTACCATACTTGACGAATTTTTTTAAATGCTCATTAGCAGAACACGTACAATTTGTACACGGATAATATCTCCCGACTGCTAGAATTCAATCTTAACAGTGAATATTGAGTTAGCAATCTATAGAAAATTTATTGCAACTGAAAATTAAGATGCAACTAAGTAGAAAACGAAAACAATTACAACGAGGTCTTTCTATAACCAGAAAAAAGGGATTCAAAATTTTTCACGAATATCGGCCTCTGATCATGAATGGGTTATGCAAATGAAGAAGAAAAAAATTGAGGTGAAAAATGTGAAAGCGTCTCGCAAGAAATCTTAATTCGCCTAAATTTTCAGTTGGATCCAATGAAGAAAAAAAGACATAGCTAGTCGAAACCGATTCTGGGCGAGAGTTGCTACCTGTAGGAGTCCAGCTGCCGCGCTGAAAAGGTATTTTAAAGATCGATGTTCTTAAAACATACAATCAACCTTTAATCGTATGCAAGCGACTCTATACATTAGGAGCTTCCTGACGACTAAAGCTATAAAGAACACTAGGATAGTCCGGTTGACCCTTGGTCAACGCGAGTTCCTGGCCGAATTGCCAAACTCTCCCTCCGGCTTCCCATATTTTTATATTTTATAGATTAGATTATAATTCTCATTTCACGCCTGTTACTGATTATTTAATATAATTACAAAATGAAAGCCCTCTATTGTTATTGGTGCTAATCATCCTTTTCCTCTGACTATATTACTTAGCTATAAATCTTCTTTCCTCGCAGATTGTGGCTTCGACGTTTACCTCCATATGTGTGTGTGCGCGCGCGTGTGTGTGTGTGTGTGTCCGTATATCTTCGTGTAGAGAGCCGCACTTCGATTCCAGCCCGGGGCTTTCTTGTGGTCAATAATGCGCGTGGCATTCTGAGCCCGGTTTCCGATCAATTAAAAGTTACAATGCTGAAGTTGATTTTAATATAACTTTAAAATTCATACCAGCTAATGATGTGCGATTTATTTTTCTTGATTTATTCAACTTGAATTTTTTATTATCTATTGAATAATAGAAGAAAATTAATTTAAAGAATCAAATTTATTGATATAAACAACATTTTCCCTAAAAATTTAGATTTACCTATTTTTATAAATTTATTTTACAAATACGATTCTAAACGAGATAATAGATTCATAGATCGTGAATCTATATAGGATTCAGTAATGGAAATAAAAAAGAGGTAACATTTGTGGCCTCTTCTCCACCTTCCCCTCGCGCCCTTCCTACCCCCTTTCGTTAGAAATTGCGTCCCGATCGACACGGTAGGATTTGTGGCGTTGCATATTATGCTTACGACGATGCCCAGCTTGTTCGGCCCACGGCCCACGCGCGCGAGTCCGCATTCCGTTCTACCTTTCCTCTTTTTTATTGCCCAACACGCTGGATCGCGCGCGAGCGCGCCTCCGCCTATTTGCTTACTTTTCTTTTGTTTATTCCTTTAATTGGAAATAGCCTTTGTAGTTAATCTTGCCTGCCTGCCAGACAACTCAATTGTGAAGGAAAAATGTTAATTTGTTCTTGCCTTGTACACAGGTTAATGTTGTTGTTGGACTATGTAGTATTTACACACGCACACACACGCACACACATACACACACACATTTTAATCTAAAGTGCAGCATGATGAAATATTCCACGTGCAATTGCTTTCACTTACCAAAACATCGAGGCGATGATCGATTAAAATTAAATTAAAGCAGATTTTATCGATTGAAAATCTTGTAATCTCGAGAATTCTATAACTGAACTAATTTTTTATATATTCACGTATATGCTAGTCAGTAATAAGAAAAAAAAATGAACAATAGGCAAAAAAGCATCTAAATAAAAAAAGGTTATTACATACTGGTCTGAGAGAACATGGAATTTGAGTCGGTCCGCGCAGTGTGCGTGGAATTCGCAAAGCAATGCCGTCGAATTGCGAATGCCTTAATATGCCGGCGATTTATAATACAAAGCGAAAGACTGCCGAGCGCGCAACCCAACAAGTGAACAATCCGTGAAAGAGAGTAAATGGGCAAAAGAAACTTGTCCTTAGGGCTCGAGCCAAATGTAGGGCTTATACCCCCCCCCCCCATCTCTCCCTCTCTCTCTCTCTCACTCTGCTTCTCAGTCGCTTTCTTTCTCTTTCACACAAACACCACCCCCCTTCTTTAACCGCGCTCGCCTTCGCTCACGGCTAAGTCCTGCTCCGCGAGTTATGAAAGCATTAGTAATTGGTTAAATTTTCGTGAGAATAAATATGTGCGCATGCGCGCATATAGATATATACTTACAGCGATGCAAAGTAAATTTTTAACCATATTTCTCGATACAGCCTCATAATTTTTGCATTCCCTTATAAATTATTATTGTGTCTTGAATTTTTGAAGAATAATTGCTTCCCGTTCATAAATTACAATTATAAATTTATATACTACATGTGTGTATTAGTGGCCCGAGTGGAATTTTTCATCGCATCGTGTCATTAGAATATTTTTATTCTTTGTAATTTATTATTCTATTAATAAATCAATACTTAATGCATTGCACATTCTATTAAGCTTTTTGTGCATTCAATTTGTGCATAATAACATTCTGTATTTAATGGGTATAAAAGTATCATTCAATTCAATCAGAATAATCGAGAGGCTACTACTTGATTTAAAAAACATTGCTTTAATAACTGTATTTTTACTGATTTCTTCGTGATTACTAAAAAGTCGAGATGCACACATTTTCGGAAAATCATTCTAATTGTAGATGACTTCAAATGAAAAGCTCGTACGAGTCCAAATATTTTACTAAGATTTTTCATTTTCTACGAAGACGAATAACCAATGGGAATATTAAAAATATATTAAAAGACTTAAATAAATAACGCAGAACCAGTCAACTAAATACTCTTTATAAATCTAATCGTTGTCTTATTTGTTTTAGAAAATTTGTGGTCATCTGTAACTTAAACCAGCAATTGTTTGAAAAAATATTGTTTATTGAATTATAACATTTAGAATCTGTACATAATCGCTTTTTTAAAAAAGCGAAACTAACCTCAAAACTGATACAATAATTTCGTATTCAAGATTTCATTGAAAACTTCATTTTACACACATTTCATATATATAGTCCATTTCTGAAAGACCCTCCTTATTGCTTTCGTTCGGTATGATGGATGTGCAACCGTACGAGTATAAAACTGCACTAAGAACTAGCTCTACCATAAAATAGAACAATAGAAATCAACAGCAATAGTGATACCTGACAAATTAATACGAATCTTTAGATCGCGTCGCTGCACCATACGACTATATTATCAACGCACCCTGTTATGCATATACAGACGAGCGAATCAGTCATGAACGAAATCGAAATTCACCCCTCCACCTCTCTCTCCTGTACGTATTTAAGGGAGAAGGACGTAGACAGGGCCCGAAAATAGCGCCCTCTCGCGGTATACGTACGGGGACGTCGCTGTCGCTTTTCAATTTGCACCAACCGTGGGCACATGCTGCTACGCATCGCACGAATTTCGAATATTCCGTGCAAGAAGAAGCTCTCTCTCTCTCTCTCTCTCTCTCTCTCTCTCTCTCTCTCTCTCTCTCATTCTCTCTCTCTCCCGCTCTGCCTGTTTCTCTCTAAGTGTATGTGAGGGGGAGGGATATATAGCTCGTAAAAGCCGATACGTCGGAGTATCGTCAGACCCTCTCTCTGACACCTCCTGGGTATGTATAATGCGTGCGCGTATGTATAGATATAGAAACGAGATTCGCCGCGTTCGCGCGAGCTCGTAAATCGGGCAGAGAACCGACGAAGGACAGCGCTGTTTTACTAGAAGATTCTGTGCTAAGCTGAAAGCAAGAAGGAGAGAGAGAGAGAGAGAGAGAGAGGGACAGGGACGCAAATTGAATTTCGATATATGTACGCGAATGACCGCGCGAGCGAGAGCAATGAGTAACGCCCGTCATGATCAGCATTGTACGCATCGATGTAAACCCCCGAAGGAAGGGATACACGTGTGTGCGCGCGCGCACACACACACACCCATATATATATAAGCGCACACAGAATCTTTGTTGTCGAACAGGGCTAGTGCTGCTGCTGCTGCATCAGCTCTTTTGCTGCCTGCAACAGAACCTGTGTTTTGTGTGTGTGTGTGTGTGTGTGTGTGTGTGTGTGTGTGTGTGTGTGTGTGTGTGTGTATGTGTGAGCGATGTATATACACATCATGTGTATATGCAAAGCGCCGGGGGCAAGTAAGAATATAGTACATCGCGGCAGGATCGGTGTAGCGTGCGCACGTCTATATATATAAACGTTGCTACAGATCAGCCGGCGAGGGAGGACCGACGAAATCAGTGCATTCGTATAATATATACCTCTATGCTGAGGTATGCCGAGTTTTGCGTGTGGATTTTTATATACGTGTAAACGCCTGTGTAGCTGTACCGTGACGCGCGTCAAAATGATCAGTTTAGTAATTTCGATATGTCGGTCGCAGACGATAATGCGAATTCGTTCGAACGGATGTTTCGTTTAAAAGTCCAGAGAGTCTCGTAGCTAACGGGGCGACTCAACTGGAGCTTGTGCTCTACAATAGCTTATCCGCGATATTAAGATCCTTGCAGCTATCGGAAAAATACTTTCTTAAAAATTGTATTTATATAAGATGAAAATACAGAAAGAAAATAATATTATTGTAACTGATCATCGTGCGAGTGTAATTTGTTCGACTGTTCTTGAAACATGGAGAAATGCAGAGCTGTGCCTCCATTTCAAGTGATAAAAATTAACTCATTTAAAAATCGGATAAGATAATAAATGATGTTAATGTTTTTTTAATATTAACAGATTAATGAAGAATCGTTTGAAATCTACTGCATTTATTACATTTTAATTGGTATTTTAATAAACTTTTTCCTATACAATATTTCTTCAATTTATACTAGTCAACAAACGCTTATTTCTATTTTCAACGAAATTCTAATGCTCTATATATATCCTAGATGTACTATATACATATACGAATATTATTTTATAATTCAAACTGATAAAATCATATGTTAAGAAATTTATATCTTTTTGGATATAGTTATGCTCAAAAACAGTAATGACCATTTCAGTCCAATATAAATTATTTAATATGTTTCACCTACTGCTTATTTATACTTACACATGACTTTATTGAAATAAATTATTGTGCAATTTTATTATTATATAATATATACATATAACATGTCTACAATTCTATTTAACAAAGTCTTTAACGGAATAAATGTAGATTTTACACAGGCAGCATTTGTAATTTAGAATAATAAAATATGTTTAATCAAGCTGTAAAATTTTAACTTAACTTTAAATTTATTAATTAATTTTAACTAAATTTGAAATTAACTCATGACGAAACTAAAAGCACAGTTAGATAGTTGTAAACTACGCTGTCCACGTAAAGTAACTTTGAATTATATCAAAATTAAAGCCTAATAATCTTGAATTAATTTAATATTTCAGTAACTGATAGAAAGACATCTTTTGTTCCTGAAAATGAGTATTCAAAAATTCCTTGAAATGATTATCCATTAATCGAAAAACACCACAAATATGTCAAATATCGACCGGTTTGTAACAGCTCTGATCCTGATCACCTGAGACCATGGATCTTTTGAAAAGCTCACTCGCTTATGTATGACTTCATACTACAAAAAAAAAGAAGAAGAAAAAACTTATTAGCCCCTATAATAATCTGCGTATGCCTCCCTGAACCGGTCAACCGCGAAATTATTCCCACCGTATAGTTATTATATTGCCTGCACGCGCCTTCATTGCTACTTAGTCGTGTTATTAGCCGCCGCAAGAACCGCGGAAAAAGTTCTGCGAGACGCTTTAAAATTCATATATATATATATATATATATATATATATATATATATATATATATATATATATATATATGAGAGAGAGATATATGCTCGGCAGTAAAAGAGGTGAGCAAACTATACTCCCGTATAAGGCTCGCGACTTTAAGGAGGCAATATTTTACGAGCGCGCCATTATGCAAAGCTATCTATTGTTGTAAAGAGCTTACAGTGTAAATAAATAAAATTATGCTCCAATTGCGCGCACTTATTAAATTAATCCTTCAATTTTAGCCCTGGCTATTTATTAGCTATTTATTAGCCATCTATATAATCGAGTTATATGTCCTTTGATTAGATGAAAAATAACTCTAAAGTTATTGAACGATTCTTAAAACAGTTTCTCGAGTTCGAGAACTAACTAAGGATGTAAATAAACCATTCGTTGGAATTTTTCTTAGAAATTTAAAGGTCGCGTTCGGGACATCTCTCTCCTTTTTTTTCCTCACTTCGCTCGTAGACGAATCTTAAGAATATTCCGCTTTGGCCAGAATCTGAAAACTAAATCATTGCCCCCTAGCATCGGGGCCCATCAACTGATTATGTTATGACTATTGATACATAAATTTACGTCTACTTGATTGGAGTAATAAGTCATTATAATAGAGTATTTCAATACTTCAAAAAATATTTAATTAATTGAATTCAAACTTTCATAATTACCGCCTTTTATTCAAACGATTTAGTTGCATTAAAATAAAAATTTTTATTCCAACTAAGGGATTGAATAAAATAACTAATGCATATTTAAATTAACTAATTTCTTTTTATTTTAACTCAACGTTTTCATTTTAAATGATGATAATTAAACCATTTTTTCAGCTTAACTAATAGCTTCAATAATCTTCATTTTTATTAAATAAATTGAATTTAATGATTTCATTTTGCGCACACAATGACTATTCTTATGATTGTAGAGCAACATATGAACAGATGAAATTTCTAAATGAAATAAAATGAAAGTTATCATTCGATCGAGACCTGAAATGTGTCCAGATATGGATTTTGAATTTAATATGACTTCTTCGTTACATGTATACATTTTTTACGTCTATAAAAATTGATAGTAAAATCAAATCTAACCATTGAAATGACTGATTTTTCCCCCTATAAATTATCTTATCTTCTTAATATTAGGTAAATATAAATTTACGCTTGATCTATTTTTTGTTCATCTTTAATCGGAAAAAATCATAGATATTGTCTGAAGCTACCAAGATTTTATTACCTACAGGCAGTATTTGTTTATTAGTAAACTATTCAAGATTCTGATCGAGATTATTTTAAGATTTTGTATTTGAAACATTAAAATTATTAAAGTAACTGAATAACAATAGTCTTCGTTGTTATTATCAGAAGCCATTATAAATTGTAAATTGGATAATTTTAAATTATTACACGAATAAGATAAAAAAATTGTAAAACAAAAGTAAAAAACTTACCTCAGTCTTAGCTTTTATCGACAAAAACTCTATAATCTATAATTACTACATTAAAATTTTTTCCTTTTATGAATATGTTCGAATATTTGACTATAAATCTAGACTACTTTGATTGCTTTGATTATTATTTTTACTTATATCTAATATATTTAATACACTTATCTCTATAATAACAATATTACCTAAACTATTAATAAAATTTATTTGCCTAGTTGGGTTTAAATTATCATTCCATGATAAGAGTATTTTAAACGTTATATATATCAAATTAATCTTATGCTATAAAATAAGTTTCGTTGCAGAGTTAATTCACGAAATATTTTTTCAACTTCAATAAAGATACTATAAATTTATGATTTTTCAAAATTTCATTTGTATAAATTTTATTTATGATTACTCCATAATTACGAAATAAAGCAGATTTCCTCTATAACTAGGTATCATTCGTTTTTTTTGTTGTAAATTCAAATCTATTTATAAATATATATATACATAATTATTTGAAAAATTGTCCCTTATTTTGTATTGTCGAGAATCCAGTCAACATATTCAGTGACTCTTGTGTAGACACCAGGGTATTTAGTGCTACCGCAGTAAGGATCTGTTATAATCCAGGATACTATGCCAATGAGTTGTCCCTTGACCATTAGAGGGCCGCCTGTATCTTTCTGAAAAATTTATTTAAAAAAATTTTACTTTAAATTGTTTCAATTAACGGTTAAATTTTAAATTAATTGCTCTAACGACATCAAAAGCATACTAAAATAAAAATAACTGTTAGGTTTCGTTCTGAAAAACTTACACTACATTGTCCTTTCCTTATATTTGGATCATAAGCGCAAATATTTGTTGGAAATATATCCTGAGCTTCCTGTAGCATAAGCTTGCGACAGAATTCTTGATCGGTAATAGAAATGTTCACCATTTGAAGTTTGTTCGATGTAACAATTGACGGCTGTTGTTAAATTAAATTTAAAGGATATTAATTAGATATCAGTTTACTTATATGTGTATCTTAAAAGAATGATACTTGTTTCATTCATCCAGGGAAATGATTTTTTCCTATAATTTTTATGTATCTTAAAAATTTTAAGAAATTATTAGGAATTAACAATCAAGAGCATCTTGAACATATACAATTTTATTATTTTCTTTAAAATCAAATCAAGATTTATTAAAAATCTTACACTGTCAAGTGCCCCCCATCCAGAGACAGTTGCGGTTTCGTTAGTCTTGACCTGGTGATGGGGTTTGGGAAGAGGAACAGGCTGTACAGTTTCGTCGAACTCAATAGGAGTTCTGACCTGCAGACAATTACATTGCTCAAATGAATTTTCTCGAAAGGAATAACATATTTCATATCTTAAATATCTATATTCGGTTACCTTGAGTAAACCAATATCGTTTTGCTGATATACTTCCTCTTTATAATTCTTATGAACGATTGATCTTTCGCCCATATAAATTTTATATGGATAATACAGATCGATTGTACCCACTAGAACTTGTAGCCTATTAGGATATGAACTGAAATTGTTGTATAATATATTAATATAAAATAAAAGTAGGCTGCTATTACTTATTTAAAATTAAAAAATGTTAATGTATAATTAAAGAATCGAGAAGTATATTATTTACTGGAAAACAATTGTAACATTTACGAATGTTTTAACAAAACTGTATGAAACTATCCAACTATTTCTTAACTATTTTAACATTTCAGAAATTAATGTTTATAAGATTAATACTTTACAAAACAAGACATTGCGCTGCAGTAACAATCCAGTTTTCATTTACGATTGACCCACTACAATGGAATTCGAAATTTTTTTGTAAGGCTACCTAGAATAATATATTTTCAACATATATAATAGAAATGCAGTATTGGATTTAATTACGCATTCCTTGATTATTTCAGAATATTTCAATAAATAATTTAATCAGATCCGGATATACCAGAATTCATACTTACGGAGCAGAAATATAATACTGTGACATAGCTTTACTTAACTTTTTCGAATCTTTATTCTCAAAATATAAAATTTATGAACTCGCATACGATTTATGGATTTCGTTTTAAAAAATAACTAATTTTTTTCGAAAATTTATGAATCAACATAAGTATTTACGAAACACTGGTAATACAAAACAAATTAATTTGTTGAATAAAATTTTTTTAAAGTTTTGTTTGCAGAAAAAACAAAATTTAAAAATGATTTCATCAATATTTACTTTATTATCATCAGATATATTTAGAGAATTAAGAAACAGTTTACCTTTAGAAAATTGGGAACATCTTACAGAAATTTTTGTTTGATCCCTATTGAAATTTTCTCATATTCAAAAGTTAAAAATATTAAACCTTTATTAATTATTAAAAATTAAGAATTACAAAAAGTTCATAGAACCCAGCAATTACAACTAAGAATGCTTTTAACATCCGAATAAGCTATAGGAGTCTTCCATATTCTTAAATAGAAACAACAATAAATTTACCATTTCAAAATTTTTTTTTCATTTACTTTGATCAATCAGTAATGCCAATAATTAAATAGTATAATTATTCTATTTGTGAACCAAATTATATAAGATAAGAAACTCTTCTTTATCGCTACATAAATAAATTTATAAATAAAGTTCATTTGGAAATTTCGAAAACAAAGTCACGCCAGTTACGTCACCTGGTATGGAATGTCACCATATTTTGCATCCACTCCATTCACAATTCTTCCACCGATGTCAGTGTTCTGCACCACTCGGCCTAAACGATTTTTTAAAACATAATTAATCAAGTTATTTGTTCAACAAAACTGTAGTGAAAAAAATATAATAAAAAATTCAGAGAAAAAATGATTTTATTATACAAATGAAACAGAATGCTTAATAAACCTTTTACTATTGCCAGTAGTCCAACAAAAAACACAACAAAGAAATTCATTTTGAATTAAGAATTGTCACTGCATTAATTTTGTCTTCGAGGCAGGCTTTATACATATATTTAATCAAAAATAATCTGTAAATGTAATCGATTTTAGTGTTATCGTTCCCGGAAAATGCCTAATGTTAACTAGCCTATCTTGCAGTGATACATACATGTATATATATATATATATATATATAAGATCAGACAATTGAGTAATGCGATAAAATTAAAAAATCGAGTATCTTTAAAAATTAAGATACATCGCTGCGACCCCCTTCAAAGCAATTCCGTCCCGCATCTATACACTTATTCCAGCGAGTTTTCCAGTTTTCGTAACAATTCTGGAATACTCCTTGTGGGAACTCTCCGTGTACCCTCGTCATAAATTCTTGGATGTCTTCAACCGAATCAAAATCTCGACCTTTGACGATTTTTTCAAATGGGGGAATAGGAAAAAGTCGCAGGGTTTATACTTTTTTATTTATTTATTTATTTTACCTATTCACGTTCAGTGAATAGGTCGATTGTGGCGACATTGCAATGCCTTTAGACGCCAAAAACTGAGACACAGAACGCACTGTGACAGGGAGCAATGTCATGATGAAAAATCCAAGTCTTCGCAATCTCTGGACGCACTCTGTGCATCCTTTTATGTAATTTTTCGAGCATATTGCGATAAAATACTTGATTTACGGTTTGTCCAGGTGGTACAAACTCTTTGTGAACCACCCCTTTGGTGTCGAAGAAGCAAATGAACGTGGTTTTCACTTTGAACTTGCTCATTACAGGTTCGCAGAGTTACCACAGGTCGAAAAATAAAATCGGTCACATTACTTAATTGTCCGATCTCATATGAAAGTTATGTATGTATAATCTAACTAGCATCCCTCGTTCCGGCTTCGCCCAAGACAATAATTTAACCGATTTATTAAACTATTCAATGATTTCGATGTAAAAATACTCTATGTATAAATCTATATTCCCATAGATAATTTATCTATCGCCGCCTCTGTATGAATAGGTGCTTCGCACGATTCACATCTAGAAAGTGCTATTTCACAGACTATTTGCTTTTGCATCAATTTTAGTCGGTACAAGTAGCTAAATTTTCGCGATATTTCATTTCAAATACAAAAAGGCACGTCTTACATAATGTCTTGTACGGTGAAATATTGTACTTTGCACATTCTAGGATAGAATATGATTTCCCAACACGTCTGCATATCGTATTTTACCATCCGAACACGAAACTAACTGTAGAAGTCATTCCTCGACATCTGAACATCATATTTTACCGTGCGAATACCGACCTCCCCGCATAACTGTCTCGGGTGAACTGCACATCATATTCTACTGTCCGAACATGAAATTCCTCGTAGAAATTGTCCCGACGTACCTCGGGATCGTATTTTACCGTGCGACCTCGAAAATTTCTGTAGAAGTCATCCCGAGACACTTGGACATTGTATTCTATCGTGCGAACATGAAATTTTCCGTAGAAGTCGCTCTATGTCACGTGGACATCCTTTCTAGCACCTGAGCACGAAACTACAATATTTCCCATAGAAACCGTATGTCAGATGTAAATATATCTATATTTCGTATATTTTCGTATTTTTAATTAAATATCACGAATATTTAATTAGTGGTGTACGTGTATTTATTGATAGCGTGTATTTATTATATAGTATGCAAATTATTTTCACATATTTGCTTTATCAGCCAATAATTGTGTTACGAACAGAATCGAAACTAGATGTAAAAATTAGAATTAAGCCTTCAGCGTTTATAATTTCTAGAATAAAGTTTTATTAATCGATGCCATTCTAGCTATTATTATAATTAGTTCTACGTGAAATGTTTTAATATTGTTTGAATTCAAATTTAAAATAAGATATTTTCTTTATAGCCGATAGTCATGTTATAGTTTATATTATATATTTATAGTTTAAGAAAGTAGAAGTACAAAGATAAAATTAATTTATGATTTGATTTTTGGAATTATTTAATCTGATACATATCAAAACAATGCGTAATAGTTTTTAAGAAATTTTTATAATATCGCGTTGCCATTATATATATACATAGGTTTAGTATTTCTATTGTAACTAAATATAGTTATAAATTATATTGCGAGAAATGTTTACTTTAATATGGGAAGTAATGTAAATAAAAGATTGATTAATATTGTATTTGCGGGAGAATATATGAATAAGAAATTTTATGCGATCTCCTCGGACAAAACGGCGCCGCACGAATTATAAAAACTGTTTATAAATGATATGTAAGTACACACGAGATATTGAATAATGCTTAACGAAATCATCGGTTGGCGATTTGAAATCTTATTTTATAAGATATAATTTGAATTTTTGAATTGGACTCAATGAATTAATTTAATTGTGTTTGAATTGAAATTAATTAATTATTGAAGTCAGG
Organism: Sycobia sp. Sy_11; assembly: GCA_018907035.1. Lineage (NCBI taxonomy): Eukaryota > Metazoa > Arthropoda > Insecta > Hymenoptera > Epichrysomallidae > Sycobia > Sycobia sp. Sy_11. The sequence goes on from JACCIC010000133.1 coordinate 750,052, forward strand.
ATCGCGAGCAAACCTTCGTTAAAGGCCACAAACTGTATACAACTAAGGTATACAATTGATCCGTACCATGACGGGTAAAATCGAAGATTTTCCTGAAAACTGATTTTTATATGATTTACAAATAAGGTGATCAAATATTAGTCGGAGGAAAATCTTGAGATTTTACGAAAGAGGTTTGGACGGTGTCAAATTACCACCTCGGGTTCTCCGACCGTCCGGCTGCGCGAAGTGTTTAAGCTGCGATCGACGAATGGGGCTTATCGCCCGAAATTTGACCCGCGATAAGAAGAAAGTCAATAAAGGGCGCTGTTTGAGCGCAGAAGGCATTACTCGTATCCCATCTGTACGCTAAGGTGATTGCTATTTATATTTTCTTTTCATTATATATATTAAAAATCAATTTAATTAAACACTGTTTTTTAAACCTTTATTGTTTTTAAAGCTCCCAGCAGTAGTATATTACAAATTGTATTAAACTACATGCTTCTTACAAATCTATTATATACCCATAGTTCTTTACTTTTATTTAAATGACATTTAATTTTCGACATATATATTATGTAATATATATATATATATATATATATATATATATATATATATATAGATTAAATAAAATATATACAATATGCGAACTAAAATAGATATAATAAGCAAAAATCAATCAATCATATATGCAGATAGATAAATTTAAAAAAGTTTATATTTCGCTCGATTTCAAAGAGTACAATTGTAGGATTAGAGAGGTATAATAATATCGATGATTCGACAATCTCGAAAAAATATCATTCAACAATTTCATTAGAAGAAGTAGAAATTTCAGTAGAAGAAGCTACCATAATACGTGAAATTTCAAATCAGATAGGAATCGAAAATGAGAAATAGCTCGATAAAACAGCGATAGCATCTAGCATCATGAAAAACACGCGTGACCGCATGATCCACGTATACTGAAAAAAATGTAGGGTGATATCGCTGCAGAGAGTCTATCGAAAAACTCGTCAAAATGGAATAATTAAGACGATCACGGCCGAACAGAGACAACGGCGCAATGAAATGCAATGTAACTCGTGGTGCGAGCAGAGCTCGAGTTGCGGGCCACAGTTCTATATATATATATATATATATATATATATATATATATATATATATATATATATATTATATATATATATATTTAATCCTTTGCAAAAATAGTCAGTATAAAATTAAATTAAATCCTTCATAAAGCAATCTTTAATTACTCTAACTTTGACAAGGCTAAACTCATAACGTCGTTAAATTTTAGACAAGTATATTTTAAAGCATCATTGGAAATTATAAGTTATTGACAGTCATAATAACCTAAAATTTATGTATCGCCAGGACAATCTGATATCAAGGATAGTCCCATGCGCAATGTGCGAGTTAGTTTAGGATAGTTGCTTTTAATAAAAATTTATCTTATGTGGACGATCAAGACTATTTTAGGTTTGATTTTATTTCCTTATTGAAACCGAATTGTAAAAGCATACATTTACGTTTAGAATCTTGTCGTATTAAGTATAGACTAAAGTTAATAAATTGAAGTCTCCTACAATGATGGTAACGTACCAAAAATTTGACCATTGACTTGAGCAATTATTTTACAATGTTCAAAGAAGAGAATTTTTTATAGCAGTATCGAAAATGTATAGTAAAATTTTAGTTTAGATAATGTAACTAATTTATATTTTATTACAATTTAATTGTTCAAAGTGAATATTAAATTATCGCAATTCAGTAATTGCTGGACTAAGCTTACAAAACGTGAGTATTATTTTTGGAAATGTTACAAATATGAATTGAATTTTATTTCAGTGCAATTTCGTTGTGGTTTAAATATCCAAAATATGTGGCAGGTTTGAATAATCAAATTGTAACAATTTGATTTGTCTAGTTTAAGATCATTCATTTTATACTTACCTTTTTTAAATTTAAAAGCCCAGAATAAATATATCAAGTATTTTTCAAAATTAAGAAACATTAATTTAGAAAAAAAATTCATAAAAATGACTCTTGTATCCTGGAATAATTCAAAAGGTATGGGTATTATTTAGCTTTTAAAAAGAATGGATTTTTAATAGAAAATTTATTTACAAATATATAAAACTATTTACAAATTTGTTGCTGATTTTGTATGCTCGAGAATCCAGTCAACGTATTCGGAAACTCTTGTGTAGACACCGGGGTATTTAGTGCTTGCGCAGTAAGGATCTTTTATAGACCAGGACACTATGCCCGTGAGTTGTCCATTGACCGTCAGAGGACCCCCCGAATCTCCCTTTAAAGAAATTATTAAGAAAATTTTTATTTTAAATTGCTTAAGCTAATATAAATTCCATTTTTATTACTCTAATTAAACAGCTTTCTTTAAAATCTTTCCGCAAGAATAAGATTAGAATTATTCAGAATGATTAAAAAATAAAGTACAATAGCAAGAAATATTTAAAATCGCTCAATCAGTCTCAAATGGGACCAGGACTTCGGTAGCTCGACTAGAAGTCCCAGTCGATTGACGCAAATTACCTTTGTAAAAGTTTATGTGTATTTTATTTAAAAATAGATCGTAGACCTCAGTCGCTCATTGGCGTCATTATTTGAAAGCATCAATAGAGTGAGGTTAAAAATAATAATAATAATAATAATAATACAAATATATAAATATTTTTTCATTTATGCTTAAAAACTCACATTGCACTGTCCTTTTCTCATATTTGGATCATTCGCACAAACGTTGGTTGAGAATATATCCAGGCCTTCCTCTCTCATAATCTGGCGACAATACTCCTGATCGGCAATAGAAATATTCACCATTTGCAATCTGTCCGGCGTTCCAGATGACGACTGTTATTAAATTCGATCGAAAGTAACAATTATATTTTCGATTAGTCATTTATATTTTTTTAAAAACTATCCTAACGAGTTTGTTTCATTATAAATGATGAAAGTCAATAGTTACTACTGAGGGAGAAAATTAAAAACTGTATTATTTTTCTTCTATTGTTAATTACTAAATTAGAGAATATGACATAATAGAGAAAAGTAGGTAGATGTCTCACTTTCTTATAAATAAATTAATTATCTGATGTTATTATCCTTACACTCAGAAGTCCTCCCCATCCAGAGACAGTTGCTGTTTCATTAGTTTTAACCTTGTAGTGGGGCTCCGGAAGAGGAACAGGCTGCACGATATCGGAGAATATAATGGGATTGGAGACCTATAAATATTGCATTGTTGAAATAAATTTTTTTTTAAAAGAACGAAATATTTGGTAAAAAATATCTGTATTACGTACCTTGAGTAAGCTAATGTCATTTTTGTGAGAGAAACTTGGATCGTATTCTTCATGAATGATTATTTCTTCGCCTAAGTGAATTTGATATGGATTCATCAGACTGATTGTACCAACAACAACTCTTATTCTTTTTGGAACCGCACTGAAATTTTCATGTTTCTTTATTTTTATTATGTATAATTATATTACCACTTTATAATATAAAAATTAAAATGTACGACTAAGTAATAATTTATCAGTATTTAATTTATACAAAACCTACTTTACATTTAGACTAATAGATGAATACTATTTGAAACAAATATGTTTTCTTTAATCAAATATTTCAACTTTAAAGAAATTAATAATATTTACTCAACAAGACAGTGGGCGGCACTGACAATCCAGTTTTCATTTACAACTGATCCTCCACAAAAATGTCCATAGGGATATTGCAAAGATACCTAAAATAATAGTATATTCATTATTATATTTAATATCACACACACACACACACACACACACACATAATACACAATGCATAATTTAATGAAAGCACCAATGCAAGACATAAATTGTCGATTTAACTACAGTTCAATAAAAATTTAAGAACTCTAAATTAGTTTCTGTATTTACTAGAAAAATAAAATCATAAATTAATTTTCTTCATCTTTGCATATATATATTACATACAATACTTTGCTATTGAAATGCATATTATAAATTTCTTTATATTTATTTTAAAAAAAATTGTAAAAATTTTGTAAAACATTATTTTTTATTTTATTACTAATACTTTAGCTTAATCAGTAAAAAACAATTTATATCTTACTAAAATCTAAGATTGTAAAAATGTATAAATATCAATTTGTATGTTACCGAATCACTAGAACGTTTTCATTATTATTTCAATTTTAAGAACCGATGAATACCCATTTTAATAAATTTATGATCAATTAATAAAAGTAATAAATATAATTAAAATAATAACTAAATAATAATTGAACTACTATCGTTTCCACGTCATGGAAAAAAGCTTTTCGTTATATGAATAAATTTAGATAAATTTTATTTAAAAGTAAAAAAAAAATATTATATTCTTACCTGAAATGGGCGGTCTCCAAGTTGTGCGTCGATTCCGTTCACAATTCTTCCACCGATGTCAGTGTTCTGCACCACTCGGCCTAAACGATTTTTTAAAACATAAATGATCAAGTTATTTGTTCAACAAAACTGTAGTGAAAAAAATATAATAAAATATTCAGAGAAAAGAAGATTTTTATTAGACAAATGAAAGAGAATGGTTAATGAACCTTGTGCTATGGCCAGCAGACCGACAAGAAACACAACAAAGAAATTCATATTGAACTAACAATTGTCACTGCATTAATTTTGGCTTCGAGGCAGGTTTTATACGTATATTTAATCAAGAATAATCTATAAGTCAAGATACGATTATCAATTAAATAAGTTGTTGATAAATAGTAGGTATATTGATTTTAAACTAATTCACCTCGATCTGATCATTGATAACATTCTTTAATATACGTCTAAAGACACGATTATAATTTTTAAAGTTTAAAGCAAGCGCTATTCTATTTAATTTGCTGAAGCTCTTCTATTACGGAAAAGAAAATTTTTAAAGAGTATATATGTAATAATCAATGAGGTTGCGTGTTGTTGAATATTAATATATTAACAATTAATTTAAATAATAATATTTGACATAGTAACTGAATCACTATCAAAATATTAAAAAATATCATAATTTTTTCAAAAAATATTTGAATAAAAATTAGAAAGTAATGGACACATTCTATGTATAAGTTCAAATGGTGTATGTATTATTTGAATAGTAATTGTAAATAAATCGATTTTTATGCATTGCTTAAAAAATATCATGTTTAAGAAATGCTAAGCTTTCGATTACCATTTAAATTGACTACATTTTAGATTTTGAAACATTAGATTAATAATAGAATATTTCTAATGCGTTTTACTACACTTTAAGTTATATTTATGATAACAGAGTAATCTCAATAAAATCAGTAAATGCTTTTACATTTGTTAGCATTGCATCATTTTGACATATATAACTAGACATTCTTATAGATTTTGGATCTGTGAATATCAATTCAAGATTATTCTATTGTGTTAGATTTTTTACATATCGTAATGTAAATATGCAAAAATCCAATTTATACGTATATTTGAGTTGCATATTAGAGTTATATATAAATATACATAATCTTAAAGTATTAGATATAAAAATTATAATTTTTTATAATTTAAAAAAAATGTTTTATAAAACTGTAATTTTTATATTGAATACATTAAGATGATGTATATATTATGTATATATCAAACAACTGTTTTTTCGTCCAAACGCATAAAAACTTTTCCTTTTTTTTTAATTTTGTAATTTGTTTTGACTGAACGAATTTATTTTTATAAAATAATAATACGTTTGGATTTAACCATGCTTTAGTAGCCTCAACACTTTTATTTATCGGTTGATGGGAATTTGACCAAGGAGATGAATAGATTTTCGGCCAAAAATTTTAATATTTATCGACACTGCGAAAGACTAAGTTTTTCAAAACAAAATTTAAAATAAAATTAAGAAATCGATGCATTAGATTCGTTTTTTTGGCATTCTGTATTTCAATTTTGCTTCAAAATGTTTTTCTGGTACATTGTAAATAGTCTCTAAATGACAAAAATATTACATAAGGATTTCCATGTATTAAATCTTTAAAGTAATAAATCATAATATTTCAAGATATTTAAATTAGTATTGAAACATACATTCTAAATCCTATGTAATGCAGTAAATTCCATTATTGACATCTGTTATAATTAATCGTTCAAATTGTAAATGATTGATTTGGAATTAGCAAAATTTGAAAATTACAATAGCTCAATATATTCTATTGTCTTTCTCTTCTCAAATACATACCCTTAAGAATATACAGTTAATCAATTTAAACTGTCATCTTTAATAACAGAAATTACCTTTTATTGTATAAGGATTTTACCGTATTAAACCTTTTAATTAATTAAATTAAAGTATTACATTCGACTAGTTAAATACCTATTTATAAAATTTCATTTAATACAGTTAATTTCATTATTTTTATTTGTTGTAATAACCTCTTGAAACAATAAATGACCGATGTAGAATTAATCAAATTATCAAATTGCAATAGCTTCATAAACTCTTATGTTTTGCTCTTTTAGACTAATGAGGTTAATAAACTAGTAGGGTAACAAATTCAATATGTACCCATAATTGTTGAAATTATTAAGATGCATAATTAGATGATTGCATCTTAATTTTGTTTCAAATCAAACTAAGATTGCTGGTGTATTCATTTATTTAATTATATAATATATTTATAATATTCAAAAACGGTAAAATCGGACATTGTGTCAAGCGTCCAATATACTGCAATATCAATAATCAATATCTGAGTTTTATTTTTAAATGCAGTGCATTGTCTTATTATTATTTTGTTTTACGATAAGAATGTTTATAAATATAATTAAATGAGTAAATTTACGTTTTCTAACATGGACTGTAAATTAATAAAAACAAATTTTGAATCGCAGATGATTGCAATATCATGAATTAATATGGTGCACTAACAATTAAAGTATTAAATTAATAGATAGTGCTTTCTCATATTGTATAAATTTTTTTAATTAGCCCATCTGAGTCTCTTGAAATATGCAAAATTGTCTATTGATCGATACGCAGCAATTGTAGTACAGATCTGCAAGAAGCATAGATGACAGCATCAAAACAATTTGGCTATGCGACTCGAACAATTCAACGCTTATCGATTTCCAATAAAAACAGCCCAAAATACGAACTCTTATCGGTCGCCTTATATAGCTGATTACGTCTTGACTGATGCTCGATAATCGGTATGAGCTCGCATATTAAAGCGCACGATCTTCTCGAACCACGTGTTGGCAATAACATATGGATAATATATATGTACACATATATATATATATATATATATATATATATATATATGTGTGTGTGTGTATGTGTATACAATATATATATCAGGCGCGAAGCCGAAGAAAAGGACGGCAAATTTCAGCGGAGTGCACACAGCGCAAGCGTCCACATACACGTGATGCGAAAACCATAAAGACCCATATGTGCGTGTGTGTGTGTATGTATGTATACGCGTATAGACCAGGGACCGTTCCGCGGGAGAGTTCCAAGGCTGAGGCTCGATAATTAGCACGTACGTGTCTCCAAAAGTCTGCTCGACGCTACGGCTCCGGCCCTTTTTGGGCTAGCTTGGCGCCAGCCAAATTACAAGGCTGCTGCTCATGCGCCCGCGCGCGCGCGCGCATGCATCCTCCTCCTCCTTCTCCTCCTCCACGCGCGCGCGCGCGAGCACGGGGTCGCGGAGCGTTTTATAATTATACACTTTGCACAGGGACTCCCTTTGCCCTCTCTCTCTCTCTCTCCTTCTCTACCCGACTCTCTCATCATTGCTCGCGTCAATGTTTCTTCTCCTCCCCGGGACCCATCCGCCGTCTAGTTTCCTCCCCCTTCCCCACCTCCCCTCTCTCGCTCACTCTCTCCGCTTCGTATCGGCCAGTCCCCATACGGGCCTCTAATGAAAAGGTTACTTGACCCCGACGAGAGTATAAGAAAAAGAACGCCCTGGCGCCTGATAGCCTCGATATTAGCGCGCGACCGCCGCGAGTCCTCCGAAAGGATGAAGAGTGGCGCGCGCGCGCGCGAGCTTCGCGTACGGACCGAGGGGACGGAGAAGAAGAGGGATGGGGAGGTGGGATGGGGGCAGTTTTGATTCAACCGAGAACGCGGGAGATCGCCTCCCCACCGCGAGAGGTCGAGAGATCAAAAAGATGCGAGGCGCGAGATGTCGAAAAAGATTTAGGGAGCTCTCCGATGCGGCGCGCGGCTCTTGGCTTTGCGGCTACGGCCGGGGCCTCTGGGACCGGAGATCGGATCCGTGATTTTACACACAGCCACACACGCGCGCGCGCAGAAACGGAGGTAGGGGCTGATTTTCTTTTAGATCGGCGATGCCAGAAGGGCTGGTGGGCCGTATTATAATTCTAGTGTTTTGCCATTTTTTCATCTATCATTCGCCACATAGATTCTTCTGGTTCGCATAAATCTTCCAATGTTTTCGGCTGACTTTTAATGCAATAAATTAATAATGTTGTTAACATTTATTATTGCTTAACGAGAATTACGTTAAAATAAAATACATTAAAAATTATTGAAAAAATACGTGCTTTACAAAATAAAAGAATTGAGAAAAATGTTAAACCAAAGACGAAGCATCTTGTAATTTAAAAAAAAAAGCGTATCGGCATTCAAATCAAATATTTGACTTGTCAAAACAAAATAATTATAACATATTATCCAATGTGGTATTTATAGTTTTTTATACTTTATATCACCGTTATTTTTTCGATTCAAAAATTCAATTTTTTTAACATTATTTCAAATTTTATGTAATTTTTCACTGTTTCGTGTTTTGATTATACAAAAAATGATGCAAATTCGTCATTCGCTATAAAACGAGTTAAATTCACAATAAACCGTGTAATAGTTAATTATGATTTTAGTATGTGCACAAAAAAGTAATGACGTAATACCTGATCGCCGGAGCCAATTCCATCCTCGTTCCATGATTGATTCAAAACATTAAAAAAAAAATGATATTTAGTTACTACAATTAAACGTGTTTCGTGTATAATACGTTGATTAAAATTCACATTTATTTAATATCACCAAAATTCCTTAAATTTTATAAAATACTTTGTACACGACAATAGTTAATTATTGTGATAAAACTAACGATAATGATTATATTTTAAACGCATTTGTATCTTTTTTATCTAGACTGTCGTATCCATCGTCGTGTCGTCGTTTGGCTGAACTCAATTTCCCCACTGTAATTTTATTTTCGATGCTACATTTAAAAGCCATTACACACTCTCAATAACATCTATATTACATAGCGAAATATCAAAGGCCAATGAGACTTTCGAAAAAATCGTCGCAAGCGCGTTCAAGCTCCGAGCCACGTCCACCGCGCGAACTCGTGCATATTATTATCCAAAAATTCAGCAAAGCTAAAGGGCGAATCGCGGAAGACGAAGAGGAGCAGTTTAGCCGAGCCTTTCAAACGTATTACAAAAAAAAAAGACAAAAAAAAGAACCAGGCAAAAGTAGAGAGGTGAAAAAAAAGGAAGGAATCGCGCGCATTTTTATACCGGGGCCGGCAGAAAATCACAGTTATACGCGGCGTTTCAAGAGGTCCTAAAAGGGGCGCCTACCTGCGCGCGAGCGCGCGCCCCTTGGCCGCCAAACCCGTTGATTATTACCCACCCGCAAAAGAGCGCGGCCGCGCAGACCGCGCGTTCTTCTCTCTCTCTCTCTCTCTCTCTCTCTCTCTCTCTCTCTCTCTCTCTCCTCCCGCGCTTCTTCCCATACATGTACATACAGAGTCGTCGCAGTCTTCCTCGCGAAACTCCACCATCGGTGCAGAAAAAAACGCTCAGCGTATATATATGAGAGAGAGAGAGAGAGAGAGAGAGAGAGAGAGAGAGGCGAAGAACGAGAAAGAGAGCGAGTGAGAGTTTTATCCTCTCGCGCCACTTAGCCACCACTGTAATTTCCATTAGTCGACGAAGGTGGGAGCGAAGTGGCGAGGGGGGGGGGTGTGTGGAAGGCCCTCCTTATTTTTTCGAAAGGAACAAACTCGAAGAAACAGTTTCTGCGATCGTTCTGTACCGGCCGCGGAGAGCTCGCTCTTCTCCTCTTTCTTTTGCTTTGTTTTTGCTCCACTTGTAGTAGTTTTGTTTTCGTTTAAAGAGCGGGGGAGTCGGCGCGGGAGTCCGACCTGTAAAAGTTGCTGCCGCTGCCCTTCTAACTCTTCTCCGCGCGCCCGCCGCGCTCTCCTTTTCTCCTTTCTCTCTTCGCGTATATACACTTGTGTGTATATATATATATATATATATATATATATATATATATATATATATATAGATATGGATATACGTGCGAGTATATATGTAATTGCCGAGCAATGCGCGCGGACGCGTGCGAAACTCTAAGAGCGCGCGGGCGAGCGGCGGAATTTTCGGCTATTCCGACGGGCGTGTGTGCGCGCACCGAGGGGGAGCTTTCGTCTCGGGCCTCGTACGCCGCGCCGAAGGATGGGAATCGGTCGGTGGCCGCCGATGTACACGGAAGGAAGCCGGGAAGGAGGATGTTCGACCTCGCGGGGATTACGGCGCGGCGGAGGGCGGGGGAGGGCAAAAAATAAACTGGCAGATACAATAATTCGGGGCTTCTACGAATTCCTGCGATTTCTAAATATTAATCTGCTCTTTCGGCTGCCCGCGCGCGTCTGCGCTAACCCGACTCTTTATCTCTCCCCCCCCTCTCTCTCTCTCTCTCTCTCTCTCTCTCTCTCCGTTTCTTACTCGGTGTGTGTACGAGGCACCGTGATTTGCCTTATTATACGTCGGGCGAATGCAAAAGCTTCGAGGTTTCGGAGTTTTACGAGCGCTGGCCAATTAGAATAGGATTCGACCATTGCTTTTCACTTTTACTAGGAAGTTCCGGAATAACGTTTATGGTCCAGTGGGAGCCGGCTGTCGGTAGGTTTCGTCGGCGTAAAATCTGTGGGATTTTTCGCTTAAACGGACGTGGCGTAGGCGTGCATAATTGACATATAAAATCTTCCTAATAAGATAGTTTGCATGAATTCTTCAAAATTGAATAAAGCGAAGTTGCTTAAATGGTAATATTGCAGTCAGTTCTTAAACCGAATTTTGAATGACGTAGAATATCGTAGAAAGGTTTTATTAAACGTATTATATTTACATTGAAAGAAATGAATAAATATTTAGCTACTGCCTCAATTAATCGACGGTGAAAAAAATTCCTTCGTTATTTGAATTAAACACTTATAATTCTTGTAATTAAATTTTTTTATTTCGACTAAATCATTTCATCAGAAAGCAGAAATTAAATATTTATTTGGAATTTATGAATGAAAGAAATTACAATATTTTAACAATAATTAAGTATATTTTTCTAAATGTATTTGGAAACTAATATCATGAATAATACGAAAACATACGGTTTGCATAATTACACAAGATTGAAAAAGTACGTTAATATTTATAGTAAAACTTATTTAAAAATAACATATCTTCAAAATATATCATATCAATACTTGAACTAGTCATTTGAACTTTTCAACTATATTATCTCAACTATATATAATTTTCAACTATATTATAGTTACTATTATTGTTTATTGAAATTATTCAATTAAATTTATATGTACATGGATTACTTATAGCTATAAGTATTTTTTAAACATGATTCAATTTTTTAAACACAATCTGTCACTAATTATACATTGAATGAGCAAAAATGATATTATAAAAGATAAATATTTTCGTGGCCCATACGTAGTGTCATTAATGTTTTAGAATTGCTCTTGTTTTAATTACACCTAATCCATTGTATTGACAAAATGTGTTTTCGTTCTTGCTTGCGAACCGCTGCAAAACGAAGTCGTGCCCTTTCCAAACACAGCCACCAACGCTGTTTGAAAAGTATATCTATGTATGTGTTTGTGTGTGTGTGTGTGTGTGTGTGTGTGTGTGTGTGTGTGTGTGTGTGTGTGTGTGTGTGTGTGTGTGTGTGTACATCACATACGTACACTCGATGGGCAGACCGAAAAGAATGCCCGCTCATAAAGAACGGCGCGGCTCGCGGGCGGATAAAGGGATCGAAGGAGGCTGCACCGAGCCTCGGAATTCGAGGTATGCAAAATCAAGTATTAAGTGAGCAGTTAAAAAGGCCTCCCCCGCCCCACACGTGGCCGCGCGCTATCGCTCCGTCTGCGCGCGCGAGCGCGCTCCTCCAGATCGCGACCTTTAAACTCGCAAGTTCGCCTGCGTCTTTGAGGAGGAACCGGGGGTTGGAGGGATGGGGCCCTTTTCTCGCTGTCTGTCTTCGGGCTCTGCCTCGCCGCCGGTCTAAAGGGCCCCGAAAAACGAGAGGGAAGGATGGAGGTGGAGAGGTCGAGAGAAGGAGATAGGCAAGAGAGAAGGGGAGAGAGAGAGAGAGAGAGAGAGAGAGAGAGAGAGAGTGGAATAAAAAGGGCGGTAAAGAGAGCAGAGCGAGGGAGGGAAGGAACTGGACGGCGCGGGGGCCGTACTGTGCGCCACGTCGTAAACATATTTTTATTAAATAATTAGATATTAGGGTACCCCGGGCCTAATGGCTGGGTTAGCCCCCTCCTCCCCTCTCGCGTGCCCTCCATTCCTGGCATACCGAGCCACAGCGGCGCGGTACGTGAGATTCCCACACTAGGTGTCTCTTTTAATGCGGCCCCGAGAGAAAGAGAGAACACGCGATTCAAATCTGCATGAACTTTTTTTTTTCTTCAACTTTGACCTTCGCCCGAATTGCACGGTTTCGCTTTTTCCAATTTTCGGGCTATTATAGAAGTGTTAATTTAGGTTTAGTCTCGCATTGATTTATTTTGCCTTTATTTTTGCTTGAAGTCGCATGTATATGACAATATATGATAAACAATAGAAACAAATAGCAAATCTCACATAGTTATCTACTAATAAAATTTGCTTTCTGAAATAATAGTTACGAAACCTTAATTATATTACAGTCCTTTAATTACAAGAACACAATTTAATTACAACGTCGATAACAAGTAAAGGTGATTATATACTTTTATTTTTAGTGATTGCTTTCATGTTAATTAGCATCAGCATCAGTATCTTCGTTGAGATAATACTCAGCCATCTCTAGCCACACTCAAGGAAATGTCCATTCCGCTATTCCTTCGCATATCTATCCTAACCTCATCTATATTTTAACTATGATCTTCCATTTATTTTTTTTATAATTCCGTAGGAAATGTTGCACCGATACGTTCTCGGATAATTGCGGTACAAAGGAAACACCGTTTATACTCTATATTTCTTTTCCTCAAACGCAAGATAATTACATACCAGGATTCATGGCGTTTTGGCTTTAGAGCCACATTACCTACTCACCAAAAACTAGAAAAATATTAGAAATCTACAACAATTTAATTTCTCTAGCCATATACAGCGTGAGAATTGGTGGCAGAGTAATAAGAAATGCAAATGTAGTTAGTCCATATTGATCAACTTATGCATACATGTTCGTTAATTTCTAATTTTTTAGTTACTATCAATTAAAGTCCGTTTACATTTACAAGCAATCGTCTAATCAGTCGATTATTCTAATTCTTGCAAAATTCGCTGAATTTCGATTAATAATTATATCCAAATTTTACTTTTGCCAACATAGGATTTTTTTTTTAATTCTAGTAAATACCACATTATGAGAGACCACGTATCCCCTGGAGGGATCCTTTTCTGATATTGTCAATACTTGAGAAAGATCCTAGGCTACATTTATCGCAATAAAATGCCATGTATCAAAATCATTTATAAATATTTTAGTTAAGTTAATTTGCATTAATGCAATTATGGTTAGATTATTATGGTGAGATATAAGTGAACCTGTGTTCTCGAGTACACATGGAAAGACAGATCTGTTCCATTTAGACTAAGTGATTTAGACTCTCAATATGTTAGTAAGCAGATATATATATATAGAATCTTGCACTATGTATACGATATTTTAATATACCACGCAACCCCATTGTTGCAAATCCAACTTAGGTCATTGTAGATTTAACATAGATTTCAGCTATGCGAACGAGAGTAACCTTTCCCGAATTAGTGATTAGAAGAATCAGCTTTTTCTTACACCTCGTATGTATTCTTCAATTATCATTTTCCTATGGAAATCATCGATTGCACTCCTTCGTTAGCCCTTTTTAAATATGCATGGGTTCCCACATCCCGTATCACAGATATATTTGAATGTTATTTAACGTCGCTCTATTTATGCTTCCAAATATTGGTGCTAATCAGCGACGGAGTCCACAATGTGTTTGTAAACAAAGCACGTGTAAATTATTACAGCGGTGCCTGTGTCAATCGGCCGAGACCGGGATTCGAACTCGGATCACGAAGTTACTAGTCCTTCGCTCTAGCGATCGAGCCATCGTAGCCCTCTTCACCATTTTTTAGACTTCTTTTGAAAAAAGTTCTTCTTAAAGAAGCTTTTGAAAAAGTTCTGTTGCGAGAATTTTTTTTTGTTCCTGCATCATTCGAATCGAAAAAGTAATTATTGCTTCGAGACATTAACTAAAATATTTGAGAATATATGTAAAATTAATAAAAAAAAATATATTTTGATTAATTATTTATATAATAAAGCATATATTTAACTTTTACACATGATTAGTGCAAGGTTTCATCCGTTAAGTGTTCTTTTTCACGACTTAAGTTTAAACAATGCATTGCCGTGCTCCCAACTTGGTAAAATCATCAAACGACACGGCAAAAAACTGAATGTATTAACAAACACGCTACTTCGACGATAATCTTCCTCTTGAAAGCCATGTTAAATCTTATGTTAATCGTCGCGTTTCAAAGATTCGTTCAATCTCGCTTGCGCACACTGGCCAGCTCGTCCATACTGGATAAGATCCAAAGTGTTCAAGATATACATACATACATTCGTCTCGCTACTGTCATATAGAAGCCTCGTTTTTTCTTCTTTAAAGGTCACAATTGCGGCCTCGGACAAAGCAGGTGGCACAGATAGCCGAGAGTTGCAAAGACTCGTGGTAAAGGAAAAGAGGAAGAAAGAGAAGCGACGCGATGCGACGAAAATAGTAGGTCATCTCGTGTGCACGACTGGCGAGATTGAGCCCGTCAAAGGGACCGCATTTTCTTTTGCGGCAGTAGATCTTCGTAAGAAAAAAACGGAACTGGTGCGCTCTAAAAAAGTAATCTGGCTTCTTTGCATATAAATTGGGGGAAGAATTTCTCATCCGATGAAGAGCAAGTGCGGAATAGATGCCGAGAGAAAGTCTTACGTATTTTTACGCCGGCTTCTTTCCTTGCGCGCTCTTTTCGTGAAATATTTTTAACACCGCGTCTAGTAAATATTAACTTTATGTAATATAATTTAGAAATACGTAAATAAAACTTTTGCGCCTCAGTAAAAGTTTTATGTAATAAATTACTGTCTTCGCAAAGTGGGTAAAATTAACGATAAAAAATTTTCCCAATATCAGAATGTCTCGTACTGTCATCGGACAATTCTGGACAAAATAAATTTGTCACACATAATAAAATCATCTAACTGTCTAAAAAGAAACACAAAGACCAATAGATTTGCGACTAATGCAATATTTTCGTTTTTCGTTTGCCAATAATTATTAAACTTTTTCTCATTGTCTAATAAAACAGTCGTTCGATATTCTTTTTTCGTCAAAGTGAATGTTCAAAGCCAACTACCCTTTCTGCCTTCCTATTCTCTCTCTCTCTCTCTCTCTCTCTCTCACTTCCGCCGCGGACTCATCTGTCATCTCACTTACGCGGCGGCACTCGCTGCGCGTGCGCTCGCCGGGGATAATGAATCGGGATCGGCGGATTTACTCCCGGGCCGGTGGCGCAAATAGAGCCGAAAAGAAGCGAGCGCCCTCCCCGGGGGACCGTTTCGCGCGCGGGTCGTCTCGCGCCGCGGGAGTGCCGACAGAGGCACCGAACGGCTACTCGTTCAATTATGACACTGACGTCGCGGTCGCATCGATCTTCTCGACGTCTCGCTCCTCGTGGTCCTTCGCTGGTTCTTTGCTTATTTAGGTATGTGTGCACCTATATGTATATAAATATATATATATATATATATATATATATATATATATATATATATACCGAGCACACGCATTAGACTATTCTCGCACGACTGGCACGCGCGATTGAAGGCATGACCTCGTGAAAAGCGTATGGACAAGATAAGAAGAGAAAGCGGACAGAAGGTAAGAGACTGGACTAATAATCGTTGACATTAAGCGCATTTACGCGATCGTACATTGACCGTAAAAGAGCTTTGAGTGTTTTTCGAGGATCGAGATTATTATCTTTTCTAATTTATTATCACTACAATACGTATTCTATATTTTTCGAATTAGAGAATATTCATAGAGATAAAAGAGAATATTCAAGTCTATGAAACAACAGAAAATTTAAACTGTTATGTGAAATGAATTTATATGATGATGCGGATGATTCTTGATATCGACTGTGTCAATCTAGAGTCTTATACAAAAACCCATCTCATAGTTCTAACATATTATATGAATAAAAAATTCTAATGTTCACAATGTGCATTGCTTTTGTCGTATGCACTCGCGACTAAAATATTCGGATGATGAAATTTCGCGTAAAAATGATAAAATTTCGTTTTAGAAGAAGGGCCGGTAGTTTAATTAATATATTTTTGTATCAGGTCCCTTCCATTGATGTAATTACCGAAATTCCATTCCTATTGAGGTAAAAATGAAATTTTGTATTTTTCTAAAAATTTAGAACACAAAATTAATAACAACCAATCCGATGAAAAAAGTCAGAAAAAAGTAGCTCTAATAAACTTCGTTTATTTCATTTATCTGTTCGCTTTGTTATTTATCGCTCCAAAATCATTATTCCGGTGAAATAAAGTGGAAAACCGGAAAACGTATTAAAATCCGTTTCGCTAGTCTGATGCGATTTGCCATAAAAAAGGTCGAAATTCGTAGTTTAAAAATTCAAACCACGCCGCCCACGTTCTGAATAATTCAAGAATTCGTCTTGAATAAAGAAGTGTATATATAAATCCCCAGATCACTCCCCCCTCTCTCTCGCTGCAATATGAAATATATACAGACTCTGTGCCGCTCTGTTGCCTCAATATAGTTCTCTCGTTTTTTTCTCGATCTCTTTTCAATTCTCCCCTCGCTCTCTCTCCCTCTGTTTCTCTCTCTCTCTCTCCCTTCTCTCTATCTCTTTTCGCGAATGATGTTTTCCGACATGTACGTATATATATAGTCTCCCTCACGCTCTTTTTGCCGGCTTGTTTACGCTTCATCCGGCCAAATTGAATTTTGTCTCGAGGCTACCCCCAGAATGAGCGAGATAGAGAGAGAGAGAGAGAGAGAGAGAGAGAGAGAGAGAGAGAGAGAGAGAGAGAGAGAGAGAGAGAGAGAGAGAGGCATATATATAATCGGACTGAGAGCACGCGGTGTTTACCCGAAAACAGATGGCGGGACGGAGAACAGCCCCGGGGATCCGGCTAGAGCGGGAGATAGAAGGAGAGAGGGAGAGAGAGAGACGGAACAAGGGCGATCGTAATCCTTTCGTCCTTTCCCGCGTGCACTTTCGAAAAGAGCTATGATCATTGTCTCTTTCTTCCGCGTCGCCCGGTTACCGGTGTTACGCGCTGATCTCTCACCTGGCTCTCTCCGAGCCCTCGGCTAGGTTTGATTATTGCAGTAATCAAGAGCACGGCGATTTGTCAGTTTTATAACATAGTTTACAAGTATTTAAATACTACTGTTTGTCTGTTCAAAATAATTGACTAGGATTCATTCGATTTTCGAGGCCTCTTTTTGTAGCTTTTTTTGACAATCTACACAGAAAATGGCCCTTCATATCGTTGCGCAATGTCATAATATTTTTTTTTATTCTGTTAACAGGTATATCAAGCCAAGTTAGGTGAAATTATTTTAAAATCAAGACGTTGCAATACGCGTGCGCTATAAGTGAATAATTTGCAATAAAACTAGTTCGGTAATCAATGTCTTCTATTATTTAATTCTATATATTTACATATTTTTTTATCTTCAGAATAATAGTAATAGAAAGTCAATGATATGCTTCTGAAATTTTTATTATTTTCAAACCAGCAGATATCTGTCCTTATTGAATTTTTAAGGAGCGAATAAATTTTTATAATAAACTGTTTAGTTCTTTCATACATCATAGCAATGATAAAAATCCAATATAACAAATAAACTATTAAATTAAATCAATATTTATTTAAGATACCGCTTTTTGTTTGAATACATTTACGTATATTCGCGTCATATCGTTTCATGCATATGTATATCTCTATGCATATGTATGGACTTAGAAATACGGGAAGGGACATTATGGATGGGGGGCTCTATTGGCTGCACTCCTGGGGCCATTGCCATGAGAAAAGTGATGAGGGCGTCAGATCGTTGTTCTAGCCGTTGCGATTTTGATCGTACTAAATAATTGTAGTGTATGTTAATATTGTTAATTAATTTACGTACAATCAATTACGTGCAATCGCTGTAATATAGTAAAAATTCAATTTACTATCTAAACTTTTTAAAATTACTCTATTATGAAAATAAATCATTTTTGTTGTTTTGTTGTTTTGATTTATTGTTTTCTCAAATTTTAATTTATATACTTATAAATAAAAATATTTTTTTATAAGTTATTTATACCACTGAATTTAACTTTGGAATAAAGTAAACTATATCATCCTTATTTTAATCCTTGATACGAAAAAATAAATCAAATTTAAATAATTCAATTTAAAAAAAAAAAACCTGAAGCATTAAGAAAATATATGTGTACATATAAATTTTTGAATTTTTTTTCCTTAAGCACGAAAGTTTTACGTATTATTATCTGTAAGAGGAATCATTAAAGTCCACGTTGCATCCGTTATACGAATCTAGGTCGCATCAAGTTAAACAACTTCCCTGAATTCATTACGAATTCGTTAAAAACGTACATATATATATATATATATATATATATATATATATATATATATATATCACTTGTCGCTCGTGCTTCCCAACGATGCGCACTTTTCCGCGTACACGTTACTTTCCTTTCACGTGTCGCCGTCCTCCCCCTTCCCCTCCAGCCTCATGGAAACTTTCATTCTCCTGCATGTTCTCACAAACGAAAGAATGAAAAAAGGAAAGGTAGAGAATCCGAGAGAGCGAGAGAGAGATTGAGAGAGAGCGAGAGAGAGAGAGAGAGAGAGAGAGAGAGCGACGAAGAAGATAAAGTACTTGACGTCCCTGACATTTCGTGAATTGCGATTGTCGCGTGCACAACGGGCCAGCCTCGCGTTTTGGATCGTCTACGTAAAATATCCTCGGACACGAGGATACAATGAGAAATTTTGCAAGAGAAAGAGATAGAAAGAGTAGGGCGGGAGTGAAAGAGTGGTGAGAACGAGAGCGAGGAAAGAGGAAGGGAAAATACGGGACACGAACGAAATGTAGCCTCGCACGCACATCTGATGAGGCTTTATCATACAGTTGTACATCTCTCCCACTCTCTCTCTCTCTCTCTCTCTCTCTCTCTCTCTCTCTCTCTCTCTCTCTCTCTCTTTCTATATCTCTGCCTGTCTCTCTCCCTCTCATCTCCCTATCTCTACGATACGCGGCGAGGGCCGAGGGTTTACATTGCGCGTCGGAGCGAGAGACCAAATCACGATTGCTTCTGGCCCGCGGGATATGGAGAGAAATTGAGGGAAGAGGAAAAGCGTATGTGCGCGCTGTGGCGGATAGTGGCGGAGGAGATAAAGAGAAGGGGGGCGGAGAAGTAGATGACGAGCATACGGGGAAGGAACATAAACAAAGACACGTAGAAAGAGCAATCCCGTGTATTATTGCGCGAAGGGGAAAAAGTCGGCGGCAAAGTGCGGTTACACCTCCGACCTCTCTTCTTTGCGGCGAGTGGGTATGGGGGGAGAGATCGCTCCGTTTAATTTCATAACATCGAAACTCTTCGTCTCGGATTTCTCATATTTCGCCACGATGTTGTACGATGATTTGCGTTGGTGACAGTCGCAGTGCGCTGTTAATCCTAATAGAAGAAAAATCATTTCGTCGAACGGGCTGCACTTCGGCATAACTTGCTCTCTCTTACGTTGGAGCTCGTATCGATGTGAAATAAAAACTCTCTTTCCTCACACTTCGCTCTCTCTCTCTATCGCGATTCGCGGTGACAAATGAAATAATCAATTAAATAAAGGGGAAAAAGGAGCGTGGTAAAGAAAAAAAAACAACGAACAAGAATTTCGCGGGAGAGAGAAAGAGAAATGCGAGCTTACGGAGGTGAAAGAGCAGTCGATCGCGCGTCCGTTACTGCCATGACCGCGCCTATACGCATACATGCGCACATTATCGCGCGATAGCGACTATGCTGCAGTGCCATACGTATAGATTACGCGCGGAAACGGCGCGGCCCGCCGGGTCGGATATGTGTGCTCAAGCCGACCCCCGTGCATATAGAGACGACGAGCTTTTGTGCCTTGTCGTTTCCGCGCGTACGAGCGTTCCAGGTACGCGGCCGGCTTGTAGTTACCCTGTGTATATATATCTAAAGAACGATGGCAAATATATGCCTTTTTAATGAGGATTGCTTTACTATTATTATTATTGCGATGTATATAGACGCCGTATCAACCGATACAGAGTCTTCTTCAGCCATGCAATCATTGTTTAAAATGTAAAGGCACACATAATTCTGATTATATATGTCTAGTAGTTTATGTATATAAATATACGCATAATATAGAATATGCCGTTATATTTTTTATTATGTAATTTCGTGCAATTGATAAATTTTACAAGTGTACAATTGATGATTTTATTAAATTTATTGTCAAAATTAGGTTTAAATCTAATTTAAAATCCTTGTAAATCTAATCTAACTTGCCGAATAAATGTTTAAAAAAAAAAATAAATGACAACGACGGGTAAAAAAATTCCAATGCGACAGCTAAAGAATACTTTGATGCATCTTATTGTCGCCCTGCTCAGAAATCGTAATGATCAAATTATACGGATTCGCAATATAGATGCGAACACGTTATCGATACGATCTCTACAACCATAATCGCTGTAATAATATGGTTCCATCATTAGCTCGGATCGGGCCGAGGGCAAACATTAACGTTGCTGTAATAAGAGCCAATTATGGGACGTGCTTATCGATCTCCCGAAATAGGACCTTATGCGATATAGTCCGTATATTTGATAAATTTATGAACCTTTAAAATTTGTAAATTTCAAATGGGTTTGGGAAGAGTTTCGATTCAAATTCAAAAATAGTACAAAATAGTATATCGAATAAAAAGTATTTATCTTATGTCTTTTAAATCATTTTTATTAAACATCAAAACTTCATAATGCAAAAATATTCATACCAACATTGAAATTTATCTCCGTCTCGAATAGTTTGAGACATTCAAGAGAAACTGAAATTATCCCGTTAAAATTCTTTATTTTACGAATAAGTGTCGATTTTTACAGAATTTATACATATACTCAGATGAATGGTGAACAATTAATTGCTGGATCGAGTGCTGATTAGTATCGGAGCACGTAATTGAGCATTCGGAGTTTGATTAGTTGCTCTATCGAAATATAGCGCTTGATTTGAGCGAATACTCCTCGTTTCAAACGAGCCGTTGCATTATAGGCGTGTGCGTGTCCGCGCGCGCGCCTGTTTATGCGTGCGCGCCATCGTCATGCGAGCGCATATCTTCATTATTTCAATTTTCTACTCGAAACAGCAATAAGCGAAAAGGCGGGGTCCTTATGGCGGCAAAATTAAACTATTCCACGTTATATATCCTCGCATCGATTTGTATGACAACTTTTAGTTTCTTCAACAGATATACACATGATTTGTAGTAAATAATATCGAGTATATTTAACCGTTTAAGCGATTGTTTTGCTAATAAAGCAGGCACATTTAACGACGACACATTTAATTGCATGAAATTAATCGTCATGATTAATTTAATGAACATTATCTCAAATCCCTAATCTGATTCAAAATTTCGCATATACGAGTAATTTCTTTTTAAATTATTGTATCAACGCGCAAAGACATCCTCTTCCAGTCATTTATTACTCTATAATAATATAGGCGCAAGACGCCGAGAGCCCATATTATACAGCTCTTATTATCACAACTGGGCGATGCGCCGCTCAACTATATTAAATGCACACATCGTGTACTTCGTGAGTCCTACATAAACAAACGGTGGTTATGTATATATATATATATCCGCAGCCTCTCAAGAGGCCAACTCAAAATATTTAACTGGTAAGTTTGTTTGATAATGCAACAGTTAAATTTATCAACATTAATTACTAAGGTAAGGATAATTAAACTTGAAGTCCGACTAGAAGTCCCCAATTTTATGGTAAATGATCTTGGTTCTTCATCTTCAAATACATGATTTCCAAATTAGCTGTGCCCCAAATTTCGCTCATTTTGCAAATCGACCACTTGTAATATCACTTGACTCCTACAACCATCATTTATAATATGTAAGTGTTTATTCATGTAGTGGTATAATAATTCAATAACTAACTAAAAATTAGTGAACTAGGATATGCTCCATCCATCGGCGAACCAAATATTACCATTTGATGAAAATGTTTCAATTGAAACTTTTCATCGTCCGCCTACCGCGCTTCTTATCCAACCAGAACTTGGCTCGCAATTACGCATAAGTAGATAAATTTTTTCATTATGCAAGTCTTCCGGAACGTTAAAAATTTGCTTTATTATTTTTAGTAAATTATAACTGTTGAATAATTGAATATAACGAATACAGCATGTTATAATTTTTAATTGATAAAATTATTGTTCAGAATAAAAGTTTTCTAAATTAATTTTTTTTTAATAGTTTTAACAACTTTAGTAAAAATTATCTAAAGATATTAAGATTACTGAAGTAATTAGGATGAAAAAAATTTTCTAGGTTCATGGTTGAGTAAAATGATACAATTCACTTCCATGATTAGCTCCGCATATAATTATATCGTGTAAACTAATAAATGGTGTATCAGTCTTACAGTTTCATTATAATGATAAATATGGTTAGCATCGACTTATATCTCGCCAGATACCAATAGCTCAATTTGACGTTTCGAGCACGATCCGGTTCCACTTCCAGGATTATGATGTAGTATTGATCCATTTGGAAGTCGTTATCCTTTGAATTAAGGAACAAGTCAAGGCAATGTAGTTTGACAAAAGCAAAAGTTCTATCAAATTGCTCATATTGTAAAACTGGTTAATTTCCTGAAGTTGAAAAATATGTTTCACATACAATTCATGCACTTGGCGTGTTATCTAAATTTTCTTTTTATATATAATTAGACTTCATAAACTTATAACGGAAGTAAACTTTTTGATAATCCTATGATATTAATTTTTAGTAATTGTCTTTGTTTTTAGTAATGACATAAGAGTCCGAAATAAGCGATAATTTAGCTGAATATTAGATCGAGCAAATTACCTCTTTGATGATATTCTAACAGCGTGATTTATAATACAACATGATCAATCGACTTTCCTAATGCGTCTATATTCTACCGATCGAAACGTCGCATACGTTACGGAAGATCCAACATTTTTTATTGAGATCTGACAGACGCGTTCTCCATAGTGCACGTTCGCATAATCAACCCCTTGTTAATCCATCCCCTGCGTCCTACATATGCGCGGAACACGGGGAATATACGGGGAGGAACAAAGCAGCGGAGAAGAGACGGCGAACTGACAATGGGGCTTTGAAAGCGCAAAAGTAATCAAGCGCGCGCCCGGTAAGTAAGAGCCTCCCGTTTCTTTTCGGTCGATATGTTCGCGCGTCTCGTAGGGTTGCATAGGGCCCGATCGTCAATACGCCAGTCTAATTTTGTACGAAGAGAGTAATAAGTTACGTTTCGTCGTATTTTACGATTACGTGGAATTTCTGGCTTTTGCGGCTAATACGGCAAAAGTCGGATGACAACTATCCAATACTGATGGAAAGGAAGGAAGGAAGGAAATTTAAAATCTGTAATTGAATAAACAAAACGACGCTAAAAAATTTAATCTATCCATTCGTGTTTGCGCAAGAGCAGCCTGTTTTTCAGTAATTCGACTAATCCAAGCTATCGCCTATGTGCTTTCCCATCTATTAATCATAAAAGGATGTACTTTCTGTACATTGAAAATTTCAGCGTTCGTTCAACTAACTTATTTTACTTCAATATGCGCAAGATTTTTAATAAATTGTTTGTTTAAACAGCGCTTCAGAAAGTTTGCATGGGTCACAAGAGTTTTGTGGTTATAGATTCGCGACGTTCGGTCATCCATTGCTTTAATTTCCGTAATGATCGTTAATGTTCGCCGGCTCTGATACGAAAACAATCGAGTCGCATATCAACAAAGTTTGACGTATATCTCAAAACAAAAATTCCCTCGTTATACTTTCCTGAAAATTTAGAGTTCATTAAATCTGAATACGAGCTCAAAATTGACCTGTCGCGTCGAATTTCTGAAATATGCGTATCTATAAGAGTCTAGGCATGCTGATAGCAAAAAACGTTTCGAAAACTCTTGAACTGCTTTAGTAGTATTACCCTTTTTCTTTCTAAAATTATTTTTTAATCGTCATTTAAATTTCAGTGAAGTTGATGCCTGGCCCTTTCCCTAAGAACTCTACTCAATAACGTAAAGGAACCCAGGAAAGTCATACCTATGTTAATCCGTAACTGAAAATTCGGTTCGTATTATTTAAAATGATTCAAAGCTTGTATTAAATTACATAAAAAGTATTTAAAACTTATGATTAGAATTTCGATAGAATTAACTAAAGACTTACGAGACAGAAGGTATCAGATCTATCTTAAATAATAACTATAACTATGACTATATAACTAACTATAACTGGCATTTAAAAGCTACTGTTCCTATAATAATGTCAATAAAAAGATTCGGTTGACGATTGATTTTCACGATCATTCGATTGGGATCCCAATAAGTATACCATTCAATAATTCACAATCTTTTTTTGTATTAATTTAAGTCCGCATAAAATGGTGAAAAAAAAGTGAAACTATCAACCTAAATTTATGAGACAAAATTAAGCTCGCGAGACGCTTTACGAGTTGAATCTTCGCAGGTCTATGAGTATAATATAAAATCCAATCATTGCGCGCTCGGCTATGTTAATCATTCGTCTTACGCCGAGTCAAATATAAACGCCGATCTATTATACACTACGCGGCATTCACGAGCAAAACGTTCAGCCACAGAGCAATGCCAATTTCCTTTTCACGCATCCAATGTCATAATGCCGGTATAAATAAAAGCTTCATCTCATTAATATATCGGCTTCCAAAGCAGAAGGAAAAAAACACACGAGCATTCCGCATTTCCGCGCGCGCGCGCGCGCGCTCGCAGGTTCGTAAATAATTATCTCCTGCGCTCGCGCGTTCGTAACGCATGCACACGCGCGTATGCATACACGCGCATAATCGATGCATCAATTGGACGGGGAGCAAATTAAGAAGACCGCGCGCTCGTATATACGTGGCGTGAAATAACGCCTCTGAGGCATTATTGCGGAGACGGTGGCCTAAAAATAGAAGCCACCGTCGTCCGTCGCCGCCGCCGCCGCCGCCGCCGCGGCAGCCGCAGCCGCGCCTTCCCTCCCCGCCCGTACCGCGCGAGGAAGACGCGACGGAATAGGGGCGCGTTGGGCGCGCAATACTGGTATATAATATATTGTAAATCGCGAAATGGTCCCGCGGGAAAAATGAGCGTTCCGCCGCGGTAATATTTAAGTCCAATTACGAGTGTCTCTCTTTCTCTCTTCCTCTCTCTATTGCCGTCTTTCGCTTTCTCTCCCCACCCTCCCTTGACCTTCCTCCCTCCTTTCGCTTCTTCTACATCTCGTACGCGCGCCAATATATATATATATATATATATATATATATATATATATATGCAGGATTGAGGCGCGCGAATAAACTGGCCTTATTTCATTCGACGGCTTTGTTTATGGGCCCGTGATGTTATTTACGGTTTTAGGATCTGGCGCGCACTTGCACAGGAGAAACGAGGGCTGCACCGCGTTGATGCGCTTTCTATATATATATATATACACAGCGGCCACAAAAGAATCGAGAAATATCGTGTTGTCGGTTATCGGCGGCGCGAACGTTGCCAAGCGATCCTGGACTTTTTTTTCTTATTTTATATCCATTTCAGCTTCTTAACGAGGACTTTTTACGAATGTATAACAATTTTTATTCCCCTCAATTGACGCAACTGTGAATGAAGTCGATTACTTTATTCTAGATGCCTGTGTAATAATTGAAAGATTACCTTACAAAGCGTGTAATTAAACAAATGTAACGGCAGGAAATGCATGAATAGCAAATGTTTATCGATATATCCAAATTTGCGCTTGAGAATCATATTAAAATCAATAACTAATTATTGTATCGGCAAAATAATTTCTTCCAAATAAATTAAACGATGGTTAACAAAAACAAAGTAGATTCGATAAAAGAAAGTTGAACTCCTTCTCGATTTACATGCGAGAAAACATGTTATGCGATCGAGTGTAAATCGCAAGACGCGAATGGCTAACTTCGAACTTGATGAAAGGAGTTTACCTAATTAATCTTGTTGACGAATTCTCTTCCGACAGCCGCGGGACAAAATCTATATGACCCTTTCTATTTTCATCAAAGAATCCAAAGTCAGATTAGAGAGTCGCATGTATATCAATTTTATCCAGTACTATTCTAAGGACTTTGAACATTATAATAAAGAATATTTTTCCATTTTATATTATTAAATTGACAAATTAAAATGTATTATATTCTTGAGTATATAAAAAAATATGCTTCGTGATTTTCTTCGAGCGTGTAAATTTCGATATTCAATTCATTTATATCATTTGTTTAACATCTTCAAATAGAAGCTTAAAGATATATATAGATTATAAAAAATTAAAATTAATTCTTAGGCATTGCCATAAATTGCAATGAGAAATAACATACAACTATTACAGTATAGTCCTTGAAGATAAGCCGGAGCCGACCGAATCTTCGGACGAAGCAGCGAGTAGATCCGTAGCTTCTGGAGGTGAAGGTCGTCCGATTGTCCTTTGCTAACATACAATATTGACTATTTTTATCTCCAATCTTTTTTTTATTATTAGTTTCTATTTTGCTCGTAGTGATTTTTATGTCGGATTTACGGGGCACATTACGGACAAGTCTGACTGTCATTGTATAATTATATTATTTCATAAAGACTTTAAAACCAACAAAAATCTTTTTCAATTCGGCGTATAACTACATAACCTGGAATTCGGAGTCCCGGCTCGTATACGGAAGCTCAACTCGCCGGCCGAACAATGATCTGCATTTGAATGGGAATTCGGGCGAACCAAGGCGAAGAAGAGACCCGGGCCATAACCAATTTAGCATTTTGACTCCTAATACAGGGCGCGCTCACCTCATCGGCTCGCCTCTACCCTCGCTCCCCACCCTCTACATATATACATATACGCTCGCGGATCAGCTAGGCGCGCCCGCGCGCGCTGCTTCTAACACTCCCTCCCCCTCCCGCTGGGTCGATATTTCGTTTTGCGTCCCCGAGGCCGCTGCCGCCGCTGCCGCCGCTGGCGCCCGCCGGCACCGCCACCGCCACCGCCACCGCCGCACCTTCTGGCCCGGTTAATAATTCAATTCCTTCCGCGCCGCTGGCTCGGCCTGTCCTCGTCCCCCTCCCCCGCCCCGTCCTTCCGGCCCCGTCGTGCGCTGCAGCTCCACACGGCCGTCGGGGGGCGAGAGGCAGAGAGAGAGAGAGAGAGAGAGAGAGAGAGCGCCTGGCGCGTCTTCCAAGGTGCATCGATTTCCTCCCTACTGGCTGGCCCGTCCGTCGTCGTCGCCGCGCGCCTCCCACGGGCGCGACGTCGAGGGCTCCTACACCCGACCCCGCCATCCACCCGCCGATGCCGCAGACAAAGGGAGGAGGCGCTCGCGGAAGCCGCGACTTTGGCTGCTCCTTCGTTGCCGGGGAGACTCGGGGGAGACAGAGAGAGAGAGAGAGAGAGAGAGAGAGAGAGAGAGAGAGAGAGAGTGAGAGAGCTCCACGAGTCGCACAGGCCTGCCCTCCCCGTCACGACGCTGTTCTAGTACTTTTCTCTTTCTCCGACCCTCTCCCTCTCTCATTTTTTTTTAATACGCTTTGATTCAGCAGTTTTTCCGTCGGTAGAATTCCACGGGAAGTAATCGAGTTTCATGAGTTTCTCCGAGGGGCTGGGGTAGGGGTGTTCGGGCGGACGATGACGGATATTATATGCGAACCGAGATTTAAATGTGTTTAAAGGAAGTTTGTTCGACGTAACTTTTTCGCTCCCGATTATTGGATTAACTCTAGGTTTTTCCTACTAAAGCTGTTGACGTACGTAATTACGCGCCGAAATCTTTATCGTATAATATTTATGATGGAGTTACATAAGGTCACATAACTCACGTAGCTCGGAAGATCCATAATCTATAAAATGAAAATAGAATAATGACATAGACAAACCATAAAAGCAAGAAATTGAGAAAAGAGAGAGAGAGAGAGAGAGAGAGAGAGAGACTGGTTGATTGTTTGAAAGTAATTTTAATGGGTTATGGGGTATAACATTGTATGGCCAAACGAAAATAATAATTTTAGGGCAATTACGATTATTAGAAACCAATCAAAGTTTCTCTGCTATTCTATTAATTAAATACTACTTAAATTCTACTCCTGTTTTATAAAATATCAAGAAATAATAAATTAATGTTTACATATATAGAAACTTTAGTATGGAAAAATTTTTTTATAAGTGAATATAAATTATCTTGTCATAAGCAAATGGAAAAAGAAAGCATAAACACGAATAGTAAGCATAACGATCATTTAAAAAGCTTTAAATTAAGTCAATTAACTTAAAAAAGTTAGGATGAAGATTAAAAGCTTCTCACCCTATCCTTTTAACCGAGTTTATCTGCAACAATCACAAAGGAATAAAGTACCTTTTTGAATTCGGAGTTGTTATCAATAGAAATGGATGGTGTCAAGGTATTCATCAAGACCAATAATAGATAAAAGAACATATATCACGTTGTGTGTACGTATATCATTCGGTACGGTAAGTACAAGAATTAATTAAATATCATTAAGGTCATCTATTTGAGCTACGTGCAGGGTAAGGTGTTTGAGTTAACTGAAAAAGTTTAAGAAGACAAAACAGATTGTCTACAGCTTGTATAGACTAACGAAAAAAGATATCGGAGACAGTGATAAAAGAATAAATACATACACTTTTATTTGCAGTCTTAAGTAGAAAATGATTAATATTTTACAAAATATAGGCAAGAAATTTCTTCATTAGATACATCGTTAATAAATAAAATTTTTTATAATATAATACAAATACAAACAGGATCAATACTATATAACTATACAGTAAGGTAATGCAGTATTAGAGAGACGGGGGGAGGCAGTTGAAAAAAGAGTAACTTAGATAGTAAAGTTGATAGACATTCAGGTTTTCATAACTCATAGATAATATTAAGATAATATAATTTGAAAAAAGGAGAGTGAACTTGTCTCATTTTTATAATATTCAAACAATGATAGCAAAAAATCTCAAAATATAATTAATAGAATAAATATTAAATAAAGTGATATAAGCATTAATTATTTCGAGGGTCCATCGACGAATGGCCAATATAATATACAATCTTGAATTCTGTCAGAACATCTTTTAACCATTTTGAGTACCATGTTTTTCATATAATGAACCTGACTGGCATTAAAGATGCCTCAATTCCGATACATCAATGTTATCAGCGCGTTATTTCTTACTTACTTTCAAAATCCCTAAGATCAAATTCACTAATATGTAAAATGTGTATTCTTCATAATGCAGAGGACTAGCAGCTTGATTCAAAAACATGCTGCGAAACTCTATTTTATTAAAAATATTTCAATTGCAAGCGAGTATTATGGCTTCATTTTCTTACGATGTTTCAAAAAAAAATTTGTGTAATACCAGTAAAAATATTACAAAGTTCTACCATGCAATTGAACTCTACGACCACATGCAGTACATCATTATGGACATTTAATACTATTCAGAGATCGAATTTCTCCTATTCTGAAAGTACAGGGTCAACTTTCATAAATGCAACAGTCTATTAATAGAATCGAAAAATAAAAGTTTGGTTTTAACGCGTTTGATATAGTTTAGAACGAGATCTAAAATTTATCACCTGCAAACGATTTCATACTTTTTAATATATTTCTATAATTTCGAAAACATCTCAGTATCTTCTAATCAGATATTAACTTAATATGAATAGATATTTTCAATAATACTCTACTTTTTATTTGCAAAGATGAGGTTCAACTGTATATATTTATTCAATATGTTTATTGCTAAAAACTAAAAAATATGTTTATTGCTAAAAAAGTTGATAGAAGAAAATATCGATTTCATTGCCTAAAAAATACTTGCGTAACAGAAAATCTTCAAAAGTCTTCATTGAGAAGGTAAAACTTTTTCAAGATGATTTGGATCGTAGTTAAAACCACTCTATTACAGAATCGCATGTATAGCCAATACATATTTTCAATTACAACGGGGTTTTGTCTACATATTTCAATTTATTTTTTATAGTTTGTCGAAAAAATTCTTGAGTGAATAGATAGTTATAAAAAACTTCGATTCGTATTCCCGCCTCTAGAAAATCCTCTATTTAACAAGAAAATCCTCTATTTAACAAGAAAATCCTCTATTTATCCTCTATTTAACAAGATAGTGAAAAGAAAATATTGTGAAATAAAGGTCAATATGCTTTTTGGAACATTGTCAGTGGTTTTTGTGATATATTTAAATGTTCCATCAGCAAATTTAGTGAATCACTGGCATAATAGGCAAATGGCTTTGATCCATTGCGGTAAAAGCAATCAAAGCATGGCTAACGTTTCATTGATTAATGAAGATACTGGTCTTTTTCACGATCATTTTTAAGGTACTATTGATGCCGAATTACCACATGCTCCTAAGGGTTCTTAAAATAATCGAGCATCTAGGCCGAGAACTATTATCACGTAGTGCCAAAACGATTACATTATTTTTATTCAACTTTCCCTGCTCATTATCGATTTTCGATTGCGTGCATCAATCATTAAGACGATATTAGGTATACGACGTCTACGCAACACGAATACGGTTTCCAGTCCAACTTCTTAATCCTCAGATTCATTTCAGCAAATCGAAATCCTCGAATAATACCAACGAATTCGCCCGCACCATCGACGAAACCTCATTGTACATGGTCCATAGAGACCGCGCGACTCCCTTTTCCTCGCCTTGTGTAGTCCTTTATTCTGTTTTTTTGGAAGGCGAATGGGTGGAAGGTTCAAGTACATCAGGAAAATCCAGGAGAAGATGGAAAGATATAAACGCGTGGTCGAGCGGTTATATATATATAATATATATTATACTATGCGAAAAAGTAAAACGTACGTCGAGCGTGTATGCTCGACCGTGCTTGCCGGTCGAATACACGTTGGCGCACATACACGGACAACACGCGCTTTCTTCGCGAACGAGCGAGCGAGAGAGCGAGCACTGATAATGCGCGGGGGCGCCGTGCATGCATATGGAGGACGTCGGGCTACGGGAGGGGGGCGGCTAGGGGGAGGAAGGAATATAACGCTCCGCCGGCGGCCATTTTGTAAGCTCTTCCCGGAGGAATCGATGCGACGTCGCCCGGGGGGCGCTTGCGCCACTGGCAACCCGCCCGCCGCCAACCCTCTCTCTGGTACTGTACGAGAGCGCGCGCGCGCGCGCTCGGCGTCACTGCCAGCGTATGCGTGTACTCAACCCCTCTCCTCCTTTCTCACTCACTCTCTCTCTCTCTCTCTCTCCCTTGCAATCCCCCGTCCCCTGTACCATCATGTCTCGCCTCCCCGCGCTCGGCAACCCCTGCATGGCCAAGCAACCTCCCCCTCGTCCATCCCTCTTGCCCCCCATTCTCTCTCTCCCTCTCATTTTCACTTTCGGAACTTTTTCTTTCTCGGTACTTCTTTCTTTCTCCTCCCGCCCCCCTCCACCGCCACCCCAAACCTCTGGCGTACGCGCGGCAAGTTTTTTAGATTCTGCGAGGGTACGCTCTTTCGTCCGAAAGTTTTTCATCCTCCCTCTCCCCGCTCCATTTCAGCCCCGCCACCCATTGTCGATTCGTAATGCTTATACGCGCGCGGGATCTATATATATATATACCGCCCCTAGCTTTCTTTCGAACGAGAGTGCTAAGTTGGGCGTACGCGCCTCTCGCAAACGGAGCGTCGGGGATCGTTGAATAACTTTTGATACTAATATGTATATAAATTTGCCGTACGTTCTTGCTTAATAAAATCGGGTTTTCAGTTTAAAACAGACAGAACAGTAATTTGAAGGCTGAAATAAAAATGAGATTATCTATAACGTAGTTTAGAGCAAGGCATCTAGAGATATATCTAATTTTTTTTTATCGGACTCGTCCTCAGCTAGAATAATGTGGATATCAAACTCTGACCCATATGTTATGTATATCCTTCATGCGCTTAAATTGAGCAACATAATTAACAGACTGATTATCCCGACTAATTTGTGTATATATACATAGCAATATACATAATTAACGATAGCACGGCAATGCGTCACATATATTATGTGCCATTTCCTCGTCGTTGATTTCAACAGTTCTTCGTCTGGTCTTCGTTTTCATTCTTTTTGATGAATTTTACAAATTTTCTATTATTAAGAACTCTAAAGATCGTTAGAACAAATCGCAAAAATTAACTGTTCATTATCAGTTGTACGTAGCTGATTTTTGAAAATTTTGCAGATTATATTAGAAGATGTTTCTCTTATGTATAGTTTTTAAGTGTTTTCAATTACAGTATTGATTTGTTACGGGTAGCCTAAAAGGATAAATTGCAAGAAAAAATTTCCTTATTATATAGTTTGCGTATTATCATGTTTTAGATTACGTTTAGTGGGCAAATAGATACACTGTACTCTGATAAAAGCCGTACAAGACCTCATTTCCCAATCCTTTTTAACCACTTTGAGAAGATAAAACAGTTATATTAAAATAAAAAAATAATTATTAAAGCCAATACGAAGAGTAAAATTTTATCTTTCCAATGCATCAACGCTATATTCATGCTTGATGATAATTGAAAGTTGAAAAGTTAAAATGTATGTAACAGTAGAGATAGCAATGTACCGAAAGTAGATTCGCATTTTGTGCCGTAGATGTGACCTTATAAATAACCTAATTTTAAATTAGATATGCAAAAACATTATTTAGATAAGTAATGGTATACTAAACATTGTAATTCTTGTGATGTGAAAATTTAAATTCCTCGTAATATAAAATACCTATATATATTTAATAAATTCATTAAAATACAATTTATTTGTTATCAAAGGTATTCAATAGAATATCGACGTTACAGGTGTTTTCGCTTAGCAGATTTGTAATCTCCCCTGATATATTTATTTGTTTATAACTGATATACTTATTTATTTTTGACTGTTAAAACCGCGCATATTGCCGTCTTATTTTATTATAGTCTGATAATTTAGATCTTCGAGCTGATTTCGTTTTTATCGGATGCTTTAAGCGCAATTATTTAAATGTATCCGTATTACAAGTTTAAAGTTATATTTCAAATGAATTATATAATTATACTTATGAGCATAAATAAAAACTTCTTCTTTTTCACTTATTAACGAGGGTTCGCCTATAATTTGACCAAACTTTTATAAGAACGGGCTTGGAAAAAAGTTTCTTACGCGTTTTCAGCGCGAATATTGCGTGAGTCTGAGGGAACTTGAATGGATAAGCCGTTACCGTATAATTCTCGGCGAAATTTAATTGAAACTGAAATTGCACAATGCTTTTCCAGAGCTTTCTTTATCGTCTCCTTCGTTCTCGACGTTGGACTATAAAAACTCGAAAAATAACGCGAAGCGCCGTGGCAGAAAAAGCCTGTTTAAGATCTGGTTCGTCGAAACTTTCCCGACGCCGATAAAATAAAACATGTCAAAAGTAAAAAATTTTAAGAGAAAGAAAAATTAATAAAGAGAAAGACCGGGGATTCGAGAAAAGAAGTTATGTATATTAGGGGGGATATTCGAGAAAAGTTCCTATCGATGAAGAAATCTCCGTACGATTTTGTAGGGCATCGGCAGGGAGGGAATTGCGCGCCCAACTTCTCCCTACATATTTATAAGAAATGCAAAACTACGTATACATATATATATATATATATATATATATATATATATATATATAAAGAGTGATTGCGCGGAGCTTCAAGAGACACAATAAAATAGAGAAAAAAAATTGAGGGGAGACAGATCGGCAGAAGAGGAGAGGGCAGAGCCAAGGGAGAAGGGAGAGAGGAAAAAGCCGGACACGATATAAAAAGGAGAGAAGGAAAAAATTAAGAGCGAAAGTGCGAGTGAGCAAGAAGTTAAGGTTATATATATATATATATATATATATATATATATATATATATATATATGTGAAGGGAGTCGTGGAGAGTGAGGGAGGGGGGAATGGAGGGAGAGAGAAGGAGATTCCGATGGAATACGCGATACGCGATGCGCACCTCGGATTACGGGGCCAAGGCGGAGATGATCTTCGCGAGCGGTCGGCCGCGGCTCGCGCCTCCGGGCGTTCCTTGACGCAGAGCAGCGCTGCTCGCACCCCCCCCCCCTCCGGCACCCAAACCCCGATCTCCACCTCGTTCGCTCGCTGTCTCTCTCCCCCTCTATCTTCCAACGCGTTTGTATATGTATATATATATATATATATATATATATATATATATATATATATATGCGAACGGGAGTGAGCAAGTGAGCGAGAGGGGAGGGAGGAATGAAACAGGACGAAAGAGCTTACGCCGCAAAAAAATGAACCGAGTGACCGCTCGCGATACCCATGGCTAATTTCTTCTGTTATGCCTTCCGGACATCTTCGGTGCGCGTTGCTCGGCTTTGTTATTCGAGAGTTTTGCCTTCGCGAAAATTCGAAAACATATATATATATATATATATATATATATATATATATATATATATATATATTACATACTTAGAGCGTGCGATATTTGCTCTTTATTTCGTACGGAAAGTTGTATAGGCAGGCTTTACGAATTGAAATGGGCCCGTGTGCCCCGCGTATTTTCAATATCCCCATAAAATGAATACGCACTGCTTAGCGCTTTTGTTATAAAAATCTATCTGGCGTATATATCGCGCAGGACGATTAGCGCGCTTCTGTTGGTTTGGTAAAGGGGCCGTATACCCGTAGAAGAAGGATTTGCGATAGGGAAATTCATTCGTTACTCTTCGGATCTTTTGAGAATTATTATTCGATTCATTCGCCGGCATGTATTCAGTTTATCAATTAGTTGTTGCAGAATATTACGTGGCGTTCAAATTATACGTACGATTGGAAATGCGAAAAATATACAAATCGCGAACAGCAGCTGTTATTTTTTTATAAATGTAAGGTGAGCATAAAAAATACAAATTATTTTATAATCGGCTCTAATTTATTCTATAAAATACGTTTCATCGGCATTATAAATAAGCAACTATGACAAAATACAATTTTTTCTTTTATTTCAAACAATAAATTAAATGTAGTTTATTATCATTCTTCCTATTATTATTAGTATTATTATTATTATTTGTCAGGAGTTTATTTGATGCTTTGGAACAAAATAAAATATATTTTCTTCATTCATCTCATCGTAAATAATTATCGATTATACAAGGATATCCCCATTATATGCCGGAGAGCTAATCGTATCCTGGTCTAGAAATCTATGACGAACATCTCCACGGGAAGTAACTTAAGCATAAATTAAAATCCAAATCTGATCGCGCGCCGAGCTATATAATCGCCGCGGTGCTTTCGAGTTTTCAAACAAACATTTCGAGAATAATTCACTTTGCGCAAAATGAAGCCTCGAACTGGCGTTATTTTTTATTTAATAATTTATCGTTATGCTAATGTAACGAGTCTTTGCGTTGGAAGTCGAGAGAAACTTTTTTACTCCCCAAGCATTGCGTATAAATTCATAAAGTCCGCGTATTCTTATCTCACTCTTTTTAGCTCTTCGAATCTTCTTTTATGTTCGTGAGCAAGTGCTACTTATTTCTTTTTTTTTTATACAAATGCAATCATAAGAGATGAGAGCTTTTTAACATTATTTTACAATATTTTATACTGGGATATTTATCCCTGAAAGATCGTAATTTAATTGGACAAACATCGTACATCCTGCTCGTTATTGACAATCATTGCCAAGAGCGAGCTAGATAGTTTGATGACAATGGCAAAAATTGCAAGAACATTGCTTCCGATAATTCTTTAATGGTCGGATTCTACTATAAAATGCGCGCCGAGTGTATGGCCAAGTCTCGGCGCTATTGCGCTGTAACGACAAACTGGCCTGACAGCGTGGTTCACAAAAAAAAAAAAAAAAAAAAATTACCGCAACGATAACTTAAAATTTATGGCCGCGTTCAGCGCTTTATATTCAATATATGCGATACAAATTTAATACAAATCTTTGCAGGGAATAATATGTGTAGTTCGAAATGGTTACCGCGCGCGTCGCGATAAATGTTGCAAGGTTTCAAATAAATTCTCTCGGACGATTTATCATTTTTCAGAAAATTATACGCATCAAGTTGTATTAAAAATCCGCTATACGTCTACCGCGATTGCAGGGAAATTTACTGCAATTTCTTCCCTTCGAATATTTTCTCGGTCGTGGCGCGCGGTGGAATGCAGCTCATATTATACTTTCACGCGTAACACTCAGATAACTGTATTGAAATCGTTGCTTCGCCGATGAGGAGGTGAGCAAATAATTTCAAATAATTTGCGGACCTTACGCATAGATGTATTACATGTTTGGCATGCCCTTATTTTCGAAACAACGCTCGCGCCAAATAAAAGGAATATCTCGTTCGCTCAAATTTGTAGCCAAAGAGGAGACGAAAAACACCCGTTTTGCTCGCGGAGCGGATAATCAAAATGAGAGAGCGAGAGAAACATAGACGTGGGGGGAATTTATCAGATAAGACCTATATAGGATCTAATGAGGGTTGTAAAGCGAATCCCCGTGGCGAATTTCTGAAAATTTCCCCTCCCGATCTCGTATCTGCCCTCCTTCTCTGTCTCTCGGTTATGTGTATCCCCAAGTCCCTTTTACGCATCTTCGCGAATGATGCTTCTACTTTTCTCCCCCTCTTCCTTCTCTCTCTCTCTCTCTCTCTCTCTCTCTCTCTCTCTATCTCCTTCATTTAAAACTCCTTTTTTTCGTCCTCTACTTTTTGTATAAGATGCGTGCGTACAAACACGAATGTATATATATATATATATATATATATATATACACACATATATAACATATATATATATATATATATATATATATATATATAACGAGCTCGTATTTTACATATGGGACGCGCGCCGTTTTTAGACGTAAAGGAGGCCGCATTATATACGTATCCCGGGCTATACCGCAGAGAGCGCGCGTCCTGCCGTATATGGATAAGGATCTAAATTTTCGGCGCGAGACGCCCCTGAGTCGCGCCGCTCCTTCTCCGGATCGCCGGTATGCGCGAGCGCGCGCGTTTTTATTATATGCATTCGACCACGATTATGGATCGTGCTCGGTGTTACATTTGAGGTGCGCGCACCGAACGTTACATTTTTCAATTCGAAGGAGAAGAATTGAGGAATTTGTTATATATATATATATATATATATATATATATATATATATATATAATATAATAAACGAGATGTTAGTATAAACAAACATCACTGGGACTTGACCGGCCTAAGACCTTTCGTTTACGCGACAGAAGTGCCCGCTGAGCAATCGATGCATCGAATCAGTTTTTTTTCCAAAATTATTCTTATATCGACGATATGCCGACAATTATCACTTATGCGTCATACGTGATAACAGACATGTATTTGCGAACTCGAGTTTGTTCATGATATTTTAAAAATACATTTTAGTGCATATTATAAATCACGCAATAGATATATACACGTTTATGAGAAGCGGGTGAGTTGGAGATCGTTTTTGATTTTTAACCAAGCTATATTAGCGATAGTGTTTTAGTTCGCAACTGAAACGACAAAACACATATCTATACGAACTGAGACATATCATTTCAACGCATTCCAGTTCATTGTTTTCTCGAAAATACCTTATAAGAAGATTACGTCGCGATCTTTACATACAATTAGCCATAGAGCACCTGTAAAAAATTCACTTTATATCGATGGCTCATCCAGTACGACACATTAAGGCTAATTTAATTTTTTAAAACACATTTAAAATCGAAAACTATAAAATAGAAAGAATAATATAAAAATTTTTGAGAATTTATGAAATCGAATTAGAATGATTTTATTCATTCAAATAATATTTCTTGTTCATTATTGCTTTGTTCAAGAATAAAAGCGGATAATGATAACAAAATAAGGCAGATTATTTCTGATAATCTCCTTTTTTATACATTTTTCATCTCGTTTTTATAGACAAATCGCTCTATTCGGTAAATTCTCAGTCAATAATTATTAATGTAATACAAGAAGCACATTTAAAATGTATTCCCATTTGGAACTATTGACTTATAGATATTAATCACTCTTGAAGCTCTGTTCTTTCCCAATCCGCAAATGGCCAATAGTCACCTGAGGTACCAGATCTATAAAATATCGTGGGTGAAGAAATAATTTAAAGCTTCGTTCAATTTATCATCATATACCATAATTTTCATAGATCGGTGACACGGTGCACTATCCTCATTATATAGCTGTTTTATCTTCAATGTAGTATGTATGTCTAGCCATCTAGTATTCACTAGTGATAATTTTCTTTTCAATAGTAATAATTAAGAAAACTACAGGCTTAATTGAAAATATGGTAGTCTCCATCTTGCCAACCCATGTTTCACTTTTTGGCAGCTTTGGATGACTCTCGCTCGGCAATCTGCTTGGCTATAGATCTTTGTTATTCTACCGTGGTGTGGTGAATTCATGTTTGTCTACGTGGCTGCACATCGATGCAAAATGTCCCGTATATTGTTCTTTATTAACTCCAAACAGGGTTAACTGGAACGTTCATGGGTTGTTGTCTTTACAATGTATAGTATAAATGAACTGGAGCGAGCGTGCCACTCATACCAATATAGCTTTCTTATTGACTAATGTTCACAACTTCAATAAGCCCTTTTTTTTAACTTTTCCTTAAAAAATGCACAATATGAACGACTTGAAGGTTCAACGCATTTGTGTCTGTAAACGGCTGTATAAAATCAGTATACCATCTTTTAATCATTGTTATCAAGTACAGTGCGAAAGACACCGATCAAGTTAGCTTTGCTCGAACGGTATTTTTCTCGAAAAAACCAATGACTTATCAACGCTATGAAATTCCTACCTATATAGTCTAATAAAATAAAAAGTAAAAGATAAGTTTCTTCACTGAAATCGTTCACATATTTCGACGAACGTTAAATTGGTATGAAATTTTGACACGTAGCCTTTGAACGTTACGACTTCCTAAAAAATGTTAAATCATTTAGATTTATTGCGCGGTCAAGAAGTGCACAATGAGTATTCTAGCGAGACTAAAAATTACACGGATATTACAGTTTCTAATTACCTTTTTCTATTTTCGTCGAAAAACGATTTTCTTCCACAAACTTATAGGGCGGTTAATCTACTCGAAAAGCTAAAGATATACAATATCGTTGGATCTAGGACGCAGGATGTATCGAGCGAACCATATTTGTTTCTACGCCGTTAAACCTGGCATGCCTAATTGTGTGCAAATTTTTGCAGCAAGAAGTCGACAAAATCCGCTCGCGAGGAGCCTCTTTTCTGGGAAAATGCACAAAAACGAATCGGAGTATAATGGTGGCGAAAACCTAGAGCAGAAGTAACAACGAAGGCGGTACGCGCGGGCGTCGCTCCGGAACCATGACAGCGCATCCGTTGCGCTTTTGACAATCCATTGATTCCATTTCGCTATGTTTTTATGTATATGTATGTATCTGTATATAAGAACGGCAGCCGATTATAAGCATCCGCGAATGAAGCTGATTATAATGTCGCGCGAATCAATCAACGAAATACGAATATATTATATGCGCTGGCAATTTCGATCTTTTTCCCAGCACTTCTTATTCGTCTCTCTCTCTCTCTCTCTCTCTCTCTCGCTAGATATTTATCGTATATTTGTATATTTGTATACGTTGTTTACCCTGCATATTTCGTGCGGACGACCACAAGTTCACCGGAGATTGAGGTGCATCCCATTAGTAAGCAAAAAATGAGCATAGCAAACATATATCGATGGGATGGCGTATATGAATATATATATATATATATATATATATATATATATATATATATATATATACTTTGTACGGATAAGTGAGTAAAGGATATTGTTAAATTTCGATTTGCAAGCTGGTTCCATAAAAAGCGAACTGTAGGCGAGGTTTCTTAATATTTCAAGTTTGGCTTTTTTTTCTTTTACGCATTGACCGTCTGCTTGATTTTATTAAAATACATAAAAGCATATATAAATGCTTATACTAAATGTTCTTCGTATCGCGTTGAGAAAATTAATTACTGTCAAGAGAATCCCCATTGAAACTGACAATCTTTAAAAGCATAAATATTTTATATTTTTTGTTGTTTCTTATTACAGAATTCACGTGGTTTACAGTTCTTCCAAATTAATCATATTTCGCAAAAAAATGTCTAAGATATTTTTATATATTTTACTTATGATGATACGTACATTTTTAATTAATCATTGGTAAGCATTTTGAAGATATATTTAACATAATAATAATTAAACATATAAGTATAATAAATAAGCTATAATCAATCATTTGCCTTTATTTTGCCGTTAATTTCTTACAATATGAAGTTGCAACATTATTATGTTATTACTTATTTTCAATACTCATTTTTATAAAATATATCTTCCAAAAGTATTTTAAAATAATAATTTTCCATCAAGTATAAGAAATAAAAATTTTACGTCTCGAGTATCGATTGCAATCATTGCGGGAAAAGCAAAAAAATTTCGTCCTTGAATCAAATATAATGTATATTCATGTCAGTACTAAGCGAAGAATGGAAAAATACTCGTAAAAATAAAAGAAGAACACTACGTAATATGTT
This sequence comes from Sycobia sp. Sy_11, assembly GCA_018907035.1. Classification (NCBI taxonomy): domain Eukaryota; kingdom Metazoa; phylum Arthropoda; class Insecta; order Hymenoptera; family Epichrysomallidae; genus Sycobia; species Sycobia sp. Sy_11. The sequence goes on from JACCIC010000133.1 coordinate 791,492, forward strand.
GATTGTTCAATGCAATGCAGCTTATTTTATAATTTTCAGTGAATTATAGGGATAAAATATTTTAGATAGAATTAAAATTTCGCTTATACAGATAATCAGAAAAATTAATCGTTTGTCATCTTCTACATAAAAGACCTAATTACTGCATCGAGCCTATAAAAAATATATTTAATCGTCAATCCGAAATCAATCATACGAATAGACAATTGGGACATAGTCGAGACTGAAGGGAATAGTTTTTCTACGCCATATAATTTTATTTCAGTTCATACACTTACATTTTTAATACTGTGGAATCAATAATGCGGCATTCTTGTAAACGAGAAATAATTGTAAAAAGATATACTAAGTCTTAAACTTAGTGACTTCAAAATAAGTCTTTCATTTAGTTTACCTTTATTGACTGAATGTTTTTAAAGAATGATTCGAATTATACGCGTGATTCACGACCGATGTGTTACTATGAATTTCATTACATTTATTTTAATTTGTTTTCCTCTTTATAATGCGTGTCCGTTTAAGATTTTCTGTGTATGCATACGATTTTCTAGTCAATAATTGATTCATAGATAAATTTTTATTATAGTTTACGTAGAGTATCTCAAATGTTTATTTCAAGCGCTGTTACAAGTATTTTATAATACATTTACAGTCTTGCATGAAATAAAATAAAGAAATTAACATTTATCGGAATATTCCTCTCTCTCTCTCTCCTTCTCTCTCCCCTTCTCTCTCTCTCTCTCTCTCTCTCTTCAAAAAGATGAAATACTAGAAATCGCTCAAATTGAACGCAACCGCGGGTACAGAATGATCTTTTTTTTTGAGGATGCCGGAACGTCGTTGCGGTTCCTTCTCATCATCAGTATTTAGTATTAGACGCAATCCTACCGACGAAAGACCGGTGACGATTACATATATATATATATATATATATATATATATATATATATATATATATATATGTGAGTAGGTAGATATATATCTCTCGCCTGGTGAACGTAGTACCTAACCTCCAGTCACCCGGCTCTCCGCACACCCCTCCCGCACTCTCTCCCGTCCCCTCCTCGCCGATATACGCACACACATAGCGGATACGCTCGCGCACACGCGCTCGCGATCTCTCCCGCGTTGCGCTGGCTGTTCCCCTCGAGCGAAATCCGCATCGGGCCGCTGCCGGCTCCCGGCTCCCGGTGATTGGAAGTCACCCCTCCGGGGCGAGAGTCGGACTCGCGCTGGCTGCGCGTGCGCGTGCGCGTAAACCCTCTCCTCCCCCCGCCGCCACCCCTCTGCCGCGTGTCGCCGTAGCCGGGAGAAAGAGAAGAGAGAGAGAGACAGAAAGTTGGACGTGGCGGCTCGGTCCTCCCCGCGGCTCTAAACGGGCCTTGGATGACACGCCCCGGGCTACCAGATCAATAAGATACCCCGACTACACCTACCAATCTCCGCACCCGGCGCGCCGCGTCTCCAGCCCCCCCTCTTTTCGCATGGCCTTTACGTAATGCGCGTATATATATATATATATATATATATATATATATATATATACACGCGCGAGCGACCATTTCTTCCTCTCCTCGTCTCGATCCCCCCTCTCTCCCTAACCGCACTCGCCCGCTCCCTCGTCCTCTCGACAAGCGTAGAGCTATATATATATATATATATATATATATATATATATATATCCTTATCATGCAATAAAAAAAGGTATACAAATATTAAGATATAAACGTGCACGTGTCTTCAGCATATTCTCGATTACCGTCAGGCAGCAAAAATAAAATTGCATATCGCGGTGCTTATATAATGTAACAGAGCCGATGCGCGCGCGCGCGCGTGTGTGTGTGTGTGCGTGCGTGCGTGTGCGTGTGTATATACACGTACGGTAAACGATGTCTCGCGTCGAGATTCGCGTGCGCCAAAATGTTAAATATTTCAAAAGTTTCGAAATCTGGGCGGGGGAGCGTGGGGAGGGGACGGGGAGCGGTCGAGGAAATCATATGCAAAACCGTTTGAATTTTGTCTAAGCGCTTTTCGCCGTTGCCGCGCCGCTTTGAGGCGAGGATTTATCGCGTTACTCAGCTGCCGCGCGCGCGGGGCACGAAATATCCGCCGGGTGTGTACAACAAAGCGCGAATTTAGTCAAAGCTGCAATATATATATATATTGTGCGTGTATAGTCTTGAATCCAAACAGAATTAAGCTTCCGTGTCTGTACGTTGGTGAATCTTTGACTGCTAAATATATACGTTCAAACATTTATGTACGCAATCAGACTTGGCCGACATGATTTAGGAAAAAAATTTATCGGACACGTATGCGTCAATTTTTCAAACTAAACGTTTTTTTTTTTAACTCGAATGTACGTTTTGTAACAGTGTCATATCGCGAAAAGGAAATTTATTCGGTTAGTATCGTGTATTTTGCTCCCGCAAACGAAATTCCGTAACGGCCGCTGTGCCGTGAAAATCTGATATTCAAAGGTCTCTCAACTTGGATCCGATTGGATGTACGTACACGTATATACATACCCGCATGCATACGTATATTCATACATTATATGAACGGCGAAGCGAGCGTATAGACGATGATTAGATTCCCAGCCGCGGCTAACTCGACCTCTCCCCGTTTGCCGCACGTGCGATCCACCATTTTCTTCGAGCCACTGCATGTACGTACACACACATGCGTGCATGCACGTATACCAGCCTTACTTATCGATACCCAATCCCGGGCAAAGTTAGCCCTCCACTACGTCGCGGTATATATAGATACGTTAGCGCGCAAACGAATCTTATCAAACTTTAATCAAGTGTGGCAAATATTGTTGATGTTGCGCTTATACATACGAGATCTACTACGAATGCAGGTATAAACTAATATAATCCTGTATATATATGATTTATATTCCATAACTTAAGCATTTTGTGCTCTTTACACAGAACTAATAATACAGATTCTGTAAAAATTTACATTATTTATTGTTCCGTTCAATTTGATTAATTACAATTACTTTTACAAATAGTTCTACATCCTTCTTCTGCTGAAAAATTATAACAGCAATTATTATAATTGCCATATCTTCAGCTTTTGCATTGTTCTATTGCATTGGCATTTGTATTTCTTAAGGAATCATCACTATTTCCATTGAGATTAACAGTTACTTGGCATTTAAAAATACATATCGAAGAACTAACTTAAAAATTAATCTTCTTTCTATTATAAAGCTATATATATGTGTGTGTGTGGGAATAAATATAAGATTACAAGATGTATGATTTATAGAAATGTTCAAAGTGATAATTTCAAATCATCACGTAAATAGATAATCGTGAATCAGACAAATGAAATATAGAATAATCTAATAAATTATCAAAAAAGTAAAAATTTAATGTAAAACATTAACGTAAATTGTTTTCGAAAAAGTTAATCATAAATTCACTTTTTCTTTTCGCTTCTAAACATATGTATATTCTCCAACCATCATGGACGACGATAGGTATTCGATAAAATTTCCTACACATTGAAAGAGACGCCATATAATTGTACGATACCTGCGTTTATTCATGAAAACTTCTATTAATCGAAGCTCGTCTTACAAACCCTGCAATCCACTCCTCCGCTCTTGCAATTCGTCCGCGCCCGCGAGGATCTTAGCACTGCCTCGTGTTACTCCTCGCCCGAGGCGTTTCGAATCCCGCGTGCGCGCGCGCGCGCCAGAACGCGATCTCGCCAATCGCACGGAGAATAGACGGCGAGGAGCACCGTAGGTAAGGCGCGAAAGCCCTCTTGACGATATGATGATTCGACGCGGAGCGGGGGGGGGACGAGGGACGTCGAGGCGACATTAGGCGCGGAGCGATTTAAGGCATTCCTTATGGACAATGGATGTTTTTATGGATTTTGGATATGCGACGAAACGCAATCGACCAGCCGTCAATGCGTCGATCTCTCGAAAAATACGATCTACGAGCAATTGACAAACCATTTCTACGTACAAGTTTGTAAATATTTAAGCTACAATTTTATCATCGATCAATTAGGGATTCCGTGAAATTGCTCAAATCAAGCGCGACGATCAAAATCATTCACGCCGATCGTATTTTCCTAAAAAGCTTCTGCTTGCGGCATTTACAAAAGGGAAACGATTGCTAATCCAATCGTAAGAGCCTTCGAAATTATACGGTACCACCGAGCAAACACTCTCCTCGTTCAAAGAAAATCACGACTGCCAGCGAGTGTCTTTATCCAAACCTCCTTCTTGCTCCCTCTCTCTTTCATTCGTGCCTTCTTTATGTTTTCTTCTTTTTTTTTATTGCACTTTGGCCGAAGTGCAAAAAAATAATTAACACGAGAAAAAAGAAGAAAACGATCGAGTTTTCTCGTTCTCTGCAGTTCTGCCAAAAGACCGAGGGAAACCGCAATTCCCAATTATGGAACTTTCGAACGATCTTCATGCTGTTTGTACATATATATATAGACCGACAGACAGCAAAAACTGCTCGCTCTCTTGAAGAATTTCAATAAAAACCGAGCTCGCGTTTATGAAGGCATTTGTGTAAATGCGCTCGTCTCCGCGTACTAAAATTACAACAGAATGATTATAATTAAGTTTTGAGAAAATTAGAGAGTTTTGTATATTATAATGCTATTAAACACGATTAATTGTTCATGTTATAATATAGGTTGATAAAAAGAAAATATAATATTTTCAATCGACAATTATACACTATGCACGATCTCAAATCACTAAAATTTTACATGGTTTAATTAAATAAATTACTTTTTACACAAAACCATGTAAACTGATTGAACCCAAATAAAGATAATTTAATGCTTGTTCGTTGCATCAACAAGGATACATACATATAGAGCAAAGCGTTCATAATGCGGTATACACACTCACTCTTTGTTTTCAAAATAATTAACATTTCATAGATTAAAAATAACTATTTCTATATGTTATCGATCAATAGTATTCTAATATATAGAAATGTTTATGTTAACTTGTATGTTCGTGATCTACATGGGCTCCGAAGTTGCTAAATCGTTTGCTTTATAATCTTTATAACGTAATATTCATTCTACAAAAAAGGCTTTTATGTTTTCTTTTTTTTTCCGCATATTTATCCCTGAAATTTTCTTCAATATTACTTTTTAATAATATTGTACACTAATTATTACTCGCGGTCTGATCCATCGATAGCGTTTCAATCGGCAAAACCTTGTTTTCCTGTCTATCGGCGTGCATGTCATGAGGTCGCGTGACAAGCTTCAACTCGATATCTGAATTATACTTTGTTTGCACGAGTTTTTGCAGCAGCCGTCCTTGGCTTAACTCGTTCAAACTGTACAAACTTGAATATCGTCTTGCTGGTGTCGTAACATTTTTTTAATTGTCGTTGTAGACAGTTTTAGTTGATTTAAACTCCGAGAAAATTCAGCCCAATTTGATACGAGTTTACGGGAACTCTGTTCCATCCATCATAACCGTCAAAAAAACGCGGTCGTACATTCGATGATAATTGAACCACGCCGGAAAACCTTGCGAAAGATAAACAATATCGAAGAAAAGGTTCGAAGCTTGTTGTACAATGAATCGGGGAACTTGAAAAGTCCGAGCAATATAGGTGCTGCATTTGCCGACTACCGATGAAAAGTAAATTTACAAATGATTTTCGCATTGTTCTTCGGTTCGATTCTATCGGGATCCGACTAATTTTGTACCGTATCTGAAATTGTGACCCATACCGTGCACGCGCGAAACGAAACGATGGTCGAAGAAATCGATAGAAAATAAAAATCGAAGTCATTGTTAGCAGAAGACAGGATCATGGTTAGTGTAATGAGTGTGGTTGGTATGGTTAGTATGGTTGTGCAAACGGTATAACTATAAAAAACAACTCGTGCTGCAATCTGTTTGATCGTCTGCATACCCAAAGTTGGATGCTAAGCAAAAAAAATCCTTTCGTCGTTATAGCACAATGCACCTGTGCGCATTCCGACGAATTTTCACCCTGATATTCCCCATTTATTCGAAATCTTGAAACAAATCCTGTCTGTACAGTTCTTTGAATGGAATTAAGCAAGTGAGACGATACTTTGTCTACAATATATTTACAACTTCCGAGGCTTTCACTTTCCGAAATTACTATTCACGCTGTAGATATTATTCAGTCCAGATTATTTAACCTAAGTCGACGGATCATCTAGATTCAATGCATTCGTTTTCATTTTCATAATTAAAATCATTCTTTAATCTGGAAACCACAGTATTTCATTGTCAAAACAAGCGATCTTCACTTAACCTTCGTATATCTAATTAGAATATTTTTAAATACCACGTATTCCTATCATTCTCGACGATGCAAGGATAAGACAAAACATAAAGTTAAAAATTTGAAACTTATGCTTGGTAAGTTCTTTATATAGAAATTTGTTCTATGCGAAATAGTAATGAACTTATGGTTTATTAGAAATACAAAAAAATGATGAGGATTTGTTGGGCAAAGAAAACAAAATTATATACTGGATTCTGCTCTCCTCAATCAATAGTAAATATGAAAATGAATATCGAATTTAATTTATTTTATTATTATCTATGATTTAATACATTCGTCTTATTAAATTTTTATTCAATCTTTTATTTAAAAACGTAGCAAATAATATATGTAATTCATTGAATATTATATTTCTATCTTATTTTGATATTATTTGAATGATGTAATTATTTTAGGAGTATATGGAGTGTGGTACGAGGTAACAGATAAACTTAAGAAAATTTAAATTGTTTTTATTTATTAATTATTAGAGATACAGCGAGGTCCAAGACCCAAGTATCTGGCTCTCGCCTTGTAAATATAACCTTGCCGATAGATATTAATTTTATTAATCCGTATACATTATTAAATTGAATACAGTGTACACCTCATTAATTGTCTATGCAGTTTTAATTGATAATGTAATTAACAAAATTTGTAATCAATTTCATTTTTTTCGAATGTACAAATATTATTTTTAATATACCACTTTTTTGCAAAATTAATCATGGCTTATAAATGTATATATATATATGTGTGTGTGTGTGTGTATGTGTATAAATATTTATTTATTTATTTATATTTTTAATACACACGCACACACACATATCGTAAGAAGAAAATTGCAAGTCGAGCTATTCGCAGAAAATGCGCTGATTCACAGGGCGCGGACAAAAAGACCCGAGCGGCCAGGGTCGCGGCGACTATCAAGATCGCCGGACCGTCGGGAGAAAAATCCCGGGGGCGAGCGGCGGACGGGGCGGAGGGGGGCGGGAGGCAAAAACCACGCGAGGCCACGGGGACCGCGTTATAAAAGCGAGTGAGAGGACTCGGAGCGCCGGGCCGTAAGTGCGAATTGATGGCTTCGACGAAGAGCTGCGCGGGCGAGCGCGCTCGGTCCCCGAGGACTCGTCCTTTCACCCGCCGGGCTCGGGGGGTCCTGCTTATATCTCCTGCGTTCGTTCTTTATATCTCCCCCCCCCTCCCTCGGTCGCGAGTACGCGAGCTTTTCAGCCGCGACCGGCCGCTCAAGAGGGCGGACGAGGCGCGCGCAAGAGAGCCGAGTTCGACCGGCGCGCAGCGCTTCTTTGCTTTCGTTGCTGTCCCTTTTTTCTTCTACGGCGCCGGACAGGAAGTGACGGATTGAACGGATCGACGCGTTTGCGCGCCCTCTCCCTCGGCCCCGGTTATTTTTCCCTCCCAGCCGCCGCCCCGGAATGTCTTATTTATGGCTCTGGGGGAGCAAGGAGCCGCGGGGCGGCTGATGGGCTTTTTCAAGAGAGCGAGAAATGTTATGTTTGTTTAATTCGGATCGGCCGCGGTCGATGGTTTACAGTTTGCGGACTCGTTTGCGGTGGGGATTTTTCGAAGTCCGTGTGGTTTCGCGACGTTTTCTCGAGAGGACAAAGAAAAAACTGAAGAGGAAACGTTGCGACAAACCCGGGACGAAATTCTGCGGCCTGGGAATGAGATTCGATTTGAGGATCGATTTCGAGTGCAGGAAAAAAACTTTACGAGGTCGATGGTAAAAAAAATGTGTATATATATATATATATATATATATATATATATATATCATCGCAATGGAAAGCTGTATTTGGACAGATGGAAATAATTTAACATTACATTCCAATATTTTAAAATCGAGCATAATCAAATCTAGAATGAAAGTAAACTTTTAAATTAATATATGATGTAAATAGTAAATATTAATGGTGTGATGATCACGTCAATACGTCATAGAAAAGTTAAAGATACTAGTCATGCATCCATTTAGTAGAAATTACGATCATATGTATATGAAGATTTTTGATCAACCGGAGCTTCTTATGTTTGTGAATACTTGTTTTCTCACTTTATTGTTATCGTTAAATTTAATATAGGAATGTACTATTATATTTACAATATTTACAAAAAAAATTTCAAACTGAACAGCTATACTCTGCTATGACAGGTAGGTTACTTGACATAGATAAAAATGATTGACTATATATATATATATATATATATATATATATATATATATGAGTAGATGTGCTTCCGTTAAAATATTCAGACATATTAAGGAGCTGCATTGACTTTTAACTCGTGGTTCTCTAACGTAATGGCATTCCATTGTATCGATGGTCATCGTATTTCAAATTAAACAGATAAACTACTCTTTGATGCCCTAACGTAATCAACGCGCGAAAAAGAGATTTTTTAAGCGAGAGAGAAATTTAGCCTAAAATTAGACATTTAACAGAAAAAGATTATTATAAAATTAATACACATGATAAAAAAAATTCCAGCAAATTTCCATTTTTCATCATAAAATATCGATTCATAATAAAATAAAATTAAGTTGTTTGGTAGCTCGTTTATATCGACAAAGCCGGTATTTGTACAATAAGAATGTTCAGTGAAAAAAGAAAAAAATGATAAAACCTATCACGGTGGAAGGAGATGATCTTATAATGTTAATAATTATCATATAATTTTGCTCGATTATTATCAAAATTATTTATATATCTGTAATTTCTCTATTTAGAAAAATTTCGACATGCTCATCTTTAAACGTATTTTTTATCTTTCGACTAGACAACTATAGATTATAAGCCAAAGCTTTCGAAACCTTCGTGACAGCTGAGATAATACTAATAGTTAGGAAATTTCCTCCGGGTTACAAGTGCTTGGGAAAGAAAGAGAGAGAGAAAGACAGCCGGTTGGCCACTGCACTCATGCGCCACCACTGCCGGTCCTGCTTATGCGTCTATTTCTTAAAAATAAAAAAAGAGCACGGAAAAAAGTCCGACACTCCGCAGATCTCTCTCTCCCTCTCCGACACCCCCTCCGAGCCAAGAAAGAGCCCCCCTCCGCCCCCCTCCCCCGGGATTCCGCCAATTTTCGTCGGGTCAATCGCAAATTTCCTCGCGAGCTCGCGTGCGCGCCCTGGGCCATCACGATAGCCGCTTTAGAGTAGAAAAAAGGCCGCGCGCGCGCGCGCGTTCACACGCGCGTATCGCCGCGCGTATATAGGATACAGCGCGAGGAGCGCGGGCCAAGGCGCAAGGGCAATTTCATCGGGGCGCTGGTTCGGCCGAGGGGGCGAGGGAGCCGCCGCGCGGTTGCCGGTACCACCTCGGCGCGGGGGCGAGGGGTACGCAGGGTCGAACGTAAGGAGCTAAATCGCCCGAGGTGGGCGAGACGAAAGCGAGGGGCATACGTTACGGGTTCGCTTTTGCCGGCTGCGATTTGGTGGCGTACTGCTTACAATGGATTCCTATACATATATGTATTTGGCGTAGAAGGCTTTGTACGAAATTATATATAATATCGTTGATTTTTTTTTTTATTTGCAAACCAATCGATTCATTAATTCTAGACGTCGGATACATTTTGAATGAATTAATTGCTCAAAACTATTCTTTTACGTAATAAAATAATTAATCACTAAAATAAATACTTCATTTTTTCATTATTATAAGTATAAATTATTAAATTTTTTTCTAATATTGTAATATGATACAGTAATCTTTGCTGAAGATTCTTGAACGAATAGAGCACGAGCGGACACGTTTCGCCCTGGGTCTACAGATTCCTCACTGGGATGACGAGTGACTCTATCCCAATCGTTAGAGATCTAACCAATCGGATCAACACAAAAAACCATAAACTTATCGACGATCAAGCGGATCTATTTCAAGTCTTTGATTCGGGAAAGCAATTCCATTAGACTTGCTTATAGATTCACCTTGGCACATTTCACGAACTAATTAATCAAATCAGTTTTAAGAACTCAACAAAATTTGACTTACAATCAAAACATTAGCCTGTAACAATAGTAAGATTCGCATGAATCATTTTCATTTTCTTACAATCCGTTGTCAATTCTTCCTTGAAAATATCGGACCCTCGTGAGCATTAGCAGGAAGCATCGGCATTTTCTCGCGTGAGCGCGTATCAACCTCGAGAAACCAGCGTCATCCCCCGCCGCACGAGAGCCGGATCGTTCCCTTCGCTTTTCCACGACCTCTCCTCCCCCGTCACGCAGCCCCGGTTTCTCGCGCCCGCTCTTCTTCGCTACATAGATATATCGACGCAGAAGCGAATATATCGATACGGACGTGAGAACGCAGCGCGCCGAGCGCGCGCACAGGGCCCGCCGAACCCGGCTTCTTTTTTCGTGGGAGTTTTCGGTTTTTATATACCCGCAGCGCCCGATGCGCCTCGCCAGCGAGCGGTGGCGCCCCGGATTCGCGCGGGAGGGAGAGTAAGAAAGAGAGAGAGAGAGAGAGAGAGAGAGAGAGAGAGAGAGGAGGGGAGACGGGGGTGGGAGAAAGAGGGCCAGTATATATATATATATATATATATATAACTTCGCGGGAGCGCAATTTTAATCGATGCGTTGCTGCGGGGGTCGCGCGCGTTCTCTCAAAATTGCCTCGTGGAAGCGCGGAATCGCCCGGGACAATTACACGTATAAGCGAGCATTATTTCTTTCCTTTCTCTTTCTCCCCACCCACTCCTACCTCCGCCCACCCCGCCTGCCGTAACGAGAGGGAGGCGGGCAAGCGCGCGCCCCGCTCTTTTCGGTCTTTTCCTCCTTTTGATGACTCATTTATTGCTTAACGCAGGGACTTAAAGGAGGGCAGACTGTGAAATTGCATTCGGATGAGGCCGCTGCAGCGGTTAAACGCGTTTTGAATTGTGTATATTTATATATACTCAATTGTTTTCTCAAGTAAGACGTAATGAGATTTTTTTGCGCGCGTAGCATCATATCTTGCGGTAAAGTCAAAAATATTGATAATCTTAACGCAGGCGTCCATTATAACTGAAGGGGTCAAGATCTTGTGTTAAATCGAGCCAGGACCTATCATTAGACTCAATATGAAAGTAAATTTTTTCCTATTAAACAATAAAAGGAAAACATCTGTAGCCAATGAATATCTGTATATTATAAGCGATCATGTAATATATCACTTAAATGTATTATTAAACATGTTACATAACAATAATACAACTTAATCGTTAGTAAACGGTTTCATTCGATTTTCATTCGTTTAACTAACATATAAATATTTATAAAAAAAATTAATTTTCTTCAAATACAAACTGTTCGCACTATTTAGATAAAGATTAAACTTCTATTATCTAATTTATTTTTTCAATGTATAACAATATAAAGCCAAATGCACTTTGCCAAATTGTTACTGATTGAAATACATAGGACGTTACTAACCCCTAAAAATGATTGAATTTAGTACATTGAAATTCTTAATCATCGAAAATATTTATGAGCAGTTGTAACTCAATTCTAAAACTCAAATGGCATACGAGGTAAATTATTACTTTGAAAATGCATTCAATGATTTAATATAAAAGAACACTTTTGTTATAGTAAAGTTAAAAAAGACTTCTGGTATAGTTATTATATATATATATATATATATATATATATATATATATATATATATTAATGTTATTTTTTCGGTGACATATAAATCGAATGCCAAATAAAATAATAAACTCGAAACATAATGCATTGCAGTCGCGCACGAGCGAGACATTATTATGTGACGATAAATATTAAATATGGATAAGAGAAGGAATTTAAGGATTAATTTATAGTTATAATTAAATAACAATTGAACAATTTACTTTTATGTATTTTCAATTACGCTAAAGGGCACGTTTCTCACGTGGAAAAGTCTCCCATGAACATTTTTTATCCTATTTTTAATTTATAACGGATAATTATTGATTTGGTCATCACGTATGCACTCTAGACAAAGTCACATTATATTACCCACTCTAATACCATGTATTTTTAGCATAAAAGCTTGTTTTTAATTCATTATTTTATTTTCATCATCAAGCGACCATTAATCCTTGTCCATATACCTTTTCAACCGCGTTAAAGTATGTTTCACAATAAACAAGGAAGATTTGTCCTATGTTACTTTTGAAAGACTACCACAATAACTCATTCTTTTTATCAGTGTAATAATTGCATACACTTCATCCATATATCATAAATTATACGAGTTGCAGATCGATTGTAGTATATTAAACATTGAGTCTGATTTTACTATGATTGAAAATTCCATTTATCCTTCCAAAAATGATAAATATATGTATAAAATATATACACATTTGGTAAATACCTGTAAAACTGATAAAGCAATGTAAATTTATTAAATCAATGTAATAAATAACTTTTTAAATGATTTTATTACAGCACTGTTTTAATAAATATTTTTGCAAAAACAATGTTTCTCTCCCAGTTATTAATAAATTTAATTACGAGGCATAGATAGTTTTCAGCGACAGCAGTTTGTACTTCAATGGAACGAAAAAAAGCGATCTCTCTACGAGCCATTTCTGCAATATCACCAATTCCAATTACAAACTGTCAATCTCCGTTTCAATATGGATCTCTTGACAAAAAAAATGGGGAAAAATAGGGGGGAGCGCAAAACCAAACGAAAAGATGCGAAATAAAATCTCTGGATATGCCACAAGAACAGAGGTCCCATACAAATATAGCCCTATACAAATATAATATAATATATCGTCCGTCTATGTAAGCGCAAAATTTTTCTCGCAGCACGAAAATATAACCACCCAGTACAAAGCACGGGGAGCTTTTTTGCGTTTTCCCGCGGCGCGTGCGCGCTACGTATAATCTCTATATACCATACTCCATTCTCGTATATATATATATATATATATACTCTCGCGCACTCAATTCGCGAGGCTCAATTTTCTCGGGGCTCTCTCTCTCTCTCTCTCTCTCCCTCTCACTATCTCGCTTGCGCGGTGTGCGTATGGCTCGCCATTATGCCGGTGCACAGCGGCGTGGCACTCCTCGCAACTCTCGTCCTGGTTTTATATATATATATATATATATGAAAGAGCGCAAAGTGTTTTTCCGCGCGCCGCCGTCCCTTTATATTATATATACACGTTCGACTCGTCGAGGCGGCTTGCAAAAGGAGACGCCGGAGAGATAGAGAGAGAGAGAGAGAGAGAGAGAGAGAGAGGGAGGGAGAGAGACAGAACCACTCGTATATACGAACGTCTCGGACTATTATCGGTAATACGCGTATATATGTATACCGTATATACATGCTTAAATAGGATCGTTAAAACGTTACGCGCGATTATCCGGGGGCGTGTTTTTGCACCGATCCCGCTTTGCATCCCTAAACGTATACATACATACATGAGTTCCTGCCGCCTCGGCCGCCGCCGACGTTGCGCTACCGTTGATTTATTTATTGCCTCCTTCCCGAGTTCAATATAATATATAATACATGTAATGCTCGGTTTTATGCATTGTTTACGCAGAAAGTGGCCCTGCCCGCCTCGAAGCTTATGGCTACTTATGGATGTTGATAATAAAAGCTTTTCGTACGATCAATCTGTCATTAGCGACATTAATATCTTCTTATATTATTAGATTATGCATATGGGTGGTGATTTTTTTTTTTTTTTTTAAATCCTGTGAAATTTTCCTTTCTGCGCAATTCACTTATACAATAACTTTCGTGTACGTAACCCGTCTCGAACGCACGTTAGGTAAGCTTATAATTGTCGCGGCTGCCGCGGCGGCAGCGGTGCGCGGCGCCATCGATCCGTTCTCACATCACGTGTACGGTCCGTCGCCGATTATAACTGTCGGCTGTCCTGCAGCATCTGATCATAATAAGTAGGATACATTGTCCATGCATCGTGTCGATTCTCGATCGTGAGAGCAAGGAAAATTCGAAGGCGGGGCAGTTCGCGCACTTCTATGTAGGTGATCCAAGAAATGCTCTATAATAAGATTTAGTTACGCTTATGTCCATGTATATCTTTATGCGCCGAGTTGTAGAAAGCCGAGTTCTTTAAAAGTTGCGCGTTTCAGGCGCTTTAAAAGCGAATCCAGAATCAAAGAGATATAAGAATAAATAGCCTTTCTGTTTTATAATACAATATACTATAATAAATCTTTTAATTCATTTTTAATTTCGTTTGACTTTCTTCTAGTTTAATCCATATTTTAGTCTTATTTTTCATTATAATGTCAGATTTGATATGAAATCATGAAAATCCTTCAATTTATAACAGGGATAAGTAAATAAAACTTTGTATCATGAGGAAAGTTTTATTTATAATTGTTTAAAAATTATACTATTAACATGGTTATTTTACATGGATTGTCCATTTCTATATAAAACAGGTATATAAACATTCTTAAAAAGCCGTGAAATATCATATATATATAGATGTATGAACCATGGACTAAGTACGAGTATTGTTGTCAAAATGTTTTCACGAAAAAATTCGACCGGCAAATACGGCCATTCTCATTTCTCAAAGCCTATAGTGCGGTTTTATGAAACAATTTAAGGCCAATTTCATTATAATTTTCAATAATTTTGAATTGTTCTCGAATCACATCCAAGAACCTGTTCACGGTCATCATTACATCGAGCGTGTTTTTCTTATGACGACATTTAAGAGATAATGCGCAATTTTTTCGTAGAGAAATAACCCTTGCAGAAATATACTCGACGTATCCCTAGTTCGGGCTAGATCCTAGTCAGCATTACTGATGATTTCCTCATGTAGGTAATACTCGCCAGATCCGAGTTAGATTTCCCTAAGATCATCTAATAATCGTCTTATATTAATTATTATTTTCTCGACTTTATTCAGATTTCCTTATCTTTTATTGATGTTAGAAAGAAATACGTGTTTTCACTAGTCAAAATTGTACAAGTAGAAATTATCAGGCTTTCTATCTTGGATCTAGTCAGATTTTCTTAACTTCTCCCTATTTTGGAAACAATGACATCGAAATAAAATATTTATATGTTCCATAGATGTGTTGAACATTAAAATTCCCAATAATTAGTGTATAAAAAATATGTTAATAATTATTAATTGCTAATTGTAAATGGCATACGTAATAATGCATATAAAAAATAATTTATAAATTCTAATTAAATGATATGTGTTACCTAAATACGTTATTCACTTGGTCGAAGAAACAAAATTAGAATAATCTATAAATCGTCTTAAATTCTAGATTTTCTGAGTAGATTCTGTCTTGTTTCTAACTAGGCATACTTAACAAAATCTAAGCTTGTTCCCTAATAAAAATGCCAATAAAAGTGGCACAAATCGGAACTAGGATCGGACTAGATTTCCCTTCTCGATTCTAACATTTAATTAATAAGGAAAACGAACCCGATACTAGTTAGATTCGAGAATGAATTTCAACACTAGAATACGCAGAGTAAAAAAAATTGTCGTACCGTTCTAGCGATTCAGTGATTTAGCAATGCTGCAAAAGACTAATATCAACAGCTGCAAGAGTTTAGCAACCACCCCCCCCCCTCATCTGTCCTTCAAATATCGATCGATATGCGTGAGTCTCCGATCGTACTCTCGTTTTTCCTGTGTCTCAAAGATAACATCGACAAACTAAACGCCTATTCAAACTGTCGGATGAGCATTAACTTGCAATGGAAAAATTATTGCATACCCAAAAGGATCACCTTTTTAAGCAAAAAACAATTTGACGACAGAGAGTAGATTGGCGCTCTCGCAAACTCCCGTAATAATCATAATATTAAAAAACAAGTAAATATTGAAGTGTTTAAAAAAAAAAAAATACGCGATTTTCGCTCTTAAAAGCCTGAATATATATGCGCATAACTCGCTCTGAATGACGAGTGAAGCGTACCGATAAGCCACTAAACAAAGTGATTTAGAAAATTGATTTTTTATACCAGGATATAAATATACAGTTAGACATATGGACGTTTACTCAATTTTGAAACTTTGTATAATGTAATATATAATACGTATATATATATATATATATATATATATATATATATATATATATATATATTCACCTACACACACACATGCGCGCGCGCATATATACCATTCAAACAATTATTCGATCAGCAAAAAGGCTTGACCTTAGGCCTCATGAGTTTTGCAGATGTGGCCCATTCCGCTTTCCTTCCCTTCCCTTCATCTTCCGCGTATTTTTCCATAATAAGTCTATTATTCAATCATGTCATTTTAGCCTGTTTCGAAAAGTTTCGCTTGCACTCACCGGTACACCGCAATTGCGCTTCTCTCCACGTACACACACACACACACACATACACGCACACATGCACGCGCTCATATATATACACATTTATGTATTACGTTCTCTCTCTCTCTCTCTCTCTCTCTCTCTCTCTCTCTCTCTCTCACTCCCCTTCCCTCCTGTAGACCACGCGCGGCGCGCGTCCGTCTCCACTTTTCCCTTTCTCCCGGCGCTTCTTACAATTCTCTTAATTCCCCGGGCAAATTATTTCCACTCCCCCTCCCCCCTACTTTGCCTTTTTTCCACCGTCGTCGTTCCCGAATTTTTTTCCCCGCCCCTTTTTCTCTCACGCACTTTCTTGCGCGTCGTCCCGACTGCGGCCGCGGCGCGACGCCCGGAGCGCCGAAGTCGCGCGCGCGGCCTCGGCGAGAGGAGTGGGTTCCGGGGCAGGGAACAGTAAGGGGGCGGGAGGGCGAGGGGACGGCGGAGAGAGCCGAAAGAAAAGACACGCCACGGGTACTCGGGGAATCCTCCACCCTCGTTTTTGCGCTAAGCCGGGTCGGGCACGAAGCAGCGCGATCTCTCCATTATCGAGGTGGGCATAAACTGCGAGATTTCGCGGACAGTTAGAGTACAGACCGAAACGGCGCCCTTGCACCTGCAACTCTCACTCTCACGAGTCCTGCCTTAAGTGCGCTGGCTGAGATTCACCCGTCGAAATAAATATATATATATATATATATATATATATATATATATATATATATATACACATATATATTTATTTATTTATTTATATAATAAATGCTCTTATCTCGACAGGCGTTCTAATTCAGCGATCTTTCCTAATCCGATTAAAATTTTATTTCAAGTAGCGAAAGCGCGAACATCTGCAATAAATTCGTGTTGATTTAATGCAATCACCTATTGTTTCCTTTTTATTCTTCTTATTTTCTTTATTATATATATATATATATATATATATATATATATATATATATATTACATTATGTTTTTAAAATCATGTTGAATATGCAATATAAATCTATTATGGCATTTATTGTTCCTGTAATTTTTTGTCTCGTCTTTACTTTGTTTTCTTGATTCAGTTTATTTCGCTTTTTCTTTGAGCAATCAATTGTTGAGTCAAATCGTATTTGATGGTATGAAATTATAATCGATACTTTAGACTTTAATAATAAAATCCTGATTAATATATTTAGATTATTTTTAATAATTCCGAGAAGCCAGCAACGAACTATAGACTCGCAGCGGCCCAAGAACTTTTAAATCGTTACGGCCAAAAGATGTTGAAAAATAATTTGAATACAGGTGCTATATGTTTAAGAATATTATTTGATTAATAATTTCAGGAATTGCATTTTTCAATACTTTGTTCGCCTGTAATTAATGGTGTTAAGCAAAGTTTAGCCTTAATTCTCGATTCTGAACTGTGAAGTTTCACCAATATTTTTTTGAAAATAATTTTTTGTCCTTCTTTCGACCTAGACGCTCAAAAACGACGACATATATTAAAAGAAGTGTTTGAAAAATCCAGTCTATTGAGAAAATCGAAATATTCTACGGGCGGTACAGTGTACAGTCTACGCAAAGAATTGTATGCATCCTGCGATTTTTCTGTTGATTAATAATCTTCCAAAATTAAAAATGACAATTCAGTTTTATTATATATAGACGGAATTGTTTATTTTACGAATGAAGAAGGAATACTTTATGGCTTATTGCGATCGAAAAAGAAGAAAAAATGATTTAATCGATATATGAACAAATAACAATTACTTACTATATTTTTATGGCATAAAAACATTTTTTATAAAATTTAAAATAAATTAAGACAATTAAGCAGTGCAAAGGATATTTTATAACGTTATATTTGTGAAGCTTTATTAATGACAAATGGAATTTTTAATAAATGAACAAATTGTAATTTCATATAATTTTGTTCAATAATATAGTTATATCTCACCTGTTAGAAGGTTAGTGGAAAAAGGGTCCTGGAGATGGCGCGCTCGAACTTTCATGAGTTCCCATCTCTTGACTGCGTGCAATTCTCAAAAATTTTAAAACTGCATTTGAATTTTTGAAAGACTTCGTCTCGCAATCATAGGGCCTGGAATATTTCATTCGTTGAGGAAGCTTTCTCTATCTTTCGAATTACTTTTTTATCTCTAGGTTGTTTGGTATTGAGTTTATTAGCTTTCGCAAAACCCCAGATGAAGCAAATGGCATATTTCAGTCACAGCACTGTATAAATTACTACTGCTCAATAATACCTAAGACTCCTCTAATCATTTAATAACCATTTTTTGCACGTAAATTACATAGATTTCCATTGTTTATCTTACAATAATTTATCAAAAATTAAAATTAGATTAAAATTAAATTTTTTATTTTGTAAAATTCGAAAAATTCGTACAGCTGACGTTCTATTTTTTTATTTATAATGATCTCTTTGCAGATTACTATGGAAATAAATATTTATTAATATAGCTTTCTTATTATAAATGAGAGAACAAATGAAAAATTTCTTAGTATACTAGAAACAAATCTTGCATATTTATACATATATATACATTACTCCAAAATCATATATATATCGAACTATTATAATAATTCATTACTTTTGTTCATTAATATATTAGAATATATAAATCGTAAAGAAATTAAAGACGCTGTTCTAATGCGAATGATTTAATGATCCACAAATCGAAACTTGAAGTTTCAATTCGCAAATCGTTGGTGTTTTGATGTGAAATATACTACTAAGATGACTTTTAAAATTTTCTATTATAATAAGTATGTTCTTAAAATAAATAAATAGTTGAAGAATTGATAAGATAAAATAGTTGGCCATACTCTTAAATATCTTGAATTTTAATGAATATTTTTCAAATTTACAAGAATGATCGGAGTTTGTTATTATATTGGATTTTTCGATGCAAAGAATATAAAAATAAAGGCGCTTCTTAGATATTTTGAAGGACAATAAAATACCATAATGCTACTTATCTCACACTGTTACGCACTGTTCCTAAACGCGTTCCCGCGTAGCCGCACTCGCATCGACATGCAGCCAGGCCGCACGGTCACTCCGCCAAAGATTTGAAAACTCAATTTGTCTCCCTCGGTCGAACGAAGATAAGGCGCGGAAATTTTTCTCGCCGTTCTCCGCGCGAACGGCACGAGAGCTGGGAGGCCCGCCATCGGCGCGTCCAGCTGAAAAAGGGCGCCTCGGCGCTCGAGCGTGTGACATCTTTTAACGGTCGAGCGAGTGACTTCGTATAGATGTACGAGACCCGAGAGGACTTTTGCCTAGCGGCTCGGAAGGGGGGCAGAAAAAAAGGAGTGGCCTCTCGTTTCGACCCCGCCGTTACGTAAGCCAGTTAGAGGCGAATTCGCCCTCTCTCTCTCTCTCTCTCTCTCTCTCTCTCTCTCTCTCTCTGGCGTTCCCTTGACCGCGTCCAATAATCAAGTCACACTCGCTCCCTCAGTCCCCTGGGGATCAGAGGTATACATACTTCGACACACGCACCCTTCTTCTTCTTCTTCTTCTTCTTCTTCTTATTCTTCGATACTTCCCTTTCGCCGGTCGGGGAGGGTTTTTCGAAAGATAGGAGGGGGATGTGGTTTCGTGTGTTGCCATATAAAGGGTCTCGGAAATCTATTCTGGATTATTTCCTATATATATATATATATATATATATATATATATATATATATATATACTTTCCCCACCGTAGGTCGACAGAGAAGTTTGTTACGCGCAAGAAGTTCTTTAGGGCGTGTTATATTATCTTTCTAGAATTTGATATAGGAAAGCTCCCTACAATAGATTGGAAACGTTTCCTGCACCGTTGGACGCTGAAATTTGATTAAATAATTGTCATTGGCACAATTAAAGACACCGTTCTATCAAAAAGTATATATATATATATATATATATATATATATATATATATATGGCCCTATAGTTATCGAAAAGTCCGAAAATCTTTCATAATAATAAATTTAACTCTAAAAACTACTGTTTTGCATAACTAAAGTTTTGTTTTATCAGAAAATTCCTGCTATTGTTTTAACTTGTTGTAACGAGTTGAATTTTTACCGAGACTAAGTGATTATATACGGACAATTTTCATAAGTATTTTACGATGCAGGCTTTGTATATGTGACGAATGGATTTAGCAAAATTTAAATATACAATACTTATTTATTGAACAAAAATTTGTTCAAATATTATCTTTACTTAATAAGTATTTTTAGCAACACTTTCGTTCAAATAAATTATTGATTGCAGAATAGAAAAGCACCGGAAGCAAACAACCTTCTATTCTTATTATATAGAAATTATTAAGCTCGTTTTGAGTTGTCAACGATCTACAATTGATTTTGTTTATGAATTTCAATTTTGACAAAAAAAAAAAAAAATATGTTACTTGCATAATTGCAATTGCCAATTTGACGACTACAAGTCGTTCTATCTCTGAATCAATATTTTTAATTTACAGAACGCATGTTCTCAATTTTTTCAAGTAAATACTGTTATTTCTAAAATGCTTTTTAGATACATTACTATTATAAGTCTGGTCTATACTATTTCGTCTTTCGAGAGGATAAATTATCTAATTTTCCGAGGAATCTGAAACAGTTTTTCGCAGAGTACAATTTTCAGTAGAGCACGAAGGCGCGAGATAACGCAAGTTAATTTTATACTAAAAAAGACTCTGAATGTTGGGGGTCCAAAGAGCATATAAGAACGATTTCCCTGCTTTGGTTTAAAACTACTATTCATTGCGTTAGTTTATATTTTGATATTCTTGTAAGTAATTTAAATCCCAGTTTATGAAAGAAAAATGACGCGTTGATGTTTTCTCATTTCTATCATTAAAAACTCCTTCAGATTTACATAAGACTTACTTCTCTAGGTTATATATACATTTTCTATAAGTCTGCGCAAACAAATGGCATAAATACATATGATTCCCGGCAATGAACGGCGCCGAACGTATTCACGTGCGCGAAACGAATCCATCGTTCCCCACGTGCACATACACACGGACACACGCACACGCACCATTCGCGGACAATATAATGCGACCGAACCGCCCTCATTAAAATTCCCGCATACGAAATGCCACGGCGTCATGCAACGCGCGCCACGACGACGAGTGCATTCCCCAAAAAGCTACTATACAGCTGCGCGGCGGGGATAAGCGGCAGCGGCGGCGGTACGTATGCGTGCGCGCCGCCCGGCAAAAAAGTCGTGGGCGCTCATGCGCGCGCGTTCTCGGCACCCTCCTCCCCCCGCCCTACCCGATACCCACCTCATTTCAATATACCCACTTTTCGAAACAAAATATAAATAACTGCCCGCGCGCCGAGCCAAAAATAAAAGAGTAATGAAAATAAAAAACGAACGACGATGATGCGAGACACGAGAGCAGGATGCGGAGGCAGAGAGAGAGAGGGGGGAGAGCGAGAGAGAGAGAGAGAGAGAGATAAAGAATGAAGGAAAAGAGAGCACGTACGCGCGTGTATGTGGCTTCAACAAAAGAGTTCGGTCCACCGAAGGGAGAAAAAAAAATATCGGCAAGCGAGCAACTCGTACTGGTCGGGGAGCACGAGGGGGATGGAAAAAAGAAACGAGCATTATAATGGATACGAAGCATCAGGCCCGCGATATATACATATATACATACACATATAAAATACGCGCATGCGCCCGCTCGTTCCGCAGATTTAGCCTCATCTCTGCAGCAATGCAAAAAGACGCCTGCTGCAGCCGCCCGGCAAGTGTATCGGGCTTTACCTCTGTGCTTCTCTTTTCTTTCGCCTTCTGCCGCCTCCCCCCGCCCCCGATGTATCCAACCCATTACCTCTCAACCTCATTCTCAAAAAGTGAACCAATCTCTCCCTTCCTCTCTCACTTATTTTGTTCAAGTATAAATCTCTCTCTCTTTCTCTCTCTCTCTCTCTCTCTCTCTCCCTCCTCCTCCTCCTCCTCCTCTATATCTTTTCTTTAAGGCATTCCACATTCTCTCTACCCCTTCTCTTCCCGATAGCCCCGAGAAAAAATCCGCCGTTCTTTCTCTTTCTCTCCTCAAGGTACGGAGGCCTCGCCTACGCTCTCGGCGTCGCTCGCTTATCCTCGCGATAAAGCTCGATGGAAGCAGCAGCGGAGAAAAAAAGAGCAGGAGATGCAAAAAGCCGTCGGATGTCAGTGCGAAAAAAGCAGAAAAAGAGGGAGCGGAACGAGGGAGGGGGGAGGTATAGCCGCAAGAGCGAGAGAGGGAGAGAGAAAGCCCGCGAAATCCTCGCGGGTCTTATCCGAGGCTAATCCGGCGGCCGGACCAATGGGGCGCGCCGCTGGGCTGCCCCCACGAGGCTCGGGCCGGCCGCTCGCCCATTGGCCGGCTCGGGCCCCTCGGCGGCCAATAGCCGCCCGGCCGCCGACGGGCCTTCTCTCGGGGCGGTCGCTCCCCCACGAGCGGCCCCGGCCGCGGCGGCGTCGACGGCGCTGGCTCTCCTCCCCCCACCCCCGCCTCTTTCGCCGCGCGCGCGCGCGCGGGCTCGAGCGCCGGCGCGACGGAGGGGCCCTCTCTCCTGGTAGCTAAGGCCCCGCGGGCGCAGTAACCCTCCAGTCCTCCTCCGAGACGGTTTTCTACGCCGCCGCCGCCACCGCTGCTGCTGCTGCTGCTGCTGCTGCCGCGAGACCTCTATCGCGCGCTCTCTCCCTCTCGCTCGCTCTGCCTCCTCTCCTCCCTTGCTCGGGCGCTGCCGCTGCTGCCGACGTCGCTCCCGCTGTCGCTTCTGCCGTCGCTGCGGCGGCTACCTCGATCGTTGCTCCGAGGACCGGGAACGCGCGTCCCCGTTCGCCCTGCGCACTGTGCCGGGACTCCTTGCTACGCGGGACTCGCGCGCGCAGACGGACGTACGTGGACGGACGTGCGTGGCCCGTTGTTTTCGAGGGCGCGAGCGCCCCGGCCCGGAGGGACAGCGGAACAACATGCGCCGGGCTCCGACGCATCTGCGAGTCGATCCGCTCGGGGCTCAGCCCCTCGCCGCCACGATCGTCTCCCTCGCTCGGGGGCTGTTGTTCAGGGGATAAGCGGGAGAGAGACGGGAGAGGCGCTCTTCTGGGATCGAAGCCTCGAAGGGGCCACGTCGCGGCAGTGCGCGCCGCGGATCTGTTGTCGGCCGACCGACGGACGGATTCTCGATTCATCGGCTCTCGCGGAGGATCGGGGAAGGAAGAAAAGGACGCCAGTGCCCGGAGGGTGGCTTTTGTTTTCCGTACCGGCGCGGAGGCCCGCCTCGCCTCTGTGTACGCGCTCAAGCTTTCGTTTAACGATTCCTGGAGGATATATATATATATATATATATATATACACACGCGCGCGCGCGGATATATACATGTGCGCGGATTTCTGAGTGACGATCTGTGTCGCGGGTTCTC
The DNA here is from genome assembly GCA_018907035.1 of Sycobia sp. Sy_11. Taxonomy (NCBI): domain Eukaryota; kingdom Metazoa; phylum Arthropoda; class Insecta; order Hymenoptera; family Epichrysomallidae; genus Sycobia; species Sycobia sp. Sy_11. The sequence continues at coordinate 815,589 of JACCIC010000133.1, forward strand.
GTTGTTGCTCTCTGCCCTTTCAGTTTTATGTCTTTAAGAAGTGTGTACGTATGGAGATGAGGACAAGGCGCGGTAGTGGTGAACTCTGAACTCGCTTGGCAAATTTCACAAACTGTCGAAAGGCTCGCGTTCGCAAGGGGGCAGAACGGCAAGAACAACGACGGACAAAGAGACTCTCGTGTAAGTTTGTGTAATCAGTAGCTGAGGATTGTTTTTGGATATTTTTGCATCGGCGCTCTGCGAAAAGGATAATCCCAATGCCGAACTTAGACTACTACAATACCGCCAGGATGCATCAAATGGTAAACTCTTTTCAAAATCTATTGCTTTACCTACGCGAAGTGCGGAATTCGATTGATGTACATTGTGTATATATTGAGTACCATGTATGGAATATGCGTTTGGTTATTCGTTTCAGTATTTGGTTAAGTCCAATTAATGCTTATAAAGATAGCCTTAACCATGTAAAAATTTCAAAAATTCTCATTCGCTTTCATTCAACATACCGATCTGTGAACAATTTACAACAGCAGATTTTATCGATTTTACATAGTAAATTAAATTCTATAATAGAAATTAAAAATATAGTGATATTTTAAATATCCATACTATTTTCTGAATTCAATAAAGTTTTCATAAACATCTTGTCGGTGATTAGTTTGTTGTTTTGTCTTTAGCGCGGTTTCCAATTTCGTTTCAGTAGTAACGGACGAATCGACCGGTCCATGCCAAATTTTCATGAAATATCAAATAGGCTTTTTTTTCTAACATTAAATCAATGTTTTGCTCAATCATAGTATAAATTCCATTCTACATATGAGCTGTCGATCCGACGAACAAAAATCGAAATAACTTTAACAATTTTATTTATTACAAATAGTAAAAATAAAATATATATACTTATACTTTTGACTCTGCTTCCTTTCCGTTAAATCGTACCGCTCCTTTAAAATCCGTGCTGTAAATGGATCCATCGATCGGGAAACGTCTTTGTCTTAAAAATGAAAATAATATTTCTAAATAAAAAAAATATTGCAATTTTCTTCGAAACTCTATGGGTATTTTTCGTAATATAATCGGAATCAATCCTTGTTATATTTCGTACTCAACGAAATATAAACTTTTTCTCAGGCGGCAGTTATCGACTGAATGTAAATTCGTTTTATAAACGATTTTTCACTTCTTTTTTTCACTTTTTGTTTTTCAGTCATTTCGGTTTTCGCCAGCCGGCTTTTATTAGCTGCGTATATGGCCGCACGATTTATATCTAATACGGCGTCGAATAATGCACACGATGGGGCCAGTTCGGTCAATTATAAAGCGGATTAATATATTCACTCGAATGTCAATAAATTATGAATCGGTATAGGATAATATTTCATTCGCGATGCCATACTCGATCGGGTTATTGCTCATAACGTACAGATATTAATATAATGCTCTGCTATACAGACGTCCAGTGGAAAACCATACGTTTATGGCGAATAACTCGCGTGCTTACCACTCAATCTAAAATATATAACGACCCGAGCAGCGTTTTATTTATTTATATATATATATATATATATATATATATATATATATATAATAGACTCATAATGTATCTTATTTTACTTGGTGAACGACTTAAGACGAAGCATAGATCGAGGGATCCATCGATATTTAAATCTTTTACACATAAGCTGAGAAAAATATTTACTAGAATGAAATAAATACTTGTTCCATGTAAAGAATATTTTTCCTTCCGCGTTATTCATGTCCGCTCATTTATTTGATTCCACGATATATAATTGCTCTTTTTTAATGAGATACTTTTCCAACCCCCGGGGCATATTACAGTCGACTTCCGCTTTTCGACTATACGTAAAAACTGCGCTATTCCATATATAGATATATGCGCGTTTACGAGATATATACACTACCCGGAACAATATCCCCGCCGGCACTTACCGCGGCGTAAAATCAATAAATCACCCTATTTTAAGCATCGAGAAAGCCCATACGTATAGGACTCGTATAGGGAAGAAGCTCGGCTCGCTCGCCTCGCTAATCGGACGTCTCTCGTACGTATCCGCGCGGCGTCCTTCCTGCCTCCTCCCCCCCTCTCTCTCTCTCTCTCTCGGCCGGGTACTCGAGCGCTAAGTGAAATAGACACGTTAGCCCGATGGAATATAAATCCGCCCGATTATTGGCCCGTAAATCATCTCAATTTTCGCGCAAAACTGCCCCGACTCGCGCGCGCGATGCCCTGAGGGGGAGGGGGGAGGGGAAAGGGAGGAAGGACTAAAGCGCGTCCGCGCGCTCGCGTAATGACAGGCTTTAAGCCCGCGCGGTCTCTCTCCCTCTCTCTCTCTCTCTCTCTCTCTCTCTCTCCCGCCACCCTACCTACCTCCCTCCGCGAAATGGCCGGGGTTGGGGGGCAAGGGGGGGAGGCACTCGTAAAATCTCCCCGCACAATGGAATCATTCGCGGTCGCGCGATGGCGGCGGCGGCGGCGCGTGATCCTTTTCTTTCTCTCTCTCTCTCTCTCTTTCTCTCGCGCGTGCTCAAAACGAACGCCGTAAATCCCGGCGGAGCGCGATTTTCTCCTCTCGGTCAAAGGATGCAGATGCGTGTACGTATGCACGAGGAAGGCCGCACGCGCGTATATAGATATATACCCGTATAACGTGAGAGAGAGAGAGAGAGAGAGGAAGAGAGAAAGCGCGCGCGCCGCACGCGCCGCGCTCTTCAATTTTGGGCCTGGATCGAAAGAAGTGAGAAGTTTTTTTCTTTACTCAACCTCGACCCCTCCCACCCCCCCGTCATTCATTATTTGCGTTCTTAAAGCGCGAGAGCTCGGGCCTCATCGCCGATCCTTATTAGGCACGTGAGGGCCCGCTCCTCACCTTTGATCCTTCTCTCCTCGCTTCTTCGCGCTTTTTTGCCGCTTAACGTTGCGCCGTTTCTTTTATGCTCCACGAGCCGCGCGCCGCGTAGAGATGCACGTATATACGCACGCGCGCGCGTTTACAGAGAGCTGGCAGTTTAGTTCTTTAAGCGCCGCGTCTCGGCGATGCCGGCGCGTTTTTTCTCTCCTCGTTTCCTCGCTTTTTTCCCCTTTTTTGTATTTTTTGCGTGTATATATATATATATATATATATATATATATATATATATATATATATTAGTTATTTCTTTGCGAATAAAGACTATGATTATACCGCGGCGCGAGCTTTACGTGGAAAAAGGGAGCCGCGCGACGCCCCGTTTTCGGAACGTAAAGTATTATGATTGCCGTAAAAATAAAGGATATGGACGGGGGACGGCGAGGGAGCGAAACAAGAAAAGCTGTACGATCTGTTAAATGTATATATACACAGCACAGAATGGGCCGATGTATTAATTTTGAGACTGATTCGCTGAAAATGCGAAACGGAGCCTTCTATCTGCAATAAGTGTACTAATAAATTCGTTTCGATAATACATTTTATGGAATATCCCAGTACAAAACAATCTGCTAAGGCGTGCGGTATGTAATAAATTAATAATTGAAAGTTCGAAAGTGCCATTGAAAATAATACAAGTGCATTAACAATGAATCTAAAAATATAAATCAAACAGTGAAGAATAATATTATATTTAGACCACATTTTATAAAACAATGCATTATATTATTGATTTGTATTCCTAGTTTTCAAACAATTAGAACCTACATATACGATCAAAACACACTTTTATATAATCGGTCCAATTTTTATGGAATTAGATAAATTCATATACTCATCACATTGTCTTTGAAAGTTTAGTCTCCACTTCCTCGTGTTGTCCTCATTACGACACAAAATAAGATTAATGAAAGTGTTCTTACGAGCCTCTTTACAAATTGAAATCTTAACAAGTTCATATCTTAACAACACTCGTGATAATACTATCTGTGTAGTTACAATATCATTTAGACATATCAATTTTATTTATTCTGATTATATTGCTACGAGGTTATTAAGACGCTACTGAGATTGAAGTTTATCACAGATAAAAATGTAACAGTTGACATCATATTATTAAAATTATGTTTGGGATATGTCTGAGAACTGGACTGTGAATTTGAAACACTATTAGTAGACTAAAATGAATTTACATCTCACTTATTTTAGTTTCAAATTCCAGACATTCAGTATGTCTTCTGCTTATCATAGTATTATGGGCACATAACTCACGGCGTATTCATGAAATGCCAGTATGTCATTTAATTCCTTAAGACCTGAATTTAGATTCGATTTTTTTTCTAGAGATAGATGTGTGGCTAAAATAAACACAACTATGATTTCTGGACGTGGACATTGCACTTGATACTAATACGTCACAATCACGGTCACAATGGTAACAAAGATATTAAAAATTATATGAAAATCTTGACAATCAACGCGACAATTACGGTATTTATTTTATTATTATATATATGTATATGTATTACAAGTATTAATTTTAACTATACGTTCCTCACTAGAAAAGAAATCCTTTTTTGCCAATCGTATACAAGATCGGTATTTTTCTATACTAAATCTTAGTGAAACACCCCCAAAACGTTAAAAAGGGCAATGTAGCATTGATTAAATTGATCAAAATTGATATGACACTCAAACTTCTTGATGCTTTATTTAAGCATACTTATCTCAATTATTTTCAAGGTAATCCTGCTTTTAAAATTTGCCAGCATGCATGGGCAATAAAGATTTTTTCCATAACATAATAATCAGAACATACCTTTCTCAAAATTTATTAATAGGAGAATTCATACGACGAGATAAACGTCAATAATAAATCAGAAAATAAGATCCGAAAATTATACGAGATGAATGGCTGCATAAGAATACTCACGTTTTATTATCCAACGTATCGTTATCGGCGCGCACGGTTCCGTTGAACACCGCGATCGTATATACGCATCTGTAGGCGCAATCTGTAAGCATCTGTACCTCTCTAACGCTACCCTGTAAATGCCCTCGAAGAAAACGATATAGAGCATGGAGCATCTAACCGAAGACGCGCGTATGTGCGCGTTATAGATTACCCGCGAGAGCGCTCGTAAAACGCGCGCGCGATGCACAGCGCGCGATCGTGCGGCGGCGGCGTCGGCGGCTGCCGTTTCTGCGGCCGTCGTTATACGATTCGATCGATTCCAAGCGATTTCCATTAAAACGCCCGCGACGTTAAAGCGGGCGAATTAATTCCGTTTAACGAGCCAATGCGCGCGCACGCGCGCTCGCGCGGAGAGTGAAATCGCGACTCCTCCTCCCCCTCCTATGACCACGCGCAGTAAAGTCTCGCGCGACGCGCGCCGCCTCAAAGGTGTTCGTTTAATCGCCCCGTTATATATATATATATATATATATATATATATATATATATATATAGATACGCGCATTTAGCGCCCTCCCGATGCATTACCGATGCTTTATACGATCGTCAAATTACTCGGGGCGCGCACCTCCGTTGCTAAAGCGGGCGGACCGACGTTTTATCGCGGCACCATTATGCACAGGGGTCGCGCGAACTTTAACTGCCGCGAACGGTTAAATTGAATTTCTAAGGATATGGTAATGGGCAAGCGGGGGAGGAGGGAGGAGGCGGAATGGGACGGTTCAATTTTGGTAAACGGAGACTTTTTCGCACCCGCTTGCAAGCGGAATGCGAAAATTGGTCTGCATAGAAGAATATTAATAGAAATACTAACGTTTGTATGTTGTATTTTTGCATAATTTAATGAATAATGAATAATTTTATGAATAATTTAAATTGTCTACAGATAAATTACATAATACACATGAAGAGAATCAGTCTAGTGTTTTGCGAGTAGTTTTTATTATTCAAGCACCAATGTCAATTTGTAAAAGAAAAATCACAAAAACAGATAATTTAAAGATTATTACTTCACGGTATAAACATTGGGACCTTTAATCCAATAAGTGTATTAATTCTTGCCAAATAAAAGATTTATCAATGACTGTATATCATGGATACTGCAATATATACTATGTATCATGCATTAGATAGATTATCATAAAAACAAATTAAAATCTTCAGCACCTATATTTCACTCTAAGCGCGCTCGCGTCGACTTAATCTACCCCCGAGCACGACTGCACGCACGGAATAAATAGAAATAGACGCGCAGGTATTTTGATTGTAATTGCAAGAATAATGTACACGTCGTTGTAAAGCTAAAGGTAAAGAAATTTGCCACAATTATATTTGCAAATGATATAGAAGTTTCTCTATTTTTTGCTTAACATACGCGCGTGAATTGCTTTACCGATACGATAAACATGTTGAATTAACTTAAAATTAGAAAAAATCATTATTCCGTGAAAATATTACAAAATTAAAAACACACTCTTTACAAAGACTCGTGGACAAAATAATAATTATACTGTCATTTTTTTTACGTTATTTAACGTCGCTCTATTGATACTGTACTGTCATTTTCATGGATATATTAAATCAAAAATATTAAACGCACGGCGTTATATAAACATTTGTACTCTGTTTCACTATACTTATCACTCTTGTCAATTACTGAGCAGATTTTTTTTTATTGCATGCCAGACTTTAATGTATAAACATAGAATAATCGCCTTCTCCATTCCCATATATCTTCAAGTTTTTAATTAAAAATACCAGAAAACTGTCATGCGCACTATCGTAAACGTAAGTTACAAATGGTAACGCATTCTATTATTCAGGGACGGATTTTCTACTCTGATTTTCTACACTTTTATTTAAAATAGAAATTAAAAGAAACTTTTACCACAAAATTTTACGATTATCATAACGATGGATTAGTTTCGTTGAGAATCCAAAAAAATTCATCGATATTGACAGGTAGCATATAATTTATACATATCCACCTGTCTTATTTTATTTTAGTCCTTTTTTATATTTCTAATACCTAAATTCCCGTCTCTATACTTATATAATTCGAATAGACCGCGAGTGGGCACGCGATAGCTCTTTCATTATGACGATCTATTATAAACAATCATGTGACGAATGCAACTTTCGAATGGTTTACGGCTATTCGTGCGGTTAATAATCACGAGATCTGCACTAAAAAAAAAAACTTTTAATTATGAAAAATCTGCACCTCGTTTGGTTTTCAATCGCCTAAATACTACAGCGATTTTTCTTACGATTTTATGGATGTAAAATTAATTTTCTTTAACAAACATAGATTTTTCAGTGTCTTCTTTCTTGCTTGATAGCACTAGAGATGAAAATTCAAAACTACATAAATTGCTTAAATAATCACTGACATTTTAAATTTAAAAAATGCCGAACAATGAGGATAGTTCATGTATTCATCAATCTATATACTCTGTATTGTGTAAATACAGTTCGTTTCAGCTAAAATTAAAATTCACTATATACAAGCACAATGCATTGCATTACATTAAAGTCACAACAAAATCTCCATCGTCAATTTTTCATGCGCGCAAATGCAGTTGCACAATTTCGTGATCGTTCGTCTCCGAGGGAGAACACCAACAACGAAATTTAACGAAAGATACATCTTTGAATCAATCCAATGAAGCATGGAGTATTCAATCTCTCCTGCATAATCTGATTATTATTAACAATTTCCTTCCGACATCCTTCGCAATCGGGCGTTGGCTCGTCTTTGGCCGGGATTAGAAAAACCAACACCCCATTATGCACATATAACGCGCGACTAAACTTTCTCTATGCTCTCGCATGTGTATATATACATATATATGTATATATATAGACCCGCGCACGTTCCCTTTGCCCCCGAGCTCCGCGCGCGACGTCACGTTAACATAATTATATATCCGTAATTTTTTACCCGCTATAAACGAGCCCAACTCTCGCCCGGCACGGCGACCAAGCTGGCCAAAAATTTTCACGTAATTCCGCGCGTCGCCCCGCCAAGAACTTTATAATTCTTCGACGCGGTGGCGCGCTCGTCCCGCGCTACGTCCGCAATATTATTTAAATTACTCAATTAACGTTATTTCGGCATCATTGCACGGCCGTGCGCGACGCGCCGTCCTTCGAGACTCGCGCTCTTCGGACTTTTTGCCTTTCTCCGCGTCGCGTCTTAAGCGCGCCAACGCGGATACCTTTTCGGCCGTTATCGTTGTAAGGAGGCGGGGGAAAAATCGAAGGAGCGCGCCTTCCCGTCGAAAGTTCTTACATGTAGAGTGGCTCAAATTTAAGGAGTGAATTGAGGATGCGTGCTGCAAAATTCGACGAGGCTAAAAATCCGTAGCATCGCAGCTTATACATCTTATGGAGATTCTCGGGGTTTCGTAGGGGAAAAAAACGGAGAAACTTTTTATATTATAACGCAAAGCGTCAAAGAGTCCGTCCGATGCACTCGCACCGCTGTTCGCGTACCGAGGCACATATATAATAATTCGAGCGGGCTGACGTTTCAATCAACCGTTAACGCCCCGCGCTGCCTCATCGTCCGGGTTTTTATTCTTCTTTCTTACTCTCTCTCCCTCTCTGCCTACACTCCCGTCTCGGTCCTTCTGCTATCCTTCGGGACATCCTCGAGAGGCGCGGTCGTTTCGTCAAGGAAAAGAAAGAGTGGGGTGAGCGAGGGAGAGAGAGTGAAAGAATGGAAGAATGAAAGAGAGAAAGAGAGTGAGAAAAGTGAGTGAGCGAGGGACGGAGGGAGGTGAACGCGAAGGGGTTAAGCAAGTGCGCCCGCGCGTCTATCTCGCCGGAGGATTTATAGTTTTTCGCGTGCTTTATGCGAGATGATTAGAGGTAGCTCGGGACCAAAGGTGTTAAACGTCCCGGAGCGCGCGGTCTCCCTCACTCGTCGGGTTCGCGCGCGCGCGCCTGCGCCCGCGCGCACTCATTTGGAGCGGCAGCCCGTTGTCCGGCAAGCCCCCTTCCCCTCTCCACCCCCCTCCCACCACTCGCTCTCATTCTTGCACTCGTATCGAATTTCGATTTATGATTTTATTTAATGGCGTCTAGCGAAAGGGTGAAGGTGGGTGAACGGTTGATGAGTTTCTGATTAGGAACCTGCTTGGTTCGTTCGCCCGCACACACATACATACATATACATGTACATATATATATATATATATATATATATATATATATATATATATATAGAGAGAGAGAGAGAGAGAGAGAGAAAGGGAAATAAAAAGCTAAAGATATAGATTCACCGGCGTATTCATTCAAGGATTGGCTTGAAAGTATTTTTGGTCTCTATATATGTTTTGTAATCGGTAAGAAATATTAAACACTATTGTTGGCTTTTTCATTATTTATTAAAAAAATTACAATATTTATTTATACTTTTGGAATAATAAGATGGATTCATCTCGTATGCTTTCATCTTAATCTTAAATCAATGCGGCAATCGTCAATAAAGGAATTTTTGGATTTTAATTTCTATTACCTCCATAAGAATCTTAGAATTCGATTAACTTTAAAAATATATTCGATTATTCCCTGAGAACACGTATATACGAAACTTTTTCGATTTTCTGAATTATTATTATAATATTTAAAGGCCTACAAATATAGATCAGTAAATTTATGGCAAAACTAAAACTCACACAATTATTTATTTAGAAATCCAAGAAGGTAATATATATTGGCTGGTACATTAAAAAATCAGTAGCTAACGAATTGAACCGAAACTGATTTATAATAGTTATCAAATTTTTATTTAAAATACACCACATAAACATATTTAAGTCTTTTTAAATATTGCTTGTCTTTTCGTCAGTGCAAGATATAACAATTTCGATCACATTTTTTTTTCCTTTCGATACAATTCAATATAGGAATTCTGTGACTCCTAATACTTTACATGTATAATTCTCTTTATATTTCTGCATTTAATACGATTTATGTTTCTATCGTTGAAAAAAGTCACTCGTCTCCCCCCTGCCCCCAACTCCGAACGAAGCTTCAGCACAGCTTCGAGCCGTGACAGAAATTCCCGCACTGAAATCCCGTCGACAGGATAGATTATTTCCCTTCGCTCTTGTATATATATATATATATATATATATATATATATATATATATATATATGTATGTATGTATGTATGCCCTCCCTTCCCCATCCGCTGCACTGGCAAATCCATCAACTCTCTGTCCGGTGCAACGACCGTGCAGCCGCGACCGCTCACCTTTAAAAACGCGTTACTCACCGAAAACGTCCCAGAGCCGCAAACTCATTCCGCGCGTCCTCTGTCTAGCGGTGAGACGGTGGGATGAGGAGGGCGAGGAGGAGGCCTGACTACTCTCCCCCTACCCTCCTCCCTCCTTCAACGGCTAGTTAGCGCCCGAGAAATTGGCTTCCCCGCGCGCGTCATTCGACCGACCGCCGCGGAGAGGATCGGTCGAACTCTCGTTCCTTGCCTCTGTCTCTCTCTCCCACCCTCGCTCCGCGTTCGTTTCTCTTTTCTCTCCGCGTACGAGCGGCAATAAAATCGGCTAACCCGCCGGTTATTTATTGCTCGCGGTGGCACTGCGCGCGCGCGCGCGCGCGCGTGCAGGTGAAAAAAGGGGACCCCGGCCCCGGCGAGAGAACGAGACGGGAGACAGAGACGAGAGAGCCCGCTGCTCCTCTCCGTCCGCGGCTCTCCCTCGCTCGGCCCGTCTCCCGCGGCTCTCCGCGGCGTCGCGTAGTTTTCGGACGCTCGCGCGGCCATCCGAGGTTCGAGATCGGTCCCCCGCCCCACCGTTTCGGAGCACGGCCAAAGGTCGCTGCGGCGCGAGCGCGCGAGCGCGCGAGGCTCGGGCTGGCCGAATGGACTTTTCCCCCCTTTCGGGCCACCAATGATAATAACTCACGCAAATGAAGCAATGAATTTTCGACGGCGGCGAAAAAACGACAGCGGCGAGAGCGGCGACGAAAAACGAGGATACGGTCGCGCGCTCGTGCCCCAGCGCGCGAGGATTACGCCTTTATAAACGGCCCAAAGAAGATCGATCTTTTTTTCTCTTTCTTCTCTTTTTTAGCCTCGCTCTTCTTGCTTTATCTCTTTTCCCCAGCCCTTTTCTTCTTTCGCGTCTCCTCCCCGTGTGCACTCCCAACTGCCTCGGCTCCGGGGGACTTTGATGACGCGCCCGCGTCCATTTAATGACGAGCGCGACGAGGTTCGTTTTTTTTTGTTTTTGTTTGTTTCGAATAACGCGAGCGCATTTCATATCCGCGCGAGGACAAAAGTTTAGTTAACAAGGGCTCTATCGTACAGTATTTTTGTCTTCGTTTTTTTCATCTCTCAAGTTTCATTTCTATTGCGATATTTCCTAGGCGACGAGTGAATGTCTAATGCAAATATAACGATGTTTCTAATATTTGGAATAAATTTACTTGATATGTCTATTGAAAAGAACTTATTTGCTTATCGAGTTCGCAACTCTTTACAATATGTGAATTGCAATTATTATTCCTTAGGGAAATTGTCCAGAAAAGTTGGTTAAAAAGATATTATGAACCATCTTTATTCTTTAAAAAAAATAAATATATCGGTGATTTAAGTAAAATTTCAAATATAATATAAAAGCTATGTCAGCTGTATAATTTCTGATAACTTAACTACAACACACCTTATTTTTTATATACAAATTATTTCTACATACTATTCATTTCAATTTGTAAATTTGTGCGATACTTTTATAAATCTTTATCAGTGATTTTCAAAAGAAAGATAGGTAATATAATTGTAATATTGGTAAAAATTATGAAAAACAATTTTTATGGTGAGTTTACAGGTGTTCTTATAAAAAACGCAAACTTCAATTATAACATTATATCTACAATAATCTATGGGTTACTTTAAAAATCTTCTTTAAAAAATATTAATTATTTTCATAGAAAAAGTATTAATTAAATTAATTACCTGTTGAAATAATTCATAACAATTTGTATTGAAAGATAAATGAAGCAGTAGACCTTTCATTGGTTTCTATGAAATAAATTTTTACAATATAGCTCTTCTTAAAATTTTTGATTTTTTTCAATTTGAAAATATCTTAACACCTACAAAAAAATTTTTCGAACAACAATGCAATTGTTAAACATTAAATTTAATTTCAATGCTATAATTATCAAGAGAATCGTCATATTAAGGATCATAATCATGTAAAGGCAAAGGCGGATGAAGATGATTCACACAGTACTGAATTTTGGATAGAAAAAAATCCAGCAAATTCGTTAAAATGAGAAAATTAAAAAGTGAAGCGATTCATCATTGCACCGCTCTCGCCTTGTCAATCTGGCTCGGTTGTATAGACATTTATATCTGGCTGTGTGGGAGTTCGAGTGTTCGTGTGTGTAATGTCTAAGCAGTTAGCGCTGCTGTTATGGGCTCACCGTGTGTGCGTGAGGAGAGCGCGAGCCAAGAGCGAGGGCCAGCCAAATTAATCAAAGCCGAATTGTTAATGGTAGGGCAATCGACATAATGCGCGTGATTACGGGGATCGCTGCCCTCGGTCTATACGAGAATCTCGGCATTCTGGGGCCAAATAAAATCGTTTGGTCGGGCGCTTCTTTCGGTGGAGGAGGGGGGCGGGGAGACGCAGAGGAGAAGGATCAGAGCGAGCATCGGCAGAGAGTCAATAAAAATTCCTGCGAAACGCGGGTACGAAACCGCTGGTTAAGGCTTTCCATTGTTTCTACGCGCGTTGATTAAAACGGACCGAGGGTTCGCGTTTGCGGAGAGAGGAGGTAGGAGGGGGGGGGGGCAGAGGCTCGAATTGTAGAAATAAAATGCGTAATGATGATTTAAGTTTTACGGCGCTTTGTTTTATATCATTCCCTGGATATACAATTATATTTATTATCTTAATTAATTATTGGTCCTTAATTATCTTTTTACTCTCCAAGTTCTACGGACCCACCGTAAATGTTGAACATTAATTTTTTCGTCATAAAGTCGAATTGACCAAAAAATCCTAAACCTAATTAAAGTATTATTTTTATCTCAGATACACAGATTCTTCAAATCATATATTTCATATTCAAAAATTATTTATTGATAATAATTACAGTTCTATTATCATTAATAAATTATTATTAGAATAAGATAAATTCAATAAAATTTACATCTATCTAATTAATGATAAGCAACAAACTTAATAGTACGAAAAAAATGTTTTACGTCTCGTTTATCAAATCTTATAATAATTAATTAAAGTATCTTCGGAAATGATTGGATTACTTATCGTTTCAATCCCCACTAGATATCTATTCAATCCAATATATATATATATATATATATATATATATATATATATATATATATATATATATTGATGAATAAGAAAATTTCGATAAATCTTATAAATTGATATTAAGAATATTAATTTCAAATTCATCAGTAACAACATTTTCACATTAATTTATTGTAAGTTGTTATCTGATTTAAAAAATTATATTAAATTTATTTTTTCAAGTCTGCAAAAGATCATTATCAAAAATAGTTGAAATAACGATAATATGTCATTATTTTTGCTTCAGTTATGATATAAGTCACTGATAAAACTGTCAAATTTATACCTTTATCTACATAGGTATATGCACCACACACACACACACACACACACACACACACACTCACGCACACACACACACACAAAACCTAGAGATATTAAAATGAATAAATTAAATATCATTTACTTTAACCCACCACTTAAAATTCCTATTGTATCGGTTTGAAAGCAGGAACATATATATATATATATATATATATATATATATATATACCAACCAAGGTGCATACAAACACACATACACATACATAACACATATATCAGCGTGAGAAAAAATTCCAGAAAGGAAATAGATATTTGGGCTATCCTATTAAAAAAGGGATCCCCGAGAGAACCCCCTAATCGTAAAAGTCTTCGGTTCTTCGACAGAACAAGATGGATTTCCTCACCCCCCCCTCGATCTTTGCACTGAACCAAAAGTTTGTATTATTATATATAGTATATCGCGTGCGCGCGCTACGCTCAAGGAGGACAACCGTGCGGGAGTCGCGCGCTCTGACTCGGCTTCCTAACCTAATTATCCAGCGCCGCGCGCCCTCTCGGTAGCGCCTTCCACCCAATACAACGTAAATTAAACTCGCACCGATCTACCTCAAGTTCTCTCTTACTCTCTCCATTATTCTCTATCACTTTTCTTTTACATACACACGAATGTATTATATGCCTCGCACGCCGCGATGCGTAGCCCAGCAGTGCGTGCGTCCCGTCTAATAACTGGTTAAATTCCAGTAGTTGCCGCTCCTCTCGCTCTCTGCCTCTCTCTGTCTCTCTTTCTCTATCTCTCCCTCCCTGGTGCACGTGCTCGCCATCTCTATCTATCTCGCACAAACAGTAGCCCCCTAATCAGGCTAATTTCGGGGTTCCACCTCCTTCTGGTCCTTTTCCTCTCGGCCACCACCGCCATCGCCGTTCGAATTATTCGGTAATTGTAACGGATTGGAATGTTGCGCGCGTCTCGGTCGGTCCGCTACCCTCCATCTCCTACAACACGTATGTGGCTCCCCCCGTCTCTCTTTCTCACTCTCCATTTCTCTCTGTCTTTTTGCCTCTGCAGCCCTCTACCATCGGTCCTCGGACTAATTTCGCCATGCAGCGATGCATTATATATATATATATATTTGGTAGTAGCGTCTATCTATATAAGTCTATCTCTCTATCTCTCTCTTTCTCCTGTATTCTTGCACTGACGTTTTTTTCTGTCTGTGGGAGAGAGAGAGAGAGAGAGAGAGACGATACACATACGCACGCCGGAAGGTGTTATTAGAAGCGGCTCCTCGTTTTCGCAGGCAATAACAAACTGTCCTACGTGCACCGATTTTTAAGGAACTCCCGCGCGAACGCACTCTCGACTGTGTATATCTATATATATATATATATATATATATATATATATATATATATATATATATATAAACCACCGCGGCTGCACCGCTACGCAATTGAATTTCGTGCGCGCGAGAAATTCGGAGGATGCGATTTCTTTTGAATTGAACCGCCCACTTTGCCGACTGATTGTAGACATACGCATAGACTTGATTAGAGCCTAGTATTATACTTTGGGTCTGCGGCACAAAAAAAATGGAGAGAGGTTCGAGGGCTCAAAGTATATAGTTCTCTCTGACGTAGCCAGCTGGTGCGCGGGCATTTTCTCGCCCCGCCCGATCGCAAATTCGTAGGTAATAAAGTTTTGCGCAACGCCGAGGATATGCTTATAAACATTAAGTTTTCTCGATTGCCCGTGGTGTTGGTTTGGTCGCGCAATTGATTTTGATGATTTTTCTTTTCCTCTGGATCAGGTCTCAGAGTAATTTTATAATTCGCAAGAAAAAGTCTAAGTTGGCGCTGATTATGCGGTTGTTTATTTTCGTAAGTCATCAACCATAGTGGAGACACGGAGGTTTAAACTTTTTTCCATGAATATTTAATTTTATTTCATTTTCATAAATAACTTTCTTTTATTATTCAATGAAGAGTTGAGCACACATTATCCCATCCCCGTTACAGAGTATAGATTAAACTCAGTAAAAACACTCGGTATTACCCAGTTTTCTTCCATCTTTGCTATTTATATATATATATATATATATCCTCAACGTTTATAAGCATGGTGCGAAGGGTGTGTGTATGCATTCATGTGTATGCGCGCGCGCGTGTGTTTGCGGGCGCGCGCTGCAACGTCGAGCTTTCAACCGCTTATTATCCCCGTGTTTTATTGCCGCGCGGCTCGCGCGACACTCGCGCAGCGCAATAGATGTAGCGTCGAATTATTGAATATATACGCGCGCCGGCCGCCGATGGAGCAGCGAGATAAGAGCGCGAGAGGCGGATGGGGAGGAGAGAGCCGACCGAAGGTGTTACGTGCTCGATAAGCGCGAAATGGTTGCATTGTTTCGCCAGAGTGGGGAAGCCAGAGAGAGAAAGAGAGAGAGATAGAGAAGGAGAGGGGGTCGGAGATAAGAACTGACGTATGGTGTTCCGTACGCGCATAGACGCATACAAACGCGCGCACATACACACACACATACACGCGCGCGTGCGCGCGCAAGCGCGAAATCTACGTATAGGAACTCGTTCGGGCGATTCGAACGACTCAGGAAGGTATAACGAATTTATTATACTCCCAGTCTACGTATGCATAGGCTGCCGCGTGGCTCGCGAAAGCGCGTGCCACTGCCCCCGCCCCCTCTATCGAGATCCGCGCTCCGACGGCGGTACCGATCGAATTTCTGGGAAAAAATGACGCGGAGGTAAATATGGAGCCGGCGTCGAGAGTTGCGAGCGCCGCGCGCTGGTTTTAACGTACGCGCATTACACGTATATACCTTAATATATATATATATATACAGCCCGGCATCCCGTACGCGCGGGCCCCGTTCGATTCGATCTAATGCAGTAATGGTAACGCGCTCCCGTAAAATTTCGCTGTCCGGTGCTCCGATTATTTGCTGCGCTCGTACTCGTTGCGTAATTCCGTACGTTGGCGATCGTTAATTTATGGATTTTTTATGCGCGCGCGTCCGCCTCTGTACTTGTGCCTGCGTACGAGTGTCTGTAGGATTTACTAAAAAAAAAATCGATGTCATAATGCCGCGTTAGTGTATACCTATAGGTATGCTTCGTATACGCAAGCAATAAAGTAAATTTGAATTTAAAACTTTCTCCTTGATGTCAAAGGTTGCCGATGAGTTATGAAGGTTTTGTTGAAGCGTGAAGAAATGGAAAAATACTTTAATTTATGCATTATCTTCGGTATAAGAACCAACAGATTAAATTGTACATAATTATTAATTTTTCCGAATTACCAATGAAATCTTCTTTGGAAAGGATAAGAAAATTTCAGTGAAAACAGACGTGCGTGCTCCGGCAGGAGAAGCTGCATCGGAAAACCTTTTCCCGGTCAATGTTGATGTAAATGTTGCATCTGTAGCTAATTTATTTGTTCAAAATCTGGAAGAAATTAATAGAAAATTATATTTAGAAAATTTTTAAATTGTGAAAAACTATATATAGAAGAAAGCGTAAAATATCTGAAACAATTAATCAGGCTTCATTAAAAATTAATAAACTCAAAATGAACGTAAATTTATTTTAATTAGTTACCATTGCGTTGAAATGATGGCTTGAAAGTTATATAAGAGCACCTCTTTTAACGTTAATTTTGTACTCTCGATTATATTGCAAAATCATTTCCGTTCGACTTTCTCTTTATTTTTATCATTTACGCCCTTTTCGCGCAAGGTTATTGGAATTTTATAAAATAATTGACTGTCTATTAATTAAATTCGAAATTATTACATAATAATTAAAATATATTGCTCTCAAAGCGAGAGAATCTGACTTTTACTATTAACTTACGAGTGTACTCAAACATTTCTAGAATAGATTACTTCAAATTTTTATGGTATACATCATGAACATTAATAATAATGAACATTAATAATAATAAAAAATAAATTTACTTTGATATCTGCTGAAATAAAACTATGTTTATTTAATATTCACAATACAAAAGTGTGTATGATAACAGATAAGTTGTTAGGTATCGGATAAACGGATGTGAGACGCGTATGAATAAGACTTAGCAGGGATACGATCATCCTGCCTGCGATCTAATTCAAATCTAACTGAATCCAATGCGCATGTTATGCATACAAGTTAGAAAAATCTGTGAAGCAGGCGCTGTTGCCGATTCTGCGTAGGCAATAGACAAGGATGCTAGATAGATGCTGCGCGTTGGTGCAGTAGCGACGGGTCTGCGTGCAGAAAAGGAAGCTACTACCTTCCCTACCCCCCCCCCCCCACAGAACTTCAGAGAAGCTCAACCGTCGAGAATTTCCCCTTACACCGTCTCAATCTCATATAATATACACATATAATGCAAATATTCTATATACATAGAAATTTTCTACATTGCTATATGTGCTAGGCAACTGATATTTTAAAACTTGGTATTTAATTTTCATATTTAGAATTTCACTAAAAGCTTAAGATTTATTACTATGGAATGATTTTATTACTAATGTAAATTTTTTAAATATCATGAAACACCATTGATGTTTTTCAAAACGTTGCACTAATTGTCCAAACCGCTATAACGGTATAAATCTTCAAATTAGTCTATTTTTCTTTTTTCACGCTTCTTAAAAGAAACAGGGTCACCTGTATCGACCGAATATACATATATACATAAAATGACGGGTATAATTACTACAAGCGGCGGGAAGGCTTAAATTCGTGGCGATTATGCAGCGGGAGCACGCGGCGGCGGCGGCTCGTCGCCGTACCCGTGTTTTAATCGAGCAAAATTTTTATTTTGTTATGTTCGGCACGACGGCGCGACTGAAAAACTGCTTGCAGCGCTCGCTTCGTTGTATAATCGGAGAACGCGCGAAGAGCAGCAGGTCTGTACGATCCGAGGCAGTTCAATTTGTTGTTATGATCCCGTTCATTCTACTTTTTGTTTACTTGTTTTAAGAGTACATACGCATGAAATGCCTCATTTTATTAATGGAGGTTTTCACACCACTTTTTGAATTCCATGTAATTATAATATTACGAATTTGAAAAAATTTTAAATAAGCTACAAAATTTAGGGAAAAAAGCTGTTAAATCAATTATATTTTTATTACAAAACAACAATGCAATGATCAACGAAACTTTTTTATTACCTATTTTTATTTTACCTTTCATTAATTTATATTTCTTATTTTTATTTTATTTTTATTTTATTTTTATTTTACCTTTCCTATTACCTATTATAACTTTTTCCATTTACCTATACGTATTTTCAAAGTATATGGACATTTTTGTGACACAAAATATATAAAAAAAAATTGCAATATCACGTAAATTGCATTTATAGAAATTAAGAAATGAAATACGATTAATGTCATTGTAATAAAAAATAGAGGAAACTATTAATTATCTACTTTTTCACGTATATTATTTATGTCGGTGTCCATAATAATGAAAAAACAAATATATTTAATCAAGATAAAGTAGTTTTTAATCAAGTTACGGATTATATTTCACTATACAGAAGACCCCATAAATATTTTCAATAAATTCTAAACTCTTTTTTATATATTGACTGACAATGTTGGACATAAACATGAAAATCAAAATTCAGCATTCAATAGACTTTGTACTTTATTTTTCTCAGACATCTGCATTAAGTAATAATAATATTAATTAAACCGAGTATGTAAATGAAATAATATCATTAAAAATTAGTGTGCCAAATTATTATTGTCGCCGTAAATAAGTATCTGAACAATTTCTGCCGTAAATTTAAAAAACGTATTTAAAAGAATTTCGCAGATTTTTATCAATAAAATTAAAGTCAGTCGCTCCTTGCACATAAGCTCATTTCCATACCTTTCCCCACATTTTATACAGTCGCGTTAAATTGAAAGAAGTATTTATCTCTGTTTCACGAAAACATTGTGTAGCGCGTATTACCGACGAGTTCGCGGCATATACACAGGGAAACGGCTAATTAAAGGGAAGGAGCTCGAGTTCTTTAAACACGGACCGTAATACGCGTCTTAATTTTCCCCGATGGGTTTACCTTATTTTACGCCCCAGCGCCGGGACACCGCAACCCCGTAGCTAAGTACATAGGTATAGCCGTGCGATTCTGAAAAACTCGGCGGTTTCGCGCAGCGCACACACGCACACACACACACACACACATATTTATATATGTAGTAACACCAGTTCTACCCAACGGGTAGAAGGAGCGAGATGTACGTCCCGATAAGCGATAATGGGAGGGGGAGGGGACCGACCCACCGCCCGTTATGCGCATCGGTTGCGGGAAGTTGCGTCGCGGAACACTTGTCCGCACTCGTGTCCCTCCCCCTCATTAACCACTCGAGGCCGCGAGCGCTCGGTCACGCGCCGCGGGCCGAACAATGCACGGCGCGCGCTCCATTTGCACGCGCGCCCGCTGAGAATATCACATATATATATATATATATATATATATATATATATATATATATACATACATATGTATATGTAGACATGCGATGGTGTACGCCCACGCGCGCGCTCGCTCGTCCCTGCGAAAAGGCGTTGGAGGGGAGCGGCAGGAGTAGGAGGCCCGGTCCTCGGCCGAACGACGGCGGCTTTGTTTCTCTCCGGTCGCGCGCTTGTATTGCGGGCACGCTTGGCGACGAGGCTCTTTTGCCGCACAGAGGGGTCCGGGGGAGGGAGGAGCCCTCCAGCGCGTTACCGTCGGGGGATGCCGCGTGTCGCCGCGCCGCGCGTCTATTAATTGGATCGCGCCTATACAGACGGCCGCGTTTTTTATTATATACGCGAAGCGGCCCGTGACTCGGTGTCGCCGGTGGACGGTCTTTTTTCGTCGTTGTCTTATTTTGTTCCTTTTTTTTTTTGCTTTTTTCTTTGTATTTTGTTCTTTCCCTCCTGCTAGAAGTATAATCGGGGACGAGGAGACGGCGCGCAGGCGGTGCAAGTGCGCGATTGCGCCGATTGCCGACGAGGATGTACGATTTGCGTCGATCTTGCGGCGAGAATTCATAGGAGGTGTCCTTGGTAATGAGGCGAACTTTTTAAGTTTCATTTGTCAACACTAATGGGACGCCGGCAAGAAATTCTTCTCGCGCCACATACGTGATATTGATATTGCGCTTCTAGAATCCGCTCGAGCTTTTGTTTGAGGCCGCTGCTTTAAACTATGTCAAATGGAGTCTTTTTCCCGTACATTCATACTGAAAAAAGAATTTCTGCTAGCAAGTAAATCATTTTTTTAAATTGCGAAAATATTTGCTAGATTGAAGACGACATGGTTTCCTTTAAGTGGACTCTTCTTGCATCAAATAAACACCTTCTTTGTTTAAAAAGGTACTTTCTCAAATTAAGAAAATATTTACTTGGTAGTAGTCTTTTTTCACTGCATGTAAGAGTTATAATAAAATTTTCAGAACTTTTTAACGTCGCGTACTCTAATACGTTTAGATTATGTGTTTCAATGCGCCATCGACTGTGCCGCTGTCTGTATTGAGATTAAAAAAGAGAAAAGCACGAATACTATTCGAGCATACAGGAGAAATAATCGTAATGGGTTTTACAGGAGATTTACTTTTTTCTTTTCCGTAATAAAGAAAGTTATGTGAAGCGAGGGATCAACAGCATTTAGACAGTATTCTTGCTATCCGCATTCTTGCTATCGACATTGTGAAATAATCCTGAATATAAAGCTGAACAATCATGACATCAATTGAAAGAACAGTAAAAACATTTGAATTATTTGAAAATAAAATTATTAAAATTAATTAAAGACATTTGAAATTACTGAAAAGGATTTAAAATAGCTTTAAAAGATTTGCAAGCATTTCAAAGAACTGGAATATGTCTGAAATAATTTTAAAGCACTTTTTGTCACTGTCTATTACTTGAAAAAACTTTTATAATCATTGCACATCGCTTGTAATAATTTTCAATAATTTTGGAAATCTTAAAATCATTTAAAACGTTATTTTTCACGCGAGCATTACTTATAAGTGTGTTTTTTTCGTCGATAATTCTTACTTATTTTTATTAAAAATTTAATATGTTAATTTTATTATAATATTGTTATATCAACCGCTAGAAAACTGTGTTTTTATTATTGAGAAACTAGTCACTATAGATAATTGTTCACTGATTCTTAAATAATATCTGAGAAAACAGTATATTATGTTACGTATTTATTAATACGTATAACACGATGGAGTATGTCATTGATGATGCACGTATGTAATTACACAATACTACGAATTTATGTATAAGCACAGAAAGCACAAATATCTAATATATATATATGTACAAGCAATAACACAATCACTTATCCATTGTGCTGCATTTGCAAAGCAACTTCTTCCATTCGCGACGTAAATATAACTCTTAAAAATCACGCCTCAAGATCCTTAAAAGAATTTCGCAAGGAAGGAACCCGCACCCTCGCGAAATTCGATGGAGTATAGACAGGGAGAAAAGTATCGCGGATTCTTGATTTCTTGTCTTTTTTATTTCGCTTCAAGCTTCGAAACGCGCTTCCCTCGCCCGACGCGACTCGTCCGCGCGCGCGCGCGCGCGCCGGTCCCGCGAGAGGTGCAATTTGTCAGGGCTGGAATCCGAAAAATCTCCAGGAGGCGGCTATTACATAAGTGGACCGATGAGTTCCAGTCCTGGGGAGTGATTATTATAGAGCGCGGACGGACGGAGACGCAGAGGATGGAAGAGGCAGAGAGAGAGAGAGAGAGAGAGAGAGAGAGAGAGAGAGAGAGAGAGAGATGAGAGAAGAACGATTGGAGGCGGGAGGAGGAAAGGAGGAGGATAGGGCGCATTTTTTCAGCTCGCCCGCTCTGCCTCTCCTTCTCTTTCGTTCCCCGCTTCCAATCGTTCCCTCGTCCCCGTCCGCGTGCGCGCGTCCTTACAGCCACGAGAACCGCGTGCCGCCTTGTAAAATCCCTTTATATATACCGAGCAACCGGGGAGGGGAGGGAATTCGCCCCGAACGGCATTGTCGATTTATATACTTTTCGATCGACTCGGGAAAAAAATAAAAAAATAAAATAAAATAATAAAATGAAACGACCGAGAGCTTTTCCATCGTTATACGATGCGCAGGGGTACAATCGCAACCAGTCCATAATAATGGCTTATACCGATAAATATTTGAAATTAATTGCAGGGCGTAATGAGAAATGTGCACACAGCGGCCGAATTCAGCTCGGCAGGAGGTTAATAGACGCTTTAACCGTTAATAAAGCGCACTTTTCGAAATTGAGGGGAAGCTTGGCTGAGGGTAACTATTTGAACCAGTGCCATTACGAATGGAAGTAAGAATGAAAGTTATTCGGTGCGTGTGTGTGTGTGTGTGTGTGAGTGCACAGTATATAGTTTTTTATAAAATGGATAATTTATAATTTGTACTTCATATTTAATGTTTAATTATATCTTTAATTAGACTGCTACTATTACAAAAATGATCTGTAGTATTTTAAAAAATTATATAACGAAACGGTGATGTCAGTTAGGAACTAATAGAAAAACAGTATTTTATTGGAAAATGTGTCGGATGAAAATTGTTTGATTGAGAAGTTATACACTATTGAAAGTAAGAAAAAAAAGTTAAAGAAAGACTAATTTCGCTACAATTTGAGCCTCCTCGACGCAATGGAAACATGTCGTCAGAAGCTATAGAAGATTTTTGACTAGTTTTTTCATCGGAGAAAAATTTTTTATCCCACTTAGCGCAGCAAATTTTATACACACGGAAAATAATATTTACGTTTGTGTATCTTTAAAAGCCGAAGAACTATAATTTTAAATCTGGTACACGTCAAATAAAGATCCATTCGTAAAAATTAATTTGACGGCGAAAATAACTAGACGGCTATAAATAATCGCATGGATAGCTTCGATACGATACACATATACGATGGAGCATATATGATGCACGCACGGAGATACTGCGCTACTATCTAAACGATAGATTTTATCGCGGATATATTAACGGGGCACGACAACGGGTGTATCCTGCAAGTCCAAGTTTCTCATGTCAATGCATATATATAAGCACCAACCGTCGAGATTTTATTTGATTTATCAGGTTGCTGTATATACATATACATAATATAATATAATATAATACGAAACTTCGGCCGATCTATTAAATCAACTGTGTACTATATTAAAAATTTCGACAGATGTAATTTTAGCCGTATGAATAAAATGTTACATAAAGGATTGACCGTGCGCGTATCCACGAATGCAATGCATGCAGGATAATAAATTAAATACGTAAGCCGGGTGAAAGGCTTTGATCGCTATATAAGTTATAGACAATTACTTTTAGAAACGTGTACGTGGCAAAAGCAGCTCCTGAATAATTTTAACATACACTTCGCTTGGAATTCAAGGGAATTCAAGAGAATTGGCGAGATTTTTCGGATTTTTCTTTTTGATGTTTTTAGAATTAATTTGCCGGTAAGGATTATCTGAACAGAAAAAATTATGTGACTCCGTTTATCCGTTCCTATCTTGAATGTGATAAGTAGGATCTCGGTAGGAAATAGCTAAAGTCTCAAAATAAATGACTACTGGTGCGTGCAAATTTTCAGCATTCCGGAGGGTCTCGAAACTCGTTAATAGTCAATACTATATTAATTGAATAAAAATTAATAAATATATATAGATATTTAATATTATAACAATGACTACGTTACGACTTTTATTAATATATAAGATAAATATGAATTATAAAATAAAACTCATTAGAATACGAATTCATGAAAATTTATATATAAAAATAGCATTTATATATAAGATATATATTGTAATATTTTAGAATCCGCAAAAAATTCAATTACCTCGGAGAGGTAGCGTAAAAAGGTTTATTAAAAGAAAATGCGTAGAATATTTATATAAAATGAAAAATATTATACTGCTGGCATACACGAAGTAGTGACGAGGACGTACGAGGAAGTGCTCGACGGTTGAGCTTCTTTGAAGTTCGTGGGGGGGGGGGGAGGAAGCGAGTAGGGGAGGTAGCGAAGGTTCGGGAGCTCGCCTGCCCTCCTCCCCTCACTTTTTTGCTCGCGAACCCGTCGCTACTGCACTAACGCGTATCATCTGTCTAGTTTCCTTGTCTATTGCCTACGCAGAATCGGCAACAGCGCCTGCTTCACAGATTTTTCTAACTTGTATGCATAACATGCGCATTGGATTCAGTTAGATTTGAATTAGATCGCAGGCAGGATGATCGTATCCCTGCTAAGTCTTATTCATACGCGTCTCACATCCGTTTATCCGATACCTAACAACTTATCTGTTATCATACACACTTTTATATTGTGAATATTAAATAAACATAGTTTTATTTCAGCAGATATCAAAGTAAATTTATTTTTTATTATTAATTGCAACGACCCACAGATAAATATTTTATTCTCCTCTGTTAATGAAACATTTTTGTTAAACAGAATTTTTTAATTATTTAACACATACAAATATTATCTTGATTAAACATTTAGTTGTCACATGCGTGAAAGCTGAAACAACAGTCGATTTAAAAATAATTTTGACAAGCCAGATTTATTAATTTTAATAAGAAAATCACTTAGAAAGCCAATTGCTTTATTGGATCCCATGATTTTTCTCGTGTTATTACAGTGCTTATATTGTAAATAAATTTTAGATATAATAGTAAAATAAATTATGATTTACCTATATTTATTTACAACGTTTCTTACATCGATATTCTATTCATTTTTTACGTTATGCTTAAAGTTACATAAAGAAATACGCAAAATGCTTGTAAATCTTGAAGTTTTATAATTGCCTCTTGTAAATCACTTGCACTATGAGTTTATTATAAGTAAAATAAATTGAATAACTTAATGAAGCGCAGAGACTATTTCATTTATGATTTCCTATCTAATCAGATTCGTGCGAATTATATGTAAAAAATATTTTATATATTGCCTACAATAAAATCATTACAATAATTAGAATCTTATTTTTGATTTGTACAAAATAATACTAACATTTATAATCAGAACTTTACTTAAGCGAATAGTTGTATACTTATAATATATAAGTAAATTGTAAAAATAAATAATCTAACGAAATTACGCGGAATTCGTCAAGATTTAAACTAAAGATTCCTAAATGTGAGCCAATTATGCAGATTACCGCAACAAAATGAATAATGACATTGCAGGCAAAAATGGCTCTCTAGAAGCGCAGAAAAGTACGCGCGGATTTTTTAATCAACTTTATAGCAAAATATACAGAGGACGTTTATTTTGCGCTTTTACGGAACAAAACAAATGTTTCGGTATGAAGATAAAAATCTCGAGTGTTCATTTTGCCCGGTCTCCGTACAATCTCGGCACTAAATCGACATTTCAGCAATTGTTTTTACAAATAGGCAAAATGTAGAAAAAAGTCCACGCCGAGAAAAAAGTCGATTATATCAGGAGGACTAAACTTATTATTCAGATAAAGATGCGAGAGAGGAGAGAGAGAGAGAGAGAGAGCTAAATTCTCAACCGATGTATGGTACAATATATATATTGAAGCCCGTCGCTTGCTTTTCCCTCTCGCTCAGCGAGCTGCTCTCTCTCTCTCTCTCTCTCTCTCTCTCTCTCTCTCTGGCGGCGATGGTGCCAGGTCGGATGAATAATGGATTCGCGCTGCCGTACCATGCGCGCGCGCGTCGTGCCACTGCAGCCGTTTGAATATTCATAATGCGCTCGGCTTCGCCTCCTCCCCCTTCTCCTCCACTCCCTTCTCCCGCTCTCCCGCTCGTCCAGCCGTCATCCACTGCCACCTCCTCCACCTCCTCTTCCTCCCATCCTCTCTCGCGCGCTATTGGCGAGTATCAAGCATATGCATGCCTACACACACACACATATACATGTATACACGTGTATCACATGTATACACATGTATTTATGTACAGGTACACGCGCGCGGGATGAGGTGCGCGAGAGGACATACGAGTGTTTTCGCGTGCTTCGCCCCTCCGCAGCGATCGAGACGGAGAGAGGAGGAAAGAGAAGGAGACGAGGAGAGCCGAGAGCCATTTGTTGTATGTGTGCTTGTATGTGCGAAAGTGCGCCTGTGAGCGTGCGCAGATTGCTAGCGCATCAGCGACGGGAAGCGCGTACGTCAAATCGCGGGCGCGCGCCCGAGACGAGAAGGGCGGGCGGACCGCACGCGCGCGTGCTCGCGAATCGACTCGCGTCGGTCGTCTCTCTCTCTCTCTCTCTCTCTCTCTCTCTCCGTTTCTCTGTTATTTTTTTTTAAACGCGGTCGGACTGGGTCTGAAAATCCGTTCGGATCCAAAGGGAGCAAGGCAGAGTCCGTGCACGGAGGGGAGCGGTAATGCATCGGAAATGGAAGATGCCTGCGATCGAGCGACGGATGATTATTCCGTGTATACGTGGACTGCGTATGCGAATGTCGAAACGTCGGCGCAGTAAATCGACTACAGCAATTAGGTATTGAATAATTTTTAAAGATCGTCAGGTGCTAGAGCGATACGAAGTTCGAACTTCTAAGGCTGTATCGATAATACTACTGAACTTGTTAACTTATATATATATATACATATACGAATAGCCCCAATTTCCTCCCCGTTCTATTCGCGCGCGGCTTGCGACGATTTGTCCCGATCAGCCGTCGCACCCGGTCGCACGCAACGGCCAGCGCTCGAAACTGTCGCGTGAGCTCGGCACTCGGGAGCCCGGTTCGCCGACCCGCTCGACGACTCAATAATATCGAATAATATACAGTTGACTTTGAGCCATATCACTAACTACATAAGTAAGCCTTCCAATTGTATTACCGATAAAATACAGAGTCTCTTTGACATTTAATTGATAATTGTAACTAATGGTCGCTGCTTTTGCTGCGTGAGATTTCATTGGTATAAGCTGTTGGCGAATCCTTGCCAAAGTGCGCGTTGGATTGGAAATTTAGAAAACAGTTCTGCATTCGTTTTTCTCATAATCCAAGATTTTATACTTATTCGTTTAGATTTTATACTTTATAGTCATTTATATATTATATTATAGATTTTATACTTTATAGTTATTCGACCTTCCTCTGTAAGAATTTCGTAAGTATCTAGTTCACGTTTAAAATATTCTTTTAAACGCGAACCAGAGAATACGATTAATTATAACAATATAGGCACTAATCGGTGTTTTATATTTCGAAGGAAAAAACGTTCTGGCTAGAAATTAAAAATAAACCCCCTACTTTACCGTTCGAATTCGTCCGTTCGCTCCGACCATTAATCGATGTACATGAAATTTGGCCCCTATATTCGATCGAATATTTAGCGAACAACCGAGTCAACGTATACGGTGGAGGCTCTCTCGACACGAAATTTCTCGTCGGCATACCGTTCCGTGCGCGCTGCTTGAATATTTCCTGCATCGCGGGCGGCGGCAACCTTCTCTCCGCCCTTATCGAATATATATACGCATATAGGGGTAAGCGGTAGACCGAGGTCTACCGCTATATAAGCTCCCGTTTTTATGCAATCCGCAGTCCCGCGGTGGAGAAATTAGATTTTCAAGATTCAAATGCTGGCTCGTAAGAAGAGGAACGAATGTGCACCGCATCAAATATGTGTGTGTGCGCGTATGTGTGTGTGCATGTATGTTTAAAGTCAGAAATTCTTAACTAAAGAATTTCCGTTTCATTTTTAAACATTTAGATCCTTTTTAAATATACACTTACGTTAATAAATATGTTCATAATTATTGTTCCTGTTTTAATATTATTCTTGTTTTTCATTTGAGTAAAAAATGAAGAAAAATATCTTCACTCGATCTAAAATTATATCTAAAGAGTTTCTATACCAAATATCAACGTATAAATTAACTTATAAGTGCACGCCGAGAATTTTTCGATAAAAATTCCCGTAAAAATCTACCAATCTAGCAATCGCGAGCCCGTGCTTAAATAATTTTATCGATATTCCCATTCGGGTTTATTTAACTTCTCGTACCATTATTACTTGTTGTTACTACTTGCCGAATTCAGATTATTAGTAATATTGATTCTAAAATTGATCTCGAACACTTGGGGGTTCTACCATGACGAATAATAAATTTTGTCCACTATTCACAAAAAAGTTTTTCCACGATTGCGATAACTTTTAATTCTTTCCTTAAAAATTATCTCTACTGCAAAAGTGACGTGACTCCTAATAAATTTAACGGTGACCTATGGGGGGAATTTTCGAAAATCATTATCTAGCAAATACGATATATACTTACCTAAGATTTCGGATGCAACGTCGCTGAAAAAGAAATCGAGCCTTTTGCACCATCAGAGCAGCGCTCGAAACGCTCGAATTTCACCAATAACGGTGAAGAAATAGAAACTCGAGCGAAAAACGATCGATCTTCTCATGTAGTGATCGACGCGATCGTCCTTAAACATTCGCACTGGCGCAGTGTTTCACTGCACGCGTATACGCGTATACGTGGCAGACGCGGAACACGCATGCGCACGCAATGCGTATGCCCGCGCGCGAATTTTATACGTTGACTTGTAGAGAGAAGAGAGACGAAGGAGGGTGGAAGTTGCAGAGTGGCGCCGACTTTCAAGGTTATTATCGTTCGCATATATACATTACTATATATATATATATATATATATATATATATATATCTGTGTGTGTGTGTGTGTGTGTGTGCGCGAGAATTTGCGCGGCTGAAATATCCAAAGGTGAGCGAGATTCCTCAAGTCTTTAACTTCTTCACATTAAATTCGAGAGCGGATTCGCTGATTGAAATTAGCGTCCGATACTAATGCGTATTTTACGTATTATATATATATATATATATATATATATATATATATATATGATTGACGGAATTTTCAACTTATTTTTTGTCGCACAGGAAACAATTTCAAGCAGTCCCATTTTCCTCCTATACTAAAAGTCATTATAATAATTGTCGCTTGCAATATCCATACATATATACACGTGTATTACTTATGCGACTTTTTAAAAGCATTTAAAATTATGCATTCCTTCATTTATAATTTTAGATAATATGTAAACTTGCTTATGTCGTTATATGTTATTAGGAAATAATATTCAAATATTCATGACAAGTCATTTATAATTATGTTAATTCCAGTCTTATACAAATTAAAATAAATTTGTTCGAAATTGTTGAAAATATTCTTACTTTTACTCAAGAAATGCTATTTTGAAAATTTATATCGCTCCACTGATAAACGAACTTTTGTAAATATAAAGGAAAATCTATCTGTCCCTGGCAGGATGAACTTGTCCAAGAAACAAACTAATTGATTCTCATAAAATTCCACATTTTTCAATAGATTTATATAAAACTTTCCAAATTTGTTAATTATATATCACACAGCTGAAACATTTATTTTATTTAATGCCGATGTACAAATAATACAGTTTTGTTTGAAATTTGCATATGTACACGTAGACTCGTGCAGATCCCTTATGCGCCCGATCGCTAACTATGTGTTTTGCTTTGTTCTAGGTAAGTTGTGACCGGAGAACTCTGCGCGGTCTCCCTCAATGAGTCTTTAGACGCGCGGCCCGAAAAATGACGTTTCGCTGCGTGCCGGCCTTCCAAGGCCTCGGGAGCGGCGATTGCGGCGCGCCTTGGGTAAGTCCAGCCGATCTCGACGATTTCTTCTTTCTCTTTTTTTTTGTTTTTTTTTTTTTTTTTTTTTTATTGTCGATGCTCTTGCTGTCCTCTCTTTCTTCCTTGGACGCAACGCCGGCCGGCGCACCAGCGAGTCAATCAGCCTTGGAGTTGGAAAATTCATACGGAGCAGGCGCGGTGCGAATGGGCGACAATGAGGTCGTTCGGTGTATAATGCATACGGCTTTGGGGTACAAATATATCTGAGAAAGAGCTCACAAAGTCGAAAAAAAAGGTGTAAAGGGTTTCTATGGGTGAAAAAGAGGATATTTGACGGGTCGCTTTCGAATAGAAATCGTTCTGAAAATCATGTGCGAATAAACTATTTATTTGCACAATTTAGGACGCATTATGTATATATAGTTTTAATGATGGGATGAAAAATTTAATAAGTTCTCATGCTACAAATTCACGCCTTCGATGACTGCAGTAACAACCTGTTGAACAACGATCTTTTTTCGATTTTACAATCGAACATTTATCTTCGCGAATTGAGTAGAGAAGCTTGCTGCATAACGCGTTAACTCGACGTCTAAGGGCAACGTCAGGCACCAACCCGTCGGCTGCCATTTCTCCCCTTTCTTTCTGCCTCTCGCGCAATCGGTCCACCGGTCGAGTAAGTAACTCGACCGTCGGAGTTTACTTAACCAGTTTCTTTGCCGCTCCCTCCCCCACCCCGCTCGCCGCGCTCTGCTGCTTCGGCTCATAATGCAGATTATCGTATTTGGGCCGGTATAGTTGTAAACTCGAGGCGCATTTCGCTGTCGCGCGAGGATAAAAGGGAAAGTGAATCGTTTCGCGAATTATCTAGAGATCGAGGGAAAGGAAGAAAATAAACAGGGTGTAATTGAGAGAGAGAGAGAGAGAGAGAGAGAGCATTCATGAGCCTCTCTCTCCTTCTCTGTCTCGCGATCACGGCCAACTTTGGAAAAGCTCCCGCGGGTTTTGAACCGACGTCTCGCGAGCGCCTCTGATGCGATATCCGACGGGCGAGCTTTCCTCGCTTGCGCACCAACGACGACGAAAGATCGCTCTTTCTGCCCCCCCCCCCCACACCCGGCTCACCGCCCATCCGCCGCACCGATGAAATCGATTTATTAAGAAATAAGATGCGAAAGATATCCGCCCATAGATTACGGCGCGGATATCTTTCGCAATTGCGGGACGTCTCGTAAATATGTATATGGAGTTTTTAACGCTCGAGTCGAGCGCGGCTCGAGTTTCAGCACGGGAAAGTTTCCGCACCGCGCGAATTCGATTATATAATTGCCACGCGCTTCGAATCTCGAACTGCGTACTTTTAAAGTTTTTTCGGGGTTTTGCCCTGTTAATAAGCCGACTCTTCTGGAGTAAAGAACATTTGCTTAGTTAGGAATAAACGTTTTAACGTTTATTCGTAATTAAGAAATTATACGGGATTAAAATCCTAATTTATTTATACGCACTGTCGTACGTTTTAATCAAAAATTAAAATGGATTTTTTTTTAAATAGCAAACGCAAAATAATGTTTTTCATATTTTATGCAAAAAATAGACTTTTATTTAAAAAATGAGGATATATAAAATACATTTTGTGCTTTATACTGCTGTAAATATTTACATAGAACACTTGTATCTATAGAATTTGCACTGAATAACAGCCTGATCGCTTACTAGCGCTTGGATATCAATTTACATTGTATGCCCATGTTACACAATAAGCAATATGATAGAGCACGAGATGCAAAGTCCATATTTTACGCACCGTTCTCAGGATGAAAAATCCCTTCGCTATGCTATTTTCATGAGATTTTTTTTACAATACATTTTTATTATTAGTACCTTATATATCTGTATGGTAACCAATTTCTCATGTTAATGATTAATGATGAAATAATGTATTGAAATATTTTATCATATTCTCTAGAAAGCGAATAATTGAAAGTTCTTTTAAAATGAGTAAACGGCTAAAGTGGCACCTTTTTCAATGAAGAAGTATCGTATTCTCATCTACAATTTAACTCGTAGTTTCAACGGCCGCCTTTAATTCTAGCTCTTCGCACACATATAGATCTCTCGGCCGAGCGCGATCTCTCTTTCTCTCTCTCTCGCCGCCCTAGCCACCCTCTCCTCTAAAAAGCACCTTCCGAGAATCCGAAAAACTCGGTCGACGTTTTTTTCTTCCTTTCCTCGTTTTAGTTTTTTTTTTCATTTCTTTTTTTTTACGGCGCAAATCACGCATCGGCCGAAATAACATAGGTCGAAAGTCGTCGACGCGAGACGCGATCGCGCGGAAGAAGTCGGCGCGAGCTTCCCACGGAAACAGCGCGCGGAGATCCATCCCAACGAGCTTATATATATATATATATATATATATATATATATATATATGTATAGGCCGAAAGATGCCCGAACCGCGTTACTTTGCGCTAAGTAAAAGCCTAAATTCTATATATCTATATAACGGAGCGGCCGAGACGGAAAGGGACAGAGAAAGAGACTGAGAGAGAGAAGGACGACCCCTTCTATCTTCAGCTGCCAAAATTATACATACATCCATAACGCGCTCTGCCTATCCTTCTAAACTCCGAGATAGAGAGAGAGAGAGTTGCGATATATATAGTGCCCGAGACTGACAATTACGCGTGCCGCGCGCGTTCCACCCACAACTCTCCGAAGGTATAGACGAGGTGGAAGGAAAGGAGACGGAGGAAGGACAATAGGCGAGTAGCGCCGGCAGCGTTTGTGGGTATATATATATATATATATATATATATATATACACGTGCATTTATTAATCGCCGGTTGCGTATATATAGGCATGCGCGAGCGCACCATATATACGCAGGCCCCCCGGCCGTATTATTAGTACATTAGACGAAAACGCCTCCTCTCCGCTTCCCGTATATATATATATATATATATATATATATATATATATATATATATATATATATACATTGTACGAAGACGGAATCGTAGAGCGCGCGGTGGATGGACGCAGGTATGGGAATGTACAGTGGACCGCTGCGGATGCGCGGAGACGTATAATACGCATACGCGGGCGTGATTCAACGTGCCGACGGTGTGGAGAAAAAAATACGCGCTCAGCCCTGGATTTGAATCGCATATCTCGATCGTCGCGCCACTCCCTTACGGCGCCGATAAAGGAACTTTTTGTTTACGCGTTTGACATTTTCAATGCGGACAGACTTCTCAGGTAAATGAGAAAAAAAACTTAAACTTAAACTAAACTAAAACTTAAACTAAAACTTAACTGTTATTGATAAAATTATACCAATTATAGAAATGTTGCACTATAATAAAATAAGTGAACGGTGCATCTACATCGTCTATAATTTAATTCGTATGACGCATCTTTTAATGATTTGTTCAGAGCAAACTTTTGAATTTACTGTGGTAACCTGAAAATCTTAATTATTCTGACAAAATTAAAGGATCTTGGCAGAATTCAACCAAAATAACACTTGTAGATCTTCAATTTGATCGACGAATACCTCTTTTTCCGAGCTGCTGTTATTCATTCATTACTGCTATAATTGGGACGATGACACTTGTCGTGATAAACTATATAAGTTTATGATATAATTAAATGAAGAAAGTAGAGATTTTTCCGTCGAATAATCGGTAATAATTTGCCACCTTGCAATTTTCAGTATTGAATCAATTAAATTAAACTCCAGTTTCTGTATATTAGAGCTTTTTCGCTTCATTTTTACCCATAAACAATACAGCCTCGAAAAATTATCAACAATGTTTATAAATAATATATTTTTTTAAACTAACCTATTTTTACATAATCAAAATATTTTATTTTCAATACCTTTCACCAAGTTTACAGCGCATATTTTTTATCAGTCATAGTTTCACACTCCATTTTAATTAATCCACTCACCTCGATAATTTAGTCAACTTTCGTAGCCATTCGCACATACATTCCAATAATTGCATTGATTTATTTTCCTGACATAAAAGAACGAAAGCATTTTCTCAACTGTAATTATAAATTTTTGTTTTGCTAACGGGTACTTCCGACATAAGACGGAGAGGAATTCTCGATACCTACAGCCAGAGCAGTTAGAGCGAATATGTATTGTTGCGCGCAGTGTGAAAAAAGGAAGGACCGGTAAGAAAAAATCAAGAAGATGCGCGAGGCGAAATAAAAGGAGAAAAAAACAGCGTCGAAAGATTTAAGTAGAGAACACGCGAGAGACAAGCGCGAAAAGTGCAGACGAACCGTCGGTCGGACGAGGGGGTGAGATGGAGCGAAGGGGGGGGGGGAGAAAGAGAGAATTCAGAGGGAGGAAGAGGATAGGGTTGAGGCAGAAGATGGAGGGTCAGGAGTAGAATCGAGCCCCGCGGGGACCGAGAGTCCGAGGTGGACGAGCGCGCGCGCGCGCTCGTAGTTTTCTAAGCGTGCTCGAGGAGACAGGGGTGGGGGGCGGGAGCGAGAAACGTGATAAATGCCGGTCTCATACCTCGGGGGCGCCCCCTTTTGTTCGCCGAATGACACACGCGCTCCTGCTTCCTCTCCGTCCTCTCCGCCCTCTTCCCCTCCCCTCAGGCCCCTCTCAGCGTTTCCATCGCCGTAATTGCCGGTTATCGCGGTTCGCGAATCGCTCTCCTATGCGTATACCCGTTGCACCGGGGCCCCGTGCATCGCGCGATACCTTCGATATAATATATATATATATGAAACGTCCGTGAAGAGAGCGCCCCCGCGTTCAAGGAGCGAGCGCGATCGAGGCGTTGGGCGACGTATACGAAAGATCCGGATTGGCTGAATCAGAGCCACGCTCTCTCTCTCTCTCTCTCTCTCTCTCTATCTCTCTCTCTCTCTCTCTCTGACTCGGTTTTGCGCATCGTGCGTTACTGCAGATCCTACGGTATAGTTGTAGGTTGGCAAGTAAATAGTGTATTAATCTGCACCGAGATAAGTAGAGAATAGTTCCTTCCACGTTCCAGTTGCCCGCGATCTTGTTACCCTCGCTTAATCTCTCTTCGAGAGATAATGTATTTTTTTCTTTTCCTAGGTATAAAAAATGTGTACCGCAACATTTGTTTCATAAATATCTGTAATTAACACTTTCTGCGGGAAGGCTTAAGAATTCGACACGGCAAAAGTTACCTAGCTGACATGACTAAAGCTTGATGTGAATACTATCTTATTTTTATAGACTACAGTTTCTCTTCTCATATCGACTTATAAACTGTGATATCTGTAAATGCTTCGAGTATTAGAGTAGACCGATCCTGAATCATCATCTAATATATACAAATAGGCTAAAATATTTATTTAAATCATCTATATATATTATTGACTTAAGATGCAACGAAAATTATTTTTTATGGATTCAAGCATTTAACTATAGAAATGCGTTACCAATTAAAACGTTACACAAAGCGAAACAGGGGGAATAAATTTTTAAATTCTAATTTGACGCACATTTATTTCGTGCGCTCTTATATCTTTCAAAACTATATACATGCGCGAGCGAAATACAAATCGCCGCGCATACACACATCATACACACCCACACACACACCCAGAGCCGCACACTAACGTAGGATTTGCTTAGAATTCTTGGGGTTAAAGGGACGCCGAAAATCTTTCGCGAAGGGGGCGTCGAGAAGGGCGTAGCCCTCTAATTATAATTATACAACGCCGAACATTAGGGGCGCTAAATGCCGGGTAAGATCCGCGCCGGGGATCCATTGCGGCGCCGCCCTTCTTTCGAAGGTGGATATATACGCGTTCTGATCCCCGCGTGGATCTTTCACCGACACGTCTCGCACATTCGCATGCACAC
The DNA here is from genome assembly GCA_018907035.1 of Sycobia sp. Sy_11. Lineage (NCBI taxonomy): Eukaryota > Metazoa > Arthropoda > Insecta > Hymenoptera > Epichrysomallidae > Sycobia > Sycobia sp. Sy_11. The sequence goes on from JACCIC010000133.1 coordinate 851,671, forward strand.
TCACTTATATGTTTCTATATATATATGTATCTATGTATGTGTGTGTGTGTGTGTGTGTGTGTGTGTGTGCCAACAAAGAAATGCTTCGTTTATTTAGCACTGAGAAGTTTCTTTTAAGATCGATACATCTTCTGTGCGTCTATCCATATGTATAGAAAAGACATAAATAATTTTTAATATATGTATATAAACGTATATATTTCTGAAAACGTGAGTTTACTATTTCTTCTGTGACTTCACTCAAAAAAAAGAATTCACAAATCAGTATATTTATCACGGTAAATTCATGACTTAAAATTACAAACTATCCAAGTATAAACATCTTGAAACATTTTCATACACACTTAGATGAAAATATTGAATGATTTTTAAGTATTCAAAACAAAAAGACTCGAATATCTATACTTTAGCCTCCTCTTTTGCCCCGATTCGAAAAAATCTGACGGGCCGCTCTAAAGCCCTCTATTAAGTTCTCGGTTTCAACCCCCCCCCCCCCACGCGCTGACCTGACAGTCGTTCCCCGCGGGACGCCAAAATATCACGCGCCTCGGCTCGCACCTCTTGCGTTATTTATTCCACGCACTCGCCCCCCCCCCCACCACCGCCGCACGTGCAGGGAGACGCGACACAGCTCTTGATCTCCCTTACATACACACTCGCGCACACATATTGGTAATAAGGCGCCTCGGCCGAGAGCTTACGTACGTGCGCGGGAGGGTGGGGTGGGGGGGGGAGGCAGCAGGAGCAGCTCGCCGCCTCCCTTGTGCGCGGGACCGAATTTATGGTTGGCGCGTCGGGAGGCGAGCGAGGAGCGCGAGCGCGCGCATTTGGCAGTTAAAGGCGGATCGTCGCTGTCCTTGTTGCCGGTAGCGAAAGAGCGAGCAAAAAAACCAAAAACGAACGGCAAAAACAAAAAAAAAAAAAAACGAAGGAGCGCGCACGAGGAACGCGCTCGCTCGCCACCGTCCCAGCCCCCCTGTCAAAAGCCCTCCCCGCCCAGCCCCTCCGCGCCCCGCGCCGCCCGGCTTGGCTTTATCGATGCGACGTCGCGGCCGTACATGCGTGCGCGGCGACCGTATTTCTATGTAATTATTTCGTCGGGACGCTCTCGGCCCGTCGCGAGGACTTAATTTATCGGTGCGCACCGCCGCGCCGAGCCTCCTCTGCGACCGTCCTATTGGATATATATATCTATATGTATGTGTGTGTGTGCGCGCGCACATACGTACACGTGTGTAGTGGTTTGCGGGATGCGTCGCGCGCCCAATACAGAAGTGGAAGTGCGCGTTGCGGTGCGCTTATACGAATGTGTCGTCGTTGCCCGGCGTGTTCGGGTGTGTTTCCCGAATGCCCCGGGTTAAGATTTATTTGCGCGCCGCGACAGTGGGTTGAAAGTCGAACGAATCGGCGACACAGTGGACTTGTTTCGTTTCAATTCAAAAATTTTTATTACAAGAGAGAATCGAGCTCTTTTATAACGAGCGCGTAGTATAATATATTATGGGATAATTGAAATTTTAGATGCAAATCGCGCAGTGGATTAACATCTTATTTATGTTTGTAAAAAATTTTTTTAAATTTTAGATTCTTATTTTTGTCATTGAAAAATTAGAGTGGGACTGTTTATATGAGAATTTCTTTAAGAATATTAAATAATGAAATGAAGTGCAATTTGGGCCTTTACAGGCATGCGTAACATGTGAAATGACTCGCAAATAGGACATTTCAGAGATCAAAACATACGAAAACAAACTTTTCAATGAAATACGTAAATCATTGAAGCATAATCAATGGAAAATAAAACAAATCAGTGAATTAACTACTAATAGAAATAGTTCGAAGTCAATCACTAAGAATCAGGAAAGAATAACTGATTGAAAGGATCGTGTTGTTATCGCATCGATACATTAGTCGATTCCTGATTACAACTGTTATTTTGCATTTATTATCTGCGAATTAATTTTTTTAGTCAATTTGTTAATTAAATGAATTTAAATTCAATTATTTACTGTAAATGCAACTTACGTACATCGTATTATATATCTATATTCAATTGGTTTCAATAAAAAGTTTATTTTGTACTATTTTAGTACAATATTATTACTACTATTAAATTTTCTACTTTTAATATTTTCTACTTTTAAAACTGAACTAAATCATTTTCGGATAATATAATTAACGTAAAACAATTTTCTCATTATCCCATTGTAAATACGTGTTCTGCTGAACGGAATCCTTTCCAAAACCTAATTACTTTTCGAGCAAAAATCCAATGATAACTCGGCAATGTCTCCAAATTGTTTTTCATAAATTCGTGATATTATCATTCGCACGTATCTTTCGATTCTCAAAAAAATCCTGGAAAAACACGAAGCCAGTCATTCGCAATTCAATATTACCCATCGCTCGATCTCCACATACATATGCGTATCTATCCAGAACTCTTCATAGGCGCGAAAAACGATTTCGCGCAAATTCCATGACTGAGCGATCGCGCGCGAGGCCGTGCGCGACTCGATATAGAGCTGCCGGGATGCGTAAGAGGAATCGTCGTACGCGGATCACCCGCGGCGGAACGAACGCGCGCACGCGGCTGGCCTTCTCTCTCTCTCTCTCTCTCTCTCTCTCTCTCTCTCTCTCTCTCTCTCTATCTCCCTCTCCCTCTCCCTCTCAGTCACTCAAGAGGGAAAAGAGATTTGTCGAGTGCACTCGCGCGTATAATGCTTGATTTCTGTGGCTCGTTTCGACGGGATTGCGGCGACGTTTACCTCGCGTCGTATCGGCCACTTAAAATAGGCGGCACGCTTAAACGTGCGTGCGTGCCAATTTTTACTCTCTCTCTCTCTCTCTCTATCTGCGTCCCTCCCTCTCGATCTTCCTTACTATCTCTCTGAACTTCAGATTCAAAGAAGTATATGTGCACAAGTAGAGAGGAAGAGAGAGAGAGGGAGAGAGAGAGAGAAGAAAAAGCGAGATCGACCAATCGTCCTGCGATGTGCGCGGCCAGTAAAGTGGTAGGTAGGAGGGTGAGGATGGGGAGGTCCGGCGGATCCGCGAGCGAATAATGAGAGAATGGGGTGGGGAGAGGGAAGAGAAAGGAGAGGAAGGAGAGCAGCGCGCGCCCGCGCGCGTGCCCGCCGGGTCCAGAAGGAGCGCGGGACCCCGCGTATGACTCGCGTGCCCGGTCTGACGGCCTCGCGCAGCCCTCCTCTCTTTATTTCAATCGCTCTCTCTCTCTCTCTCTCTCTCTCTCTCTCTCTCTCTCTCTCTCTCTCTCTCTCTCTCTATCTCTCTCTTTCTGCCTGAAGAGAATCGGGCCGAGAGAGAGAGAAAGATAAAAAAAAAGAGAAGGAGAGCCACGGAGAGCATTTCCATCCCCCTCGCTCTTCTCCTCACGGTCAAAGGTCGTCATCGAGCACGAACGAGCAGCCAGCGTCTCCTCCTCCTCCCCCTTCTACCTTCCAGGTTGCAGTCAGTACGATCACCGCGTGCTCGCGCGCGCCCATTATTACCAGTTTACTCCCCCCCCCCTCGCTGTCCTCCTTCTCCTCCTTCTCCACGACTCGCCGTCCTGTTGTTGTTTTTTCACCGTAACCTTTTTGTTGCTTTCTCTTGACGCTCCATGGTGATTCTTCGCTCTCTCTCTCTCTCTCTCTCTCTCTCTCTATCTATCTATATATATATATATATATATATATATATATATATATATATATATATATATGTATACTAAGAGGGAGTGACCCAATGAATGGACGGATACTGTAATTACAAGAGAGAGAGAGAGAGAGAGAGAGAGAGAGAGAGAGAGAGAGTGAGAGACAGAGAGAAGGAGGGACAGAATGTGCGCGTGGACGCGTTAAATGCACCAGAAAACGACTGGAAAGAGAATTGGTAAAGACGCGCAGAACGTTCGTTACCTCTCTGTCTCTTTCTCTCTCTGTTGAACTCTCCACCTCTCTCGTGTTTTTTTCCTTTTCGCGCTCCCTGAGCCTCGCCTAATGATTGAATGATTATGGATTTTAAAAGCGGACCCGTGTTTTATGGTTTCAGTTGCCGATGCCTCTGCGGCCCTCTACGTTCATTTTCACAAAGCCATCTCTTTATTATCATCGTCACTTGATTTATTTTAACAATGATTTGCCATACACACGTGTGTATACACACATGTATAGGAAAATTTCAGAAGACTCTGAGCTCCTATTACACTCGTTGCAGGAATAAATTTTTACACGTTTGACGCTTACGCTTAGATAATTTAGTAATCTTTTCTATTGCAATGGGAGAAAAAACGGATCGTGTTTCGCAAGAATTTACGCCGCAAAAATTCTCACTATATACTTGCCGCAAATTATAATTATTATCGTGGATATACTATACAATTCTGCGGCGTTTACCGATAGATAGAGCCTACGATTAGAGATTTCAGTATATGTATATATATATAATATACACGTGAGTGTAGTGTGGAAAAGGACAATTACTTTCTCTCCTCGGGCGAAAAAGCTCTTGGTTCCGCACGATCTCTTATATACACACAACGTATTATATATATATATATATATATATATATATATATATATATATATATATATATATAACAACATTAGATTTACCTCAAATGATTCTCCAATAAAACGCACTGTGTATGGAATCTTTATCGCGAAGTAATGACTAGCACTAGCCATTATGAATAATGCCTCTAACATAATATCTATTTCAAAACTAAATAATACGATACAGTGTTGCCTTGTGTAGCAAGGCAATTACTACTAACTACAAAGCCATGTATTTCGTTGATAAACAGGAACGCTGTTAAAAATATTATTCTACACTAAACAATGTGAGTCGCTGTTTTTTTTCATCGAAACTGTTAAATATCATAAAGATGATTCAATAAGAATATTAGATGCAATTTTTACTGAACTAAAAATAAACAAATTATTCGGCTTCTTTTAGAAGAAAACGACGGATATAAAATGTCCTCATTTGTACATATCATGCTTGAAATATATTTGCAATGTTCATGTAAAATTATATGAAAATAGTAAAAAAATGTACATCGTAAAATATTCATAGTTAGAATAAATTTAGTTTTATTCACTCTATTGGCACATATAAATGTGTAGTAGTGTAGTAATAATATACGCTTTATACAAAAAATTTTAAAAAAAATTCTATCAATTTGAAACTCGTGTAGAAATCGAACATAGTATCCATGATAACTTTAAAGAGTATAAATCTTAGATAAATTTTATTTATGACAAATTTCAACATATAATAAACGTATAAATAAATAGAAAACGATAAATTACTTGCCTCTACGATAAATAAATTTGAATGAGTCAAATAAGAACAGGATTTTTTTAATAATGAAAATATTTTATTTAAATTAATATTTATATATACTTTTGATTAATTATATATATATATATATATATATATATATATATATATATATATATATATTGCATGTGTAGTAATTGAACGAATTTTTCTAAAGTTATTATTTGGAAAGAAACATTTATTTTTATGAAATAATTTAAAATATTATTATATTATTTTTATAATACACGTTTGAACACTGATATTTATGGCAATTCTGAATAAGAAAATTCTGATGATAACTATAACATGTTTTCGATAACAGAAGATATCTGTAATACCACATTGTACTTTGAATCGATTGCTGGCTAGGTAACCTAAGGTAGAAAGACGATGATATTCAGTGTTGGTAACGAAGATCCCTACCGCATGAAGGGACTTTGGAAGTACGGTACGAGAAAGTGCTCACAGATGGTTCTGCTCCCTTTATTCGACCTGTATTCTAAGGTTTGCTTGTTTTCTAAAACAATTTTTGAATCAACAATTTCATTTATGAAATAATTTTTAAATAGAAGTACGCGTTGTTTATGATATTTATTAACATTTTTTCATACTCGCAAATTTTATATGCTCGTAATCGTTGTAAATTAGAATATTAGAATATATTCGTTAAAATGTTTACATAAACATTTTAGCAAGTTCTGCACGTGTGGTAAATAGTTACATTAGCTTGAATTAACCTTTTCTCTTATTGGAATGTTCCAAGATGGTGTAAGAGAGAAGGAGGGACCGATATTCATTCAAACAACTGAAAAATTTGAAAAATGCTTAGTATCGATCCTTTCAAAAACAGTGGAAGAATAAACGAGTCTGCTTCAGCGCGAGCAGACTCGTTTGTACAGAATGTAAAAATAATTTTTCATTTCATTGTCAGTTGATTTTAGATGGAGCTGCATGTAATACATTTGCTGACATATATTGAATTTTTAATATTGAGCGAGTAGGTCGAACACATTGACACGTGTCCCTAGGGACGTTTTTATTGCCACTGGACAATTTGCAAATGTGTAGTGAATAATTTTCACACCTGTCTATTTTTACCGTTCGAAAGTATATGGTCAATTTGTATCCTTAATGAAAAGAATACGATTCATTTGTTATATTCACGAAATAAACGATATGAAAAAATTAGGTTATAAATACTTAAATAAGTAAAAAATCGTAGGGAGCAATGAAAATGTCTTACCTAAGTTCCAAGCAAGTACGAATAGTCGACAATAGCATAATAGCGTTATTGCAATTTACAGATAAGGCGACTCAATTCAATGCGCTCCTCGCTATAACTGAGCCACGATTCACGTTTAAAGAATTGTCGAAGAGAAAATTTTATTGATGTAAAGGCGAGCTTTAGCGAGAGAAAGAAAAGGAGCGACGGCGGTGAACGAGCTATTGATAAAGGCAAGCCGGAACGAACGCATTGAAGAAAACGCAGCGGGCTGGACTCGAGTGGATGAAAAATTTCGATAAAATTCGCGAGTAAACAGAGCGCGCGTGTACGGGCCCCGCTGCAGCGCCGTCGTCGATCGACTTAAAGTTCCGCCGTGCTTGTCCTCGCATTATACCGCATGTGTATATATACATGTATGTATATATATATATATATATATATATATATATATATATATATATATATATATATAAATATATATGGATAATTTATAGCTCGCGCGCCCGCTCAATATGCGAACTCATCTTTTCGCCGCCGCTGCTCCACCCCCCGGCGGATCTTCGCAGCTGGATCCGTCCTCGCCCTCGCCCCCGTCGAATCGAGATATCGCGAAATGCCGTCCTCCCCCCCCCCTCGATCCCACCCCCGAGCGCTCGCCTACCTTCGGCCGATGCTTATCGGCACGCGCGCCGCGCTGCTCCTTATCGATAAGGCGAGCTGCCCACTCTCTCTCTCTCTCTCTCTCTCTCTCTCTCTCTCTGGCGCACGGCCAAAGAGCGGAGAAAGAGAGCGGTCGGCCGGATTTTTAATCAGACGGCGATTAAAATCCTGCCGAGTAATTATCCTCGGCTCGCGCGCGGCAGTTGCGCCCCGCGACTTAAGTACATACGCGCGCGCGCGTCCGTAAATATACAAGCGCGGCGTACCCCCGACGGAGAGGCGCGCGCGCTCGCGCGCCCTGGTTGTTACACAGCAACAATTCGCCCGCCGAGGGACAGAGAGAGAGAGAGAGGGAGGAAGAGAGAGAAGAACATTGTTTATTGCCGAGGCGAGCATACGACAGCCCTCCGCGGCAACGCACCTCCAGCAATATTCATCGAGAGCAGAGTCATAATAGCGCGAGCGCTCGCCGAGACCCGTGCTTACGTATTACATTTATGCCTTTCTTATAAGAGCCGCGTCTCGGGTGGATTTTTACTCCCTCTCCCTCTCCCCCTCTCTCTCATCGCCCCGCGCCTCGTCGCTCGGCGCTCGTGCAGGCCGATTTTGTTTTTTTCGTTCGTTTTTTTCTTGTTTTTTTTTTTGTTTTCTTTTTCTTTTATTCGTTCGATATGTAAGAGTTCAAAGGAGCTCTGTCTGCTCGGGGAGGGGGAGGAGAGAATTTTTTTCCAGTCCCGCGCGGCTGATTGCTTCGCGAATTTTTGTAATCCGGGAGCGGCGAACAGGGGAGAGTCACCGTGGTTGCGATTTAGTTGAGAGACAGCGCGGTGGGATAGGGCTGAAATATTGGTATATCTATATATGTATATGTATTTATGTTTGTATGTATAAACGAGGCGCCTGCTCAGTCGAACCAGCGTCATTGCGAGAATTCAAAAAAAAAAAAATTAACTTTCAAGAAGACTTTCAAGAAGAGCTCTGTGTTAAAAAAATATCATATCAGCAAGTATTATACTTTAACGGAAGATGCAGTTAATCGGATCCTTTGTTTTATATTGATAGTACGACCCAAAAAATTTTCAAACGGTCTTAAAATCAGAACGTTCTAAAATAGTGATACAGTCACGAATTAAATAGAAAATTTTCAACATTTTTCTAAGTTCCAGTTGTTTTGACCAATTTGTTCGAAATATTGCGCCAATGAAAAATCGATATAAAAATCAAAATCAACTAAAGTTTGCATATAATATTATTATAAATAAAGTAATATTTGCTAGGTCGATAAAATTTGCTTTGAATGGCCCCTTAATGGACATAATGATTTTTTAACGCGTCCTTTATAAAATATATATCTTACACTGAGAAAAAATATCTGTTATCAAGTAAATATTTTCTTGTTTTGTACCAAGTAAATTATTTTCTTAAATTGAGAAAGCATCTTTTTAAATCAAGAAAGTATATACTTATTGTAAGAAGAATTCACTTGAATCAAACCACGTACACTTAAATCTATTGAATATTTTCTTAATTTAAGAAAATGATTTACTTGGTACAGAACAATTTATAGAATATTTACTTGATATCGGAAAATATTTTTTTCAGTGTAATAAACAATAATTAACGTTATGCGAAGCTCTGACGTATCAGAATATTTTCGTACTTTTTTACTCGCTAAAGAATAAAATATAATACACACATAGATATAAATGCTGTTGAACATACATAATTTTACTTTCGCAAACGTTATGGTTATAGTTAACGTAATGTTCCAATAGAAATTAAGGAATAATTTAACCTACATATATTGAAAATTTTTTTAATTTGAAAAATTGTGAAAATAGATATATATATATGGTGTAAAAACCAAAGAATGTTAAAATTAAAAAAAAAATTAATTAAAGAAAAGAGAGAGTACGACTACGCCGCATTCCTCATGGTACCAGCATTACTTTTTCTTAAAAAAATAAGCCAAACGATAGCGGTTTTTGAAATTAAGTAATCAGTATAATTATAATCCCAATTTTTTCGCAATATTTCTTGTAACTCGAATATACTTATACGAATGGGTGAGAGAGAGGGGGTCGATTTTTCGTCAGTTCTCATTATTACATATGCTCGCGTAAACGAGGAAATTAATTATTCACTTATATTAGCCGCTCAATTTGTTTAAGCAACGTCACATGTTAACTATTCGAATTCTTGGCAATACTTTATAATAACGCTGGGAATTCAAGCATCCTTCGCATTCAAATTTTCATGTTTTTACAGATAGATAGGTCCAGATAGATCCAATATATATATATATATATATATATATATATATATATATATATATATATATGTGTGGTCATAGATATAGAACACGGCATCAATTTATCATCCCAAAGCTTTGAAGCCACGACTATACATAGTTATAGTGTCAATGGAACTTTCACCCCTCTCAATTGGAAACGCGCGTCTATACTCCTTTAAATAGGAACGGACAATGATCGTGGCGCGAGTACTCCGATGAAACAAGCACTCCAGCAACATCGCCTATAGTTGCATATCTATGTTGCATACACGCGCACGTACATATATACATATACACAAGGCACTATTGTATTAGTTTCTTACATACGAACCAGTCGAGATTCTCCGCGTGCTCGGTATACAAAAGTAGATTCGCGCGCATGGAAGATTTACACGGGTCGCGAGGCATTACTTATGCAAATAAACCTCCGCTCCTCTCCCCCCCCCCACACCCCCATCCCGGTCGTCGATAGACTTACGCCGCCTATACAAAACCCATTGAAATATAGTCGCGCGCACCGAGGGGACGGCATTCCGCGCGCGTGCTTTGACCAACGCGGTAATAGTTCCGCTTCGTTCCGCGGATAAAACGCCAAGCTGACTGGATGAATTCATTGATTTCGCCGGATGAAGACGGTAGGTATTTTGTATGAGAAATGTTTCTTTTTTTTTTTCGTTTTTTATTTCGTCGATGTGGTACGTCGTTGAAAACCGTGTTTGACACGCATATATATATATATATATATATAGTTTCGTACAAATGTATATTCAGTCTCTCGAAGATGATCTTTATAAACATATGTATATAAACAGACACGCGTACGCGCGCACAGACACGTACACATATATATAATAACATTGCTAATTATGGCATTACGATTATAAATAAAAAGCAAAACAATTACTTTCATTTCTGACTTTTACTACGCCTGACCTTCTTTCGAATACGCCTGGCGTCTTTATACATATATATATATATATATATATATATATATATATATATATATGTATATATATATATAAAAATACGCAAGGAAAAGATTTAAGGCTTACTTAAGGCCCAGCGGTGCATAAATTGCGTATTATATTTTAGCACGCAATTTTTGAAATTTAAGTCGGCTAAGCAGAGCTGTAAGTTTTACAGGTCGTAAAAATTGAAATATTCCCGGGGTTTATGAATGAACTCGCGGGGCTTCGGAACAAAAAAAAAAAGAAAAAAAAAGAAAAAACCAAAAAGGAAAAGAAAAAAATTAATAGGATTTTAACGGTGTCTTGGAAAAAATTATCATATCGAGTTTTGCGAATTATTGCAGGATTCGATCGCGGTTATCTCTGGATCCGAATGGTGAATTTATCTGCAATATTTCCCCTCATTCGCGACTTTCGTAAAATGCAACGAAATTTTTCTCGCCCGACATTTCGAACGGGAAAAGTCGGCCTCATTGATTATACCTGAAAATTTGCATTAAACAGCCATTAATGAATCTTGATTGAAAACTTATTCGCTAAAGCATTTGTCTTTTTTCGGTAAGTATTAAGTAAGTACAGTACCATATGTCCACTATAATCTTCATATTTATTATCATACTTTACTCAATGTCGTATAAATGTTATTACAGCGTCTAAAAATATTAATCCGCTTATACTACTCCCGACAATTTGTGTATATAGTCAGGATGAAGATTTCATCCTTAATTTAGAACTTTTGCACAAGCGACCCACCAACTGCGATATAAATTACTCTTGAACCAATTCTGCAATGCTCCACTTGCTGATTCCGATATATAAACTGTAAGCTATAAATAATATATATATATATATATATATATATATATATATACACACACATATATACATTTATATATATATATATATATATATATATATATATATATATATATATCCAATGAAATGAGCTGTATGTACATTAAATACCTAATGATTGTCTATAATAATTATGGGATTTTAGCGCAACTTTCTATCCCCTCCCTCAGTTCTACTGTAGCATTGCACGGTCTCGCACCTTTCTTTTCAAAATTGTGCGAATACTCGAGACATAGCGTATACACGCGCACATAATAGCCTCTATGAACTTCTACATTGTTTTTTATTTTTTTAAATTTCTGAGCCCCAATATAAGTCACGACTCCCCGTCCATGTATATACTCCCAACACGCGAATACCTTATTTGCCTTCTGGAAGAAAAAAAAGCGAGAAAAATAATTGAAAAACACGGATTCTAACAATGTCATTACAAACATAATTACGTTGTTTGGAAGCTGAAGACATTCACGCGCGCGTGTTCTCACGAATAATACTTGTCGCGAGAGCCTCCACATTATCGACAATCTCTACTACTATATATATATACATATATATATATATATATATATATATATATATATATATATATATATATAAACGCGGCTTGTTAAAATTCACTCGCCGACCCCCGCGGGTCCTAAAATAAAATTTCAATAATTGTATAAGAATATATATATATATATATATGTGTGTGTGTGTGTGAGTACTGAGAGAGAGAGAGAGTGTGTGTGTGTGTGTGTGTGTGTGTGTGTGTGTGTGTGTTCTTCAAGCGAACCGTTAGATCCTATGCTTCTATATAGCGCCACGAGCGCGCCGCTCTTTTGCATTTAAATCCAGAGTTTGTATATTTAATAATCCGGATTATTTTACAGGGATAATTTTACAGGTGAAAATTGAGCAAGCGCGATCGGTTACACAAATTTGAGAGATCATTGGTTGTTTTCCCTCCCGGCAATTATTTTATTCCGTGCTGTTAGCGCGATAAATTGTCGCTTGCTTTTTTCCTCAGAAAATCGTTAGAAAATGGAAAAATTATTCTCGATGGCCCCCCGCAGTGGATATTTATGTAAATTCCTGCGCAACGGCAAAACTTTCCTTCTCTGCCCGGCTCCGCGGCAGTCTGTAAAATACAACTGGAAATCGTACGAAAATGTAATTAATCGAAAACACGAGGTATTTTACGTGATATAATTTATTAAATTTTAAATCAAACCCGGCCAAAAAGGCGGAAATTAATTATTATTCGAAATTCAGCGTATCTGAAAAGACATTAATGTATACTATCTGTATTTTAAGCAACAATTTTTACACGAGCTGCGAGCTACGAACGTATCGACATTTTAATGGTTTAGCAAATTACATTCTGCTAATGTATACACACGAAGACATTCGCCGATATATTCATAGATACGGCTTTACGTCGAAATTTGGAATCTCTGCGATCTTAAGAGAATGTCGAATATTCTACGAATATAAGAATCAACCGAGTACGCGTGCAATTAAAAAACTCATGTTATAATAATAGTAGTTTAGATAACGAATAGTAATGTAGATGCTAATGTTTTGTCCCAATGCTTCTCAGAGACGATCCAATCAATCCCATGGGAAGATGGGAAGGCACGATTTGAACCCAAGAGTTTTCGATTTCTTGAGAATGAACCGGTATCGATGTTCGAGCGCATCTTTTTAAATAGAACTATACACTTATTTTTTGATGAATTGTCGGGAGCAGATTTTAAAAAAATAACAACAGATATGACAACCGTGGCAATTTTTTTCTTTTCAACAGAATTGAGTTGCAAAATTTCGTATTTATTTTAATGCGTGCATTATGTAAAGCCTCGGCGTATTTCCAGTTGGAGAAAGAAATGAATAGTAAAAAAAGTGTCTCATTGTTAATAGAAGAAAGTGGAAAGAAAAAATATACATCTGGTTAAAACGGTTTGTGCAAATTATAAACGTTTCTTTAATTATAAATTATTTGAATGTAGAAATTTGAATTATTAACCGTGTGTTAATCTATTTTTTTGTTGTTTGCGCAAAAAATAACGCGAACAAATGAATAAAAGAAATTTCAATCTTGCGATCGATTCTATATACTATCAAATATAAATCCTAAATTTATCCATGAAATTTGAAAGACCACTTAAATTTTAATTCAATGAAATGATGATTGTACATTATATAGATAATATAATAAAGGTGATTTTAGGAATTCTTAAAAAAGCATATTATATATAGTTTCCAAACTTTTATGGTATATAAAACTGACGTCTGACATATGAAAAAAAATACAATTATAGTCGTTAAAAAATAAATATTAAAAAAATAATAATAAAAAGAAAACATTAAAAGACTAGCTCTCGTCTCGCTATTGGACTTCTTTATATAAAACAAAAATGATAATAAATGAAGAAAATGAATTTACGGTCGATTACGATTCGAATTGTGAAATAAAATATTATGATAGAGAAAAATATACTAAATTTTTACTGTATTCATGTACGATTACGAAACGTTAATGAAACTGGGAGGAATAAAAATTACAGAAGAAAGGTAATAAAGACGCGTAGTTATAAATATTTGTCGTATGTAAAAATCTAATTAACGCGGCTATATACATAAATTTGTGGCTTAGTATCTTACCTCTACATACATATGCACGCATACATATATATATATATATATGCATATTTATAGACACACACACATACACACATATTGGATGATTGATGAAACGCAATTGATGGTTGGCTAAACTCATATCTCGGACGAAGTTCCCCAGTATATTCATATATATCGTAGCTCGTCCGTGCGCGAAAGCCAAGTAGATTCACCTGGAATTTTCTCATTTGCGTTTTTACGTATCCGATCTGGGTGTCTCGATCTGGCTTTCGTCGATCGTTCGCCGGAACCAGCCCAAACGACGAATTCCTCTCGACTGGAAAAATGCGCGAAAAACCCAGCCTATCCAAATGGCAAAGCAGCAAAAAAAGGACAAACAAAAAAAAGGGGCCGGTCACCCACTGATAAGGGACGCCCGGCAATAAAAATCGTAATATCGCAATATCGCGCGAAAGGCGACCGGCAAAGCGCCGACAATGGGACCGAGTACCTGTATAATGCCGCCTCGAGAAACGCCACCTGGCGGAGTGTGGGTAAGGGGGCGGGAGAGGATCTATTACGCGCATTACGTAAGTGAAAAATCATTCGAAAAGAGGCGGCCCGGGCGTGCTCGGGCTCCGGCCGCTCATTTTCCGCGCGGCTCGCTCGATCCGCCCCTCCCTCTCCCCCCGCGAGCGACGATTTCGCGCGACGCGCGCTCGACGGCCGGCCATTGTCTTCCTCTTCTCCTTCCTCTCCGCACGAGCGCGCATCGGGAACGATCATTTTGGCCCGCGCCCATTACGCTTTGCTCGCGTATCTATGTATGTGTGTATACGTCCGGTATCTGCCTCGGCGGCCGTGCGGACAGCCCGCGACGTGACCGCGGCCGGGTCGCGCGAGTCCGACACTTATGTGCATCCCACTGGAGCTCTTTCCAGTTGAAGAGTTTGACGGTGACGGGAAAGACACCGAGAGAGAGAGAGAGAGAGAGAGAGAGAGAGAGAGAGAGAGAGAGGATTTTGCCTGCCGTGACCCCGAGAATACATGAAGTGATATATATTTATATATATAATTTTCTACATAGTTACGTTAATTAATATGTATTATTGTGGAATAAAAAAATAAAAATAAAAATGCCTAAAAGAATAATAAATACAAATAAGTTCGTTTTTTACAACCACAAAAAAATCAATTTTTCATATTAATTCATTTGTAAAGTGAAAAAAATATTCTGTCGATCGATATTAAATTTTTATCAGTACTGAATTTCCTTCAATAAATATTATTTCCATGGATATACGAATAGCTCGTAGATTTAATAAAATATTTTGTTGTATCATTCCAATACTATACTTTTAAAAAACCGTCAACTAAATTTATTTAATAGATTTTCGCAAATTTTTTTGTCAATGTAAAAAAACTACATATATTTGCGCAATTGAGTACTGAAATAAGGTATAGGCTTTTGACACAAAAAAAATTTTTTTGCAACTGAATTATGTAATTATCTGCAAGAAAATGCAGTAAATTACAATATAAAAAAGTAGCATTTGTTCTATTATTATACTTATAAAACATTATATCAATAAAATAGAGAACGAATACATAAATAAATACATGATTTTTTCGATTATAAATCACATTGATACGAAACCTCTTTTTCGATTGTAAAAAAAAATCAACCTGTTGCTTACCATTTAAGAGCCCGAAAAAGTTCAAATATATTCGGTCGATCTGTTATAAATTGAGTTCAACAGAGTTTTCAAAAATTTTGAATAAATTCATAAGCAGTTCGAATGCAGCTGAGGGAATAAAATAAGTTCTGAAAGAGTTCCACTGAGTTTGCGGAGATCGAACGAGTTTACGAACTCACGTATTTATCTAGGAACTCCTAATGAAATCGAAGTCTCATGAATTTACGCAATACTTTGAGAATGCATTAGCAGTGCTTATAAATTGCTTAGAAATATTAGAGAATTCATTCCAACTTTATAAATACGAACTTTTTGAACAATCCTTGGACCTCCTTCCAAACTATCAATTATAATAATTTTTAAAGTATTTCGAATAAATTCTAAAGAGTTTCAATAAAATTTGAAATTTTGGATAAAAAGTTCGTTAATTAACAGCACTTCAAAAAATCCTTCATTTATAAAAGTCATTGTAAGTGCCTACATTTGAAAATTCTACATTTTGGGGTTTTCATCCTTTTTCTACATTCGAAGATAAACCTCGGCAAAATCGACTTACATTAGGAGCGCCTATTCCTCTTGTATTAATAGATTATTTCACTATAATTTAAATTTTTGACAAATACTCGAATATAATTAGATTTAAGAAAGCGGATTTCAAAACTATGGGATAAACATCAATTTACATTCGTGAATTTTACTCTAAAACCTTAGAAATGTTAACAGTAAAATAATCGAAACAGCAATAACAGTACGTTACACCGCCATTTTTGTCGAATATTACATTAGCAATTTCCAGGACAATCTCCGCAACGTCCTATTCACATATCGTGTAATATCCCTCACCTCCCCCCCCCCCGCCCGAATATCATCATACGAGTCTAGACAGCGCGACGACGTGGGCACTCTAACCTTAAGGTTAAAAGGGCCTCTCGGAGGCGGGGGACGGGGATGGGGGAAGCCGGATTCCCCTCGTGAGCACGTATACGCCGTGCCCGTACCGTCATCACCGATCCCGCGCGCGAGACCGGGGCGCATTATTGCGCGCCGCGCTCGCCATTACTTTATTACAGCGCACGCCGCGACTCTTCGCCCCGCGCTTTTAGCGCCGCGCGGGATCAACGGGAGAAGAAGGGACGCGACGTAGCCGACGACGTCTCGGACGCCCGCGGACGGATATAAATGCATAATGTAAGAGGTGAAATCGTGCCCGTTCCGTGATTGAACCCTCGGCGCTCATCCCTTACATTCTCGGTCTCTCTCTCTCTCTCTCTCTCTCTCTCTCTCTCTCTCTATCGCTCTTCAGGGTTTTAATTTTGCAGGAACGCCGCACGGCGTCCGCCATCAACGTGTCTTAGCTCCGATGGACTTTCTACATGATTTTTGTTTCTGTCCGTGAAGAAGCATGAGTGGGTTCGGCATTGCCCTGGGATAAAGGCTCATTCCAACACTCGAAGCATGTCTGGACTTAACAGAACGCTTTACCAAACTTTCAGAAAGGACTTTATGCATCTAGTACGAGCGGAAATCGGAGTTATATACGTGAATTCACTTTTGGCATAGCTTGCTGCAAATATTACGTATGATGTATAAAGATATCGATAGATTTGTGAGGGAACGATAGGTTAACGTTAGTCCATTCGTCGTTGAAGATTTGAAAAATATTATATTGCTGGCATACACGAAGTAGTGACGAGGACGTACGAGGAAGTGCTCGGCGGTTGAGCTTCTCTGAACTTCGAGGGGGTGGGGGGCGGGGGGCGTAGCATAAAAATATTTTTTTATTGTGATTAAAGATTTTTTAGTTATTTTATTGATTATTTATGGCTTATTTTCAAGACAATCATTAGAGTGTAGTATCTGAAAATTCTTGATTTAAATATTTCACAAAATTTTAATTTTTTTTATCTAAATAGTTTTATGGAAGAGCGTAAATATTCTTTTTAAACGTGTTCAAATTGGCATTTTTGGATCATTTTAATGATATACCCTCCTTCGAAAAAGCATGTAATCGAAAAGTTAGGTTAGAGTAGGCCAAAATTACCGCGCGACGAGACCACGTGATATATTTAGGATATGTTACACGTCCGTAGTTCTTGCTGTATTCTCATGTCTTCGTAAAGAAGAACGTTAATAATGTATTTGTTTTGATTGCCAAGCAATTTTTGTTCTTTCAAAGTTAATAAGGTAGGGAGCTCGAGTATTTCAACTACCATAAAAAAAACAGCTTGCAATTCCCGTTGTTCGTTTGCGCGTATTCCACAACTCGCTAACGACGCACCGCAGTATATAAATATATACCAGATCGTGGCGGCCCATCAGGCAGAAACATAAAAATAGAAAACAAAAAAAGAACAAAAAGCACGCGAAAAAAATGAAGGCGAAAGGCAGAGAGAGAGAGAGGGGGGGGGCAAGCAGAAAAACCAGCAGTCGGGAGATATCATTCCCACGTTATGATTTATCAGAACGGAAGCAATCTATGCCCCTAATACATATGCGAAGCGCTCGTATCGTACACATCGCTATATCGTAACCGGGCGGCGACAAGTTAGCCAGGTTGGCTTGTGTCTGTATCCATATATATTACCTACTGTCTCTCTCCCGTTTACTCTCGCACTGCCGCAAAAAAAATTTATATATATATACATATATATATATATATATATATATGTATATATATGTATATATATATATATACACATCTCTATATGAGTAAAGGCCAAAAGTCTCATTATGCGGCCCAGCGATCGATCATTCGCGTTTGAAAGTTGCGTGCCACGGATACAGACGCCGCGCCGCACGGCCCGTATATATATATATATATATATATATATATATATATATATATATATATATATATATATAATCAAATCAACCCACGCCGGCTGGCCCGCCCGCCCCGGTCTCGGTGCGCGCGATCGCGCTCGCCTCCCGTGCATACACGTACATGTACACATACAAATACACACACGCGCAGAGAGTCGAAGTCGGCGAGAAAGAGTCGCGTCTTTTCACTCGACGGTGTGGGGTGGTAGAGCGGGGGGGGGGGAGAGGGTTGGCAGAGGAGGATCGAAAATATTTCTCTCGTGCATTAATCACGTATAAAGATCGCGACGCGGGGATGACGGTGGGGGGTAGGAGGGCAGGGAGGAGAGAGGAGGACTACGCGGGGTGTTATATATATATATACATATACATATAAAAAGAGATAGCAGTAGTAGTAGTAGGGCAGCGAATAGTCGGGCAGGCGGAGAGGCAAGGGGGATTGACAAAGTTTTGACGTATTTTTTTCTTTTTCTCTTTTTAAGTATCGCCCGTTTGGCGAGAGCGAGTAGTTTTTTTCGGTCTCAGAAGAATTCCAGCTTTCCGAGCAACAGCGACGTAACTAGCGGCCGATATTTTAGCCGTAACTTTCGCGATTGAAAATTGTCATGCTGTAGTTCTCATTCTCAAGAAGTTACCTTTCGTCAATTTTCTAGTTGGATTTTTGCATTTTATCATCTTATGGATACTTCTTACAGTTCTATCTATAATCAGAAATAAATTTGAAACATATTCTATTGTTTTTTTGGTCGTTCACAGATTTTGTCGATTAGTAAGCAATAATTATTGTACAATGGGAACGATTAAAGGAATGAAATTGTTTAAAATGTATTAAACAATTGCTACCTGAAATTACAAGAAGTCAATCTGAGTATTATCAAGAACTTTCTAAAAATTTATACATTTGTACAGGATCTCTTTTATAAGTTTAAATTTTACGTGTCAAAACCAAGGTAAATTAAATTCGATTCACGTTATCGGTTCGCAGCTATATAAAAACGTAGACTGTAATATGTTCCTCGTTAAGCTTCCTTCGAACGTAAGGAACGAACGGTTGCGATTTGAGAAATTTGGCATATTAATCACTCGATATATTTGATAAATCTTTTAAATTATCAAATGAGTTATTCGATATTTGATGCACTAAAGAGAAATCATCATATATCTCTTCAACTATATAATTCGGTAATGAAAATATTGCTATCCCTATATTTGTAAGAATGGACAATATTTTTCCTTTTGTCACTTTTACGGTAATTCATAATTCCTAAATTGTAATTTTTCCCATAACCCGATCGACATTAGATACTCTGATCCTTCTGTCTCCTTGATCCCAGGGAAATAATCCGCAATTGAAAAATTCATTCGCTCCCATAATTGCCGCCCCATCGCGAGAGCCGGCGAGAACGTGTCAATTAAACGAGCCCAACGCCGTCTCATTAAGGCAAAAGAAAAAAGGCGGCCCCGCACTGCAAAGGCGAAATCCTCCTCGAGGCCCCCGCGGATATAAACCGTCAATGCGGCGACGCCGTTGCCCGTGGCGGCGGTCGCGGCGATCGCGTCTCATGAATGAACCAACCTGCGCGACTCTCTTACCGCGCGTACACGGAATAAAATTCTTCTCTCTCTCTCTCTCTCTCTCTCCCTCTTTCTCCTCCAGCGGTCGGGAGAAGGAGAGAACAGAAAGCCGCAACTCGGATAAATCTGTCCACTCCCGAAAAAAGGACAGATCGCGCGGTGATCATCGGCCTGCAAATAAAATGTAAGAGAGAGACAGAAAAGGAGAGAGAGAAAGGGAGAGAGAGAGAGAGAGAGAGAGAGAGAGGACCGAGGCACCGCGGCGTCTGCCGCGAATTCGCCCGCGGTGGACAAAAAGGAGAATATAAGAGGACACACATACACACGCACTCGCGCGCACACAGGTAGTCGACAAACAAATAAAGAAAAAGCCGGCCATAAAGTTAAGAAGGAAGCCCCCGCCGGCGGGCCGGGTGGAAGAGGCCCCGAAAGGAGCGAGTTCCTCGAGCGCACGCGCGCGGCATATTCGAAAAAGACTCCGTGCCGATGGTTAACGGGGCGTTGACCCTTTACACATACACACACACACTCACACACACACACACACCTACTTCGGCTGTTTTAGCGCTTCTGTGCTGCAGCGCGCCGGGTTTGGATCGCGAACGCGCTAAAAAAGCGGCCCCGCAGATGGAAAAAAGGGCGAGGCAGAGAGGAAAAAGGAGTTATCCGAATGGACTATGGGTGAAAAGTGGGCCAGACACGGTGGAAGAGAAGGAGCGAGAATTAAGCAGAAGGGGTGAGAGGAGGGCATCGCGGGAGTCGGTGTTCATTGATATGGGTATATATATATATATATATATATATATATATATATATGTGTGTGTGTGTGTGTGTGTGTGTGTGTGTGTGTGTGTGTGTGTGTGTGTGTGTGTGTGTGTGTGTGTGTGTGTGTGTGTGTGTGTGTGTGTATATGTGTGTGTAACGTAGATCTGGCAGATGTTTCCCAAGTATATTATGATGCATGCATACGTCGATGCAAAGATCGAATGCAACGACAAAATATGAGTGACTTCGACATGTTGTGGTGTCAATATATATATATATATATATATATATATATATATATATATATATATATACATATAATATATATGTACATATAATACCTATTATGCCAATTTCAGACATCGATAATGTTTTCGACCGTGACTAATAGAAACGAGCTGTGTGCATGTAAAGTGCATCGACGCAAATATATGAGACTAGGCGATCTTTGACGCGCAAACACGCGTGAGAGCGCAAGCTTTTCAGATAAAGGAATATCAAATAGGCACATATATATATATATGTGTGTGTGTGTGTGTGTGTGTGTGTGTGTGTGTGTGTGTGTGTGTGTGTGTGTGTGTGTGTGTGTGTATCTGGATTATGGCTAAAAAACGAAAAGTTTTCACCATCTCAGATACAGAGACGGGACGAAATTCGTTGGAAACGTTGCGTTTAATTTTGCCCATAATCTATTGTACCGCATCGATGAAAGCACGAGAGGGGGCTCGGGGACGAGGGTGGTGGAGATATATATATATATATATATATATATATATATATATATATATATATGTAAATTAAGGAGAGCGCGGTTATATAGAAATGAGTATAACAAAAGAACGACGAGCGTGGCGAATGGAAGTTTGCTCGCTGCAAGGCTATCCTGCGTTGAATGAGCGCACGAGAAAGAAAGAAGAGTGAAGAGACAGAGAGAAAGAGAGTCAGTAAGAGAGAGAGAGAGAGAGAGAGAGAGAGAGAGTGAGGGAGAGAGAGATACGAGAATATATCTCGCAGCGTGCAAGCCCTCGAGGGGAGGAGCAGCAAAAAAGCAGCAAAAGAGGAAGATAGACGGGGGAGGGGGGTCTTTATCTCGATCGCGCGTCTTGCATGCGTTTACATCGGTGATTTCTCCATTTGCGGTGTAATAAAATTCCTCCGTGCCTTGTATGTACTCCGCGCCGAGATTTGGGCAACCAGGTTAGCGCCGTGAAAAATCTCCCCGAATTCTCCTCCTCTCGATTTTTTTCTTCGTCGTCTGTTTTCTTTTTTCTTTTTTCTTTTTTATCTTTTCGCTTGCGATATTTTCTCTTTTTTATGGACAATGTTCCTCGAGGGAGTTTTTGTTCCCTTTTGTTTTATTCGCATAATTAATCCTCGCGATTCTTCTTCCGTATGCTGCACGCGCAGCTTTCTCGAAGTGAAAGCCGTGATTTTATCGAAAAGCCGACGGGAGGTGGACGATGGGGAATTATTAGTCCTCTGTTCTTTTTTGACAAAGGATGACAACGGATTTTACTAACTGATCTAAAAACTCTAATTAAATTTCCATGCTAATTTGTAAAATTCATCGATCAATCTTGGGTGCGCGATACTTTTTTTGTTTTCTCAAGCTTGAAACGATAATTTTAGTTGGACGGCATAAAAAAAATTGTAATGTAGGCTATGGTATTTGCTTATAACACATGTACATTGAAATTCGTTGATAATATTAAATTAAAAGTATAAACTGTAAAATCAATAATATAAATAAATAGCTGCATTTTTTAAATAGTAACAAATTAATTTAATAAATTATAATATGAATTTATTATATATTAAGATTAATAATATACATTAAATTAATAATATTCAAATGATGAAATTTGTTGTGAACATATATTGATAGAGGTTATTTATATATATATATATATATATATATATATATATATATATATATATATACATATACATATATATAGGGGATCAATGACATATATTTAAGACACTTGCATGGAGCTTTCTTTCCCTTCGCTTCGGGAATACTCTTTTTAACTGTCCTGATTTCCCTAGTAACTAAGAAATTTATTACAAAAATTAAGGGAAAATATGTCTTTCAACGATCATATATTAAAATAATCAATTATTTCCATTGTGTACGGAATTGTTTTCGTTTTAACCTCAATTTAAATTCATATATGTATACGGTGTCACTAAAAAAAATTCAATTAAATACGCTTTTCTTATCATTCAGCTTCTACCGAAAGATTTTTTCGTAAGGAACAGCGACAGTATCTGCATTTATTTTACGAATATTATACTTGAATTATCTTTTAAATCATTATTAAATAAAAGATAAATATGTTAATCGTATTTTTAAAAATTCTATATTGAAAATCTGTTGAGACGCCGCCTATAATAAAATATTCCAAACTAATCGTTTACGACGAAAATATATCAACGCACCTGATATCACTTATCGGGAGATCTTTTCAACTCCGCGATAAAGTCAATCTATAAAATCCCATCGATCATAAATTGAAAAAAAAAACCACAAAAGAACGAATTATGTTCCACGTTCGCGTACCCCTCCCACCTCAACTCCTCCCCCGTCGGCGCGATCGTCCTCTCCCCGAGTCCTATAAACGCCCGCAACCCGCGCTTAACCCGTACTCCGCGATATTACGGTGCGTAATAGCGTACGCCTATGTGCGCGGCGCGCCGCGAAATAAGGCACATTCGAATATATTCGCGGGTTGATGATGAAGATAATAATAATAATAATAATAATAATAATAATAATAGCAGCGCGGCTGGCGATAAAAAAAAAGAGCGAGCCAAAGACGAGGGAATAAAACGCGGGGCAATAAAATCCGCGGTGGGCGAGTCGTAAAAAGAAGGCTAACAAAGAAAAAAGAAGCCCGCGCACGGATCGAAGTGAAAAAAAAACCGCGAAGGGGATATGTGTGGTGGGGGGCGGGGGGTGGGGAACCCTCCGCAGCCGTACGTGCCGTCCGAAGATTGCGCCCGCGTGGGGCGCGCGTTTACCGCGGAGTCTCCTCTCAGTGATATATATATATATATATATAGTGTGCGTTGGGCAGCACGGGTCTGTGAAAAATAAACCAAATAACGACGCGCGACCATTACGCACGGGGCTGCGCGAGTACGCGCGCATCATCGCCCTTCGAGGCCGCTGCGGTTAGCGAGCAAGCGCGCGCGCTTACGCTCTTTTGCACCTGTAAATCGTGTAACCGATTCGCCGTTCTCCCCCTCCCCACCCTCCTCCCGCACCGCGTGCCCTTCGTTTAAGTACCTTAACCCGTGGCGAAAAATGCCGAGGAGACGATCGATCTCTCGCGCGAGGGCGGCCTTGACGCGCGGGCCCCGATCGGCCTCTATTAACGTCCGGTGTATACATAACTACGGGTCAGTATGGGGGACAAGGGGAGAGGGTGTGATGCCCGATCATTGCGTGTGTATGCGTGAGTGCGAGAGGGAGGGCGAGTGCCCGGAATTAGCGTTTACGCAGTCCGTTCGCTGCGGTTTTAGGGATTTTTATCGGCACTCGCCACCTTTCCTCACCCTCCGCCGTTCGACGCGGAATTTACTCGGATTTTTCTCATCCGGGCAATGCAATCCTCGCTTCCATTTTTTTCGCTCCTCCTCGTCGATGCGGGTATGCAGTACGTAATGAGTCTCGATGAGCGCTTCGATTCTTTGAACTCGACGTTTCATTCTCGTCGTATCGTTGGCGAGCACTTGAATTCAGCGGTGAGCCGATTGATTTCTAGGAAATAAATGCGATGCGACCAAGGTGTTCTTGTGCGAGCCCGATACTTTTATTCGATATTGCTATATATTTTTTTTAATAGAATTTAGAATTCCGTCAGATTGGTACTTCACTATACGAGGACTAACCCATCTAGATATTTTCTCGATAATGATCTATTGAGTAGATATTTTTTATCATTTTTCTTTAATAGAAAAACCTATTTTATTCAAATTTTATTAGATAATTATAATTATAGTAATATAAAACTAAATAATTATAACTTAAAAATATAATGATAAAAAAAACTGTCTAAATACAGTATAAAAATATTTTACGAATTTGAGTTTACTAACTGTATTGAATACGCTAATGCAATATTTATTAGTCCCCGATAGAGCATTATTTAATTGTTATTTGAAATTTCTATTAGTATATAATAAAATTTATGTAAGACAAATACATTTTTGTGTCTTAAAATATTTCATTTTCTATTGAAACAAAAAATGAAATTTCTATTTTGGACAATTCAGTTCTTTTGTCTTAGAATCAAATGCCTGAGTTAGAATGTTTTTCGATGTACAATATATTATACTAACAAAATGTAGCATAATCGACCGAGTTAATATTTCAATAAAATTTTTGGGTTCGTTTCTATTAAAATGTTGCTATTATTTCTCGATCCAAAAAACAAAACATAATACGGAAGCTTCTGCTAACAATGCCACTATGGGTTCTTTTGTCACATTACGTTAGTATCTATTTATGTATGTGTGTATGCACGTATGTATATATATATATATATATATATATATATATATATATATATATATATATAAGCAACAGCAGCGCGTCCGCTAGTCGCGCTAGACCACCGCGATACGTGACCAGCCTAACAAAACCGATTCCCCCCTCGGCGACCGAGTCACGCCCCGAGAGTCGCGGCTTCGGTCATTGGTCCGATCGGACCCGAGACGTCGTCGTGCCCCGTGTAGCCCCCGCGTACCCGCACTCGTGCAACGTTCGCGGCGCCGTTTCTCCTGCCGAGTGCAGTTCTGGTATCGGTGGCTAGATATGCGTGCGTGCGTATGCGCGCGTGCTTTTATATTTGTATACATACACATATAGGAAGCTTTCAACTCGCGGTGCGATAAGCGTCGACGACTTGGAGTGCAGAGGGAGGACTGACGAGAGAGAGAGAGAGAGAGAGAGAGAGAGAGAGAGAGTCCGGTATCGCTCGGCCCTCCCCCGCTAACAGTCGACGTCGATCTTCTTCCTGGCTCCGCACCCCGGGCGAAGACGAGAACGCGGCTTAGTTCTGAATAACGAATTAGCGCGTCGCAGTCCCGCGACGAGACGACGCAATTGAGACGTCGATGGCGGACTTGCGGCGCGACTAAGTGACCTCCGCGTCCAGGGGCCGGCCGTCCCGACGCTGCGATATCCTATAACGCTAATTGGCGCGTCCTGTGCGGCATACGGAAATTAATTATATTATTATTATTATTATTATTATTATTCTTATTATTATTATTATCATCATCATCATTATTATTATTATTATTATTATTATTAATCTATCACATATTCTTGTTGCTGCCTAGTTTTGATAAGGACGCTCTCATTGTCCAAATTAAATTTATGCAATGTTTCAAAACGTATTAATATCATGCCTGAATAATGCCATTTCAACCACTATTCGTCATAATGAAAAGTTATTTTTTACGATATGCAAAACGACGCACAAAGTTGCATTAAATTAAAGTGAAATCTAACTTTATCCATTATAATTGTGTAACAATGGATTTTGCTCAATAGTTGCTCTTTGCCAACATATTCTCCACCCTCGCGGGAATATATGGATCTGGCAGTCGAATTTATTGGGAATCATTCAAGTCGCGGAAACTTTTCCTTGGACACTCAGATAGAAGAATAGTAATGTTTTCAAACCAATTCTGATTTTTATCCTTGGTTAGGCAATAAACAGCACGCGCTTGCCTCGTTTAAATCAGAAATACGCAAACTTATTAATTTCCATGAATTATTTTGTTTTCTTCTTGTGCATTTATTTACTTAGTCCAGATGCATTGGTAATTTTTCAATAAAAGAACATTTATAAATATCATAATACTTGCTAATTTGAATTGATAATAAATTTTAAAAATACAACTTCTAGTTCAGTCGAGACAAATGCATGTATTACGAGTTCATAAATAATTATCTTTCTTGTTATGCTATTTCAGAATTTTATTACACGTTACAAAAGCGTAATAAACACCAACGGATATAATCAAAACATATAATTATACATATGTGTATCGTTAATTCTACCATAAAATATATCAAGTATTTATTACCAAAAATAAAAAGAACGAACATTTGAGAAAACGCCTCTAAAACAACGTGGACGGCTGATACATTTTCACCATGTATGCGACCATATAATTATAATTTTGACATCAACCGTAATTGCCTCAGCGCACTACGACATCAGCAAATCTAGCCGTGAGATAGAACCGTTGGCTCGTTTGTGTTCGCATATTTTCGGGCTCCCGAAGAGTAAGCGCAAGATACCTCCCGCCGTCTGGAGCTGCCGAAGAAAGAACGCGCCTTTATCCCGCGCTTGGGCATTACAAACACAAGGCGTGCGAGACGCTGTATAAGTCACCGTGAACCGAGTCCGCGTCTCGCGAATGGTCGCGTACAGACGCCGCGCGGAAAAAGCTCCCTCGTACGAGAGCGGCATATTTATATCGAGGGGTCTGGATTAGCTGCCGGGCAAAAAAAAAAAACTAGAAAACGCACATATAATTGTCGCGTCAAAAAAAAAGACGAGCATCGATCGGCCGGTGCGATGTCGTCGATGCACGACTCTCGCAAGAATTTATACACAAACACATACCTATATATATATATATATATGGGACACGGGACATCCGTGAAGTCGGAGTTATTGCCCTCCTCGGCCCTTTGCGCTTCGTTCCTTTATATCCAACAAGTACAGGATTCCCGTTCGCCTTAATTCGGCCACGTCGCCTGAATTTCAATCGGTAAAGAGAGGAAGGGAGTGAGAGGGAGAGAGAGAGAGAGAGAGAGAGAAGGCGTTTTTGCGCCCTTCGAACGCATCGCGGTGACGTGCGCGCCCGAGACATATCTCTGTTTTTGTCTACACATATAATCATCGGTTTCATCGGCTGCGCGCGAAATAATTCGGATACCTCGATCATCCTTGATGCTCAGCCGCTATGAATATGCGATGGACGGACGTTGTATCTAAAATTCCAAGCAAAATGTGTGCGCGCGTCCGATCCGCAAACTTTCCTACATATAGGTTCGGTGTTCGAGAAAAAGTAGCGTCGCCCAACGGTGTGACTTGGGATCTCCCAGAGAATTATATCGAAATAATTCTTCAACCTGCATCAGTATGCAGTTATTGCAAGAAGCGCATTGCCGGTTGGAATTCGCCTCCCTTAATCCCGTGAATTTTCGTGTAACTTTCGGCTTCGGCATCAGAGCCCTCTAACGGAACTTAAACATCCGAATTACGCCACGCGTGGTTGCTACTGCGATGTTTTCTGCGATGTTTGGTTAGAAATAAAGAGAAAGTTGTCCTAGAGCGACGCGACGCGTCAAATTTAAAAAATTAAGCGATAGATGGATAAGAAAAGAAGGGACTACGTATAAAAGACGCGATTGTGAGACGCAGTGGTATGGGAGTTGGAAAAGAAGCGGGGAGAATGAGTTGGAGGGGGAGGGGGAGTGCATCCACACGATGCTCCGGCCATTTTTACAGGCAATATTTTATACACAAGAGGGGCATTATATATCGTATATCGGGGTCGGTGGAGCTGGTCTTTTCCATCAACTCTCGCCTGGGTATGCATTCAATGCTCTCTTACTCCCTCTCCCCTTTCCTCTTCTTCTTCCTCTTCTTCTTTTCTCGTCCAGCCTCTGCGCGCCCATTCTCGAGCATTGTGTGCGGCCAAAGAGGATAGAATACATACACACGTGCATAGATACACACACGCACGCGCACACACACACACACACACACACACACACACACACACACACACACACACATGTACGAAGGGAGGGAAGGCGTTAGACTCCGCGCGAATCCTCGCTATCTGCATCCGGCAGAGACGTGAAAATATGCTCGGATATTTCTCCCGGGCGAAGTGGTATACATGTGGCGGAGAAGGTGGGTCAGAGGGAGGAGGAGGATGAGGATAACGAGATGGGGCAACCGAAGAGCCGAGCTGCGAGGGCAACGGTGGCCGTATGCTCGTATGGCAACGCGAGGCGTCAGTTGATCTCGGGGCGTGCGCGACGATAGGGGGAGAATCTCGGCTCGTTTCCTTCTTCTTCTTTTTGTTGTTGCAGGGAATTTCGATTTTGTTGACAATTCGAAAAATCGAGTCGCACCGCTACCGATCCCATATAGACAGATTTATCGAATTGGCTATTTAAATACTGATTACGTTGAGAGTGACTTGTTCGATCTATGAATAATCAATAGCTATATATATATATATATATTAATTTATTCAGCATTTCGAGCTAATCAATATATTATTTGAAGAAGATAATTAAACTTTTATCCTACGCACTGTACGACATAAATTATGCGTTCCAGACGCGAATGATAAAATTAGATTTTCAAGAATCAAAATGAGAAAATTCTGGTTTCTTTTTGTCCAGCAAGTAAAAAGTTTATTAAATTTATGACTTTTTTGCGAATTTTGCGTAAATTTCAGAGGTACTCGACGGAAATGTACCAAAATACTGATCAGACCCCCATCCGAATGAAAGACTTTTGTGTATCTATCTATGTCAATTGAATATTCGATAAAAATATCACTTATAATTTATTTATGGACATTGTTAATGCATAAAACAATGTCGGTTTTTCGACAAGAACTGATCGTTGAAAACTCATTGCTTTTCGCCCAGGACAAATTTGACATATCTTTTCCATAACGCTTTATCGCCTTTTGGCCATTTTCGGCGATGAAATTTCGTCTCGTCAAACGCGCCACGCTACCCCCCCCCCCCCACTCCCAACGCTCTGGAAATCCCAACTGGTACGCCGTGGCTATCTGGCAGTCCCGCAGAACCAACCAAATTCCGAGCCCGACGACCCAGATATACCCGCGCCCGAATCTACCTGGAGCTCCGTCACCGCGGTCCACGTTCCTTCCTTCGACCGCTCTGCGAGGGAGCTGCGTACCGCACCGAGCCCTTTTTGCCCC
This sequence comes from Sycobia sp. Sy_11, assembly GCA_018907035.1. Lineage (NCBI taxonomy): Eukaryota > Metazoa > Arthropoda > Insecta > Hymenoptera > Epichrysomallidae > Sycobia > Sycobia sp. Sy_11. Next base: position 881,467 of record JACCIC010000133.1, read on the forward strand.
TCTGCCGCGCCGTTCGCCCGACTTTCTGGGGTTCGCCGCTCGCGACTCGGTGACGTACACGACATGCTTTATATATATTATATATATATATATATATATATATATATATATATATATATATATTGAAAATTAAAGCGCTCCGCCGCTGCTACGGCTACCGCTGCTTCCTCGCCTTTTGTTGCCGGGGGGACGGACTGCGTCGCCGGACCGCGGCGGCGCATTCCGCCTTAACGAGCCGCCTGCGCGTATTTGGGTTAACGTATGGAGGAATGCCGACCGCGTGACAAGCTAATTCGCGCGGGGGGCGCGAGGGCGAAGGAGATCCGCTCGCGCCGCTGATCGCTCCGCGTCCGAGAGAGTTTATGATAGACGCTAGCGGAGACAAGAGAGAGAGAGAGAGAGAGAGAGAGAGAGAGAGAGCGAGAGAGTGAGGATTGAGCTGTTGCGGAATTGCGTTCTGAGCGTGTGTGTGTACATATATATATATATATATATATATATATATATATACACGCGTACGTACTACAGCTACTCGACCAAATGTTTATTTCGTTCATTAGCGGACGGGGCGAGCGAGTTTTTCTTCGCCCCCCCCCACTCTCGCGAACGTGATTATTCGCTTCCTTTCGCTGGAAATAATAATTGTTGCTGAGATACGAGCGAGGGGGGTTGAGAGAGCGAGAAAGAGCCGACGCGAGGATTCAGTCGTGCGCGACAACGCGAATTCTTTTTATTCTCGAATAATACTCCATAAGATGCAGGTTTATCATTATCGTTGCTAGGGTTTGCGTTAAAAAGTGCACTTAGATGTATGTTTCCTCTAATTTCCGGGAATTTTATCATTCCTAACAAAGTTAACAAAATTTCATTTTATTTTTAATTATCTTGATTGAAAAGTTACAATTTAATATTGATTACCACGCTCTTGAGTAAATCAAAGTTTATAATCTTATTTCAATTTGATTAACTATATGTAATCGATAATTAAACTCGATATTCTCCGTATAAAAAGCAGGCACGTAAAAAAAAGTCGGCCAACTTATTATCCTCGACTCAATTATGCGTCACGTCTGTGTAGCAATCGAGGGGCGGGAGGGTACTGGAAGCCGGAGAGGATGTATAAAAACAAACGGAGAATCGAGTTTTATCGACGAATCATGTAGATTCGTTCGTTATACCACAAGACCGAAGTTTATATATATATATATATATATATATATATATATATATACATATATGTGTGTGTGTATGTGTGTGTGTGTGTATGTGTATCTATATATATCTACAGATATAATAATGCTCGCGCGAACCAGCGCGATGTCGGCGCCGCCGTCAGCCGCGGCGCGGCCTGCAAAATTGCGATTTCGAACGTTATACAGACATATATTTATACACGCGAGTGTGATTTAATGGATCGGCGAAAACACGCCAATTTATTGCGTCGTCAATGGGCGCTTGATTTCTCCTTGTTGCTATATGGAAGCTTATTAGGATCAAATACTTTTCGATACCTGCCGCTGCCGTCGCGCTTAAATGCGTTTTGCCACACGATCGAAGGAAGCTCATTTGTACAATGTAACGCTGTGTAGAGCTTGTTTCTATTTTTTTTTTTTTAATAACTGTAATATCAATCTTCAGATAATGGTAAATGATATTTAATGAATATGAAAATTTAACGCAAAATATTTTTATGAAATGAAAAATATTATATTGCTGGCATACACGAAATAGTGACGAGGACATACGAGGTAGTTCTCGACGGTTGAGCTTCTTTGAAATTCGGGGGGGGGGAGGGAGGGAGGGAGTAGGGGAAGTAGCGAAGGTTCGGGAGCTCGCCTGCCCTCCTCCCTTCCCTTTTTTGCCGACGGACGCGTCGCTACTGCACCAACGCGCAGCATCTATCTAGCATCCTTGTCTATTTCCTACGCAGCATCGGCAACAGCGCCTGCCTCACAGATTTCTAGCTTTATATATATATATATATATATATATATATATATATATATATATATATATATCAAGTGTAGCATTCATCTGTATATATATTATATACGTATGTTTTAAAAAATTGGTTACTCCTGTTCGCCTCGAATTACAGCGACAGCGATTTACACTTGTTTCTTGATCGTGTACGTTCGGACGGCCTTAGTCAAATAAGTTTCAGAGAAAAAAAACTACTCCCCCGCATCCGTTTTCCTTTTCATTCGTACACCTTCGGTCTATGGTTGCGAAAGATAGATTCAAAGCGAGATGATGAAAGAGAGAGAATCGCAAAGAAGAAAAATATGGTGCTACGGACGCTTATCGTTTTTAACTGCGCGTTTTCAATAGAGCCGCAAGACTTCCCTCGTTCGGATGAGAACGAGTTATCCCCCTCCCCCACTTCTCTCTCACCCACCGCGCCGCTTCCAAGATCCCAGTCAAGGGAGGCAGGCCGAGCTGAGCGAGAGACCAAGCGGAGTTCGAGGGAACAGGAAGCGCTCGGACGCATCGGCTGCTGGTAGGCAATATATATATCGCAGCGCGTTAACAATGGCCATTTGCATCGTCGCGCGCGCGTATGTCGGCGAAATGCCGAGTCTCGCCCGTGGAGGCAGAGAGCGCGAGGATGGGATATAGAGGACGCAGCACCGTCGCGCGCTCGCATTTCACCTGCGCCAACGCATGTACGAGCGAGGCCGCGGACGTAAGTCGTGGGAAGAGACGGGGGAGGAGCAAAAGAGAGATAAAGTGAGAGAGAGAGAGAGAGAGAGAGAGAGAGAGAGAGAGAGAGAGAGACAGATCATCATTAACTCTGTTCATTTAGATTTTTAGAATATTTAAAAATATGCAATTGTCATGTACAACTGTGCCAGATCACTGCACTGTAACTTGGCACGCTGTGCAGCGAAATAATCTCCGAGGAGATTAAAACTGCTCGATAAATAGAAACGGCGAAGTAAAAATAAAATAGAGTTCCGATTTTGTCAATTTTAAGGCTTTCAGTTTGATTTGTGAGAGAAATATTTTTAAAAATTTATTTTTAACATTCTTCGTATACAGCAAATCAAAGCTGAATGATTTCAAACCTTAATGTGTGGTCTAATTCATGATCGACAGAATTGAAATTGAAATGTCCTTTTTTATACCGGAATGGTAAGTAGCAGAAAATCTTACGAGGATGTGATCTAAGACCTCTTTGTTTTCATTCTCGAGCGTAGGGCATTCTTTACCAACTGGACAGCATTCGAAATCCTGTTATAAGACACATTATCCTCTATTTGATCTTCGCTTTACGTTAAGCTTAAACTTAGACACACGCCCGCATCCAGATATAAACTATTTGATAATAATAAGGATTTTGATTTTAAAAACGAAATTGTAATTTAAGCTCAAACGCCACTCCAAGATCAGCATTGGAATCCTCTTTCAACGTTCCCTACTAGGGAACACCTTTTATCCGACCATTAATTCTGGGGGAAAAATCCAAGGTTTGCGTACATTTTCATCATCTCGTATTTATATATGGATGGATGAATTTTTGTTTTCTTTTTTTACTTCGTAACCGATATCGTCACGCGAAGAAGAAAGCTCAAGCGTATACGCAGATATATATATATATACACCGGCATCACCCTCTACGACCGGCCGTTTTACTACATCCTTATACGAGTTAACGGTCGCGCGGCATTATATATAATCGCCTTTTTGGTAAAAGCGCGATCGGGCAAATAAAGCGTACGGAACTTTATGCGCGTATTTCAAGAATTCACGCTTCCATATACTTCGCCCGCGCCGGCTATTTAATTCTCACCCGCTCGCGGGCCCGCGCCGCGTACGTATGCGCGGATTATCTTCGGAGCCCGCTCGATCGCCGCATCGAAAATTATAAATTAGCGCCGCTAAGGAGCACAGCCGACGCCTCCTCCGCGGTTCTGTAAATATATATCTATACAACTGCTATAATACATTGCGTTATTTCGCCCAGGCGCGAGCGCGAATAAATTAGCGAATCCCTTTCTCCATAGGAAATTTCTCCGACTGCCGCCATTCCTCCCCTTCTTCCGCGCCACTCCCAGAGAGTTATAAGCTAGGCGCGAGAAGCGCTTATCTACACGACAATTCCATTTTCCGCGCCTCGGATGCGCGGTGCACGGGTATTCCCTTCTCCCCCGCCGCCACATCCACGCGCGCCGTCGTAGCAGGCTCCGTCTTACGGAAGGTGCACCGGCGAACGGGCCTCGGCGTTTTAATCATGTAAACAGAGTTCTCATCGGACAGTGATGAGATTTACCGGGGTGAGCCTACACACTTATACACACTTATACACACACACACACACATACACACACATATATATACACATGTAGTATGCAGCTGTAACTTTCTATGTCAGTGTAATATTCTACAGCGTGCGTTCAGTCGGTTATTTGAAAGGCATGTCTTTTTTAATTAAGGGGGACTGTTAGGTTGGCATCAATTTCCTCGGTCCCTCGCTGCTTCGGGAGGAATTTAATATATATATATATATATATATATATATATATATATATATATATCTACATCGCGGTAGAAATTCGCAACAGTAATTTTAATCTACTTATATACAAATCGCATTAACTATCCTTGGCTCCGTATGCATATGTGTACCGAATCTAAGTAAAGTTTCGCGTCAATCCGCGAGTATACATTTTTTTACCCAGCTCTATTCCCCCCTCCCGCCCTCGTACAAGCGTACCGCAGTTACAACCCGCCGTGTACTTCATTAATCACGTGTACCGTAAATCCCCATTACCGAACGGCACAAAACATACGGTATAAGAATAATAAGTGAACGATTGTATTGCACGCGTACGCGCTTGCGGCGCAATCGTGCGCGCGCATATGTCGAAATGTACAACAAAGCTCGTGCGTTCGTTGTGAAATATTTTAGTTTAAAAAGCATTTCCGTCATATTGAGACGCGCTAAATTTACATTTGATCGTAGAATGATCCAATTCCTCAGGATTTAGATTGTAATTTATCGAAGAGTTAAGAGTCGGATTCTTGTACGAATTTACTCGTAATTTATAGAAAATATAGAGTGGTTCACTTCCCTCCAAATATAGATATTATAGTGCAATGATTTCTGTGAAAAAATATTTTTAATAATCCGTGGATTAGATATATCTAGTAGATTCTATATAGGAGAATGAATTATACGTCATTTAACGTCATTTTTACATTGACCGATAACTGCCACTTGCATTCTTGCAAGTAAGTTCTTGTCCGATTTAAACTTTCCATAAAAATTTTTTGAATTTCGACTTTTTTTCGGATATGATATGAGATTCTGAGATTGTTATATTTGCGCCCACAGCGAAAGAAGGCTATAACATCTCATCCTTAGAGAGAAATGGAAATATATAATGGAACGATCTTGTCGTATATTGAGAAGTGCGAAGGATCGACAAAATAAGAAGAAATTTTGATAAGAAATCAATAGTATCTAATTGTAAAATGGGTAATAATTAGTGGAAAATTGCCTCGGAAAAATCGAGTTTTCAATACTCCCAATCCCGATGTACGACTCACTCTACACTATGGTGATGCAAGAGAAAAATTGTTCGTGTTAAATCGCGATATCCAAACGTTTCGATACATACGCGCCCTCGGAAATTCGACGTACCCGACGTAACGGCTGGAGTTGCGGATCGTCGAGTCTGCGTGGGAGAAAAGACGGTGGGGCGTTGATGGTGGTGAGGGGGGGGGGAAGCTCCGTATTAGGTCAGCGCGGATCCGGAAGAGAGCCACGCGGAGCCATCGTCTGCAGGCGCTTGTCCATCCGTGCGAGGGGTGGGTGGTCGTTTGGGAAGAGACTGAGCGCGGAGAAACGGAGAGAGCGGGAGACTCGGCGCGAGGCTCGAGGAGGAGCAGGGGGTGATGGTATTTCAGCAACGATTTATTCGCCGTGTACGGTGGATGTAAAATGGTTTTTTCTTCGAAAAGATTTTTAACCGTCAATCGACGGTGCAGGCATTTATAAGTGCCGTCAACCCTTTATTTATTTATTCTTGGGTGAAGATCTACGCGCATAACCAGCTGAATTTCGTCGATCGAGAAATCGGTCCGACATTAGTTTGTAAACTGTCCCCTCAAAAATTCGATTAGCGAGGATCCAGCGAAATTTCTTTGAAATCTTACTGCGCGTTAACGTGAAATTATCGTTATTCACGCTGTAGATACGGAAATTGTAAGGAGAAAAAAAGGAGAAAATTAATGCCAATTAATGAAAAAATAATGCGAGAAAACTTTTAAGCGCTCATCAATTAATTCGCAATATCTTGCCGACCTCGCGCTCCCGTACGAGAGCCCGCACAGTGTTTACTTTAGTTGTGCGCGTACTTTGGCCTGAAAAAATTGCTAATAGAAACGAAAATTTCTTCAAATAGGATTTACGATTCGCCGTAAATTCGAGGGAGAGCGAGCGGCTGGTAGCTTAGAAAATCCCATCGTCGCGGGGAAAAATCCTTTCTATTTTCACGTTAAAAAGAACGGCCGAGCGCGCGACAATGACGCGCAGCTGCGCCGTAGGAATAAGAGGGACATACATCGCGGAAACGGCCGACGCGCGCGCCGAACGACCACCCGCCGAACGAGAGAGAGAGGTGGAGGCGTCGCGCGCCGTTCCCCGTTTAAGCGCGCTACCGCTCCGCGCCCGTGGAGGTGGCGTTGGTGGGGGGGGGGTGGTTAGGGGACTCCTCAACTGTATAATCTATATAAACATCGACAATGGCTACAAATAACCCCCGGGCATTGCGGGGATGCGGAATTACGCGCTTTGCACGGCGAGAAAAGGCAGAGGAGAAACATGAAACAAAATGAGAAGAAAGAGGAACGCGGCGCGCCAGCGCCTACGGACAGCTCAATAGAACGGTTGGAAAAGCGAACGGGATGACGCGGATATTCTGCTGTCAATATGCTCGAGAAAGAGAGGAGGGGGGGGCACAGTGAGAGGGAGAGAGAAAGATAGAGCGGAGTACGTGCAGTTTTCCGGTGTAAAGAAGCGCCCGGGACAGAATTTGACGACAATCGCTGCTGCTGCCGCTGCGGTTGATGGGAGCGTGGGGACGCCGTGAAAAAATGGCCACGAGCTACCAAAGAGACGAGAAAAGCTGTTCGAATCTAAATAGGCAAACGCTTTTTTGCTCGGTCATTTTAATTTTCAGTTTGGAATAATAAAGTGGATATAACTTTTCATATGAGCACGTATCGCAAATTTGATTCTGCGAGTATTTCGTAAATGGCAAATGTTTATGTCGGCTTCACCGACATGATATGTTATATATAATAAAGATTATTTTTCAAGTTTGAACTTTCCATAAAAATTTTAACAGCGATAATATGTAATCAGATACATATTTTACTCGTAATGAAATCATCAGCTATTCAGTTATTTCAGATCAGTTCTTCAATCAGGAATTATTCCTTGATAATTAATTATTTAATTTGCACTATTTGAAGGAGTAATTGTCAAGTAATTGATTTTTAACAAGATCTTTCATAATGTCAGAAGTCGTAAAAGTAATTTTATGCACAGAAACAGAGGGAAAGAGAGAGGGAGATGAATGACAATCTAAAGAAGAGAAAGGATACTTTTCGTGTTCGATCGATGAGACGAAGCAAGCCCAAAGAGAGTGTGTGAAAGAGAGAGAGAGAGAGAGAGGGGGGGATTAAGAAGGACACGATGAGAACACGGCTCAGTTATAGGAGTGCTCATGAGTATGAGATTGCGCGCCGCGGTCGGCGCGCTGGTATTTGAACGGAGAGGCTGCACCTTAAATGAGGATGGGAAACGAGGCTCCGTGGGTGGAGAACGGAGAGTCCCGCGTCCGACAGGTGGTACTGACCAAGAGTTTGAACATTTGCTCGTTCAAATATCTATGTGTGTGCGTGTGTGTGTGTGCGCGCGTGTGTGCGCGCGCGCGCGCGTGTGTGTGTACATACATTCATAGATAGCCTCGAGAGAGAGCGTCAGAGGGGGGAGGGAGAATGAGAGGAGAGACAGTAATGTATCGTTGAAGGCGCAACAATGTTATGAGATATGGGATAGAAAGCGCAAGGATGGCCATTCCTTTCAGTGTCTCCGACGCTTCGCAGATTTAATTATCGGTACCGTTACTTAGGCGAAATATTAATAAAATTATTAAAGCAAGATTCATTTCTATAGTTCAGCCTATTCTGTAATATTTATTGACTTTTTTAAAAACATCAATCAATATTCTGCCGAGATGCTGAATGAACAATGAGCAGCAATTTTCAAATCTTTACAATTAACATTGAACATTTGGTATAGACAATAGATGAAAAAAAATCATAGGTAGTATTTTCGATCTTTCTTCCAATAAGCTCGTTATGAGATTTAAAAAATCAGTAGTAACAGTTGGTTCGTCCGATTGCATATCGTGCTTTCTCCCTTTTTTTGAATTGTCGATATATTTATTCACCGTTTAATATTGTATAAAACTCACTCCATACTCGGTCCGCAGGCTTGCTTTTTTCCTCGTTCATGGCGTGTCGATGAACCAACGTGTTTCATTCATAATCACGCAGCACCGGACCGATGACCATCGATCACTGACGTGCCGCCCGCTATTTTCGCGTGGGAAAGAAGCAGCCGAATAATTAAAGCTGAACTCGGCAAAGGACACGAAAATACAGATTCAGGAGCAGAAAATAAACAAGCAGAGGCGAGTAAAAGAGGAGAGTTAGAGAGAGAGAGAGAGAGGGGGAGATCTCACGCGGCTGAGAGACGCAGTGCGCGCAGAGAGACACCTCTTGCCCCCTCTCGCCCGCAGGCGGCGCCACTCGCTCGGCTTCTCATTCCCTGCCGCGGCGTTCCACTCTCTCGCTCTCTCTCTCTCTCTCTCTCTCTCTCTCTCTCTCTGTTCCTCGCTCTCTCGCTCTCTTCTCCCTTTCGCCTCCGGGCCATTCCGGAGAGGCGCGCGCTCCGACGCGGTCCGCGCAACAGGTACCCGTGCGCGTGTCGTCAGCGGTCACCGAACGCGCGCGCCCAGTTCAAATATACAAACGGCCGTCCCGCCCCAGCGGATTAATCGATCGCGGGGCCCTCTTCGCGAAGGTGAGAAGCGAGTCGCCGAATCCGAGGTTAAGGGAGAGAGAGAGAGAGGAACGAAGGATAGAGCCTCTCCGACCACGTGACCGCGAAGCGCCGCCTCGCTCCAGCCGATCACGTGGGTCTCTCCCTCCTGACCCCGTCCACGGACACGCGGGGGGCGAAGAGGCGCTGGAGGAAGCTCGCGCCCCGAGGCTTTAATAGCGCGACCCCCGGGGGAATCGCCCGTGGGCGCTCGTCGAATAAGTGTATCGACGCGACGGCTAGAGGGAGGGGTGGAAGGTCGCTCCGCGAAAACCCCTCTGTGTGCCCTCTGTAAACACGGCCGAGGCATCGCACCGCGCCTAATCGCCGATTCTCGCCGCTGCGGCAGCGGGCGTGCCAAGTGCGCGATCGTGAATTAATGGGGCTTGTGCAGTCGGTGTAAGGATTTTGAGCGCTCGCGGGAGGGGGAAAATGCATATTGGAGTGGAGAAAAGCGGGCGAGCCCGAACAGTGTGAGTTTCGTCCGTAACGCCAGCGTCCCGGGAAGGCGATAATGATTTTTCCGAATTCTGCGGCGCTTGCGTAAATAAGCGCGAGGACGTAAAAGCGCGCGTTACGCGGGGCGGGAGGGGGAAAAATGATCGTTATGATCGGACGGTGGAGAATATATTACGAAACTGAGGCGCGCTGCGCCGTGCCGATTGCGCAATTATTGTTCGACTTTTGCCAGCCGCTAATTTAATATCATCGTGGTTAGAAGACCGCTTCCCAAATATAATCGACTACGCGGGTTTTACGCGAGCCGCGTCTCTCGTATCCGGGAGTGTGTAATTATCCATAAATATATATATATATATATGTGTGTGTGTGTGTGTATATAGATACGCGCTGAAATCACCATCCAAGAACTCGAGTAAAATCGAATCTTTGGAGAGTTCGATGCTCGTGGAGTGACTGTACATTCATATATATATATATTGCGTAGGCCAACATGATTATTGTTGTACAAGAGCAAGGAATGAATTCTAATCGAAAAGTGTCATTTGTGCCTCTGGCTATAGGAAAAACTTTAGTTGTTCTAACGACAGTGCTAGCTTTGTATAAAAAAGTCCCGGACGGCTTTATTGTAAAGTGTTAAGGATTGCTAAGGAATTTTGGTGAAAAAGAGCAACCATCTCCACTGAATACTTCCGCGATCCATCGGAGGTATATTAAAACGCACCGCAGATAATAGCGACAACGGTAGATACATCTACAATAGCCAATAATAATGTCGTCGCTCCTGATCTCGGACGTGGAGCGCGGGAAAATGTCCCCTCTGGACGACATGAAGTCGTCCTCGAGCGTCGAGTCCGACCTAATGGTCGCCGATATGCTGGAGCACCAGCAACAGCAGCATCATCATCATCCTCATCATCAACAACAACAACATCAGCAACATCATCATCATCATCATCATCATCAACATCACCAGCGAGAACAGCAGTCTAGCGGTGGTAAGAGAAAGAGGCACGATCAGGCGTGCGACGCGGACGAGCTCGAGTCGAGGAAGCTGTCCATCCTGGCGGGAAACAACAACGACGTCGGCTTCGTGCTGGAGGATCGGGGCGACCTGCAGTCAGTACTGCGCGACGACGAGGACGACGTGAGTTTTTTTTTTGTCCACTTGCTACGCTCGCTCAATTTTTTCATTGCTCGTGTATTGCGCGCGCGCGCATGAGTGTCCTATCGATATGATGCGCATAAAAGTATTGGCAACATTAAATGTATGTATAGCCTGCGCATTAGGGTACGTGAGGGACGCATATATAGTATCTATAATATTTTAAAAGAAGACGCGAACGCCTGCATTTCCTTTTTGACAGCGCTTTGGAATCGATATATATAGAGCCTCGTTCTCAAGCATATATATACACTTCTGTATATACACGTGCATATAAGATATTCATAAAGTATAAGTTTTGCTAATAGAAACGATTTTCTCGGCGTGCAAGCGCGCGCCCACTCGATTCGTCCTCCTCTCTCCACGAAATTTACGGCAGAAATTCTGCGGCGAGCGTTATGGTGTTGCGACAGAGTGCGGTCAATGCTGATATATTTATATGTATGTGAACGCGCGCCTCCGTGCGCGTGTGTGAGTATAAGCAAACCTTTTTTTAAGTGTGAATATTTGAAGGATAATACTTATGTAAATTAGTCACGGCATTTATACTGCGGGCGCTCTCCCCGGCGCGGGCGGTCAGCTGTTCCCTTGGATCAGCTGTTCCGAGCTTTCGAAATCACCAGGCTAATACGTATATGCATGTATACATACATACGTGTGCGCTATATATATAAAAATATAAATAATGAATCTAGTTCTAGTTTAAACCGTGCGAAAATTTTGCTTTCACTGAGGAGAATGTTTTTTAATACTAATAATAATAATAATAGTGATAATAACATATGTCTGTGTATATATATATATATATACATATATATATATATATATATATATATATATATATATACAAACACTCATTGATTATGATATGTAGAATGCTACTCAGTCACGCGTTAGAAGGAAATTTTTTTTGTATAACAATCGTCAAAAAAAAACTGCGAAATCCGCGACACGTAGAGTACATTACAAAGGAAATGTATATCTATACACGGATCAAAGATCCGAGATCTTTTCCCTTTTGCGATGCTACCTACGATGCAGAATCGACGAAAAAGCTGAGGACCCTCCCCCCTCTCATTCTCTGAAGCGGGCGTCGTACGATCATCGGCAGGAACATTAATGCTTCCGAATCTGATGAACGCCCCGTCGCAACCATATGTCTCTAAGGAGGAAGCGTCCGTAAGGCGGCGGTGCTGGTGGGGCGAGGGAAAGAGGGGGAGATGGCTGCATATAGCGGGTTCGCGACTCGTAACAGGTTTTGTATGTATCATACATATATATATATATATATATATATATATATATATATATATATATATATATATACACGCCAATGCCTCTCGCGGGAGACGAACGCGCATTACTTAATCGAACCGTAAAATTTCTCGTAAAACCTTTTTGAAAAATCATCGCGGCGAGCGTCGCATAAGCGCGTGAGCCGCGAATCCGGCGAGCCGCGTGTGCGGGACAAGTGGAGGGGCCGGGAGGGGATCGTCTTCAACTGGCTTTAAGTTTTTCTTGGAAATATCGAGCGCGGAACCAGTTCTTCGCGCGGACGTGCACGCGTGCGCGTCTGATTATTTGTGTCTGCATCGCAAAGCAGTGTATATCGCGTCGGCGAGTGACCTTAATGCCATGCCGATATGATATAAATTTTATTATTTAACTTGCCACGGGAAAGTACTCCAAGGGAATGAAACAGAGAGACAGTGAGGGAGAGAGAGAGAGAGAGAGAGAGAGAGAGAGAGACAGAGAAAGAAATTTATATGAAGATTGATGTTGGCTGATATTTGCGGAGCTCTCTTCTTTTCGCACGTACACGATGCGATCGGAGACCAACGACGAGACGAGAATTGCATCTGAAGTATTTAGATAGGATTTGAATCTTCAACTCTATTTACATTCATAACTTATAACTGATAAATGTATATAAATGTATATCAAGTCTGTACATAAATATATATATATATATATATATATATATATATATATATAATATTTATAAAAACTGATTCTGTAATTCCGATGTAATAGTGAAACCTAGCCTGATATGTTAGTTTATTTTAACTTTACTTATTATATATCTACTCAAATCTTTTAAAAATATACATTTATTCGAAATAGATATCAGTTGATCAGTATGTTTCGCATTTCGCAATATTTCGCCCATGAGTAAAGGAGAAAATTATTAGTTAAATCAAAATTATTTATATCTATGCTAATGTCAAATACTTAAAGTGATGCCAAAAGGCTCGTGACGTTTCGTAATTAAGTGAAGTTACCGTTTACACAATTTGTTAGAATATCATGTTCTTGTTCTCTCTATGGCAATTATCTCGATTGCAAATATTTTCCTATCCAGAATACTTCAAAATTGCGTAAACTTTAGAGGACCGGCAGATTGAAACAAAAAAATTGAACAAAAATTTCAACAAACCAAGATTGAAACGAAATCGATCCGTTAAAAGTTAATGGAAAAAAATTATATCTCTATTACGACCGTCAATTTTTATTGCGACATCCCGCTTAGCGCATATACATTTCACGGAGAGGACTTCGATTATTATTTCTGAATCTCTTGCGTCTCTTGAAAAGTCTTATTTATAAATACAAGCACGTGGCAGTCCAAAATCCAAAATCTATAAAAGTACGCTCGATGAGAAAGCAGCTTCTCATCGATCACGTGCGCCTTCATTATATTATTTCTAGATCGTCGCTGTGCATATGATTGTGAAAAATCGAGAACATCTCATGTATCTCGATAATTGCGCGTACTTTTGGCCGACGCCGAAAGAAACGGAGCAAATACGTGGAGCACGGTCGAGAGAGGATGAAATTGCGCTTCGGCTCGGGAGAGACGCGAGTGGTGGCGTTGGGGGGGGGGGCTTTCCCAGTGTGTGTGCTTGTAACCCCGCGGGCGCGGTGCGGTTCGCGTCGTTGCGCCGATCTCCTCGCCGTTGTTGTTTTTGCGTTCGCCGGGCGCTTCTGCCTACTCCTATATACTTCGACATATGAAATACGGTCTTTCCTCGCTTCTGTCGCTGACACTCGAAGATCGCTTCCCAATGATTAAAGTATATACACAAGATCAGGAGCTCAGATCGAACGAGAGTGATGATTTATTTTTCCGGACACTTACAATAATTACTATGTTTAGCGTTCTTTTCACAGTTATATTATCTTAGCTACATAAAATTTCAAATGGCAAGATCTTGAAAAAATCGACTGCCATATTTCTTCTGTTTTTTCATCGAATAAGAGTAGAATTTTTAGATTCTCTAATTTTTCTATATTTCTTCTATATCTCTGGTCAAATAGATTTCGATCATACGAAGAAGTACTTTACAAACTTGTTCTGTAAAGTTGTTATATGGCTTCTTGTTTTTTCAAACGTTTTCTCTTTTATTAACTTGATGACCCTAATAAATTTTTTTACCGTTCCAAAGATATTATTCTTATTTACGGGGTTTCATTTCTAACTTTCCCTTTTGAGACTGATGGATTTAATCAGATGATGACGCGTGCTTAAAAATATTGTCACTGATTCAAGATCACAATGAAAATGGGAAAACTTGGCTTTTTAACAAGCCTGTTTGAATATTCGTAAAAAGAGACTTAAAGTCTGTTGAGGAACTAATATGTAAAACAATTTATTGATTTTTTACTGTCTTGTTTATTTCAAAAAGATTTGATCCTTGTGCAATATGCAATACTGTACCATTTACAGCTGATTTATGCTTAAAAATTTTCACAGCTATACTAAATATCCAACTTTCAAGATTTTTTATTCCAAATAATTTATAATGTGTATCCAATGGTTTTGACCGTAATTAAATTATTGAACAAGGGCAGTTGGAATTAGGAATTAATGTTTTTGTATAATATTAAAATATATGAACTTCAACCTAAAATTGATTTTACTTTTAGAATTCGATAAATGTACAGTCTGGAATTGAAATAAATCATCAGACAGCAAACCCGTGGGCTTAGAACACATTTTTTATTTCGTCTTAATAATCTGGTGCCACCAAGTATCTACTTTCCAATTAATAACGAACTCATGCACGCGTCGCTAATATGTTGGTCGTTGCTTTAGCCATCGAAAATCCACTTGCCGCATCGAACTGCCGAAAAGAAGAAGAAGAAACATCGCACCGATAAGAGCCTCGTAAACTTTCACCAGTGCGCCGTTAGCGCGCGCCACCATGCACGTAACAGCTGGCAAACTTCACAGCGAGGCCCGACTCGACCCTGGCGCAAGGACCAACATCCTCGACGGATCCTCGGTCAACTGGCTCGCCCGCCTGCCTCGCCTCCCCCCTTTTCACTGTCCGAGCGACGACGTCGATCGGCCGCGCGCGCACTTTCTTCGCAGCGACTTCGCTTCTCTTCCTCTCGACGTCACCGCCCCCCCCCCACCTACCCACACCCTCGATCGCCGAACGCTTTGGCGTACAATCTTCGCGAATTCAAAGGATCCATATCGAGTATATAAGCGCGGTGTACTTCTTGAATGGACCGCGATATCGCGCTACCGCCGAGAGGTGGAAAAGGAGGACGCGCGCGTCGCAGGGGATTAACGGCGTATATACTATATATATAGACACGCATGGATGGAACGCGATGAGGTCAGGAAACGGATTTTGGGAAAAATCTACGATGCATTGCACGATGGCTTTTTTATACATATACTTACATAAACATACGCTGCAGAACAAAACCGGGCTGTCCTATACCATTAAAGAACGTCGACACGCTTCTTGAAAATGTATCGCGTACCTGCCCTTGGATCAGATATATTAACACTTATCTCTTGAAAAATCAAGAAAGTCACCAGTCGCTCGTAGATGTTGCATAAATAACTCTCATAAAGGGAGGTTTCAGCTACGCTTCGAAAAGCGTGAATGAATCCGCATTAATAATCATTTCCTAATGAACGAATATTCAAATGTATATTATGTGCAAGAATGTACATTGGCAAAAAACTTTATATATACACACATACATTATTACGTATTAGTATACAATATATTAGTGTACAATATTTAAATTTCGTTTATTAAAAGAATCAAGTCATACTTCGCAACTGCTAAAATAGAAATATGCCGCGGCGAATATTAGAAATTTCTATCAGTTTCACTTGATACATGATTAACGGATGTCATCGACTAAATCTCCCTCTCCAAATAGAGATACTAACCTGAGGGCTGATATGATAAACTAATATATATATATTTTTTGTCGTGGAAAACAGAAACGATTTATCGACGAAGAGCTTTTCGTCGCGACAGTACGAAGCCTAAGGCTATATACTCCCGACGAGTGACAAAGAACGAGGAGGAACAAGACGATGAGATATGTCAAGAGCGGCGTCGAATACGGTAATTCTTTCAACGATGAGGGGGGGGGGCACTCGCGTTAGAAGAGAAGCTGACAATATCGCCGTATTAGCGATTAGATTTCAAACTGCCCCAGTTATATACTTAGCCTACCGATATATAGATATACGCGAGTGTCGAAAAAGCAGCGTATAGCCGCCTGGTGACAAACGCACGGCATCTCACTTTGGCTGCTATGTTTTGAACGCGGTAGCTTAAAATCCTACTTTACAACTGATTAATAATTTTGATTTAAACAGGAGTGAATCTCAAGTAAGTTCTAATTAACCTGCTGAGTAGCAAAATTCGTATTCAGCCGTCGTTTGAGTACGGATGCGGTATCGCTGCTACTGTGGAAATCCAGATTTTAATTGAAATTTCGCAGACGTGTGCGGTACAATGGATTTTCATTCATTTTCGAGAGACTAAATAAAGTAAGAGAGGGATTTTTTTTTTATGACGAAAGTCGCTGTGATCGTAAAATAAATTACATTTGCAGGAGTTTGGCTGCAGGCCTTTCCGAACGAATCAAAAGGCGCGAGAATTCCATTTGGCGACGTGTACATAAGTGTGCATCCGTTATTGAGAAGTGCAGAGTTAAGATTAACGTATACGCGTATTACTTAATTTCGGGGCGTTTTATACGCTACTTGCGGATATAAGAAAAAATTTTCAAGAAATTTATCCAAAGCAATAAACTCGTAGCCTTGTATTAACGAAAAGTTACAACATTCAAAATGTGTTTCTCGCAATATTTTGTTTTTTTTTACAATTTACCTAAACATTCGCCAAAATTTCAAACGAACACCAATAAAATTACATTCAACTTACTCCATTATTATTTTTTTTTTCATTATACTCGATTGACGACCATTATTGTTGCAAATTGCAAAATTCACTCTTTTCTACTATGTTCAAAGCTTATTAAAGTCTTTTAATGCATTTTTTATTGTTAACCGGTGAGAATAAGGTCACTCTTTTTCTGACGCTCTCTCTCTCTCTCTCTCTCTCTCTCTCTCTACCGAGCATTTCAGCAGCGCATAAAGTGGGAAAATATCGGACACACCTGCGCCGAAAACAAACGCCGCCACGCTCACCGACAGTGATTATCGAGGAAAACGCGGTATGGTACGCAAGAGAGAGGGAGGGAGAGTGGGGGGGGGGTCACAGAGACACTAGAAAAAGCGCGCACAATTAACGTCGCGTTCACGGGATTGATTTTTCCAACCCCCCTTCGTCTGTCGCTCTCTCTCTCTCTCTCTTTCTCCCTCTCTCTGGATTTTTACGCTCCTTGCCGAACGGTCGCGCGAACAGCCGATTAGCATATATATGGATTTGTAGTTAGCCGAGGAGGAGA
This sequence comes from Sycobia sp. Sy_11, assembly GCA_018907035.1. NCBI lineage: Eukaryota > Metazoa > Arthropoda > Insecta > Hymenoptera > Epichrysomallidae > Sycobia > Sycobia sp. Sy_11. Next base: position 898,944 of record JACCIC010000133.1, read on the forward strand.
TATTTCTTGCTCGTTTAGGCCGACGATCGAGGTAAGGCCTTTACACGGGGACGCGCGCGCACCTTGCTCCCTGGATCGGCCTCCGAGTTGTAGTAGGTGCGCGCGAACTTTTACAAGCCCGATAAATCTGCCCGTCTGGTCGGTGCACACGGTTATATATATACGCACCGTCCTCGCATAACGAGCGTTACGTCGTGGCTCTTCGTGCTTGACTTGCATCATGGACGGATTCGTTGGCTCGAACGCGGAAATGCAGTGTAATGCAAATGCCATTGCGCTCATTGTGCGTTTTATTTCGTAGATTAGACTAGCTGCTACGGCCTCTATAGAACGCCCGAGGTTTCGGGGGCTTTGTTTCCCTTAAAATGACAGACGAGCCTGCTTATATTACGCCGTGGCTTAGATTCGCGACGAAGTTAGCCAGCCAGGGCAACGGACTCATGTATAAGACTTGCCAATAAACGTAATCATCGATTTGTTTAAAAATTCTACATAGAGGCCTAGCTATCTGCTGCCGGCGAGCGAGAGACGCGATGGCGATAATGGTGAAAAGGAATACCGTACGTCTAAGGCGGAAGTACGTGTACTCTACGAGCCTATGAAATTCTGTTCTCAAACATCTGAATATCAATAACGACTGATTTTCTGCTCTATACGTCAGAAAATCAATAAAAATACACCAAATACACCAATTCGCACTTCATCGCATTCTTACAAAACACACGAAAATATACCAATTCCAACTTCATGGCATCCTTACAAAAATGTATTATATAAATGTTTACGGTGTAGTTAGACTGTCGCCAAAAGCTACATATAAACTATACACGAAGTAAAAGCAGTACGGAGAAGACGCGGAATAAATTTTAGATTTCTGAGAAACCTCTAATATAAATCACTGAATTACGACAAAATTACGAATTATGTTAATATAGAGAGGAACTTAATATACGCGAATAATGAAGTTTACATAAACAATAAGTCGTAAATAAAATTGTTATGAAGAGAGAAACTGAACTTATCGTGTGATGTTGCAGCTTTGGAACATATAATCTATAGACTTGGTTTAACAAAGAAGATATTGCCATTGATCTAAATAAATGAAATAATTTATGAAATAAAATACTTTGACGATTTGGTTGTATAATATCATCTAATACAACATAAAATCATTATGCATAAAAGAATCAATTGCTCAAAATTAAAATTCCTTGCTGAAGGAGAGGAATTAAGATAGAGTATTCGTGATGCTGGTGTAGTCCCTGAATGTTCCCTAATTCCCATAAGTCATTGATATTGAAAGATCAATTAAATGCTATATAAAAGTGCACCGAGAGCATGATTAATCGAATAAGTACATAAGATACGTGCGCCATAACTTCGCGCGTTCCATTCTTTCCAGCAGCTATTTCGTATACAAAAATGTATAGCTAAAGCATATATATGCCAACGACGTGATCGAGAAACATCATCTGCGGCACGCCGCGTATCTGATTCTGCGCCTAACAGTTTCTGCTATCCGGGTGGCGCTCCTCTCGGCGGGTCGCATTAATCCCTCGTCATTTTAGATGTTTATATAGATCGTCTCCGCGCTTTGCAAAAGAGCAACGCTTATGCAACGCCGTCGGTAACGGACCTCGATTGAAAAGTCGTCTGGTGAGGTATCGGTACTTTCCATGCGAAAGAATGAAGGCATGGCGATATTTCGACTCTTAACATCACAAACAATGCGTATACTGTTTACTTTCGATTCTCTCCGAAATGAATAGGTATGATTGCAAATTATATTCACAGAGTTCAGAAGAGATTCAACAGCGTATCTCGATTTTTGATAATCCATCGAGATATTGAAAGAAGAATTAATGCATTCTTCGATGATACGTTAAATAATAAATACGTCTTTTTTCTTCAAAAATCACGAGCACACCTACGATAATGGGAGAAGAATAATCCTATTTTTTTTTTCTATTAATAAAATATAACACTTATTTCGTGATAAGTTAAAATGATTTTGTTACCCTACAGCAATATGGCCTGACAAAAAATTTCACATACTCTGATGTAAATGCCATGCGTTCATAAAATTGATAAATGCGTGTATACGAGTATTTGTATATTTTATAAAAATAATTATCTAGATTAGAATTTATCCGTTAGTTATCTCGGTCGAAACCAAGACGGGTGGTGCTAGTGTAATATATATATATATATATATATATATATATATATATATATATATATATATGTTATACCGTACCCAGCGCTAATGAACGCTCGGCTGTCTTCGCCTCGCGTTTTCTTTGACGCGTAAATAGTTTTTAATTTACGAGTGAAAATAAACCGCTGATGCAGAAGTAAAATGCGCGTGCCGCCGCGCACGGTGCCTGAAATCTCTTTCGCGCAACGCAAAAACGTAAAGTGAAGTCTCCTCCCGGCTGACGAAGGGAGCGCGCGTCGCGAATCGCCGAAGACGCGATGCATTTTTCTTATTTTCAACGCGATCTCGCGGTCGCGATTCCGCGCGCCGGGTAAATCCAGCGGGATCGATTCGAGGACCGAAACCCGATCGGCGTCGGCGCGATTCCGTCCCCCCCCCCCCGTAAAACGCGAGGCATGCGATCGAGTGATTCGGTAAGCAAGCGCGACCCCCTCGATCGATCCCGGGGGACCGGCTCGAAACATCGTGGCGCACGAGCGTACCGCTAACTTCGCACCCGTCTCCCACCCCACCCCCCTCTTCCTCGGCTCGTTTAATGCATTTAAATGCAGCCCTCGCGGTGCTACCTATGATACGCGCGCGCCGTGAGAGAGCGCGAGTCGAGTTCGTATATCAACGTCGTTAAAGCGCGCGGCTCTCTCCCGGTTGCCGCGCGGGGCGTCGTGATTAATATGCGATCAATCCTGACAAATTAAGTATATATTATATCGTACGATTGGCGAGCTGCGATCGGTTATAAAGCGCGCGCCCCGGCTCGCTCCCGTTTGTATGTGCGCCTCTATACGCACGCGCCCAGTGCTTTCAACGCTCGGACCTGCATATATATATTAGATGCAAATCGGCACGGTTTTGCGGCTCGATTCATAATCGCACAGAGATAAATTGTATATTAAACGTCCATCTACGTCGAAGACAAAATGCGAAACAAAGATTGCGTAAATATCGACCTATATATATATATATATATATATATATATATATATATATATATCCGTATGACTGTCGAAAATTTTTCTAAAATATATTTACAAATGCTCTTGGTTCGATAACGAGATATTTATACGGTGGTTAAAAATTATTTTTTGAAAATATTTTGAAGATGAATCTGACTATCTTGCGACAAAAATGTTTGAATTAATATTATTTCGAAAAATATCGAATTTTATTTCATTTCAAACACTTTTGAAATTTTTCTAAACTACTTAATAATCATTCTAAAATTTAAAAATAATATCATTTGAAACTATGTTTATATTAATTAATATTAATAGATTTTACAATCTTTTATGAATATTTTAATAAAGAATTTTCTAAAATTTTAATGACAAATATCTTTTGAAATAAATGGGTCTGTTAATTATACGAGTTCAGTTTCGGTCCATCTTTTTACAATATCTAGTCGCAATGATTCTTCTGTATGGCCGGTCTATTCACATATTACATATTATCGTGGTCGCATAAGCTTATAATAACGTTCGTTGAATGAGACTCTGATGCATTTGCCTCGATTAATCGCTATGCCGATCATTATATATATATACATTCATTAAATAACATCGCGACACTCCGAGACTCAGGCTTACACACCCGTTTAGCCATTATAATATTCAGAAATGCATTATAAACCATACGATAGATCATCGCCGCGAAGGCAGTTAAAATTCCACGCCTCGGCGAAATCTCTCTCTCTCTCTCTCTCTCTCTCTCTCTCTCTTGTCTGTCTCTTTGCGAGACTCCTGCTATTTCTTCTTATTCTTTTTCTCTTCTTCTTCTTCTTCTTCTTCTTTTATATCGAATTCAGTCACAAGCCCATATATATAGCTATTATTTCCCAGAATATTCACAAGGCAGAGTCATCGATCAGTCGATGGCCGAATATCGTATCCATATATATATATATATATATATGAACTTTGTTGGATCTCTCATTCTTTGTCATTTCCTTTTTCGCGCATTGTCGCGCCCTTCGACAAGAGGGGCCGGGACGAGCTCGCGGATTAGAACGCTATGGTCTCGGCCCATATATACGTGGCTGCGCGCGAAGGGGGGGGGGGCCGGAGACCCTTTCATTATCCGCATAATACAAAGGTTTTGCAACGCTTTCGTGTCATTCGCGCATAAGTCGGAATTTTGTGGCGATAGACGGCGGGTAAAAGGGGAGGTGGCGATATAGTAGGAGAGAGAAATAGATAGATACCAATTAAAAGCGAATAGCGCGGCGGCCGCTATATGCTCGCGTAGAAAAATGTCGACTCATGCCACGGTTATATACCTGGCGGGACCGAGCCGCTTTGATAAACCGTGCGTCTATGCGCGCATCTGTGTGTGCGTGTCCGTGCGCGTGTACGTGCGTGTCTATACATAATTCTTTGCCGAGATATTATATAGAGTCGAGCATGTTAGACGCGTGTATGGATTTTTATATATAGATGTAGAAAGAGGCAAAAGTATAATTCCGCTCGGGCAGTTGTGGCGTCGGTGAAGTAGCGCACTGCTGGTAAATAGTATTATACAATGCGCTTTCGTTACACGAATAACAAACAACAATTAAACAGAGGCCAGGGATTTTCTTTCGTTTAAATGTGTAATTAGAGAACGAGAAATTCCATTGATCTTTACTGTTCGCAATTATGCATGCGGTTAATGCGCGCTAAATGATGACTCGCGTATTGTTCCGTACTATTCAAATAGAAATAAGTGAATGTTCGATTAGAATGCCAGTGTATAGTTACATATACTTACCGATATAGACTTACGAATCATTCGTGCTCAACGACTAATCACTGGATTATACAATAATTGATTATAGCCCTTTTTAAAATGGCCTTTGACTGAAGTTTTTAAGCGACCAAACTTATATAATATTTCGGAAATACCGTCTGATTTACGTCGCGGGATTAGAATTACTTCTACCAATGCCGATTCCGAGATACCGATTCGATTACGACGGCAGACGTTCGATTGAGGCGTAAATTTTATTACGCTACGGCCATATACCGAGCAATAAATATTTAAATACGCGCGCGTCAAAACGTACGCGCGATTTATGCGCCGAGGTCTCCGTTGTCCATTACAATATATATAAGTAAAGTTTTCACGGATGTTAAAGTTGAAATAGGATCGTTCGTTCTCTCTACGATCGATTATCATCCGTCTGTAGAGCAGGGAAAATTGTCAGATGTTTAAAGAGTCGATAAACCCTTCGCGCAATTTGACCAAATCGGTCTCGGACTCGAAGTCGCGTCTCAATTCCGGCACGGCTTCCAATACAGTCAGATCGATAGAAGATCGGCATTTCGCACTTTGCAGAGGGTGGCCTCACCGTGACCGTTGAAAACAAAAATCCTATTATTTTCGTACATTTAAGAATACATCCTGCCGTTTTAGAAATAATACGGATCTAGAATCGCGGTGCTATTTAAAGCTCTGGCTCTGCAATATATATATATATATATATATATATATATATATATATATATATATATATATACGTATATCTCGCGCATATAGCCCCGTTGAATTTGAGAGATGACTTTCGAGAGCGTGTATATGTATGTAAATAAAATATAATGTATAAGCCGACCGTGCGCACGATCCATCAGGGCGCTGATGCAGGATGAGAGGAACGAGAAATTCACGTTATGCCGACTAGTTTATATACATACACACACACACACACACACACACACACACACATATACCCATATATTTGGTAGCTGGACGAGAGGTTCTTTCATAGAATGCCTCCTCGCGCGCACGCGCGCTTAAATAAGGTCAGGGGCCTAGCCCAAATGTATCTCGTTTCGCCTATATATATATATAGAATATCGCCGCTCCATCTTCGTTCCTTTATACATCCCGAGTATCTTTCTCTCCTCTCTCTCTCTTTTCTTACTTCTTGAGAGAGAGACAGAGAGAGAGAGAGAGAGAGAGAGAGAGAGAGAGAGACAAGCGCAGACCCGTTATACAATAAGCAAGAGCGCGAGTATCTTTCGCATCGACGATTTGTGTTCGAAACACACGGACAATTATTGCCCCCACAGCGTGGTGCGAGGAAGGAGAGGAACCACAGGCGCGCGGCAAGGATCGATCCCTATCGCCGTATCGCTCCTTGAGAAAAAGAAGGCGAGGGAGAGAGAGAGAGAGAGAGAGAGAGAGAGAGAAAGAGTTGAGCCGTACCTGCCTCACGGTGTCCCTTATATATTCGCGGTCGCGCGCGAAGTAACAATGATTCCATTCGATCTATAATACGTGTATATATACCGCTTGTGTAAGTGTGAATAGGAGCTCTCGCCTCACGGCGTGCCCGTCGACACCTCAGTCTCTCGGCCATTGTGTGTATTTCGCAGCTAGTCTCGGGTATTACTCCTCTGTGTATATATATATATATATATATATATATATATATATATATATATCTTGTGTGGACTGCATCTGCCGCGATCGTGGTGGTCCGATGTACCCCGTTGCATTAGTGGATCGCTCGCGCTTCGTGCACGGATGCGCACGCGCGAAACAATGCGTCTAAACAATGAATCGTGCTTGGCTCGGATTGTTTACTGGATCGTTAAACGTAGATCGCAGGAATGGCCTGGGAACTTACCGATCGGGGATGTGGGCGTTCCGCGGATAGGCGTATCATATTTATACATATACATAATAGTGTTTTCCTTGTTCTGTTTTTTCATTTGAATGAAATTATGAAAATAGCCCTCCGTGGTGTGTTCTTATGGATTTTCTCTAAACTGTAAATTTCACATGAACTTATCTTATTGAAGTGTGAACTATTTGATATTTAAAAAATACGTTATCATTTTCAGCTTTATCTGATTCTCAATGTAGCAATTATTATAAATGCCGTATAAATAGAAAGCGAAGAGACGCATTTAACGCTTCCGAAGACAAATTATACAAATAAATATTGTATTTTTATCGCAGTTTGTTTTCACAGCAATTTCTGCATTATCGATACTCAAAGAATATTTTAGCTTGCTAACTATTGAATTAAATGTGGATATAAAATATATATACTACAGCTTATATAGTAAATCATTTTCCAAATAACCGGTCACTTTATGTAAAAGACCCATATCGAAGCAATGTCTGTAAAACACGCTTAATAGTTGCTTGAATGCAAAATCAAAATTGATTACGTCACAATTTTATAGAGATTACAGAAATACTAACAATATCGAACGAAAGATTCCGGGGATAAGGAAAGGAAACGATTCGATTTGCAGGTTGAGAAGTAACGCGTAGCGCTAGGAATCCTTGGAGGCAGAGAAAGAGCAAAATTGAGATCTTCGATCAATGCTGACCACAAAGCCCTTGGCGTATTTAGCAAGATACGCTCGCACGTACGTTATATCGCACGATGTAAATCCAAATCGATCTCGTGACGACATTTCGTGAATGCGGCAAAGGTATCGCAACGGAGCGATTTCAATACTTCAATATCGAGCACTTAGGAGTGGGATTTTCCTAGTCGGTATTTATCACATTGGTTATGGTCATATGTTCGGCCTACAAAGCAAAGTCGATATGCGAGATAGTAATAGAAGGAAAGAATGTATTTGAGGCTATGAAAATCAAGGATTGCGCTGGATCAAGAAAGACCTCGTGGAAGCCAAAATTTCTATTAGTACATATGCGCGAGCCTAGTCCAGATGCGGAAAAAGGGGCAATGGGACGGCTGACTTCGGTGAACATATATGACAGAGGACAAAAGTTGCCAACGACTAATACCGCTAATAATGCTATCTTATATATATATATATATATATATATATATATATATATATATATATATATATATATATAGCGTCGCTAGTAAAAAATACAATAATACTCAACTACGTATATAAGTCATTCTTATATTCATCCTACAAAAGAAATTTCTAGATCGGCACATTATATACCAAAAACATTAAATCATCCCGAATTTGATCGAATATTTCCACACTTAAGCGGTGAAATTGGCGCAGATGAATGAGAGAATCGCGTAAATGTGAAAACTGTGCAAAAAGAACAAATGTGACAAGAGCTCGGAGAAATTCGAAGCCATTCGAATCCAGGATTAGTGAACTAATCATAATAAAAATTCATCGACTGCTTTACAATCTGGATTGAATGAAATTTATAAATAATAAAATAGGCACTCTCGTTTTAACCACCCGTCATTCGTCGAAGTGTGATCGCGCGCGTGCACACACACACACACACACACACATCTATATATATATATATATATGTGTGTGTGTGTATATATATATATATATATATATATATATATATATATATATATATATATATATATATATATATATATGTTGTGTGTGTGTATGTGTGTGTATAAATAAAAGACGTTCTCCAATATTCGCGTTCAATTCGAGTCTCGGAGCGCTCTCGTGCGCCTTAACTTATTAGCGAGATATGCATAGAGAGTAAATGAAAGGGGGGAGTCAGAGTAGTGGATGGGGGCGAGGGTAAAAGGAACGATTCCCGAAGATGCGGTTTACGTAATTCCCGTCACGTTTCCGTGATTGCTAAGCGGTTGGACTTTTGCTCTCGCGTTCCTCTTTTTTCCTTTCTCCCTAACCTCCCCCTCTCGCTCTCCCTCTCACACTCTCTCTCTCTCTCTCTCTCTCTCTCTTATTCGTCCTTTACCTCCCAGTGATACGGGCAGATGCGTCCGATATGCCATATAGTATATATAAGACTGCGTCCGTCCGATGGTCGATGCAAGTCGTTTAGCGCTGTAGCGGGTGTGGGTGCTACACGTGCGCGCGTGTGTGTATGTGTGCGTGTGTGTGCGTGTGTGTGTGTGTCTGTACGAATGCTTACATACGAATCTCCACGCACATACAAAGCCGAGCTATCGAGGATCGGGTTTCGCTGCGAACGCATTTGCATTATCGGCCGCGTGCCTATAAGCAACGCCGGGAATGCAATTTCACTTGTATCTGTATATGCACTGCGCGTCGGCGCCGAGATTCGCGATTTCGAACTTATTCCCTCGCCAGGCGCGATTCTCTCGGATTCTGTATGTAGATATATACATATATATATATATATATATATATATATATATATATATATATACACATACACGTAGAAAATTTCGAAAAAGTTTAAAGACTCTCATACATATATTCATTAAGTTCTTCGATACTGTTGAGAGATTCCATTTTCGATTGGTTACATATTTATTGCTATACGAAGTCGCTTTTATCAATTTGAATTACAGTGGGACAGCCGATGATTATTGAATTCTTCAATTTTTCCCCAGACAGGAATTTGTTGGCAGCTTTTAATATATGTTGAGATGAAATAAAACGCAATAGTTTTTATAATGCTCCACCCGCTGAAGTTATTTATACGTCGACGTCTCGACTAATGCTATTGCTTTGACCCCTTTTGGACCAAACTATAACAATTTATTATACATAAATCGTAGTTTAAATGTATGTAATTTCAATAAACAAAACTAAAATCACGTGCGAGTTTCAGAAAAAAACTTTACAGAAGATACAGAAAAACACCAATTATGAGAATTGAAACTAAGCATTGAAATTAATAATCAGTGACAAATACATTGTTCAGACACTTAGCAACTGGATAATTAGAAAAATAGAATGCAATTTTTTCTGTAAAAATAATAAGGGAAATTTATTCTTGAAGTCTTAAGGACAAAATAAGGATAAAATGCAGTCTTTCGTTAATAGATATAATATTATACTAGGTAAACGTGCTGTTGGTAAGTAGTATCGGATACAGTGACACTGACGATTTATACAGTTGAAAATCTTTAAGAACAGAAACGCGATACTTGCAAAAATTTTAAATTTATTATCCAATAGTAAGTATGTATTGAGAATAAAATTGAGCGTCACATTTATATAAACTTTTATATTCCGTTTTCAAATTATTTGTATCAGGCTATTTGTAATACTCGTAGTTAAAAGTATATGGATGATATCTAGAAACAATAGGAACATTGCTTATAAAATTTTCTTAAACATAATGCTTTAACCGCAGTCTTTATGAAATGCCCGAGAATAAGGCGCGTGTGTATTCATGTTCTCAAGCATTGGTCTTTCACAATAGCTCACGGATAGAATCTTAAAAGACGCATGCACTCGAGAACGATAAATAATATCACGATCTATTCCATTAATAATATCATTTAGATTTATCTTTTACTGTAATATTATATTTAGAGTGGTGAAAAAGTAAATAACTCATAGATGAAATAAAAGCCTCTTAAGAATATTAAGATTAGTGCAACTGGAATTCGTTCGCTTTTCCATACGAAAAATAAAACAGCGTTTTCGAGAACTAAAGGTTATATATTATTCGTAATTTTCAGTGTTTGCCTTTCACTTGTATTAAACCAAGCAAACTGTCGCATTCTCTTAAAATTCGAATTGGTTTTTGAGCAATCAAAAAAAAACACCTTCTAAAGAATCAAATTCGACTCTTTTGCTACCTGCTCATTTTTCACTTATAACTGAAAGAAAAAAAATTTAGCTCCCCGCTACTTTTAATATTTGCGCGTACAAATGCTTCAATTATGATTTTCTGCGCATACGTGACACTGGCATAATTGAAGTTTCGCTTGAGAAAATAGCGATACGTGATTTAAAAAAAAAACACGGTAGAAAGAGAGGCAAAGAGAGGGAGAGGTATACGTGCGAGTTTCAGAAAACATAGGCGATAAGGTCGAGTGTACAACTAAACAGTCGAGTGTACAACTAACAACGGCAAGGTGCTAAACAGGGAGGGTGGGATTGAGCTATAGGTTCGAGAGAGCTTCTAATGAATAGCGGGGGCGGCAGGCAAGAACCACCGCGAGGGATCCCATACGATATAATGCATCGCCGAACTACTCGATTATCGCGGCCCGACGCAACGTGACAGCTGCCTTGTCCTCTCGCATCCTTCTCTTTGCATTTCTAGCTTCCCTGGCCGCCTTCTCCCTCCCCCGAAGAGGTCCGACGATGCGCGAGACGTACGCGCGAGAGTGTCGCGATAATTCATAAAAGAACTATTTTGTTTGACGATTCTGGATGAATCCTGCAGCCCTTAGCGAGAAATTCAACATTTTCTCAGTTTTTGTAACCATTAATGGAGAGATGAGTAGGAAAGGATGGCTTTTTTAAATTGCTTAAGTAATAAATAAGTTGTCGGTGTCGTAGTTTCGTTCGAATTATGACATTAACACTCGAAATCATGACGAACTAAAATTCATAAAATCGAGTCAATAATGCTTAATGAGACATCCTCAAGTCGTGATATATATGTACAGAGCGATTTATGGGTAAAAATGTTACGTCTCGTAAATGTTAAATCATAGTAAATTAATATCCATAGGCTTTATTCGCCAAAAAGGAAACGTTTAATAGTTTCGTTTATTATTGATAAAACACCGACTGTAAGGCTACGACACCTGTGCAAACTCCCAATCTGAAATGCTTGCAGCAAATTTAATAAAGAGCTTATAACATTTACAATCATTTTTTATCGTGCGCGAAGAAATATGTGACTTTATGTGAAAAATATCTGTACATATTACTGTTTACTTATCAAATTTATTAGTAAATGTTTATAAAGTGTTTAATTGGAAAATTATACAACTCAGCATAATAAATGATTGAAGTTAAATATTTATTTAAGAATCATCTCGACTTCCAGCCAATCAATCGTTAACTACGTGCAACATAATTTATGATGATTATACATATCGCAGTGAAAATCTTTTAACAAATCAGAGTCGTTTCTCTGTGTTTTACCTCGATCAGGCCTTACGAAGATGACGCTCGACCACGCCGTCCATCGTCGTGTTGCTCATTACGTTAGCGATGAATTGATAATACTCCGACACATCGGTATAAACCGAACCATGAATCGTATCATCGCAATTGGTATGACCCGTACTTGCAATTGCCACAACTTTGTCATCGATAACGAGCGGACTGCCGGCGTCATTCTGGAAGAATCTAAATGTTACTCTAAAATTGATCGGTGTCAAGTGATCACGTTCTGTTAAAATCTCATATGTGGTTATTTTATGAACGAATGATTGATATTGTATACAATCTAAAAATTATTTTCAATGCCTTTCGTTTTACTTTTAAGGTCTTTATTCAGAAATACGCGATTATACTGAATTTTTTGTAATGTCGTAGCTAGATCTTTTAATTAGAAATTATTTTTCGCGAATTTTTTTTAGTAATGGTCATATATTGTGTCGATCTTCAATTTAATTTAATTTATCTCGATATAAGAAATTCTTAAAAAAATACAAATCTTTCATATCGTTAAAATAAAGGGAGCAATAAAGTTTAAAGATTATGATGTATAAGATTCAGTGTATTACAAATTTTGATTTTTTTCAAATTTTCCAATTATAAAAAATAATCAATGCTAAATAATATTTAGCAGTAAACCTATAGAAATCATATAGCTGCACTAACCCAACAAAATCCTGTATATTTTCCATCCATGTAATGTGCCTTGCCACAGAATTTGTTTTCAACCGAGATATACGGGACAAATTCCTCGGCGCACTCTGAATTCTCCAGAACTTTCACCGTTGTATATCTCAACTTCATGTCTGTATCTTTCCTAACGAAAAATTCATGGCCTTCAACGTCGAGCATCCTTTTATACTCGGGACAACCATATCCTGACACAACGCCATCCTCCCCTAGAAATGATTTACTATCTTGCGATATTCCGATTGATCCTATCCTATTTTCTTGAATTAAGGAATCCTGCGTCTGAAGAAAAAAAGAAATTATCAACCTTATCGTGTAATCCTAACTTAAATAGTTGATTCGATTATATTATTTTTCTTATATGTTCATTGTTAACATACCGGAGCACGTTATTAGCTAGTATTATGATATTTAAATAACAGATGATAGTATAAGAATATTTCAAACTAAAAGATTAAGAACTACATGAATATTACACCAGTTAAAACAACGAGAGCCATAAAAAATAGTATACTGAAGTATTCTATTCCTTATACTAAGGCTAAAAAATGTATTTATTTGTTGATATTGATATATATTAATCAACAAATTTATTGTTTACTATAAAAAGGCAGTAAACTATTCAGTCGGCAAACATAAGATTTTAAAAAAGTGGCTTTAAATTTTTCCCAAATGAATCGACATCCTCATAAAGTGATTTTAGGCTCAGAGTGCTTGCCTGAACGTAAACTTTCAAAATAGTACTCGGAGTTTGAATAAGAGATCCTATATCTCTTTCTGCCAGTAAAAGGTTTGTGAGATTGCGAAACAGCCACTACCATTTTGAAACTTTATGATCCTATCACGTTTTTAATTGTAAAATCACACTATGCAAATAGTCGACTCGTTGGACAAGAGACAGTTGATGCGCACTTACGGCACTCATATACTTACATTGATCATTGCAATGTCGTTGCTGCGATCGGCTTCGTAATAATACGTGTAAATCAACAATAAATTTTCCATTACACCGCCGGGATCGTTCAAGGAGGTTATATCGCTCGAGCCCACGATAACGGTGAAGATTAGGCTCTTCAGTATCTCGGAAGTTAGCATAAAGCAGTGGGCGACCGACAGGATCCAGTGCGGTGCGACCACTGCGCCGTTGCAGCGCAAACGATTCGTCGCGTCCGGATTTTCACGACCGAAGATCGCCGCTTGATAGGAGTAATTCCCCTGGTCGATGAGCCTGCCGTTCATTATGTATTCCGGACTTAATGCTGAAACTTGAGCAGAGGATGATCGACTGATCCGCGACTGGCTGATCGATTGGGTTAGGAAATTGCTTTTATTTAGAAGTTATGTTTTAACAATTCATCTAATGAAAAAAACTAAGATGTAAAGTTCACGGATTCAGCGACGTAAGATAATGGAAAAAAATAAATTTAACGTTGTACACCATTAAAATAAAATAAGAAAATTATCCAAGGAAAGCAATACCATTTTCTATAGATATGCGTTTAAGATAATATTATCCCTGATTATAATAATTGTAAAATAACATACAAGGTGTACTTACCATGTCTCGTTAAATTGCTCATAGAAATAACAGACAGCAATAAAAATAAATGACAGCAAGCCATTTTCCTATATGCAAGCAAATAGGTATTCTTTCATGCAATAAGACTTTATTAACTTTAAAAGCGACTAATACAATACGACGCGGTTGCTATATATTGTGTCTTATTCGATACTGATGTACAGTCTTAAATTTCGACCTCTTTAAAAAAATAACCTTTCTTACGTGACAGATAGTGGAAAAAAACATTAAATATAAGTTGGAATACGAAATGCGACGCAGATAAGACACAGCATTTGAAGACGAGACCAATCAAAAATTAGAAGGTGGATAATTTTATTCAATTTTACTCAACTCTTTGTTTCTATACATTGTCGCAAGAATTAAGTAATTATTAACTGATTCAGTAAGCGTTCACGCATATTTTAAAACGTATACTTAATTATAATAAATTACATACCAAATGACACAAATTGCTACTAATAGAGGTGTTCACGAAGCTTGGATAACAGTAGTCGATGAATTGCCAATACTTGAGCGTCTTTTTAACATAAATATTCTACAATCAATGCAGATTTACGTCCAAACGAATCGAAAACGTCGTAGGTTTGCGCACGTCATCGTACAACGGGGACAACTGACATTTTCTCGCTTTAATAAGAATTGTCGGAGATCAAAGTAAGAGCAATTCAATTCATAATGGACAAGAATGATTTAAATAAGGAGATATTTGAACAGTACCGCTATAATAACAACTACAATATATGATTGTCCAATTTTTTTATTTTTTTTTTGTGTATATTACAAGCTTTCTCTTAAAACTATAGATTTAAGCATCAAATTGCCATGTTTTAAAAGTATTTTTTACCGTTGTTCTTTTATCAATAAATTAGTCTACAGAAAAAGGTTCGGTTTAACAAATAACAAGTGAACTCGTGACATAAATATGAAACAAAACACTTAGTAAAAATAAATAATATATTTTCTGAAATATCGTCATAAAAAACCTCTACTAGAAGAGTGGAGGAAGAAGCGACTATTACTCAATTAAAGAAACAATAAATAAATTTTTAATTGAATGATCATGCAAATAATTATATATTCCTCATCGATTAACTTGATTTTAATGCGCAAGCTTCAAACACCGCTGGGTTACGGCCTCGTACTCTAAAACAGATCTCCCACTTGGAGATCGAAGTCTCTCTCTCTCTCTCTCTCTCTCTCTCTCTCTCTCTCTCGATTCAAGAGGGGCCCTATCAGCGAGGAGACACGGCTATGCTCGAGGC
This sequence comes from Sycobia sp. Sy_11, assembly GCA_018907035.1. Classification (NCBI taxonomy): domain Eukaryota; kingdom Metazoa; phylum Arthropoda; class Insecta; order Hymenoptera; family Epichrysomallidae; genus Sycobia; species Sycobia sp. Sy_11. The sequence goes on from JACCIC010000133.1 coordinate 914,505, forward strand.
AGATGCCCAGATCGAGACGATGATCCGCCGTAAGCAACACAACAACACAAGAGCCGCCTAGGGCTGGGCGCACTTCAGGACAGAGAAACACTCGCCTCACGCACAAATCCATACATCAAATTTTGACAACGAAAAACGAACTAAAACTTTCACCAGAATTAAGAACTTTAATAAATCGTCTATTACACGCACCGAACCGAGATACCTCGCAACAGTCCGTCCGCGCCGTTCGTGACGCTTCTTGTCGAAAGGCCTTTCTTCCCCACGCTCTATCCGCAAATTTAAACACTCGCAATTATAACTGTTCACCGATATTTGAAAGATACACCTGAGTGACAACGTTCAGTTTCCTTAGCGGAGGCCTGGAATAACCCGAGTAGTACTAATAGTGCACGATCGGTTTACCATTCGACTTCGCGACAAACTCGTTGCGAAAAGACAATCTATAAAATTGCATTCGTAGAATTTATCAAAGCTAAACCTTCTGAAACGGCTGCAGAAAACAAGTTAGAAGGCGTTACGAAGCAATTGCATTACCATTACAAACATAATATGCTCAAAGTGCTCGTAAAAACGAAAAAAAATCTTCGTAAGTTCAATGATTTACTTATTTGAAGAGCATGTGAAAATTAATTAAAATTTATTAAATCGACATTCTTAATTAATTGAACAGGTAAAAGGATGATAATAATTTCCAAAAATCTTATTGTAGTTTAAAAAATTCTAATAATAATTTTTTATTTAATATAATAAATATATAAGTAATAATGTAATAATATAATGATTTAATATAACTAAATGAATAACTAAGTACTAGATGGAGGTAATTCGAGTTGATAGCGTTCCACGCCACGTATGGGATGGAAGTTTATTACACTTTGGATGAATTCGAAATATTTCGACACTTCCATGTATAACGAGCCCTTGTCGGTATCGTCGCAACTATCATAACATGAACTTGAGAGTCCTACCACATGATTGTCGTATACGAGCGGACCGCCAGCATCATTCTGCACACGTTTATAATGTTTAATAAGTGTCTGCATAAAACCATTATTTGCAAATTCGTTGTTTACAAAAAATTTAATTTTCCATTTTAAATATAAAAAAAATAAAGGACTTTACGATATCTAAATTTTCTAATAAAAATGTGAATTTTTACCACTAAGAAATATTTAATTGAATCATAAAATTCTGAATAGAAAATGATTCAACATCTTTTCTAATCGAATATACACATAAATGCTTAATATTTCTGAAACAATATTGAATTATTTCATGAACATTTCCAAGAAATAATATTTCTTTATAAAAACGAAATTTATTTGCCTATTTTTAACGGTAGCTTATAATATTCCGATTAAAATAATACAAATGAGTAAGTTTAACATCAGTGATTAGAAAACGACTTTACTCTAACTGTAATTAAGATTTCTCAACTATTTGAGCACTAAATAAATAATATTCCTTGTACTCATAATTTATTTAATTGAATCAGATTTCACTAACTTTAATACTTTTAACAATATATGTCAGAATAAATGTCTCAGTTGCGACGATTAGTTCAATATTTTCCATTACATGAATTTTATGTTAGATTCAATTTGTCAAATAATCTACTATCACTTATTTGGATAATTTCAATAAATAGAAAATTAATTTATCAATGTACTATAAAATTTTATTATATTTAGACAATGGATGTAAGCATGCCGATCTTCCGGCAACGTTCAACTTTGTATTATTTTCGATTCAAAAAAAAAAAAAAAAAAAAAAAAATGGACACGATAAATAATCTAGTCATCTTACCCAACAAACGCCGGTGTACTGTCCTCGAACCTGTCCCGTTTTGCCGCACACTTTGTTATTACTGGAGACACGTGAGAATTTATCAGTGCACGTCGAGGCCTTATTAATCTGCACGCCCGTGAATTTCAAAGTCAAGTCCGGATCGGATTTAACGTAATTGATCGTGCCGTTCTCGCGAGTTTCTTTACGAATCTCGGAGTATCCGAAGCCAGATACTACGGCGGTTACGCCATCGATGGCGAAATTCACCGGGGCTACCGCGATCTTGTCCAAAATATCACCGAGATGCAGTGCGTTCTTCAGCTGGAAAGGAAAAGAAAAACGATGAATTGTCATGAATTCGTTCGTTCTCGGGGTCGAAAAATCGATCGCAGTTTTATATCATTAGCATTTCAATCCAATTAAAATTATTTTGCTGCAGTTCACTTATTACAAAAGAAAAATTAGTCAAGATTTAATTTGTGCGCGCGTATGGTGTGATGGGAGTTCAAAAATCACTATGTAATAGCAACGGAAGTGAATGATAATAGAAGCGCTAAGCCATATGTATATACATAAAAAGCGAACAGTGCACATTAAATTTCAAATTAATGCAATTTAATACAAGTTTAATATAATATAGAGTGTATCGAATAAAATATCGAAGTAAAGACTTTTTTTCTAAGTTCTTTAAAATCATTGCCCATAAAATATTATTGGGTATTCTTATTGAAATATTTATATTGTTATTTTTATTATTATTTTGATATCATCCTTACGGTAATACTCCATACACCTCGATATTGTTAGAATTGAGTAGTCTAAACCGGTCTTCACCAAAATAGTCTAATCTAATGAATGCAAATGTGGCAAAGATCTTATAGAGGAAGATCTTAAGATAGATTCAAATAAAATTTGACCTTTTGGCCTCGGCCTCGGAGAAGGAAAAATATTCGAAGCACGATGTCCATATGAACCTATATCTAAAAATGTATGAACGGCAATATTCAGAAAATAGGGAGAAAGTGCAATGATCGGCAATGATTTAAATGTCGTGATTTGTGTCCATACTATACAGTTTAAACGAAACGTCGAGTATAAAAAAAAGTAGGCAGCGCTGACTTATTATGCAAGATTTCCATAGTTTTTCAGAACACCACGAAAAATATAGTACAGTAATCCGACTTACTTCGGCCATTGCGATGTCGTTCTCCCGATATGCGGAATTGTAGTGATACGTGTAAATCATGATTATGTTGTCGAACCATCGGCTTGGATCCAAATGGCTCATGTCGTCGGTACCCACGACTGCCGTGAATATCAAGCCCTTCTGTATGTCCGAGGTCAGCATGAAGCAGTGGGCGATGCACAATATAAACTTCGGCGATACTATCGCCCCGTTGCAGCGCACGTAATTCGTCGCGTCCTCCTGCGTCCTGCCAAATATCACGGCGTGATACTTGAAGTATTTGTAATTCGCTGGGCGGCCGTTGGCTATGGCCTCCGCTCTCAGTCCTGAAACTTTAATCCAGGAAATTTCGTTCTGAGCATACGAGTTATCCGTGTGCGTGGATGAGCGGGTGGATTCCGCGCATCGTTTGTTCGCAATAAAATTTTGGCCATTCCAGCGAAAAGTGCGAATTTAACTCTAACGCGAACTTCGAGGCTAACGCGAGAGCTGTGCATCTTCGTCCCGCGAAAATAAAATCTCATTAAATTAAATCGACGGTCGTGCCTCTTTTACATTTATATATTTCTCAGCTAAGTATAATAATGTACTGCGGAAGAAATGCTCCGATTAGTATAATCGTAGAATGTTGATGCTGTATTATCATCTTTTATTCATTTTTAACACTAGCACGACCGTAGATCTCTTCTTGCAAATATAAAATAATTGAAGCTTTCAACGTATAATAGAGACAAAATTAATGAATGAATTGCCGATAGAAGAAAGAAACATTTTAAAGCTTATTGTACTATATCTGATATCTTTTCAATGAATTAATTTAATTTTAATTCTTTGTTTGAAGAACTTGAATGTAAATTTTTCTGAACCAACATCTTTCAGAGAAACCTTCTCAATCATTTGTTTTTGTATATTTAGCGATTGAATGAGTATTACAGTTTTACATTATATAAAGTACTGAAAGAAATTCAGATATCTATAAAAAGGAATATTGTTTGTTATAAAATTTAAAGATCGACATTTATTTTCAAAAGCTAATCATTTACGTTTATGCACTATTATATTCTAAAACATTTTTTTTATTATTATATATAATATTAGAAATATTAGCTAGTCAAAATCATTGAAAATATCGGTATAGATTTGTCCAGAACGATATTAATCCATTCTTTACAGCGATAAGATTTAATGAAGCGAAGTAATATGAATTTTAGATGAAGTACCTTTTTTGTACAGCTTTTAAAACATAATTTTTAATAAATTTACGAAAAACTTTGAATGCACGTTTATTCTTTTTTTTACATTGATCACGTACTTTTAATAATCGTTTCCAAAAAACTTAATTCATAGGCCTTTTAATAGAAATAAAATAGGTTTTCTAGAATTTTTGATGTTTAGATTACGTGCCTTCTATAAAAACCATATGTATTTTTTGCTTTTCTTTTCTGTCGAACGAAAATGTGCTGAAAAGGCATTTAAACGAAATTAGACTTAACAATAGAAATTAAAACAAAGTTCATTAGAAATCGATAGGGAATAATTTTATGAATTCGCGTCAATATAAAAAATTGTATATGACCGATAGAACAGCGAACATTTGCTGCGATTAATACTTGTTGGTGAGACCACCTCGATGCTTCGTCTAAGTTCATCGTTTATTTCTGTTCTTTCGTACTCGATAACTCGATTGCGAGGCGTGCGAATAACAAATTCGCTGACAAAGTCTACGAAATCTGACATGCGTATCAAAATTGAGTCTTTTCAATGCAACGGGAATTATTAATCTTCGAAATATGGATTTTAAACAGTTTCGAACAGTTTTTGTACCGCGTGTCGAGATTTATCAGCCGACGGAGCTCGATGTTTTCGTCCACTTAACAGCGATCTAGCTAAGCGTGCGACGTTCACGTGCAAACTAAAAAGAAAGACTTTGATTTTTGTAAAGAGGTGTTTAAAAAAAAGCATAAATAATAATTTTTTTATAAATAAATAACATATTATATAATATTTTATAAACAAACAATAAACAGTGACTTCTTTTTTTTAATAACTAGACTTTTGCATCATTTTATGTAAATTGAACTAAGAACATTATAATCTCAAAGTCTCTTCTCAGAACTACTCTTTTACAATGAAGTAAGCCATGGCAGATCTCCTACAAAAAATAAGTGTTCCATAAAAATATGTTTTACTGAACATTGAGGTCACTAATACTATAACATAATTTTCCTTGTTTGAGTATGTTACCATCAAAATATTCCCTAATGTTTTTTATACTTAGAAGAGCTCTTTTTATTCAAATTAATACAATGGAAAATTTAAAGTGCAAATGTAACTTATTAATAATTTTCATCAGTTTATTTAAAAGGAATTTGATTTATTTTATTACTTTTATGAACTTTTTTATCATCTTTTTTTAAGAACCACCAAAATATTGTATAAAATTAACTGAATCCATATTTTGCAATATACATATTATTACAGTCTTATAGTGAATTTATATTTAATACCATAGTTAAAAGATAAAAAAATTGTTTTCTTGCCCTCTTTGCCGAAAATACAAACTTTTTGGATCGATTTCGGGACTCAAAGCGATGCTTTTGAGGTAGATGCAAAAATCCTACTTCGGCCATCGAGCAAATGGCAGTAATCAATTGATATCGATCAAATGATCAATCAGATAATCTGGACGCATAACCTAAACTGATCTGTTCAATTTATAATACTCTTTGTTTATTATTTATTTATTTAATTTTTCCTTAGCTCACTTAGTTCCAATACATGACTTTCATATGACTGTGTCGGATTTCTTTCAGTGTAAAGTTCTGAAGTAGATGTTAGTAAATTGCTATATAAAAAAAAAATTACAATTTATAAAGTAAATCTTCATGTTGATGATCAAGATCAATATTAACATGACGATATCAATAAAGTAAATAAAGATGTAAAAAAATATTATATGTGGAATTTGTACAATTGAAGCTTTTTGTGATTATTCATAGATGTAGTTATAACAAAGAAAATGAGGTTTAAAAATTTAATCATTATATCACTTTTTCATGGTAACCAAGGGTCAAGGTAATTTAATTATATAAATTTTATAATCATTCTAAATAAAAGCTGTATTCAGATTATATCTTTAAATTTGGTTAATATTATAATAATATTATTAACAATTATAACCATTTTTTTATACTTCACTATTTACTAAATTTACGTTTTTTATACCCTTATTGCAAATATCGGTCGGGCATCTGTTCACCGCGTTTTGCATGCATGATATGGATAATAGATTTACAGGCATAACTAACAAATAAATGTAATATTTACAACTAGTAGTGCATAATAGAATTTTTGATCATGTCTCAATAATTCAGATTACTTTTGGCCGGAGATCAGGAAAAATTGTATACGACACTGGGTCAGAACCTTGAGTGCTCTGAAGAAGCTTCGCCTCGGACGTCATATAATGCACTTCAGGAAACTCAACTTTCTGACCATGTGTCGCAATAAACTATTGCTCGCAGCTAATTTTAGAAAATAGAACATTTCCAAAACAGGTGCGGATATTGATTATGTATTGTCTTGCGAGATAATTTACGTATAAGCGTCGAGGGAGGTAAGTTTTTCGACGTGAAAATCAACTCGCACAACAGTGCTGAGTTCTATTTTACACTACGAAATCTAAAAAATTACATCTTTATTTCAAGGTTAGGATACTGTAAAATAGTATATAGCACATATGCACAGCTTCATTATTAACTAATTTAAATTTGATTTTGAACGTCGTTTATTCGATTTTGAATTAGTAGAGTTTTAAAACTTTTATCGCTGTTAAACCTCTACAGATAATGAAAATATACTATTATCTCAAAGGGTCAGTAATACAGTTAAATAATGTGTAGAATTGAAGTTAGATAAATTGCAATCACAGTTATTAAGAATCAAGTTTGAGTGAAAATCTGTAGTGCAGGGTTCGAGTGAAATGAAAAGTATGACTTATTGGATACCTTCTATCTATAATCAATTGATAAAATAATAAACTAGAAAATAATAACATAAGTATATATTGTCACAATATTTTTCCTTTTTTTATTACGTAATCTCATTCTAAAATGAACTGAAAATTTCTCATAATGTTAATCGATTAAATTATATTATAATTTAATTATAATAAAATTCGAATGAAGTTTCTAAAATATTTTACAATATTTTTCATTGATCGTAATCTCAAATGCAAGCTTTTATTATGTATACAAGTAAGATTGATAAGAACGTAAGTATTGCCGCATTATTAAAAGATATAACGGTTCCGATTTCTAGATATTCGCATAATATAAAAGTACATTTGACTATTATAATTGCAGAAAATCTATAGAATTACTTACCATCTTTCATTAAATAGCTGAGAGAAATTATAGAAAAAAATAAAAATAATTTATAGCAAGACATTCTTGAAAGTGAGAAAATATTTTAACTTTGCAGATGTTATCTTATATATTGATGGTTAGTTCTAAATGTGAATAAGTATTGAAAATGAATTGAATTGTCTCCAATAAACTTAAAAATTCCATGTGTAACTTTACAGGTTGATCATTTGTAACTAACGATAGAAAAAAAAGATCAGACGTCAATTAGAACGCATAATATGACAAGATAAGATACAACATTGTAATTCGTAACGAATTAATAAATTAATACTAAGTGAATAATTTGATAGAATATTGCTCAGTTTTTCGATTCTATTGGGAGTCTGACATTGAGGCGTGGTCCAGATAATAGTTAGCCAATATGGCGACAAAATGCATCGATTTAACCATCGTCATAGAAAAACTACACAGTGTTACGATTGCCCGTATTTTATTCATAAATTTTTGGTTAATTACAATTACAAATTATAAAACAATTATTCAAGACATTGGCAGACCCTGTACGGAATCGTCGAAGGCATGTACTCAATTCAAGCTCCACAAGAGTGCTCTGGTGTTGCACCCGAAAGTCATACCATAGCCGCATGATAATAGCGAAATAAAGGTCCAACTACAAAGGAATAAACGTCCAACTAGTTCGTCAGAGTATACAATTTGCCATTGACGTATCGCGCACGCCAAGATCGTAATCACGCGGCGTATTCAAATAATAGCCCCGTTACATATATTTCAGATATTTAACCGGCTCATTTTTGCCCTAGCTCTACATTGTTTCAATCAATGCCATAAATATTTGCTTAGAAAAGAGTAGCGTCGTATCGTCGAGTGATTCGGGAAAGAAATTTCGAAATACGCATGACGTCCAACGGTACAATTCATTTCGTTCGTCGCGTTATCACGCACAGCCTTGCATCGCGAAGATTTTGTCCTAGAATCGCGCGATATCGAGGCTCTCGACCGACGATGCGCTAGCCGCGTGTACATGCGAGAGACTTCCTTGAATCGCGCAAATCGAATAGATCCCTTAACGGGAAATTCTTCGACAACTACTGAGCTATAAATAATGCAGCGAATACAATAGATAACGTTCATTTTCCTTATTTGTTTGAAACTAATTTTTAAAAATCATAACAAAATGACAGATAGCCGGAATTTGTTTCAGAAAACTATTATTTTGAGATGGATGACACGTATGATCACAACATCAATTTTTTTTATTTATACATCTTAAGAAGCAAGCGAAACTATAAAAATTCATTCTTTACCACTTTTTACGTACTATTTAATAAAAATTTTATAATATAGTACAAATAAAAGACATTTATTTATTTGTTCATTATATCTTCTACTGCATCTATTAGTTAACTTTACGAATTTTACATTCATTTATGCATAAAATACTATATAATGTTTTATTCCCATTAATATTTAATTCACACTACCAAAATTAGACGTTTTACGTTCAACATTGGCCCATTTAAACACTTGTAAAAATAACACTTTTGAACTTCGGCAATTTTAAAAATTGATCGCTAGCCTCTTTAAATTAATTAGTCTCGAAATTAACTATATGCCGTAAAAATAAAAAAAACATTCAATTCATGGAAAAAATTTTACTCGAGCTACGTTCACAATACCATAAATTGAATTTATGAAAATAAATGACGACTGAAATTTAAATCGAACTGTTGAATATGAGTGAAAAGATACTTAATAAATAACTGTAACAAACAAGCCTAACCCTTAGAGGACTTGCCCGACAATTAGAAATTGTCCAAATATCTTTTTTTTTTTGCAGAAAAGTGAATTTTTAACAGTCGCATATATAGATAGTCAGTTGCTATATTTGATAACAATTTTGATGTCGAAACTAACAAATTCAAAATATCTGACATCGTGATTAATTACTTTACAATAAAACGAATAAGAAACAACTATTTGTACTAGATACGCCAACAAAGATTTTTTACGATTTTTCTTCATTATCGCTCTATTTTCATCTGTATTAGGAAGGATGGTAGCTAAAAATAAATACTAGGATACTCAGTATTTGTAAGGATAGTGAATTTTCATAATGTAGCTGAAAACTGTCGAAAAGATGGTTTTTCCACGAGTGTCTTAAAAAGGTCTGCTTGGACTATTATGGGTTGACAATGTCGACCATATTAGATCGGCCATATTGGATATTGGTGATATGGGTCTGCTTTATCATTGAAAAACTCGAAAACCAACAGTTATAAGTATGGATTTATCTTTATTTTAAAAAAAGTTATGACGCATATGTACGTTTTCGAGCTCTTTAAGGATTAATAATATTATTTATTCATTCATACTTCATATAAGAGAATTCAAAGCATTTTAACTTTACTATATGAATTAAAATACAATTAATTTTACAAGTTTAGCCTGAAATTGTAAGCATTGATTATTTTACTTATTAATCGCTGTTCAATCGGTCGATTATCGTGATTTGATGCATATAAGAGCGTAATAGCAAGAATTTTTAAATTAGCCTTTACTGTAATTATATAGAACTTAATAAAACTAATTGTTCTAATTCATAAATTTCCATAAATTACATATTCAAAATCTCGTGTATTTATAATACATAACTGCAGTCAGAATCAATGAAGACGATATGAGACACCGTCAAACACTGACAGGTTATTCATTACGTTATCGATGAATTCAAAGTACTCTGGCACATCGACGTAAAAAGAACCACCGGTAGTAGTGTCATCGCAATTTCTATGACTTGAAGTCGAAAGCCCTACAACTTTATTATCGATGACAAGTGGACTTCCAGCGTCATTCTGAAAATATTTAGAATGTTGAATAACTATTTTAGTATGCTTTTAACGATTTATCACTGTAAAAGTATATATTGCAAATATTACAAAAATAATTTTTTAACTAATTCTTTAAAGATATTTTGTTAAACGGACGTTTCTACAGATCGCGACGTTAATAATTAAATTTTCGTAACATTCAAATGTTTTTTATTTGAGCTTCGACAATCAGAATGTTTAATTAAAAAATATACTCACCGAGCAAACGCCTACGGAGTTCTGCGTATTGGTAAAATTTGTTTTACCACAGAATGTAAGATAATCAAGGTCCTGAGTGAAGTGCCTATTGCAGTTTGTTGAATCCCTAACTTCTACACTTGCCTTTCTCAGTTTAAGATCTGGGTCAGTTATAAAATAAATAAACTCTGAATCTTTACGGCGTCTCCTAACTTCAGAAGACCCGAATCCTATCACTATGCCAATTTGACCTTCGAACGATTCGCCAAGAACCGGTAATCCAATGTTATCTACATTATCACCCAGAGGTAATGGTTTTTTCGTCTGAAAGTGCGATAATCTTTATTAAAAACTTATTTTAAAAACTTTATTAAAATCGCGTATTATTCACTCTAATTCGATCGAACCATATATTTTTTTTACATTTTCATTGATTATTCATGACAAAAGTACAGGACATTGAATTAATTCATTGAATTAGACAACAGTGGTCCCGTAGCTGAATTTTATAAAACTGTCGAATTCTATCGTAATTATTGCACTCACCTTCATCATTGAGATGTCATTCATACGATTTGCAGAATCGTAGTAATATAAATAAATCCGCACCAGCTTTTCCTCGATACCATTTTGAGCTCTTAAGTTAATCGAGCCCACAACAGCTGTAAATATAAGATCGCTTATGTGGTCGGAAGTTAACATATAGCAATGGGCGACAGATAGTATCCAACTCGGTCCGACGACAACGCCGTTACATCGCAATTTAATGTTGTTCTCGGGGTCAATCCTGGCCCTCCCCATGATCGCAGCTGCGTATTTAAAGTTGGGCTCTTCTACGACAACGCCGTTCAGTATACTTTCGGATTTCAATGCTGAAACTAGCGAAATGAAAACATCGTACGTTACTAGGGGCGATTCTTTCCAATATTTAACTGTCAAATCCAAATATTCTTTGCTGATAATGATATTTAGATGATTGGTGCAAAAAAATTAGGAAATTTAGGTGTATGATACATTGCTTGAATCTTAATGAGATATAAATCTTGGACATAAAAAAACATCCATTGGCTTGCAAATATAAATAAAGATAGCAATGACCGAGTTAAGCATCGGATTATTTCAAGCGAACGTAAAAACTTTTATTATCTTCATTCGCGTTATCATTTGCTATTGCTGTGTATCAGTCAAATGAATATATCCTCCTTTTATTCTACAATATTATTAGATAATTTTTGCGATAATAATTTTGGTGTTACTATGTATCGATAGCTCAATTACGATTAGCTTCTAGCGCAACCTTTATTATATTAAAATATAATTTCAGATAGCTTCAAATTAACAAAAATTAGTCAAATATAAAAAAAGCTGTTAACATTAATACCATTAATGAAAATATAAAGAACTATAAACCTGGTTTTCCCAAAATTCATAAATATATATTAATTAATAAATGTATATATCAATTAATCAATGTATAGTCCATTTATGTAAAACATAAATCAATAAATATTTTTTAGTATGCATCAATGAATTCATAGAACCAATAATGTATTTGATAGAATTTTTTTACGTTGATTGCTGTTTTACATTGTTTTATTTTGTATTCAACGTTATATATAATCTTTCTTTCAAACCTTATCATACATTAATACAAAAAAGTCAGATCTATAGATTTTTATGAATAAATACTTTCAGAAATTATTGATCCCATTTGTATTTCGAATGATTATATATATATATATATATATATATATATATATATATATATATATATAAACGAAATTAATAAATATTTTTATCGGTCTTATAGTCCATATGCAATACACTACTATACTAATACAATGACCGTGAGACTGTCCTGGTTTATGATAACCTTAGATGGAGAGAAATAGAACTGTACAACCTGAAATGGAGATTACTACTACAACAATAAAAAATTAAATTAAAAATGAAAAATAAAAATAAAATAAATTAATCTATATAATATCTTAAAGAAGGATAATCTGACTACCGCTCTTACGATAATGGGACGTGTTCCTTTACTATCTTAAATTATACAATTGTGCAATTGGACAATTAATAATCATCATCATACAATCAAAATAACACGATTCGATTTTAGAGACGTTTAAAAATTTTGCGTTAGAATCGTTTGCTTTAAATTAATAATTTTAAGTATAAAACTTTATGCTTGCACCTGGTAGTGAATGACATCAAATGCAGTATCTGATATTCAAGTACTTCAAAATCCAGCGTCATAATATTTCACAATGAATTCACTACGACGTTTTGTTCCTCATGTCAATCATAATGAAAATATTAATAATTACAAATTTGTGGATAATATTTGTAAAATTTAACAAATTCTTATTATAAATACTAGGCTTTACGACTTAAGCATGAATTTTATCTTTACTTAATTATATTTATTGCATTCCGCTTCCTACCTTAATATATATATATATATATTCCTGTAGGCCTTATTCGTTTTTTTTTGTTTGTTAAATGTTAAATACTTACCATGTCCGGTTAAGTAACTCATAGATATCATAAATAAGAATAAAAATAAATTGTAGTAAGTCATTTTCAATCTAATTATTTTAGCTTTACAAGCACTTTATATTAACACTCCAATGACTCTAATATTGGATTGGATCTGGAACTAAATGTTTTTTCTACTGATATTTCCTCCTACAGATGTCCAAATATTTGAGATCATTCTAATAATCGCAAAATGACAAGATATTACAGAAATAACGCTGCGGGATTGTAACGTTTTTTAACGAGTGATAGCGAGAAAAATACGTGGAGGTATTCAATGAACAAGATAAGATAAATTATTCTTGTATTTCTAGAACCTAATACTGTAATGCTGTAGTACATAATACTATTATTCGATAATATTATCCCATAGCAAATATTTTATATACTCAGTGAATTATATAAGTCTGAATTAATAAATTTCAACTTTTTCAATAAATATTTCTTGTTAATGTTCATCACTGAAGAGAAAAGACAAAAATTACTGTCAGCGAAAGATGCAAATAACTATTGCCATGTCATAACTTATGCGATGAATTTTGGACGTAATGAAGATAGAGTTAATTAGTAGGACAGAATCCTATCTAAAAGTACGTTTTGAACGTTACTTTGCATTTCATACGCCAGATGGTATTGAACATCAGAATATGATTAAAATTTTATAATTAAAATAAATTGATACTTTCGAACTAGTATAATTTCATATCCAGATCGTGATCAAGTACAGCAACAATATTCACAATAATCCGCTATGAACTATACTGAGTACAATTTGTCAATTGTATATATACATTAATATCACAAACTTGAATAATTTCACGTAAGATATGCCTTACAGCTACCTATGTTAAAACAATTAAGACCTTTACTTAATAGGCAGTATCTGAAAAAGTTTTTAAACATACTTCCCAAGTGTTTCATTACGAAACTTGCCAAATTATTAATATGCAGTTATAGCTATTTATAGATTACTTTCATCAAGAGGATATAGCTTAATTTATTAAATTATTTATTTAAAGTGCATTGGAAACCCAAAAATGTTATATTATTTGGTAGGATGTATGTAATAAAGAATTGCAATTCACTATTTTCATTGAAGCATCTCCAGCAATTCATGTAAATACTTTTATATTATAAATTATTGTTTCTCAATTTCTTATTGTACGTTTACGAATTGGCTGCCTGCCGTCCTACTAACGAGCCCAGCAGGTAATCCCGGACGACACGTACAAAAATAGATATTTTCTATTTCTTCGAATTTATTCCCAAAAAAATATCATTTTGTAATTTAGTGCTTTAAGCAAATAAATACTACGGATATGAAAGTCGATGCTGCTTTATCTATATTTAGTATCTTATGATAGATGTACAACTTTTATACTTGATGTGTAAGTATATGTTGAAAATAATTGCTCAACCGTACTTTATTTTCATGGTAAAAACAATTGTTGTCGTATCTTAGAAATTATAAGTCTTTAAACAATCTGTCATTTATTTTTTATACATGTTCCATAGAGTCTATTGTACTCTATACAGAGTATACTCGATCAAACCAGTCACGAACACGTCGTTTAATATATTATTGACTATATCGTAATAATCTGCTACGTTGATATATAAAGAACCTTCCAAAGTATCATCACAACTTTGATGGCTTTCACCTGCAAGTCCCACAACTTTGTTCTCAATCACTAGTGGACTACCAGCATCATTCTGGAAAATAGTTAAAAGATGCAACAATTATACTATTTGCTGTTACTTAATTATTATTTTTCACATCAAATGTATTCATTAGCGTTCGTGTTCGAGAAAAGTACGTTCTCGGGATCGGTGCTTAAGACACTTGGACGGAAATTTTTTACGGCCGAGACTTCAACATTTATTTTCTACGAAATACGTGAAAAGTATGATATTTATACGCATTGTCCTTAAAATCGTACTTTACAGTCTGAAAACTGTCCGTGAATTTTGTTATTTACATATGGTCACTAAGTATTCAATTGATATTACGGTTGTTCTCTTATTTAAAGTTATTATTCTAAAGTTAATTAAACAAAGTAATAATTTGTTGCAATTATTACTTTTGCATTATTTTTGTCTCAAGCAATTAAAGTAGCAAATACTCGAATTACTCACCCAACAAGTGCCCGTATATTTTTCTTCATTATAAATCGCTTTACCGCAAAATTTATTATCATCCGAAGCATATGAGAATTTAGCAGCGCAATCCATTGATTCCATAACAATTACAGTTGTATACCTCAGTTGTAGATCTGTCTCAGTTTTAATAAAAACTTCTTTCATAGTTCCTTGAATGTCATTAAATACTTTTGTTACTTCGGAATATCCATAACCTGACACAACCCCCTCCCTATTAAAAAATGATTCACCACTGGTCGGTATTTCGACTTCATTTATTTTATCACCTAGAATTAAAGATCTCTCCGTCTGAAAAAGAAAGAATAATTTTTTACCAGTTGTGTCTTTAACTAAAACAATTGATTACAATTTAGTGTTTATAATAGTTTCATAAATTATGAATTAAAACATTTTTCTAATCAAGTTGAAAAAAAGTTTAAAGAAACTGTATATCTGCACAGCATAAACTTATATTCGTAGCAATATACAATTATACTTACCCTAGCCATTGTAATGTCATTCGCGTGAGTAGTAGAATTATAATAATATATATAAATGACATCTACTCTTGACGTAGCAGAATATTGAGCATTTAAGTTGGTCGTACCCGCATAAGCCGTAAATATTAGCCTCTTCATCGAAGTAGAAGTTAACATGAAGCAATGGGCGACAGTTAGTATCCAATTTGCGGCGACCATAGCTCCGCTACAACGTAAATATTTGTTCTCATCTCGAGGCGATTTGCCAAAAATTGCTACTTGATATTTAAAATTCGACTGCTCTGCAATAAAACCATTCGCTATACCTTCTCCGTTTAAAGCTGAAACTTAATGAAAGAAGAAATATTAATATTGTCGGTGCATTTTGAAGTCCTCTCCGCTCATGAAACTTGAACGTCGCATTTAGCCTCAAATTTAATCTTTCCCCTTATAAAAACACGTGTTTTTTAATAGAATTTATAAAAATAATATTAACCATACATTTTAAATGCACTTCTTTATTAAAGAATTAAAATATTTTATTGAACCCATTGTACATTAAAGTTATGGACGAATGTACATATATATATTCATAATAATATGACATGTTCTATAAAGATACGAATCCATCTGTAAACGCAAATAGCGAAACCAGATGACATTAGCCAATCGTACAAATCGCTAATTAAAACCAATGAATCGTCACTTGGTTAATACTCTAGAATCTCAAAATAAGTAATTCTGCATCTTCTTCTCCTAACGTACTCCGCTATAGCTTCTGAATAAGTGACTTCGTAAAATAATACGTCTTTCTTTCATGTAAGGATCAAACTTGTCAAATTGACAAAATTTTCAATAAAATACAACTGATAATATTCTGTAAAAGCTACATGTCCTTTAGCTGAAACTACCCTACCCTCACTTAGCCTCTAAGTAGTTTTTCATCGTCATACCCTCCTGGCGAAAATGGTTTACGTAGTTTGTGAATGTTTCCTTGGTTATATTTTTATATGTTTATTGCATTCTCATAATTTATTTAATCTATAGATTGTTCACTGAATTTATGAGCGGATAAGTATTGAGTACATTATGATTAAAATTAGAAAATTAGAAAATTTCCATTTTTTGATGTCATTTCTAAAGTATAGCCAGATAGAACATCCAATGCTAATACAAATATTTCCATAATAGCATAATCACTTATAAATTTGCGAAAATAATACTACCGAGAATATCGACGGATGACTGGATTTCTTAATTAGCACATTTGTAATAAATATTAAATAATCAATTGACACAAATATGCAGACTTATGTCAATTGGTGCTGAAATTTCTGATAAGTGTTTCATTTGCACATCAATGGATTCATTATATCGGAAACGACTGGTATTTTATCTGTGCGAGGTTGCAGTTGTCCTGTTAATATCTATAGAAAACATTTTGGTACTGTACATGAATAAACATAATTATATATGTATAATCGACGTTGGTAAGAGCAATATAATAAAAGGAAATTCAGTTTTGTCTATAACAAAGATAATAATATTTTATTATCTGGTTTTTGTTTAATATATAAGCTAGAAAAAGCTTTATATTCGAAAAAAAATTTAATCAAAAAATATTTAAATGGGAACCCACTTTTCATTGTATATTTTTTAATAATATAGTATATTTACAGTGGTCTAAAATTATTGCGTCTCAAAATTAACTCTAAACTTTAAATTTATGCCGACACAATACAAATATTTAAACCTGTTTTAAGCTTACTGCTCTAAAGAATAGAATTTATGCACTATTTAAGAGACTCAGGACTTGTCTATAATGTTAAGTATTTAATGTTTTATTCAAATCGTCGTTATAAGAGCATAATCGATCTATGGAAATAGGCTATTCGTGTATTTACATTGGTATAATTTATTGATAGATGTTGCGAAATTAAAACTCAAACTTTTAATGACTTAATGAAGCAGAAATATCGTCTCGTTTCATGTACACGCATTTATTATATTTATATTAAGATATTTAATAATATTTTGATCTTCCGCAATTGCGAAATTTAAAATCCCTTAAGTAGCTATTGTCTATATGTGTAAAAAGTCATATAGCATTATAAGATTGATTAACTTGAAGATATCATTAATTAAAAGCTTTGTATTAATTTCCGCCAAGATTTGGAAGACCGTCATTCAGATATTTCAATTTTGATTAAACATCTAGGCTTTTATGAGAATAGGAAAAATGCAACCACGCTCTTAAATATGACACAATTTATCAAAGATCTGCCGACAGTCTTTTGCATAACAGTCTTTAAAGTCTTGATCTCATATAGAATTTTATGCATTCTCTTAATTTTAAGGTAAGATATAAAATTACTTACCATGGGCTATTAAATGACTGATGGAAATCACAGAGAGAAATAAGAATAAATTATAATAAGTCATTTTCGAAAATTAATAAATAATTTAGCTTCATATATAATATATATTGAACAATGAGTTATTCCAAAAGTAAGTACTATGTTCTATTATTTGCTGTATGTACTGGTATTCAGTCCTTTATATACATATACGACTATTGGATGTTGATCTTCCCTATTAGACGACACGGATAGTAGCCGACAAAGCCATTATTAGGGATCAATTGGATGGCTGAATAAGAGGTGATAAGATAAAATCGATTTATTAGAAAGGCATTATTTAATAAAATATCTATATATGTATAACATACACCAAATTAAATGTAATTTATGATAAATATTTTTAAATTCTATTCAAAAGGTACGTGCCTCCTCGTTGAATTATTCATTTAAAGCTCTATCCAAGTTGATACGGAACAAAAGTTTAAGACGCCTGCGCCCATAAGTTGCGCGTGAGACTGCAGCAGCTTATAGGTTCTACGCCATGCCACTGTACGACGTCAACCGCAGAATTGCTTTTATGACGATGAAAAAGAATCCACGCAGTACTTATTATGACAATGCCTTGCTCGAAGAATTAAACTTACGCCTAAGCAACGCCCTCAATTTACAATCCCTTTGAGCAGCTGAAATTGAGAGAATGTCAAAGGAATAATCAAATGCGTTGAATGATATGAAAGATTGAAGCCCGTAATACTAATAATAAAAAATAAAAAGTCCAAGATCACGTTGAAATAAAACGTAGTATTACATATACACTAGGTTCCCTGTCTATCATTGCATAAATTTTATTTGGTATTAGATATAAATGTATTAGGCTAATGTTGTCCGTGAAGGCAGCGGAAACATTATACAAATATTTCATACACTGGAGATAGAATACGATAGAATGTATACTTAAAAATGATATAACATGTATGTGAAGTATTGATGAACTGAAAAACATTGTTTTGGGGCCAAGTTCTAGATTCACGTACGGACGGCGTTTTCACAAATACGTATATTTTCATACATACTTAAATATTTTATCTAGCGAAGAATATTTTGAAGTAAAATTTTGTTTTAGTCGTACAAGAGCATCGGTTGGAGATGCAACCATTCGGTCCAAAATTCGGCATGCAAGAGATTCCGAAAATTAACCTTGAGTTAATAAACGGAAACACTCGCGAACGAGGCGATGCAATTTGCTCTAAGTAGAGATATTTCCGGGAGAATTTCCAACGGAGCATATCTTCCGCCGGTATCTGTCAGATCGGATGAACAGTAAATTATATCTGAGCGGATTTCTTGATTTTCTTGCGCAGAATTCCCTCAACTCGGAAATGAGCGACGGTGGAATATGAACTCAGTGCTCATATCAATCAAAGATTATCGAATAAGTTTCGAAGAATTTTCTTCTCAATTTTCAAAATATCATTCTCGATCTAACGCTAAACTGACAATTGTTTTATTTGGTTAAATTCAATTCTTAAAACGTTTAGGATGCTACAAATTTCATAAACAATACAGGATAATAAACATTATAATACAGAATTGTACACTGTTAAGAATTTAAAAATAAGATATAAAAATACTAACTGAGTCTCGTGAGTTAATTTCCACCAAAGCGAGCCTACTTTCGATTTTTACAGGCTTTCATAATTTTAAAAGTGAGTAATTTCGTTGCCATGTCATCTATGTACCGATGTATAGTCCTTGTCACACTTGTATAAATCTACCGTTCATAACAAGCGATAATGAACAAAAAGCATTACGAATTAATGGAAGGAATAAATATACAACGTGCCGATATATTACATTTTGGGAATCGATGATTCGAAAATTAGAATGTTGTTGCTAATATGTTCGATCCAATAAATTATTAAATCTTGAATATTAAGATAAATATTAAGCACTGAATTGCTATTACTCGGGGCAATTAAATTTTAACGTGCATATAATATAGAACACTGATCAATTCATGTAAACGTTATTACTTGTCGATCGCTATAATTGACTACCTGAAATGCTTTTAGTAATTTGGAGCTTTAATCTGAATTTAACAATACTGAAAATTTTTGAGGTGCATATTTTTTATCAGAATCATTCGACTAATTTTTAGTGCTATTTCGACTAAGTTTCTATGAATTTGAGACTTTATATCTGAGCAAGCTTTCTGTAAATTTTTACTATATTTTCAATTTAATATAAATTATTAGAATATCTCTAAATGTTTACAATGTTAGAATGGTACATATTAGCTCGATTTCTATATATTTTTAATCATCAAATCAACATACAGTAGTTAATAAAAAGTTTTAAATTAACACTTTAACGAAATTATTTATAATAAGTATTTAGTATATTTAATATTTTACCTTTCAACAATTACATCGAATTTTGTTGATTCTGCTCAAGATTACAACTTTTACACTTATAAAACTATTACGATGTATTCGTTATTGGAATTGAATAATATTTCTAACAGAGGTAATCAAATATTATTTATATTTACACACAAAAAATACATAGTTTAACTTAGTTATTTACTGGATAGAAATTTCCATTTTAATGCAAATTTGTTAGATTAATCTTATTGACTAAATTAACATACAGTAGTACGTGTATGGTCATTTAAAGTTTGTTTCCTTCATATAACTTAGAATATGCAACAATTATCTTTAAAATATCAAAGGCATTTTCTGTCCATA
This sequence comes from Sycobia sp. Sy_11, assembly GCA_018907035.1. NCBI lineage: Eukaryota > Metazoa > Arthropoda > Insecta > Hymenoptera > Epichrysomallidae > Sycobia > Sycobia sp. Sy_11. The sequence goes on from JACCIC010000133.1 coordinate 935,201, forward strand.
AATTCATTTAAGCCGTACGGGTAGGATGCAGGATCGCACTTGGGATTCGAATTCCCAAGATAATATGTTGGACGAATTGACTATATGGCGTCACGTCGACGTATAAAGCACCATTGACAGTGTCATTGCAATCGTCGTAGCTTTCACTCGCAAGTCCAACGAGATGATTGTTTAAAACCAGTGGACTACCAGCGTCATTCTGCAAATATAAATAATTTCCCACATTTATTATTACGATCAGTTAAAAACTATGAACGATTTTTATTGTTATATGATCTTTTATACAATTTAAAATTTCTTCAATTTCAATCAAATGGACATTTATATTTTCGTTTTTACCGATTGGAACATCTAGTTGTCACTTATCAAAAACTTATATAATGCCGTGTACATAAAAAATTTAAATAATTATCATTATATAGAAGAATGAATGAAACTTAATGAAACTTAGTTTTTATAATTAAATTTAAGCCGTGATCACTTAAATTAAGAAAAAGTGAAAATATTTCACTCTCCTTGAATCTTAATACACTCATTAAATATATTTCAATTGACTGTAATTTAATTAGCTTACATCATTTAGTAACAAAACCATTACAGTGAATAGAAATATAATATCATCTAATTGAATAATATTAAGGTAATATATTCAGTAATGCCGATCATTGAATAAGATCAAAATATGCATCATTTGATTATTAATCATTCAAATAGTAGGAGTAATCTAATCGACTCACTGAGCAGACGCCAGTATGGTGTCCATTATTCAATTGTGATTTTCCGCATAATCTTTTATAATTGGAAACAGTTAAAAAATTTTCCATGCATAATAAAGGATCTTTAATTTCCACATTTATATATCTCTGTTTAAGGTCCGGTTCAGTTTGAGTAATATTGACGTTGCCACTGCTATCAGTTACTGTTTGAAGTTCGAAAGAACCATAACCTACTACTACTCCAATTTTATTGAAAAAATTGCCATAACTGTCCCTGTTTAGTGGTTTAATTCGAGTCACTCGATCATCTTCAGTTAATTTCACATCCGTCTAAAGAAACAAGAATTTTTTTATCGTGCAATTATTAATGAAATGTCGAGGATAGAAAATATGTTCCATTAGAAAGTGCAATCTGTTTCTAAAGACCAATAGTCAAGGATATCCATTTATATAATTCGTATAATTCTAATTATGGCAATTGTACTTACCCGAGCCATTGTAATATCAGCGAAACGTGTTTCGGCATGATACAATTCTGTATAAATGTACAATATCATTCCCTGAAATATTATCTGCACTGTTCAAATCATTAGAACCTACGCCAACTGTAAATATTAAATGTTTCACAGCTTTATTATTTAACATAAAACAATGGGCAATAGATAATATCCATCTTGGACCAACGACGGCACCGTTACAAAGTAATTTCTTTGGTTTATTAAAAGATTCTCTTCCAAAAATTGCCGCTGGATATCTAAACTCTAACTTCTCTGTGGTCTGACCGTTGTATATACCCTCCACGTTTAAAGCTGAAACTTTAATAAAACAATCTGTATCATATAAGTCGTTTTTTGCAAGTGAATAAATAGGTTAAAAATGCTTTTTATTTACAATAATATTCAAGCTATTTCTATTAAGATTGAGTAATGCACTGAACGAATTTGGTGCAGATTGAGCATGGTAACTGATTACATCCAAAATTAACGATGCAAAATGTTAGAACCTAACTCTAATTAAATTGATTATTCTGTGTAATCCGAGTAGTTTTTTAAAGATAAACCTTACGTTTAAAGTCAGGTTTGAGAAAGAATAACATTTCAATGAAAAGAATTTTAATGATCCTGTATATTAGAAAAGACAGGATTTTTAAATTACTATCGAGCAAAGTTAGCCGATATTACAAACATTATATCAAATAATTGACTGATTATGCTGGGATATACGTATGTAACGATAAAAAATTAACACACGAAGGAAAAATGAGAAGAACGGGCATGTTCACTTATTCGGCCGGTAATCGAACCTGGGACTTTCCGTTTGAACCACGTATATCGATGCTATTTCGCCTTGCTTTCCAAATTGTCTTGATAAAGTCCCTATTTTGAAATTTCAATACGCGTAGAACGTGATAATTCTAACATGCGTAAATCCATCCAGACTTCAGTTCTCACTACCTAAGTGAATAATTCTGCATTTGTAGTGTTTGGCATGAAATATTATACATTTTTCCAATTCGGTGTCAAATTTTGAGGATTGCCTTTAGAAAAATTCTTGCTACGCCATATGTGCGATCTCAATATAAGGAAGAATTAATTTTCCAGTAGGAAAGTATCCTATATATTGTAAATGAGAGATCAATAAATCTTAAGACAGTACAGGGCTTATTTTAGTCATAATCAGAATTACAATTTGGATCTAATCCATTAGTTAAATGTCGTTGATTCTTTGTGCAGGTTGAGAAATTGAGGTCTTTGCTAAAAGAAATTAAATTCTTACGTCAGCTGTATTGTACGATTGGTCGTATTATAATCGATTCTGATAAACCTAGCAGAATTAATAAGACTGCTATGAATTATTAAGAGGTTTGAATAATCTATATAATATTAATAATTCATATACATTGTCCTTCTATGTATTATTATAATTAAAACTATCCCAAAGCTTGGAAAATTATGATTGAAATGCAAGGATTATCGCTGACAAGGAGTTTTAATCCCGTATAGATCAACTGTATCAACTTTATATCTATAAAATAATTCTGAAAATTGCATACTATAGTGTACACTTAATATTAGCGATGAAAACAGCTGAAAATGAGAAGTTTTCACTCTCCGCGATTCTATTAATAATAGCCGTCGAGCTGCCGGGTCGCTGCCCCCTCTCGTCATCTAAATTTCGGAATTGAACAAATAACCTTCAAATAAATTTCCTAAAGTGTATATCTATTATCGTAAGGTGCTTTTAATGTCTTGTTATTGTTACAGACTTTATGTATAAACATACTTGTATAATTTAATAAGAATTCTAATAAGAATTTATATCCATATTAAATTAAAATAAAATAAATTTTGTTACTTAATACACTTTGCAATGAAGACAAGTTTAGTATTAGCTTTAAAAGCATATATTTATTTTGCACTATTTTATGTAAATGTATTTGGAATCATACTGTAGTTTTTATTGAGAACTAGTTTTATTGAAGAATAGGCATTATGAATATTACAGTAAATAAACGTGTATATTTACCTATATATATATATATATATATATATATATATATATATATATATATATATTATAGGTCTGAATATCATAATATTCTTTTTAGAAATATATTAAAATATATAATTAAATCTACACTTTTATTTACTGTAAGTATTCATAATGGCTATTCTTTAACAAATATATATTTATATGATATAACAAGAATAGTTATTGAAACTAAACAAATTCATAATAAAAAGGAATAAGTATTAATTTATAGAAACGATTCACGTTGTTAGAAAAATTGTTTTACAGAAAAATCTAAAACCAGTTATACTTGTAAAATTAGAATAAATATTTTCTTAGAGAAAATAATCTTTTTTCGTATTCATTACGTACGTTATTTGTTTTTAGATTTTAAAAAATATCATGCTAGAAAAATGAATGAAACCTAATAAACTTCTAAAAAACAATATTGTTTTCTATATGCTTTCGATATGGATAGCGTTATTAAGAGCTGATAAAACATATAATCGAGAATAATGAATAAAACTAGTTTTAATTTCTTAGTAACAAACTTTCTTAACAGTTTCTTATTATTTCATGAATTTATTTTTGACATACTTTGAGATGAATGTAAGATGTAGGATACGTGGGATTCTATAATATTAAAGAAGCCTTTACAAGAAAATCAGAACAGAAATCAAAAGTGTTTGGGTCAAGAAAGTCTTTTAGAGATTATCCTATGTACTTAGTTGCGTTCAGTAATGACTTAGACTAAATCTTTCTGATATATGATGGCAGCATTGCAGTATGACTTGTTAGATTACTTACCATGACTTAGGTAATGAGTCAATGAAATTATAAATAGAAAAGACAATAATGTGTAGGAGACCATCTTCTCGAAAGACGACTATCTTTTACCATGTATCCTATAATACTGACTCGCAGTCTATATATATATATATATATATATATATATATATATATATATATATTTCTACATCGAACTGACTCAGTATACATTGGTAATTATTAAATATTAAGTAACATTTGAATAAAGAACATAGAGATAAGATATAACATACATTTCAAGATCCGACGAATCGAAAAGTCGAAACTGATTAACGCTTTATCTGCTGATAATTAATTCATTGATCTCAGGTCCTCAGTTCATTTGAATTAAAAAAAAAGAATAAAATTCTAATTTATAATTTAGCAGCTACTGCATGAACCGATAGCTGAGGAAAATATGGAAATATTACTGCGGTTAGAGTGTAGAAAGTACAATTTTATTTTTTTAACATTTTTTATCAATTATAGTTAAGAAAAAAATTTTCGATATAATGTATTGGCAATCGTACCTTAGGTCCAGTACGAACTAATGTATGATGATATTAGACACTTATACACTTACATATATGAACCTTATAAAAAGAATTTAGCTCGTGAAGAATACAAAAATAATTAAATATATATATAAACTATAATATTAAACAATTTCAAATTCTGAGAATACTTGTGAAAGACAGATTAGAACGATATTGTGCAGATTTTATCAACCGAAATGAGGTAAATTTTTGAGACCCCCTTTAGAGTACCCGCAACATCGATACGGATCAACGAGCAGGAGCAACGCTAAGGTAGCTTTCGTGATATTTTTTTCATCACTCTTAGCGAGCATTAAAGACAAACAGTCGTTATTTAGCAATCATTTGGAATTTTACTGCCGCCATTATCCGAGACCCGCGATTTGCGAGTTTTCGCCTAAAATTCCGAGCGCCTAGCCCAAGCAAAAAAAAAGCATAAACCGCGCTCGGGACAGAGCGAGAGTCGCTTTTAAAACTCTACTGGCATATTTTTCTTATTCCACTTTTTCCCCTCTCCCCCCTACCCCATCCCTGTATTTCTATCTCTCGTACTACGTTGGAAATTTAAGTCTTATAATATTCATAAACTGCATATAATGCTTGTGCATTTCATTATAAGTTGCACTTTCCGCAGGTTCCTCAAATGCTGATATCGTGCTGCCGCGAAGCAAGACAACATATATATATGTAATCTAGGATATTATCACTCGAATTCTTGGCATTGTTTCGCGCGGGGTTCGACGGTCCAAATCGTGGCAATTTTCCCCTTCTCTTTGTGACACCGGTTAACGAAAAGGCGGGAGTTACAAGTCTGATTAAATTACTGGAAAAAAATTGTTCCTCGCCCCCTATTCGCTTTCGATTATTTAATTTTTTTTGTCTTATGCTTCGTGCTTGTCGTTCGAAAAAGACGCTTAACCTAGATACTTACTTTATACACGAGTCGTAACAGTATAAAAAATATTGGCCAGGCAACCTGCGCCTGCCGTTCGGCAAATTAAATATCGGCTCGAGCCCATTATACGCGCGCTTTTCGACATTTATTGTCGCGCTCCGAAAATCGCAGGGGCGCCGCTAATAAATCGACGGGAGAGCTGGCTACTTCCGCGCGGATATTTGCGCAACTAAATTCGTTGGATATATAAGAAACAGCGCCAATCTGTATAGGTATATAGAGGGAGGGCGAGAATGTGGACACAAGGAGTGCGAGAATGGCGATATATATATATATATATATATATATATATATATATAGAGAGAGAGAGAGAGAGAGAGAGAGAGGAGAGAGAGAGAGATGGAGAGACGCGCGTCGAATGGACAGAGTTACAGCAGTAGCTCCGAAGTTGCAAAAGCGAGACCGCGCGCACATAATTGGGCCGGATTAATTATAAAGAGGAAGCGGGCGAAAAAACTGGCGGCACGGCTGCTGGCTCGATTGGATATACTGCATCTTTTTTTAACCCTGCCCCCCCTCTCTCTCTTTTCTCTCTCTCTCTCTCTCTCTCTCTCTCTCTCTCTCTCTCTGCTTCTAAAGCTCATCGTATATTCATAATTCGACCGAGCGGCGAGCTTTCCCGCTATTCGTCCATACGCGTATAATATTCGTCGACTCCTAGGAATTTGTCCACAATATATATATATATATATATATATATATATATATATATATATATATGCACATGAATATATAACCAGCTGCAATTTCACGAACCTCGAGATATGTATATGGAGAAAAGTGAAATCGGAGCATTGTCAAAGGTGTAGCAGGGAGAGGCACCGTATCGCCGCAGCCGAACGCCAGCAGGAGGAGAAATATTTTTACGATGCCGAGACAGACAATATACCTCACACTACACAACCCCACCCGTCTCCGCGCCGCGATCGTTAAAGTGCACACCGCCTAATGGGAACGGCCTGAGAAATATATATTTCGGAATTTCGAAATGCCCCCTTCTTTTTCTGTCCGAGCCCCTCTCCCCTACACCTCTCCCTCCGCGACTTGGCCAAGAAACGGATAGGCGTACCGCCAGAGTAGACACATTGTCGCATTTTGCTCTCAGATGTATAGATGTGTCCGTACACGAGTGACGAAAGCGAGCCCATGTGTGGCTTCAAGCTTCCGATTCTCAAAATGTAGACACTCATACGGGAAGCTTTAATCGGTATTTTATTCGATTATTGAAAATAACTTTGCTAATGCTCTGCAATTTACAGATTTCCAAGATGAAAAACTAATTTCTAAGTGATGATTTTTCAAGGGTGCAAAAATGAATGAATCACAGATCGATCTCAGGGTATTTTCGAGATCTGCGTTAACATCTAAAATACGCGCACAATAAGACACAGAATAAAACAGTCACATAAAAAAACTGATTTCACCTTTAAATAATTTTGAAAATACTTTTCCGCGACGATGCCTGAACGTTCTTCAAAGACATCCTGGTCAAGTTATTATGTATAGTTGCTAAATTAAAATGCGAGTAATGCTAACACTAAAACTGAGCGCCTTGAAATAATCGTCGCCGAAACGCGCAACGCGATGTATTCAACGATATTCGGAGTCTTCGTTCTTTTCTTACAGGTTTTACCAATAAATTGATAATGCATTGCTCACACTCTTCATTTGTTTTATTGTGTACATTTAATAATATGATTTTGTTGTATTATATATATATAATGCGATTTGTCTTTGCCGTTGCGATCAAGCAGCGCGGGCGGTATCCCGGCGTTTTACCCGTGCGGAATTGCCAAAATATCAGGAGTAGCGCCGCGATGCATTATATGAAACATTTATCCGTGAAATAATACAGCGAGGGGCCACGGCGCAGCTGACTGGTAATCGGACCGCACGCGCGTGTGCATACCATATATATATATATATATATATATATATATATATATATATATATATATATATATGCTCGGTCGTGGTACTCATTAATTCTCGGATGTTGGATTCAGCTCATCCCGGCTCACTACTCATATATACATACCCTTGGCTTCTTTACAGTTTCTTCGTATATTATTGGGAGGAAAATATATCGCTACTTGAACGAGCGCGAGCGCGAGCGTCTGTGGTGATTTCGACCGATTTCACGTTCTACGTACGACGCACACAAAGCCATTAACACGCACATCCTCGCACACATGCGTTCTTGAATTCGTTCGGGTTCTCGCCTCACGTTTGTGCACGGACGACCCGTCCGCCGATGGAACGCGGTTATGACGTTTCACCTGCGCCGCGCTCTCGCCCTTTACTCGATCGCCTATAACCTTCGTGCGTTCGTTTACGTCCGAATGACCGATAAGAGACGGGCAGTCGCGCGAAATTTCGAGGCGGGATAACGGCGCGGCATGGCTCTGGCGCTCGTTTTTGATTATTTTTCTGCTTCTTACTTTCGGTAATCGTTGCCGATAATGCAAGCCATAATTAATTATTACAACGAATAAATCAATATGCACAAATGTAATGCCAGCTTTTATGCAGGTCATTTAATTTCGATATTTTTCTTTTCTGTTTCAGGTGAGTTATCAACATTGTCAAATTAATTCGTAACCCCCGATACGTGAGTGATACTGTTTCATCTTCAATGCAAGAATGAACGATAAGTACTTTAATTCAATAAACATGTAAAATGCAAACCTACTACGCTCTTCCAAACAAAATTTTCGCCATTCTCTCTCATAAAAAAACGAACTAAAATACGACACGTGATTATCTACGTGTAGTAATCAGTTTCTAAATTAACTGGCAAAGTTCGACGCGCCTGCAGAATGAAATCTGAGAAATGTGGTGACAGTGCGTGGCTCGAATGAAGAAGCGACGCGAGAGCTAATCGGCCGTCGTTCGTCATCGACGTGGCCGCAATAATTGTCCAAGCAACAAAAAAAAAAAAACAATGATTAATAAACAGGATTTAATGGGAAACCAATGCGGACGATAATCGTGACGATGCATAGAGGGTTCTGAGGAAACCCGCATTATAGCAATCGCGCCGCGTTGAGGACGGGGGTCGCGCCTACTACGGTAAAAATTTCGGCGGAGACAACGCGGCGAATCGGAAACAACAAAAATAATGACTAAAAAAAAAAAAAGAAGGGAACGTAATATAGAGCAAACGCATTAAAGATCCTCGAGTCCACTCGATCCTCGTTCCCGGACGTATGTGGAGCATTTGTCAAGAGTTTACAGTTTCGGTGGGTAATTAAAGAGCAGCGGAGAACGGTGAGACGGTAATTGCCCCTACCCCTTCCCCCCAGTCCACGACATGTAAATTTGGGTTCGGATGTAATCGGCGGCCAGGCGCTGCTCGCGCGCGGCGCGCGTGTGTGTGTGCCTGTGTGCTTGGGCGAAAGACTTTTAGGAGAAATGATGGAAAAGATTCGTGGAACAAGGCGGTTATAATTCAACCGTAAAATATACATCAGGGAGCTCGCTAAAAATGAAAAGCGCGAGGCTCTGGAATTTTCCACGACGAAACGGCGACTGCATTTTTATTTCGCTGGCTGTTTTTTTTTCTTCTACAAAATTCTTTTCTTTTATCGAATGTATATCGAAAAGTGATAAGAATACAGAGTGATATAATTGGCAGTCGGGAGCATCCGTCACCGAAGTATAAGAGACGTAATTAGAACTGCAAGCGGTATGGTCTCTCGTATAGGAGATCGTAATGGCGAATTAAACAAGGGCAAACGTGTATGTGCACGTATCCTTTCATTTTTTCGTGCTTATTACGTGACATATAACTCACGTCGCGTATAACTCTCCGCTTGAGAAAGAACAGTTCCTCTTTGCATTTTCGTTTTATCCTTATCTCGCTTTCGTTTCTAATGCATGTGATAATGTTTTTTGACGAATACAATGACTGATATTATTCGTTTGATATTAAAATCGCTAATACTATATTCGGTTACTCGATTACATGTACCACCGATATATATATATATATATATATATATATAACTGCTTTGCATTTTTTCAAAAATCGTCCAGAATATATGTACATTCCTGCTTATATAATTGTTCTGTAATATTAGTTTATGAGAATGACTTATTGTTTTTGTACTACATATCAATAAGTAATTCTTTTGTTATCATTATTACTGTTTGCATTCGATCCATTATATATTTTATTTTCCTTCTCGACAAAAATTACTATATTGTATTGGTTTTGTTTTGTACAAAGAAGCAAATAAATTCACTCTTATCTCCCTTTTGCATTACAAATGTGTTTATTAAGTTAAACGATCGAAACTAAAGAATCGAGCGAGCTCCGTATTAAATCACCTTCGTGGAAAAAACAAATTAAAGTGGTGTCTGCGAAAAATGTAATGCTCCGTTTCTAAAAACGCACTTCCAAGTATTGTTGAAATTACCTTTTTACTGACTCCCTGATCATCCTCTCTCTCTCTCTCTCTCTCTTTCTCAGACGTATCACAATGGAAAGAATTAATTATCAGGAGGATTAGCTCTCAGTTAAGCACCCAAACCAGACGCCTAAACCAGGTGCACTTACGCTCCTATATCCGGACGCAAACCGCGGTTCTATTAGAGTACCATTCCCCTTCCATATTCCCTATGCTCTCATTCCAACTCTGTTCCGATCTTTATATTAATCGACGCTCATGGGGCGTGAGACACTTGTAGTCTTGTACTCGAAGGTGTGTGTATATATATACATATATATATATATATACAGTAGAGACCGGCGTCACCCCCTCCCCGCGTGCGCATGTATTTATACATGAAGCCAGAGTCCCGGCGATACTGCACGCGACGTGATACGAATTCACCACTGAGCGACGACGATCTTTATCGCAAGATCTGAGATTAGCCCAGTGACGGTCGTGAACGGGATGGGGAGGGGGACGAACAGGTTCGTCGACAAACAGCCCCTGCTCCTCTCCCCCGAACGTTTGCGCGAGCGAACAAATTTCGTAATTGCTCGCGCGCGCGGGCGTTCGTAATCGTGCGAATTATTAGCGGAATATCCCGTTGAGCATCGGTTATCCGATAATCGGCATTGCGCGTCTTCGAATTTGTTACCTTAAACAACAATAAAAAAAGTATAGATTTAAAAGACACTTTCCGCAATACGGACGCGAGCACGCGATGTATGCGTACATATACGGTATTTCCGCGATGCTCGTCGCTTTCGACGCGTATCAGTCTCGAGTCGCCGCGCGCCATGACGGGGCGAGTTTATCCGATCGATTGATTTAGCACGATTGAAAAGACCATTACTATAATATAACTTCACCTTTCCCATATATATATATATATATATATATATATATATATATATATATATATATATATATATAGCACACGAGACTCGTCGATATTGCGGTACTCATAGTTCGCGTTACACGCATGCATATATATACATATATATATATATATATATATATATATATATATATATATATATATTGCTATTTACACCTATGTAACTATTCGTAAATCGTTGGTGGATAAAAAACAAAAGAAAAGACCAAAAAAAGGGAATAGAAAAGAAATTATTGTACATTAAGGGAAAAGAATGAGAGAGCGAAGTAAGAATTATGCATTCTGCTATAAAAAAAATTGATCGGACATATATAACAAAAGAGAATTTACGATCGTGTAGTAGAAAGTGATTCGTCATAGAAAATGTGCGGTCAACGTTATAATTTACTTTGATTGCAATGCAGCGGGTACTGAAATGCATTTACTGTCGATAATAAAAATTTGTAATAAAAATTCTAGAGGATAACGTAAAATATCTACTGATATATATATATATATATATATATATATATATATATATATATATACATGCATGTATATATTAAAGTTATACACGTATATTGGAAAAAACAAAAACATACATTAAGGCAGCTTCGAACAGTCTAATATAAGCAAATATTTTTTTATACAATAATATAACATATGCAAGCAATAAAATTTTAAAAATTTTATGATTTGCTTTTTTAACTGCTTGGGTAAGTTTCTGCCTTGTTCTGGTATCCTTCACTTTAATCGTAATCTCCAGAGATTCCAGGGCGAGCAATACATTGATAGGGTCGTCATGGATATTGTCCCGTTATAGCTCCGGTAATGTTCGTAAGTATGTGACCTCCAAGAGTTTTCAAGCTCTTCTGGGTGGTAGGCAAGTTCAGCCTTGCCAACCATACGTTCGCTAGATGATACATTGTGCAGACCTGAGGATGGCTCGGTAAATAATACATCATTACGGCAATCGCTCTATTGCAGAGCTATAGGGGCGATATGATCTTGGCTCATGGCCCTCAGTCGGTCTTCCGTATCCTACAATCAAACATTCTCCTACGTTGGAAGGCAGTCCAACAGATTGCCTATGACTAGATATCACAGAAACAGAGAAAGTGCCCTTCTCTGCGGGGAGTCAGAGTTGACAGCCCTATTATTAACCGTACTTTCCTTTGTAATGTTTAAAGTTCTATTATCCAGCGTGTGGTAAATATGGCCCATTGAATCATTTCCCCAAAAAGAATCATTGCCATTGATCGATCGACTTAGTAAACACGTGATTGTCGATAAATGGGAAGTGTATGCTATCTTTGCAAGCCTCCCCAAAGTTTTCAGATGTAGAAATGTAAGGCAAGCACTTGCTTAACATGTAAATATCGCTTTTATAGCATTCCAGGCCAAAAGCACGTATACGATAATCATGTAAGTAGTCTATTTGTCCATATTATCGTATATATCCCAGCGTTTGTAGGAAAATCATAACAATACGATTTTCTGGTACGAGCCAATTTACAGTAATCGTGCTTTAATCAAATGGACAACCATCTTCTCGCTCGTTTAAAAAAATAAAAACTATCCAGCGGGCTGCTCGAAGATCCCCTAATATCGCGTCGAGGTTACGTTTCAGAAATTCAGCAAAATAAATGGATCGCCTCCTCAGAGGCAAGAATCCTAGTTATAGATGTTCTATGAAGCGTAAGAGACCGCTCAACGGTATTATTCCTCTGAGAACCTGCGATGCACAAACTCGCGCGTATGCATAAATCTCGATAGCCGGATGACGCGTCTCTGCTCTGTCCGAAATCACAGCAGGAAATTCCTCAATATTTTACAGCTTCTTTTTTAAAAAGGATATCTTCTTAACAACGATTTTTCAAAAGGAAACACTTCATTTTCCCAATCGACGTATCAAAATAGCACTATTATATTCAGCCGTTCGTCTCGATCTTCCTCGGCTAGGAAAACTTTCTCGGGCCCCGAAATAATTGGTTCGTTGTCGCGCGACACGTGTACGAGTACCTACAGATGGGGCTGACCGGGCTTCGCAGCATACGTATCGCGGTTCCACGTTGTTCTGTAATAGGTTTGTTTACGTCATCGCGTAGACGACGAGACGGCTGACTGTTTTCCGCCTGGGCGCGTTGGGCGGGCACAGGAGCGCAGCAATCTCTGGCGCAACATCTTAGCGTTATTATGAATCGCAATAACTGTTAATAGGCTCGGCTAAAATTGACGTCCGGACGGTGACGTGGGCTCGCATCGCCTTCCCTTCTCCATCTTTCAATTTGTATATAAATATAAATATATATATATATATAAGATAAAAAGAAACGTTCTCGCGTTACCGGCTATTAAAGAGCTATAATAACCGGCTGCGTGTGCTCGGATCCAGAATCTGATTCCGGGCGAGAACCCGATGGCATTCTTGCCTATTACGAAGGAGTACTTCTGATGGTGCCCGGGGGTGGGGTAGGGGCGAGCCTCTATAATTTCGATTGTGCGATTCTCGTTAACTCGCGGATAACGGGCGGAAGTAGCGCGCGGATCACTCGCAAGGTGCGTGCCGCGAGCTCGTCAGATAACAGCAGCGCGAGCGAGGAGTTGCTCTTGGGCGCGATACGCCCCCGGATCTCCGTCGCTTCGATTGCTCGGCCGCGCCTACTTTTTATTTTATTCCCTTTTTTTTTCGTCTCATCTTCCTCCATACGTAGCCGGTCGGAATCGGCTCTTGCGCCGAATCGCTCCGCGTGACGACCGGTATGGAGACGAAACCCGCGGAAAAAGCGCGTTTCCCGTTGGTCGACGTGTGTGCATGCGTGCGTCTGTCTCTAATCAACGCCGTTACTTATCTTTAAAGCGAACTATTACTTATTCGTTAATATTTATACCGTCGATCCGATGACTTGGAAAACTTGGAACGACTAATATCCACCTTAATCAGACTATTAATTTGTATTTCTGTATTTACAACGTTATACGAGATTATTTTAAAATCCAATTACGCTAAATCGTATGGAATATAAATAAAATAAGCTCGCTGTAATCCGAAACTTGTAAATAATCTATCTTTATAAATAATAAATCTTATAAATGTCTGAAAAGTATTTTCACGCTTCCTTTTTATCGTCCATAAAAATCAACTTTATAGATAAATAAATTTTAGTTATTTTCTTACTTCCATCGTTTGATTCTCTATTTATACACAATACGAACACGTGATTACTTTTATTGAATTAAACGCGCATAAAATCTCATTTGGTCTTGAAGAATACTTTGGAATTTAAAAAAAAACTCCAATAAAACGCACTGCCAAGTGATTTTAATGGTTGACTTATCAACGACTTTTGCTTCAAACGGCACAGAGAAATACATAAACAATTAAAAAATTAGTACTTTTGCTACACGCGTACGAAATGCCGCGCGCGGAAATCGACGAATTTTACCGTAAAACAGGCGCAATAAGCCGCGATTTTTCATTCGCCCGGGCGGAGACATAAAGATTACGCTTGCATTATGATCGGGCGAACGCGCGTCAATACACCGCGCGTGCTCGAATATGCACATACGGTTTTATTCGTGAGAAAGAGTCATCAGGATTGGTTTCCGCGATGCCCCGACCGCGACACGCATATAACGTTTGACCCTCTTTCCGCGTTCGGTTTAATTAATTTTTTTTTTTTTTTTTGATAAATAAGGGACGCAAATGACATGGTATCCGCATCTTTACATATATATAGATACCGCGCATAAGCGAAATCCAATGAATTACTTCTAATATATATATATATATATTTATGTGTGTGTGCGCGCAAAAATTGCAGCCAATCCCGATGATTAAGTAGCATAAAATTGGCCCGTAATTAACTTCATTTTTATATAGTTTTATTTAGGATGAATTATACTGTTAAAGCGCTCCCTCGTTTACTTAAACGCTCGAGCTCCAGAATTTAATCTGCGCAAAGGGCAGGAAGGGAGAGAAAGAGGGAGAAAAGACTGCTACATATTTCTCATTTCGTAATTGTTATTACAGCGTGGCTCGATCGAGATTTCGATCGGCCGGAGGAATTTATTACTTATCGAACAAGCGAAATACCAATATTTTATATATATATATATATATATATATATATATATATATATATATATATATACACGTTTCGGCGGAGGTATGTCCATCGGCAGCATCGGCAAGAGCTCTCGATGGCCGAGCTTGACAAAAAGTATCATATAATATGCAAAATAGTTTACGGTGGGCAAAAGAAAAACGCTGCAAGAAAGCCACCCCCCTCCACCTGAGCCGTTTGACGGTACGCTGGACTGCCCGAAAGAGAGAGGGAGCGAGGTAAAGAGAAGATACACATAATAATAATTTGCGAACCGGTAAAATCGTGGAGATCGCGCGATGACTTTAAAGATGACGATGCGGACCGGATGCGACGCTGGAAAGGGAGAAGCCACGAAAGGGTGAAGAAGGTGGCGAAGGCAGCCGTGGAGGCAGGGAAACACCGTAGGTAGGACGCCGTTTCTCTTTCACTCCTCCCGACTCGTTTTCTTCCTCTCTCCTTCCATTCACGACGCCCCGCCACCAGCGCCAGCGGCTCGACGCTGTAAAGCATTTACACGGCGTACGCATACGCGCGCATACGGCAGTACGCACTAGCCCGGCACCGTGTGTACTCGCGCGCGTTACGCGTTAAGCGTTACACTGCGCCGCGCTGCACTCCCGTGCGTAATTATAACACGCATAAGTGCAATACACGATCGCCGCACGCAACTGCAGGAGTCGCGGCAGTGGCGACGATAAAGTCGCCGGGGTGCGGGGTTCCCTCGCACGACCCGCGATCCTGACTTATCGGTAGTAACCGACGATCGCGACCCAGGCAGCGTGCGAGCGCTTCGAAGTAATTGAGCGTCGCGGACGATTGGCGCGTTTCTCGATTATTGTAATAGGCTTGTTGCGTCACGCGTCATTCGCGCGATCTATTATTTCGGCGCGGGTAGAAGTTGGCTCTTCGTAGACGGCAAAATCGTTCGCGTTCTTGTATTCGCGATTTATCAAATGACACGACGCCTCGAGTAAAGCACTAATTATTAGCTGTATTGTAATGTTACGCTCAAATGGATTGCACAATTGCTGCGAATTTTTTCGTACTGCAGGCGGCAAGTGCCGCAGTATTTAAAACGCACCAGCTGACGGTGAAAAAGGGCTTCTTGGCGTGGACCAAGCTTCTTTCAGGGTCAATGTTGTTGTTTTTTTTTATGCAACCAATGACGATTTTACAAAAAAAATTTTAAGGAAAAAGTAAAATTTTACGCAAGATCGTGGAAATTGGCGAAAATTTCCATTATTATTGTCGCCTAGTACTATTATTTCTAGTAGTATTATAAAACTGACATAATTGATTAATATGAAATCGACGATAATGAAATAATTTTCCATTTCCGGGTACACGCGTTCAATTGAATTTTGAACTTTGTACTTTGAAAATTTAATTTTTCATACATAACCAAATGATCCCTTAAAAATCCTACAACTTCATCGGAAATATATGTCATTCATTATTTCACAAATATAAGAGAACGAATATTGAATTGACTGACAGTGGATAAATATTCGAACAAAATTCCTTCGATGAAATAATCAAATGTGCTCGACTAATCAATGCCAGCGCTTAAAAAAAATTTCGCAATCCACTTTGAAATTCGCGCACTCTGAAATTTACACATTAATTCCTTCTCTTCCTTATATATTCGTTACATATACTAATCGACCGTTACATCTGTCCCGTGCTCTGACGATATTTCCGGCTTCCGGGCGATCTCTTCATTCACGAATTTGAATCATGAAAATCTAATAAACCAACGAATATATCGTGCATCATTCTAATTTAGCCGATTCTAACATATTGTTCCACTGTGTAATAAAATTCATTATCATCATTATCTAATACGATTATTCTTATCGTTGAACGAACCCGTATCATTGGCTCATTTACCTAATAGTATATTCAAATGGTAAAGTTTCATTCCCTATCGCTTGCCAACATATTATATAATATTTATAGAATGATAAATAAAAGTAAAATGAAATCGTTCAATGAACTTATGTACGATAATTTCTGCTGCACTACTCGTGTTATTTCACCTTCCTAATAATTGCAATTATGATTAGTTCTTTAAAATCTCTCGCGTATTTCTTAAGTTCAAATCATTCTATCAATACTATCAAGTACAATCATTAAAATAATTAATTACGAACGTGTGATTTGACAGATTCCCTTCACCAAGCTAAATTTTGATATAATTTAATTACTGTACTAGAACCTTCGGTATCCTCGTCCAAATAATTATACTTTCAACGAAGCTGTAAAAAAGCTACAAACACACACACACACGCACGCGCGCACGGTACGAACATCCTACAGGGGAGAGAGGAGGGAAAGGCGATGAAAAATTCCGCTTGGCAATTACGTTAATTACGTCCCCACCGGTATATTAAAAACGAAAGGGAACGCGAGAGAAATCGTCAGGATTTTTGGCGTTTTCGTAAATTCCGCGTGACATGGTCCACCTACCGATAAAAAGGTCTGCATCTATATATGTATACATACATACATACATATATATAAATTCTCTATAGAGCCGTGGCCCAAATCGACGTCGAGCAATCTTGCGCCTCGCCCTTTCGATTTCTTTTTTAAGAGCAGTGCCGGTGAAGGGAGCGGGGAAAAAAGAAAGGGTTGCTGCGAATCCACGAGGAGACTCTCTCTCTCTCTCTCTCTTTCTCTCTCTAGATATATATATATATATATATATATATATATATATATATATACATGTATATCCGAGCAGGTTGTTCCGCATACACGCGCGCACGTCTCATACATAAAGGACACGGCGGTCAGCGGCGCGGGTTATAATGCGCGAGCGATCCCGCGGCTGCGCCTCTGTCCGGCGTCCCGTTAGTTCGAACCCTCGCGCTCGCATGGGATATTGTCCGCTGTCCTCTTCCATATTCTCAGCCGTATCCACCGGCTTCTGCGCGTCCTCTCTCGTTCTCCTCTTCCAGTCTGCCTCCGCTCTCTCTCTCTCTCTCTCTCTCTCTCTCTCTCTATGTTCCTTTCGTTCTCACGAGTGTATATACATATAATACATATATACGATAATAAAAAATCCAAACGTGTACTCGTACTCCTCATTATTATTCTCTCTAACTGCTACATTCGATATATATATATATTGTGGAACATTTTTTGTTCTGCTACTTGTTAATGACGATAAATTCAAACAACAAGGAAATAGAGTTATAAATCACGTAGCATAAATGCCCACTTATTTAAGCGCTGAAAGGACATTAAAGGACGCAAACTGTATAATCTATTTATATCAAACGTCAGATATAATAAAACATCTATTTGTAATACTTAAATTATCGAGATGTATGCAAATAAAAGATCGATTGGTCCTTGGACTGGGCATTTTTCGTCGAGGCATTTTACGATTTTCCCCGGGACTTTATAAGGCGCGAAAATAGCTCTTTTTATTATTACGCGCGTGTACATATATACATATATTTATATGTATATATATATATATATATATATATATATATATACATGTATGTTTACACGTTCATCGTTGATCGAAGGAGATTGGCGGGTATTTTAAACGGTCATATACATATTCTTAAAAAAAAAAGGATTATTTTATGAGTTTGATTTATCAGAACCTATTATTCGACGCGTATCTTAAAGTAATCGGAAAATATACTTGACACGAAGCAGCGCCTTTTGTCGAGTAATTAGGTCGCCGCATTTTTAATTCTATTTTTAATCGATGCTTGGCTTGTTTTTAAACCACTACACATGCTCATTAATATTTATATTAGTACATAAATTTATATTGTATAGAAGCATTTGACTTTTAGTTTTCAAATTTTTTCATATTTATGTATGTATAAATGTATAATATAATATATACATAATGTTTGCTCTACAATAATTCAAGCTAAGTTTTATAATGTTACTTTAATCACGACGTATATATCAGCTGCACATATTTGACTTTTGAATTTACTACATTTTTTATTATTTTTATATTTTAATATCCATACATACACACACGCGCGCGCGCACACACATACACACACAAAATTGTGCAAACGTCGAAAAAAAGAGGTAATTATTTTCTGGCTTTCTCGGAATGCCCAGTGTGACGTTTGCACAATCTGCCGCGCGGTATTTCTTTATTAATCATAAATCCATTAAGCAATAAAACAGCGGGTCCGTGATAATGTCGTCGCGAACAGTTATTGCTCGTAAAATGTCGAAATCATAGCAAGAAATTTCATGGCCGATCTCTGTATTACACACGCATACGCGCGCGCGGACTGAATTTTACATGGGGACGCTCACAGTTCTTTTTCGAAGACGACTTAAAAATGGGTTAATTTCTACAGAATCTAATGCTCCCATGGCATTCGTGGCTATAGGCACCTTAATGTATATATACGCGAATTAATCGATGTAAGATGAGAAAGCTCGAAAAATCTGCCGCGGGCGTCGCGTCGTCGGGAGTTTGCGCGCTATAATTACGTGTATATATGGTGTGTGCGCGCGTGTGTGAGTGTGTTATAGATATAATGCGATCGTCCGAAAATCCGTTCTCGGATCCGCGCGCAACTCGGGCAGCGAGAGACGAGCTCGAGAAAGGAGGCGAGGCGAGCAAAAAGAAAAATAATCCTCCTCCTTCTCCTCCTCCCAATTCATTAACTTCTCCCTCGTTGCCTTATTATGTACTTGCGCAAACAAGCGCGCCGCCGCGGCCGCGGCGCACAAGAAAAAAAGAATCAATTCGGGCGGGTTCCTCGGACCCCTTTTGCCTCTACTATATATATATATATATATATATATATATATATATATATATATATATATATATATTGCGATACGAAGAGAACCGGGCGGGTCCGGGCGCGGAATCAAAGAAAGCAAGAACAAAAAACAACCAAACGAGATCTCGAGAAGAAGTTGATGCGCACCGAGCGCGACAATGCCGAGGTATATACATATATATACACACGTATGTATATATATGTATATATATAGGGGAGAAAGTATATATGAGGCAGTATAAGTATATGGGCGTCCCCAACGATCTTTAGCCTGTATGTATATGACGTATACTCGTCGGACCCATCACGCCCTTAGGACGCGGTTAATACCGTTGGGTAGCGCTGGGTCTGTACCTAGCGGAATGCCGTTTAACGGCTTCCCCCCCCCCTCGTCGCCCCCGCCCACCGCCGCCGCTCACCCCGTAAGACCGCGAAAGAGCAAAAAGGGAGAGGAAGAGGATTCGAGTCGCATCTTCGTCGCCCGCGCGGGATTTTATTCGCGCGCGGAGCCTCCGTTCTCCCGGGACTTCCTCTCTCTCGCTCTCTCTCTCTCTCTCTCTCTCTCTCTCTCTCTCTCTCCCCTCTCTCTCTTTCTCTCTCCGTCTCTCTCCTCTCTTTCTCCTCTCTCCGCGGCATATTCGCGCTATCGCTTTTAATTTTTATATCACGACGCTGTCTTGCCGCCCGTCCCGTTTTCACGAATCGCACACTTTTCTCCCCCGTCGCCTCATCGCGCAGCAATCGAAATCAGTTCCCCCCTATGTGCTTTATTTTATTTTTATTTATGTTTGTTTTTCGTTTTTACAACTTTTCGCGCCGACATACCAGATTCCGTGTACTTTACGACTTCGAGGGGAGGGATGCGACAAATTTGTGTACATATAATAAACCGTAAAGGGCCGGATTTTCAAACGATGCAGCATATCTGTCCTCCTTTATTATTGAACTTAATCTCAAGCGATGAAAGCTCGCCTTTCGAGGGAACATAATTATATATACTTTGTTATTTCATCACCGCGACCATCAAGGCTCGTGTTTCTCTCTCTCTCTCTCTCTCTCTCTCTCTCTCTCTCTCTCTCTTTTATTATTTCCGTGTTTTATACGTCGTGACGCGCCCGCGCCGTTTCGCAGGTGGAAACAAGAAAGAGGTGAATTTTAAATTACGATACTGGAAAATTACGGCATACCTGGGCGACTGTGGCGCGGCTACGAGCTTGGCTTCGTCGCTATATATGAATCGCAATATAAGGCGCTTAATTGCTTGACACGTCGTAATAATAATTTAAATCCGTCAGTCGTGTTTTTTTCTTTCTTTTTTCCTTTTTTTTTGTATCTTATTTTCCTCGAAATTCTCAAAGTCTTTTATGGTCCGATCGTTGGGTCGCGCGACGAGCTGTTACAGTTAAAGGCATCAGAGATCCAGAGATGTTCGAGGTAGAGCAGCAATCACGTATGAATTTTTACGAGGCGCTTTTTAGTTTATCAAATTTTTGAGTGCTTATTTACGCGAGCTCCATAATTCAGCAATATAACGTACATATAAGATGCGACAATGAAAATTGATAAGCATCGAATAGGCACAAGCGATATGGGTATAGGGACCTTTTGGAAAAATGAAGCCTCGTTATAGCTGTCGCAATCGAAGAAATTAATTAATTATTGCAATTTTCAAAAACATTTTCATATATTTATCACTGACAAATTTAACATGGAATTATTTGCTACCGCGGATTATCGATCCCAATTTTCTTCGAAAATCATTATTTTTTAAATTGGAACGGAATATAACTATAAGTTACTTAGCTTTGAATTCATATTGGCAAACATATATATACGTTGTAAATTTTTTAAACAATTTATAATTCGTATAAAAATTATTCAATAGACCCTTATTATTACATGAGTACTATTTAGAGTTATCCAATTATCCTTATTGTTATATGGGTACTATTCTAGAAAAATTTAAGGAATTGATGCAGTTCCATGCAGAAAACGGTAAAAAATTAAAAAAATATAATTCAACATGCATCAAGTTAATTTTTATTTACAATTCTGTTTAACCTGGTAATAATAATTTTCAAGTACAATTATCATTGAAAAAGACAATGAAAAATAAATAAAAACTTTTCTTATACGTTTTAAAAAGGATAAAAAATATTTTACATAACTATTTTTGTTTAAATTATGTTATTTCTCGATGTGGGTCAATGAATGTAATTGAAATTGACTCGATCGGTATCCCGACTTAACGCGGCGCGCCACGAGGCTCGGGCCACCTTAATAACGAAAAAAAAGGCCAGTTCGCAAAGAAGAAGAGAGAAATTAATATCACGACGTAAGTACCAAATGAATTGGGCCAATAAACGTTACGACGCGTTCGCGAGATACGGAAGGATCGGAGATGCGCGCGCTCATAATCCACTCTTGGCACGACGACCTAAGTGTTATTGCGTTCGAGTTTTTAACAACTTCCTCCTTCTCCTCCCCCCGCCTTTCCACCCCTCCGTATCTCTCGATTAAAACGAAGGTCTCCCGTCCTCCATCCGTCCTCCTCGGGAGGTATCTCGCACGTAGCACTGAGTGATTTGTCAGCCTTTCTGGGCCGACGACGATAACTTCGTTAAAACTCTATGCTGTTTTTTCTTCGACGGTGTGTAACAGGGGTCAATGCGATTGAAAGGAAATTTTCCGCTCGACTGATTTACTCAAGGCGATGCGCTGAAGGCGAGTACGAGGGCGGCATATGTTGTCTATGGAAAAATGGAACGAACCTGGATGAAAATCGCCATCCATATCTAAATGGATCGCTCATCGTCGATATAGAATTCTGGTATACGAAACTTAATCTTGTAAGCGAGCACGATCTTTCATTGCCTTGTTATGAATTAATTGTATCGTCTATCGTTCTTTGGGATTGCGGTCTCAGTCATACAGATTTTTCCCATTTCGCAACGACACATTCGCATAAACGATGATTAAATCTTAATTTCCAGGTGGCTAGGGCTACTCACGATATTGACTATTTTTAATATTATTTTCCGCTCTGCCTCACATATCGCACGCTACAAGCGGTTGATTATACAAAATACAAAGCGTTCACAAAATTTCGTATTCTGCGTTAATCGTCACAAGATTATTGCAGTTGTAATCGAAATCGGCCTACAATTTTTAGTGTAAAATTTGAAACCTTTCAACGTATTCTCTGTTTCTTGGTATCATTTGCATCGCCGTGTATTAATTTGTCACTTGGTCAGGGATGAGACGTTTGCCGCTGAAAGATTCTTGGTAGCTATTTTGTTTGACGCTAAGTTCTCTCTAGACTGAAATTTCTGGAATTAAGGTTCTTTTCCTTGACTTAATTGTCCCGTCGCGAATGCCACGACTTTCTCTCCGAAGAATTGCTATGGCATATCCCTTTTCTAATACGCGCATACCTGTATCGACTCGTAAGATTATTGCCCAAGGGCGTCAACGGGTCTAGAGCCGGCACTGCCGAAAGACCAACGGAAAAACTTGCAGGGCCGCCGCATTCAAAATTCCGTAGATCAGTTTTTATAATTGTCCATTAAATAACGCGCGCGCGCGTGTATATATATATATATATATATATATATATATATATATATATATATCGGAGAAACTGGTTCCCGCGAGACACGTATACATCAAACTGACTACTGTGACTTTCTACATTTATAAAATAATGCCGCTATGTTTTATTTCATTTCATTGAATAAGCAAACGAACGCAAAGAAAAACGAACAAAACAGGGGGAGGGGGAGAGGGAATCCCTCACGTAACGCGTGGAATTCTAAAAATATTATAAATGTTATATGTTAAGTTAAGACTTTTTATGGCGTTTCCAACTTCGTATTATACGAGGAGGGATCGGTTATGCATAATGCTTTAATATTTATCCGCGCGTTCGAATTGACATTTCTGAAGATTTACGGGTATATGAAACGTATTAAAGGAGAAGAAAACAAAAAACACACACACACACAATTCTAATAAGAAACATTTCTGACGGGAAATGATCGTTTATTACAACTATTGATCGGGTCGATATATCGTACGATTGTAAGGAATGGCGTGCAATTTTGGAAGTCCGGTAGTTTCTCAGAATTTCATATTTAATCCTGACTATAACAAAATTATTGGTTATTTCCTTAAAGTGTATAAATTAATTAAATTACCAAAATCACCCTGCATTAACATATAGAAATATTTACAAGTTTACAAATTACAAGTAAACGATTCAGCTTTCGTTCCTGTTGTTTAATTTATTTCAGAACTTTGCAAAAACTAAGAAACTTATATGGTAACGAGATATAATTCAAACGTTTTGCTATAAAGCCCAATGAGAACCCCGCGCGACGAGTATCTTGGTGATTTATATAAAAAGACATTAAAATATATCCCAAAAATAATAATTTAATTTCTATCTTCGATCACAGTATATCTATTTTTTGAAATTACAGTATTCAACGAGATAAGTACATGGAATTCAGAATGAAAATCGCTATAAATAGTAATGTAGCAATTAATTTATCAAAAATAGAGATAAAATAAACATCATTGTAAAATGTATTTGATGTAGAGATATAAGAGCTAGAATTAATTAGTAATTTTTTTTTTATTAAAGAAACACGATCCCCCATCGCATGGAAACGAATGAAAACATCAAATTAAATTATTGCCCGTCGACTTTTGCTTAATTCAATCAAATTCTATCAGTCGAGCAGCCCGCGCACGTCGAAAACGACAAAACAACTCCTCGTACCGATTTGAGTCGTTCTTTTTATTTTTACAATCGTCGAATGCGCAATTCTATCCCGCGCCCCCTAATCTCGATAAGCCGAAGCAGGCGGTAGTCGCTCGGAGTTCGGATAGTATGGTTTGGAAATACATCACACTTCCATAAGTCCGTGCAGTTAGGTTCCAGAAGGTTGCCGAGCATCTTAGCGCTTTACCTCAAATGCCCGGGGTTACTTTGTTCGTCTAATTATTTTTTTTATATCTAATTATTTCGTCTAATCTATTTTTTTCCTTTAACGTGCGCCCCGAGCGCATAGGTTGCTTTATCCGTATATACAATGCGCGCTGCGAATATATATCTATATATATATATATACCTACATACGCTTTTATCCGGGCGATTGACGACTTGCCGCGCGGCGATTGGCTCGCTCCGCGTGTCTCCCATTAAGCGGACTTACGGATATTTTGTATCCTTTTTCTTTTTAACGCGGCCGAAACACCGCCAGCAACTAACGGTCGCAGCGCCCGATACGCCTGATCCCGGCTCGGGTCGACGAGCGTCCTCCGCCTTCTTTATTGCCCGGACATCGTTACGATGTGTACCTGCTGCACCGATAAGAGGGTGCATCGGTGGCAATTTTTTTTTTCCGCGCGCCACATTTCGAACGCGCGTGCGATTTTTAACGGCTCGTATAGCGTGAAGTATATAAATATATGAACTTTCACCCGTCAGGGGCCTGGGCCGTATCGGAATCCGGGGAAGAGGTCCATTTTTTCGGTAACCGCAGTAATTCGACGAGAAGGAAAAAATTTTCTTTTATGACGAAGAGGGGACGATTGTTGCACGAACGAACCTTGGATTTCAATGTCTTTCCACCTAGATTTTCGTTAAAATGTCAAGATGCTTCTGTACTGTTGATTTTAACCAATCCTTAATAACACACTATCCTTTACACAGAATTTGTCGTTATCCCTCGATGAGCCAATTGAAAAATTCTCAAACTCTTCTTAAATGAAATTAATCGAACAATGATGTTCATAACATATTAAATAAAAATCAGTCTAACTTAAGTACTAACGTATTTATAATGGACTAAAGAAAAATAAAGAATACTTTGAATATTATTTTAAAAACAGTAACGTACTCTGGAATGCCGAAAAAAGGGCGTCAACGAAAATTAGGAACGTTTAGCAATAGATATCGGACAAATGTAATTACAATATAGAACGTTTAGTTCATCGTGTTGGTATAATAGATATTGCAAAATGTCTGTGCAACGACTATAAAGAATGTCTCAACCATATTTCCATGGCGATGCAGTTTTTACGATAGGTAAAGATCTCAATTGTTAATAGAATTGAAAGAATGGAAATGCGATCTTCCATTAGGTATGCGAACGATATAATACGAGCTCCACGTCGAAGCTTGCGCCCGTGTCATTAAATTCACCGATAATTCTAATTTCAAAGGTTTAATTAGAAAATGTTAATTGCATATAAACCATGTAAACAAGAAATATGAGTATAATGCGTATAAAGTTAGAATTCCGTATACATGATGTGTAAGTAAATTTGTATTTATAAAATATTAAAATGAGCGTAACGAAGGTGGTATAAAAAACAGCATAAATATAGATTCCCAGTCAAAAATCGAAAGAAAAATTGCAAATTCATATTTTCTACTAAACGATATTTTCACCTCGTATGCTATCAATCTATACTGAGCAAAACAATCAAGACACATTTATAACACGAACTTAATGTTAGAAAAAAAATCCAAAACAATTTTTTATCCCGGAATTCTTCACTCTCTCTCCTTATTCTCTCTCTCCCCCGCTCTCCGATCCCCTGCCGAACGCGGGATCGTAACGACGCGGCGTCGGCGACGACGACGACCAGCTTGTATTCCGTTTTCTTTAATGGCGCCGATGGAATCATCGAGCGCGCCGCTCGAGCGTGCGCGCGCGAAAAACTCAACTTTCCAGTGTAACCCGATAATTCGATTCCGCCGCGCGCGCCGACGCGACATTAATTAAGACCGCATCCCCCCTCCCCCCCTTCTGCCCGCCGCCTGTCCCCCGCGCGCGTCGGGAGCTATACTCGCCTCTCTCGCACCTGCCCCGTTCAGCGGGACTTCAAAGGGGAGGCAGAAGGAGAGAGAGAAAGAGAGAGCGATAGAGCGAAAGAGCGAGAAGCGCGCGATCTTCTTGTGATTTCTCGCGAGCGAGAAGATTAATGAATTAACGAGCGCGACGGGGCGCGATATACAAAAGTTCGACCGATCGGACAATGATGGATATCTCGCGGAAACGTGGCTGGTTGCAACAAAAAAAAAAAAAAAACAAAAAACAAAAAAGAAAACGAGACGTGAAGCGATCGAAAAGGCAATAGAAGACGAAAGAACCTATTGTAATTGATTCTCGTTGCAGGAATTTCGTATTTTTGTACTTTCTGGTAATACGGACGAACGTGCGCGTAAGTGTTATTGTTGCTGAAACGTAACGGGATGGTCTTTAGTATCAGGAATTAGGCCTGGGCAAAGTTTGACATTTTCAATACGTGTTTGAAATCGCGATGAATTGTTAATTCGGCGGAATTGTTACAAATCCAGGATTATTGGATGAGTAGGCAACACGTGTTTTTCGATGAAGTAACATTTGAATCAATTACCTTCGTACTGATAATACTAATATGATCGGTAATAGCGACCATTACTTACTGATACACCGATAATAATGCTAATTCATACATTAATTCATTAATATAGTAAGGAGACAGAGTTTCATCGTAAACTGAGAACAATCTGATAACTACCACCTATAGTTCGTTAGCATACTGTCTTTGTATTATCGGGTATTTTAGGGTAGGTTTCCTATAAAAATAGATGATAAATTACGCAAAAAAGTTATTTATGGTTTACAAAATCATTTTTTTCACTATTAGAAAATTAAAAGGCAAAAAATAATGATATATTACGGTAGATTATAGATTCATGACAGTAATGGAAGCGTATCAGTTTTCGTGCTTTTTCAAAAAAATTCTACCTTATACTAATTAGCGCGGACGAAGCGCAGACGATGTATGCTAAGCATACTTTACTACAATTTGTCGGATTTAAAATATGACTCAAGTACGTCAGAATTAATCTTTATGTATACTACTTAAATGTAAATTAATGTTTTAAATGTTTTATTATGTTACCACTACATTATGTAATAAAGATTTTTTTTAAATAGAAAATGATTTTTATTTGTTATTATTTTTTGTTTAATAGGGATTCGTTTTGCGTGGTCGCACTAGAAACGATTAATTTATTTCAGTTTACATCTAGAATCATAACTCAAAGTAGTACAATACTTTTCAAGTGTTCAAATCCCTTTTATTCAGAGTCCTATTTCGGAAGAGAGATAGATAGACGCAGACGGAGAGAGGCCGGTCCACTTTAAAAAGCTATATATAGAAGTTTTGCCGTTTCTAATACTTAGGCACTCGCTCGATAAAGCCCGATGCGGCAACCGATTTAACGTTTTTTTTTTCAAAGAGAAGAACGAAAAGGAAGAGAAGAGAGAACGGGAGGGCGGAGGATGGCAGGAACGCTCCGGGTTGGCACAATATTAACGCACGGTCCTCGGAATAATTGAGCACCCCGATCTTTCGTACGAGAGAGCGCTCTGCAGCGCCAAAGGGAGGAGAGAAAGAAAAAAAAATAGCAGAGCGCCCGTAACCGGGGCTAATAGTAATAATAATAATGGCGATCAAAAAAGGAGGTGGCAGAACAAAAGTGGCAACTTCTCGCACGCGCGCACGCGCCCATAATGGCAAATAAAAGATCGGCGCGCTCGTCGGGCGCGACGACTGCACACGGCGACGAGGGGGTGGGAAGGGGGGGAGAGAGAGAGGGAGAGAGAGCGAGCCAGGGAAGTGTGAAAGTGACACGCCTCGAAAAATCCGCGGGCTCCAATAGTAGAATCACGCTCGCCGTCCCCTTGGCTCCCCTCGCGCCTGCGCTCGCACCCATATACTGTAATACACGCGTCGCGGAGAGTCGAGATAGAAAGACAGAGGAGGGAGGGAGAGAGAGAGAGAGAGAGAGAGAGAGAGAGAGAGAGACAGAGTGGTGGTAAAAGGATCGCGGGAGAGTCTAGGCGAGAGAAAAAGAGAGAGGAGCGAGGCATGCGCGCAGCTCTCGTGTCCTGCCTGCCTCTCCTTCTCTCGTGCCCTCTCTCTCTCTCTCTCTCTCTCTCTCTCTCTCTACACTCTCTCACTAGGGATAATCCTCGCGAGCCGGCGAGGCATAACACAGTCAGAGCGTGGTAGCAGGCATCGGCGCACCGCGCGTGGCGGCGTTTAAAGTATTTACAACCACCCGCGCATGTGTACAGATAGATAAACAGTCAGGAGACGGGGATCGGCGTGCGCGCCGGGACATACAGTACCGTGTCGTATCATATCACATCACATCATATCATATATATATATATATATATATATACACAAGCGCGAGCGCGCGCGGGCGCATACATAGAAGGGCCGGCAGAGGCTCGCGCGCGATGCCGATCAGCTGTTGTCGCGCTGCCGGGCCGTCGTCGTCCTCGTCCTCGTCGCCCTCGTTGCCGCCCCGTCCGCCACGCGTCCTCGTCCACCGCTACATCAGCGCCGCCGTCGCCGCCGCCGCCGCCGCTGCCGCCGCTGCCATCGCCGTCGCAGCGCCCGCGGAGCCCGATTGCCGCGCGCGGCATTCGAGCCAGCCGCACGGCCGACGCTGACTCGCGCCACTGTGTGTATGTGCGTGTATGCGTGTGTGTGCGCGCGGGCCCGTATCGCTTTGGCTCGCGAACCCCACGTTCGGCACCCCGGGAATCCGAAGAGTGGCGCGCGAGTGCGCGCGTATCCGTGCCCCCTCCCCCACTGTGCACTCTGTGATATTTACGTTGAGTTCGGGATTCGTTGTTTTAATTTTCTGGTTTCTGGTTCTTGGTTCGTGGTGTTGTTCATGTACGCGTATATGAATCGACATATAATTTAAATCGACGTGGGAAACGGACGAGCGGAACAGAGATACAAATTAAGCAAAAAACAAAAAAAGAAAACAAAGAGAAAGCAGCGAGAAGCAGGCCTGCGGAGGGTCTGGAACGGGAACGGGGAAGAGGAGAAGGAGGCTCGAAGCAAGAAGCAAACTGGAGGTCCTCGGGATGTTCCCGCCGCGGACGGAGGCGCCGAGCGCCGAGAAGCTCGCGCTCTGTTACGCGCCCCACGTGGACATGGCAACCGTCATCGAGGTCGAGGTGAATTCAGAGCTATACTCATTGATGAGAGAGAGAGAGAGAGAGAGAGAGAGAGAGAGAGGATGGTGCGTTCTTTGAGACTATGGGGAAGGCAATTATATGACGAAGGTGCTCAGGTGTTATATATAATGTAATAATGTATACATAGCGACACGTGCGTAAACGGTCTTGTTCCTGTTTTTGGTATGTTTTGGGAGGTACTTCGGCTGATTCGTACAACAATCGAGAATTCCTGCCTAATCCATTGCATAAATTGACTAAATTATTCTAGTTTAAAAATCACTTTCTTTCATAATAAATCCGTTGATACCGACGATGAAATCTTTTATTTCGAACAATTATTCCAAATGCTTCACTCAATCTCATAAGTTTTATTTAATAAGATTAATAATATTTGTCAGATTATTTCAAATTGTGAGACGTTTACAAACAAGTTTAAAATGTTCTCGAAATATGATTGTAATTATTCGAATATTTTATTTCTAATCATTTAATTTAATAGAATAACATACATCATTGACATTCAACAGCAATTGTCTAACAGTATTCACTATAATTCATTATTAAATTCATAATTGTTCTTTTCTAATTATATAATTTCTTCGGCAATAAATCATTTTTTACGTTTAAAGAAACTTTTTTTACCGATCAAATAGAATAGTTATATTTACACCTGATAAAGAAAAATCGAAAAAAATTATTGAATATTAAATTTTATTGTAAAAGTTTAATAATTTAAATACTTTAATGGTATATTTTAAAAGAAAGAAAAGCTATTTCCATCCATAATATTTAGAAAATTGCCAATTTGTCATTGTAACAAATTGTCAATTACATAAACATCCATCCCCCGTAGTGTAGTTCATAATAATTCAAGGAAAATAATTAATTTCACTTTGTCAAAAGAAATCTGCAATATACAACAAACTTTCTTATATTCATGATATATTATATATATATATATATATATATATATATATATATATATATATATAGATGTGTGTGTGTGTGTGTGTGTGTGTGTGTTTACCGCGCTTGCGTTGAAAATTAAAAATTAGAAAGAAGAATAAAATGGAAACACGTCATGGGATGCCATTGAAATGGAAACTTTTTCTTATACATCATACACACGCACACACATATGAAAATTGATAAAATATTAACCGATATTACTAACGAGGAGGTAATTTGTAACAGAAAATGAGCTTAACGCATACACAATATATATGTATATATATATATATATATATTGTAGCGCACCAGTTATAGCAACTCACTTAGTGTACAAGCGTACGCATTATCATCGCAGAGCGATCCTTATCGTCGGTACGCAGGCGCGCGCATCGCTCGGCTTGTAAAACCTGGTAAAACGTCCTCCCTCGTATCAAAATCTCGGGACAATTATTAGACGCGTGACCGTCTCCTGTAATGAACCGCATTTATGTCTATACTACTTAGTTATACTGGCCATAAAATTGTCGACATAATTTCGAGGAAAGGAAGCACTAAAAGCATTCAAATTTTTTCAATAATCATTTGTCGTTGTGACGTGGGTCATACGAAAGAGTATATGTATATATGTATGTGTGTGTGTGTGTGCGTATGTGTGTCATACACACACGCGTGTGTGCGTTACAGAGGCAGCAAAATCGCTAAAATCAAGAGAATACTTTACCCGTATTTATCGCACTTTTGAACGATTAGTTATATGACAACATGGAATTCGTTAAACTTTACAGACAGAAAATATTACAAAAAAATAATACTATTATAATAACTACTCGATAATTTTATTTCGAATCGAGTTTGTAGCTTTCTGGGATGTTTATATACTTGAAATTTTGAATTTAAGTAAATTTAAAAAAGTAAAAAAATAAAACCATTCCTTATATGCAAATATAAGAACGAGTTGAATCGAATATGTATTTGTCGAGAAATGATTAAATGTAGTATAATTAATATTAATAAGAATGTATTTCACAATATAGCTTATATTTAAAAATATAGAAAAGAATTTTTTTGTAATCCCGTAAATCATTTATTTTTGGGCATTTTCCAATAACTTCATTTGCCACGATAGTCACCGTACTTTTTCGATTTTCGACGGACCGATCTGGCTCAAATATATGGATATATTTAGACTTTAATTTTTTTTAACGACTATCGCACGCAAATTTCTGGAGCATATGCGCGACAAAGTAGAAAATTACATCCGAAAAAAGTTTATTTACACGTATAAATATTGAACAAGTCTAAAGTATGAAAAATTTAAAATGCTGCCCTTGCCATTTCGTTGAACGGGACGAAAAAACGGCATACGACGCGGCATCGCCTTCTACGTATTCTCATACGTAATGCTCCGAATTGATCGACCGACAGTGACCACGGAAAATCCATTAATAATCCAGCGGTAAACGCGGCCTCGACAAAGGAACGCAACACATACGCGCTCGCGATCCCGCGCGAGGCGTGAAGAAAGAAGTAAGAACAGCAACGGCGACTTATACGGCGGAGAGGGGGGGGGGTTAACAGCGGCGGGCGTTTGCAGCCCTCGGGCGTCGGGCCCACGAGACCCCGTGCAGCCGGCATTTAACATTTTAATGCGACGCACTGTCGCGCGTTCGCAATTTACAATTATCCCCGCGCACGCGGGGCGCGTCGCGTTTCCGTAAATAACATCCGCGCCGGTGCCGCAAACGCGCCACGGCGATCTATATACGGCCCCTTGGGCGGGCCGAGGTGGGGTTGGGGTGTGGGGGGGGGGTGGTCGGAGTAAAAAGTATAATAGGGAAAAGAGCAAAAACCAGCGCATATCCTGGCTTTTACGAGATACTTGGAGCTGGATGTTGGGGGGGGGGGAAGAGGAGGAGAGCCAACGCGCGTCCCTTTGACCACGGACGCGAGTGTACGCGCATACGCGACTCCGTGCACGAGAGAGCCAGCCGCCATAATATATAAGATCGGCGTCGGGGGTCGTCCCTCGCATAGGTGTACACGTAAGCCCGACTCCGGAACGGCCGCCGACTCCACGCACGCGTGTATCTGTACTATGTTCGCCGGGGTATCGCCGCGTCCGCACGAATCGAGAGTCGCGACAAGAGCGTCGCGGAAGCGTTGCTGGTGGAAGCGGAGGAGGAAGATGAGGGGGGCAATACCGGCGCGGGCTTCTTTCGCTTTAGTCCGGCACGGGGCGAATTTCAAGAAAGTACGACCATGGGAAATTGATCTCTCGCAAAGGAGTGCCTGCCCTCCCCCCTCCATGTTTTGTTATTTTTTTTGGATACTCCATGGTCGTGCATAATTGTCACTCTTTCCTGACAAACGTACTCCTTTATTACTGTAACAATTAGAATATTATTCGTTGCGTATATCAGTTGCAGTCGCGATTGCGCGAGATTATCGTAAGATTTCTATTAAATTGTATTTCTTATAGAACGGCAAAAACAGTATGTTAATCAATGTCTCGTTACGGTAGACGCAGAAGTAAATACGTACGCGTAAGCTCGATTTAAGTACTCAACGGTTCGAGGCAATTTTTCTCCGTTGTACTATATATACATACGTGTATATAGACATAGATAAGGATATTATATTCTATATTATCTTTTTAGAACGATTACATCGACGATGATTTCATATTAATAGCATCTTAAATCACACAACTTTATGCACTCGAGTTTATAAGTGAAAACCCGGATCGAATTAATTATGGCAACGCATTAAATTGATAATACAAAGTCTATACGTCCGATTTATTAGTTATCGATCTTTATAGGCCGATTTATTGTAACAGACGTTATTTCGCGCGTTAATAACTCATATATCATTCGTATTCGCGAGCCGTAATTTATTTACAAAAAAAAAAAATTTTCGACTTGAAAGTTGAAGAAAAAATAGTTTAATAATACATAGTATAATAATTTCTTTTGTTGAACTGTTCAAGGTACATTAGCTAAATATTGTATTATTGAGCATTCTTCGTAAATTTACATAGAGTCGGTATGCTGGTACTGTGACAATGTACCGTTACGTAAATACGCCTCTTTCAATGTCTCATCCAGCATAATGGAAACTGTATAGCTGGTTAATGCGAAGCAAAATTGTTCCATAAAATAACGTATTTCGCTCGGCTACGCATTAAAGGAAATGCAAACATTCAAAATAAATAAATTGTTCTTACTTCTGATAATATTAAAGTAAACGGGAAAATTCTCTCTCTCTCTCTCTCTCTCTCTCTTTACATATACACACACATCGATCCACAACCTGCATCGATCCCTATATATTTAACGTAACTGCCCATAAAAAAAGAACGCATTAATTCTCCGTTTAATACGCACTCTCGAAATATTGATTTTTTCGGAAATCGCCGCGAGTTAATAATGGACCTCGCGTACTAAAACGAAAGAGAAGGAACGAAAGAAGGACGGGCCCAGAATGGGGAAGTGGGGGAGGGGGGGGAGGATCGCATAATGAAAAATAACGAGCTCTTTTTCGGTACTTGCGGACGCGACCTTTGCTCGACTAACACACTTCCCGAACAGCCGCCAGCTCGAGAGGCCAATATAATGGATCTCATATTCCCGCGCGCTACATCGCAGTCGCACGCGGTGCTGAGCCATTTATATATATACATTTCGCTCGTGGTATATAAAAGGGATGAAACATTGAACGAATTTTTTGAACCTAAAAAACTTGTATTCACGTAACTATTTTTTTAATTGTGGCCTATAATTTATTTTTTTAGTTTGAATTTCACTATTCTGTTTAAATTTTTATTTATTTATTTCCTTTGGTATATATATATATATATATATATATATATATATATATATATATATATATATAGCTTAATGTATGTTTGTCGAATTTGATTGTTATTCAAAGCTAAATTAATTAAAACATACTTAAAATAAATAAATAAATATATACATATAATTTTTCAGAAATCTATTTAGCATATCTGAAAGTTTTTATACATATAATAAATTATCGAAATGGCTTAAGTTTATTAAATAAAACGATTCCACTTTTATGAAAAATTATATCTTTACCGAGATTTCTTTGAACAGAATTTATAGAAAGGAGTTTTTTTGTTTCTGTCTTGAATTCTAGCTAAGAAAAAAGGGAGAAAAATTTCATGTGACATTAATAGTTATTTTCCAACGTTAGATTTATTCCTGTATAGTTGGATATAAGTAATCGAATATTTATATAAAAAATATTAAGCCAAAGTCGTCGAATCCGATAATGTTTTGTATTAATTTGAAAAATCGATTGAATGCTCCTTTAACCTCTGCAAATTTACGCGATAAAAATTTATTACAAATATTAATCATATATGGGTTCATCGTACGTATGTAATACCGATAATAATAACTCGTTGTCGCGTGCACGTGTCCATTATACGTATAAGAAATCATTCCAAAAAACCATCGCGCCATGTGCCCGGGGATCGGTTCGCGCGCCTCTCGGGCCCAGGAACGTAACGACCCACTCCCCCGCGCGCGCGATGGAGATCTCGAATCCTTCGGGCCCGGGACAAACGTTTCTCCGCCCCTCGCCATTCTCTCTCTCTCTCTCTCCTCTCTCTCTCTCTCTCTCTCGGAATTATAACTGTCAACGTGGCCGCGCGATCATTTGCATTTAAGCGAAATAATTAATTCGATCCCGATCGAGATATCCCTCTTATAGCCGCCCGATACACGGGGACGCGCGCGTAGAATCCACTCGTTGTGGAAGTCGAGAGGAGCGGGACCGCGACCGCCCCGCGCGTCGCGAGACTATACATCGGTATAGATACTGTATTATTAACGATCGTAAGGAACGAAATCGGCAGTGGCCGCGGGTGGGGGCGGGCGGGGGGAGAAAATAAAACACGCGAGAACATCGCGTCCGTTCCCACCTCCCCTCGGTAATATTTCCGTGTATATCCGAACGACGTCGTTCCCGCTCGCGCGGAGGAGGTGAGAAAATCGCGTGGCCCAATTCATGTGTGTGTGTGTGTATGTTCAAAGACGATCGGGGCGAAAGGCGCCTCCAAGTCCGTGCGTCGATTATCCCTACACACATAAATACACATAATAACGACTTATCGCGCAGCTGGGGCGCGATACGATCATTTTTTCAACGGGGACCTTCGCTATACGCGTTCGCATATTATATATGCCATATGGGTGTTTTCCTTGGTCGACCACCGACGACGCTGCGATTGCGAAAGGTGTATCTACTATACAGTGAATGAAAAAGTCTCGGCGAATTGCGCGAATTTGCGGATGGAGCATGTGGAACAATTTCTTGCATGATTTGCTGAGGATAAATGTTATTTTAAACGCATTAGAAGCGAAATGCAGTTCTTCTAAATTCCACACTACAACAAATAGATGGAAATTTTTTTCTTTGTATATTTCCCTATCGTTTCTATCAAGCTGCCAATTGGAATTGTCAGATTTTTAATATTTTTCTGAATTTTGTACATGACGAACATGGCTCTCCTATAATATCATATTGTACCACTTATTTTCAAGCAGTACATTATTGTAATTATTTGCTTGTTTCTAACTCATATATTGATCTGTGTATCAAAATACTAAAAATAAAAGTGTTATATGATCAATTTTTATGAAACTACAGCTGGGAAAATTTAGAAAAAAAACAGTAATTAACCTAATCCTCTCATATATCCTCTCATATCCCTCTCTCTCTCTCTCTCTCTCTCTCTCTCTCTCTACCTCTCTTTTAATTTCTCGCCGCGAACAGTATTTTATTTTTTGACTCTTCCTACTATATAATGTAGGCGTGTTTCGCATCACTTAATCCGGCGTAGTCACTCCCCCGCGAGACTTTTCAGTGTCCACCTGGATGACACGCCTCTCTCTCTCTCTCTCTCTCTCTCTCTCTCTCTCTTTCTCTCCATCTCTCTTTCCCCCTTTCTCTCTTTCTCTCCATCTTCGCCAATGAACTATTCGTACTGCGCGACAGGTTACCATTCACTGGATTTGCATAGTTTGCGATCTGCTCGCCGTCTCACTCTTTCTCTTTCTCTCTCTCTCTCTCTCTCTCTCTCTCTCTCTCCTTTTCTCCGTCTTGCTCTTGCCCTTCTTTAATTCTTTCTCTTGCCGTGTACAGATTCTCTCGGGCATACTGGCGAAACTACATTATTGCGAGTACGTGAGCCGCGCCGTCGGCGCTCGCGCGCGATCCGTTTTTTCGGACTACGCGCACTCTTCTCATAAATCGCGAGCCCTCCTCTTTTATTCTTCTTGGATTTTTTTTTCTCCTTCCTTCTTCTTTTCCGTGCGTTCTAAGGTATATTGCGCGTACATCTGTATTCTATCGGCGGCGGTATTTACAAGTTATCGCATCAGCTTGACACCGTGGGGGACGAGGCAGTCGTCGCGCGGATATTTTTCTTTATTACATATCTCATATTGCATATATATATATATATATATATATATATATATATATATGAGGTGCGAGATCTAAAAGATTTATACCATTTCAAAGTCCGGCTACATTTACGCAACTGCGAAATTAATGGAGCGACGGAAGGGGCCGTTTCGGTCTCGCGTGCGAACCTTTCAGCTTTGGTGTTTACTATTATATATCTATACGCATAGGCCAGCAAAAATATTATTAAACGATTCATTAGGATGGTTGATCGATCGTTCGCGATTGCTTGGCGCAGATATATTCGCGTTTATCTGAGATCTCAGGGTACCGCTGTGGTTTTCTAGGTGAAAGCTTGACACGGTATATAATAGTTATTAAAATTAATCGTACAGCTATGTACATAATGTAAAACAGAAGTGGGCTTTGTAGTTTTCGAATTCAATCGCAATAGAGTGATATTTATTGAGACCAATAATTGTTATTATTGCGGGGTTAAAATATGCATTGCTGGTTTTGGTTTTATTTAGGTATGCATGTATGCAGATAATTTGTAAATAATTGTTTGATTTTTCGAGAGAAATTGTTCAATTATAATTGTGCAATTATTAATTATAGAATTATCGCATCGTTAAAAAAGATGAAGGTTGCATAATTTTCTACCTCCGTAGAAAAAGTTGCAATGAAATGAAACTAACTGACATTAATTATATTAAGTTCGTTATTGTGTCTTTTTTAATTTTCTACTTCGCTTAAAATTCTATACATCATGAGCAGTTTATACTTGCTTTTAGAAGCGATTGAGTTTTAATAATTATAATTAATTATTTGTTTAATAAATTTACGAATTTTCAAATCTAATATAATTTTTATTTTAACACAATCATTAATCGCGTGTAGAAATGGTCTTAGACCATTTGTTTTTTCACGATTATACTGCATTTCTATTATTGCCTGTCATTGTTATTACAGACATTTTTACGCGCGTTGAGTTGATTGTGAACATTTTTATTTCTCCGCCTCCCATTCCTTAAATTTTATGAAGTATCTGTCTCAACGACCGGGTCGATCGTCTTGTTTAACTAAAACCATATGACGTAGATTAGGCGATAATATTACCGTTCCATCCGTTTTTCTGATCACAAAAAATGGAAAAGAAAATTTATATATATATATATTCCCGAAACATTCGAAAAAATATTTTAAATCGAGGCCGCTATTTTTTTTACGAGCTTTAAATTAGGCTCGTTTAAAAAATTCCGAATCGAAATAAGCAAGATATAAATCTATCAAAATTTTATACTCGTAGGCGAGAGGATATCTTGCCGTGTATATATCCCTTTGTGCAAATTTGGCCGAAATCTCGAATAACCGTGGAGGAAAAAAAGAACCAGTTGTCCAAAAACAACTCTTTTATTCTTTCTTTTTCTTTTCATTGCTATCAGTTTGCCGAAAACTACGCAACCACGACGTATTCGTCCATAACTGTACTCGAGCGAGAGAATTTTTGATCGTTAAATACATATACTTTCGTTTTTCTCCGTTTTGCAACTGGGAAAGGAACGTCCCTCGGTTCCTTGGATAAATTACGTTCGATTCATCGACTCCGCATCGCGCATACGCTCACCTTTATTATCACAGTTCCCCCGAATGAACCTATCGGTACAAGATCATATCGCTTCTCGAGAGGCACTTGTCGCTCCGCCGATCGACGATGCATCGGGGCCTCCATCCAAGGAACGTTATAAAATACAGCAAATGTCCACTCTCCGAAAAAGACTAGGAAAGATTATGTAGTCTCGCGGCGAGGAAGGAGTGGCGAGTCAATTTCGTGGACGAGCGCGCGCGTCTCTCTTTCTCTCTCTCTCTCTCCCTGTCTCTGTTTCGTTCCGTCGGTGTCTCTCTTTTTCCACCGATGTATACAGGTTTATATACTCCCATCTATAACCGAGCGCGCGGGATTTGTAGTTTTTAAAATGACTTTCTACACCCCGCGCAACAAAAAAAAAAAAAGAACAGAATGGAACGGAGCCATAAAAGTGCCTTCCGCTTTTTCGAATCCTATTCACGTTTCGTCGATGATTTAGAAAACGCGGCCGCGGCGGCGAGTAGTTCCTTGCCTTTAACAGCTCCTCCCAGCCGATCCTTAAAGACTCGCGAAGTCTCCTAGGGAGTTCCTCTGAGGCGTACCGCGACGATCGAAGCGCGGAACGCTGCTAATTCAAGGGAAGATCTTATTTAATTAATCAGTACGGCTCGGTAAGCGTAGAACACAGCATTAATTAGGTAGTTGTTGGTTCTCATTGATGCGTGGTGTTGTTTTGTTATGTAGCGTTACTAAAGTGTAAATGTGTATCTATAAGTATACGTTACGTTAACTGCTATATAATTTATTGTAACGCCCACAGGCATACGATACTGTTTATTACTATCTCCATAAAATGTGCATGGAATATTATACTTATTTTTTGCAAATGTTTTTACAAAACTCTGGTAGTATTTCTCATGTCGACATATAAATAAATAAATAAATACATACATATATATATATGTATGTATGTATGTATGTATGTATTATGTATAGAAATAACTATGTAACATGGCACTACAAAATTTCACGTCACCAAATTGAACCCGTTGATCAAGATTCTGAGAATTTGTATGAACTACACATAATGATAAGAATGCAGTTTTAATAGATACATATATTTTGTACCTATTTTATTTTCAACTTCAAAGCCAAAGAAATTGTTTAGATGTATACGATAAACAATGTGTACAACGAAGCATACAATTAGTTATTTATTTATTTTAATGATTGTTGTATAGCTCTTGTATGACTCGAAAATTGCATTTAACTCTTTCTGTCGTAATTTAGGCATAGCGAGAGATATCTAACATAAGTATATATTTCATTAGTTCTATATAAGTTACATTCAACATTTATGCAGTTTATATCATTACTATATTTGTGAAACCTGTTTATTTATATAATTAATTTATTTATTTACGTACCTTACTTACTACAGAGTAGTCGCATGCAGTAAGTCATGCCAGATTAAAAAAATGACGTTAAAAGAAATAAGTTAAAAACCTATGATTATTCGAAAAATTTTCTATTTTTACATGTTTACATTTAAGCTCTGATCTTACATTTAAATTGCACAGCGATCGTATCACTCCCCCGACCATTTTCACAGCAACTCGCGCGAGTATAGAATAATTATTAACTTGTCTGCACCGTTCGATCTGTTCACAGGACCGTCTGACGGGCCACGGCGGCATCTCCTCCCTCGGCGGCGGCAACAGCTCCCCGTACTCGGGGGCCCACCACCACGGCCACCGGGGCAACGGGAACGCCGGCGGCATGCCCCATCACGGGGGCGCCTCCCTGCCCACCGCCTCGGACTTCCAGCCGCCCTACTTCCCGCCGCCCTTTCCCTCCCACCACCACGCCCCGGCGAGCCCCCAGCACCCGGGCCTCGGCCAGCCCCAGCATCTCGACTACCTCGTCGGCGACCCCTACACCCAGACGCTCAACACCCTGCACCAGCATCACTACAATCACCTGAGCGCGGCGGTGAGCGCCGGCCAGAGGAGCGGCGACCTGAGGAGGGACAGCGACGCCATTCACGTCGTGAGTCAATCGATTTTCTCTGCCCCGCTAACCGTTGTCCGTTCGCCGTTGTCGTTGGAAGAGTGGACAGTAGCTCGGCCCCGATAACGGCGGATCGATGCGATTTTCATCCCGCCGATGCCGCGCTCCGAGACTCGCCTAGCGTACGAAGAATTTCAATTTTACGGCCCGTTCTCCACTGCAGAATACGCGTATACGGTGTACACGCGCCTTCGAATTCTTGATTTAATTGAAATAAATCTTGAGGGAAAATCCCCTGCGGAGCTTGACTACGATATATATATATATATATAGAAACGAGATAGTCCGCGCGAGCAGCGCGCGGGTTACAATCGGGTTATCCCCTTGCATTCTTAAAATTACCGGCATACTCGACAACCAATTAACTGACCGTATCATATTTGCTCTGATTTTATTAAAATAACTCGTGATATAGATGCAAGATTACTTCGCGATATCGGTTTCTCTTTCGAGTACGGACGAGCATCGCGTAATTCTTCATTTAGAGTCACCTCGTTTCTACCCTATATATATATGTCATCTTTTATGTATTTATTTATTTATTTTTCAATACTTTGCGGAATGAAATAGTGTAATGATAAAATAGTCTGAAGAGAAAAAATCCCGCTACAGAAGCCAACGGCATTGATTATATAAATCGTAATAAAATATTATAAATCTAAAAAGTATTATAGTACAAACATGTGAGTACTAATTGTGCGACGGAATTTTCTTAAAATAAGCAATTAAAATTTTTAACGCTTTTAACGACCATAGAATACAATGATTCTAAACCTTCCATTCTCTGAATAAATTTCCCAAACAATTAATTACGTTTGAATAAGATATTTATTATTAGCTGTGAATAGATATTAGATCTGTCTAAAAATTTTAATAGGCGTACAACGGTTGCTCGATATATACTGAATTTTTTTTATTCCCCAATCAAGTTTCCCCAACGTAATTCTCTTCGCATAAATGCAATCGCGACCTTGAATGTGGCTTTAGAAAAAAATCAAATAAATAAAGAGAATGAAAAAAAAAAAACAAAATTGAAACGTGACATTAAAGTATTAAAGAGCAATCATGCCAGTTTTCCACTTTTCTGCATTTTCAACTAAATGCCGAGCTAAACGCATTGATATACGTGACAGGCAATCAACGGTACGCCATAAAGTAATTCACGTATAGGTAAACATCCTCGGATTTGATTGTAAGTTTTAGCGATCGTACGTTATGCCGATAAATATCTACAATTACAGAAGAAGCACACGCTCAAAAAAAAAAAAAAGAAAAATGAAAATTATTATCTTATCAAGCACTGTTCAAAATTGTTTTGTCCCCGATTCCATTGGGGAAGGGGAGAGAGGTGGGAGGAAGATAAAAAGACTCTCTCCGCTACGAAATTCACGAACAATTCAGCGGCGTTGCCGTCGTGCTTATTATTCGTTCGACCATCCGGAAAGTCCCGCGATTCCGACATTCTCGGGGTAATGAGACACTCGATCCAGGTGCATGAAACGGATGTGTATATCCGCGCGTACACGTGTGTCCGTCCGCGTCGCAAAAATGGAAAAACTAATGTGCCAATGCCAACGAGCTCGTGGCACAATTCAAAGAAGCAAAAAATTACGAACCAATATTACTGACTCGTCTACCAATGGACTCGCCGAAAAAAACTTCGAAATAGAGTATACGTAGGGGTTTCCCCCGTCCCAGACGCTCGAGCGATAAACCAGCGCAATTAAACGTTCCGACGCGCCCGCACGCGCGAATCGAGAATGAAAAGCCCCATAACTCGGAGCAAAGGCTGTTATTAGCATTCGACGCGCTTGTCTCCCACCCCCTCTCCCCCAACTCTCCATCCTCCTACCGCCGCGAGTCCTCGCGTGGAGAGGAGGAAGAGAGTCGCGGCGCTGGCGCGGCTCGTAGATACGCGCGCGAATAATACCGTTAAAACTCTCCCTCTCTCTCTCTCTCTCTCTCTCTCTCTCTCTATCCCTCTCGCTCTCTCGCTCACGGCGTCGCGCGTCGCGGATTCGGGACGCAGTCGAGCCGCCCCGGTGCCGGAATCGCCGATTTTTCCGACGTCGGGAACGGGCTGAGGGAGTTGGGGAGCAGAAACCGGGAGAGTTCGGCTCCGACTCTTACTGATTGGTCGCACCGTGCCGTGCTGCCATGAACGACGATTGACCTTCGTGCTGACCCGTAGCTTCTAGGCGGCCTCGGGATGCCTCGGTCCTGCGCGCGTACACCGGTACGCGGTAAAGATCGCGCTTGGACGCTTTCGCGCTCAAATCGGAAATCTCCAAATCGCACTCTCTAATCGATCCGACTAATTTTCGCGCGGACGTTTTCATTTTTGCCACGATCCCCATTGCGATCAGCGCTTTGCTTTGCAGATTATATGTATACGCATTCAGGATGCAAGCATTATTTAATCTTTAACATCTTCGAGGCAATACGGCATCGCGGGCTTATCGATCGGTTTGAACCTTTTAATCGTTAGATGTTCAAATAGTTTCAAAATTAAAAAATTCAAAAATTCCGAGTATTTACTGATATATTTTACGTACCGTTTGGTGTACGCATATTCAATAATCGTACTGCTTGAAAAGTTCGAACGACCGACATATTTCGACAGTTGGATTAGTTTGCGTATAGTTCAAGGGTTCGAACAACTGCTCAAAATGTTCCGATGGCGAAATATTCCAAACTTTAATAGAAATATTGTAGTCGGACAGATAAAATATACAGATTGATCATAAATATCAATTATAGTCGCACTCCGCCACGATTCATGACGGAGTGCACTTGACGACCGAACCTCGTCAATTTATTAATCACATCGGTCACATACGCAAAGAAAGAACTAGTACGTCCCTCCACAGATGTGATTTATGTAGTACAACTTCGAATCGAATGCACGATG
Organism: Sycobia sp. Sy_11; assembly: GCA_018907035.1. NCBI lineage: Eukaryota > Metazoa > Arthropoda > Insecta > Hymenoptera > Epichrysomallidae > Sycobia > Sycobia sp. Sy_11. Next base: position 978,942 of record JACCIC010000133.1, read on the forward strand.
TGCGGTTCCCTTCCTGCAAGGAAGCGCTAATTTATATGTATATTCGCCTCGATTATCTTCGAACTGCCGATCATGTCGGAGATAACGCATGTTCGGTAATGGGGGGAGGGGGGCAACGCAGCGAAAGAAGAAAAAAACAGAGGACGGCTTGTAATTGCAAAGTACGTAACCGAACTTTCATTTATCTATGTATGCCGAGGGAATTCGCGACGGGGCCTCCTGTTTTCGTCGTTCAGCTGAGAACATTGTCGAGGGGGAAACTGAGAGCGAAGGAGGCAGAGAGAGAGAGAGAGAGAGAGAGAGAGAGAGAGAGAGAGAGCGAGACAGAGAGTGGGACAAGAGCGGTGGAAAAAAGTCAACGGGCAAAACCGACGAAATCTGATTCGGCGTCAGTTTGCAACGATGAAAGAGAAGAAGAGAACGGGAGAAAGTGAGAGAGAAAGAGAGAGAGCGAGAAACGTCAATTTTCGGTCCATCCCTTCGGCGTGTCGTTGTAGCTGCGCGAGGGCCCGGCAGTTTTCGCGGCTGCTTTTGAATATAGACTAAATATAATAACCCCACAACACATCTGTCACACAATTTTGCCCTTCCAATATATATATATATATATATATATATATATATATATATATATATGTATATGTATCTAATATATATTATATACATATGTATACGTATAGACTGGCGAGATCATGACGTGGTTTTAGGATTGCGCGCGGGGAAAGGAAGGGGAAGGGGATGAAGTGAAACAATATATATATATATATATATATATATATATATATATATATATAACGCTCGTTGAAGTATGTCCTTCGCGAGCGTATCAAGAATCCAAACAAGTTGCGGGGGTGAAGGGGTGTGCGCGCGCCAAGACGCATCCGCGCGCACCGAGGATGGCTGCGGTCGCGCGCCGCTGTACGTGTCTCTCGATCCCGACCTCCTCTTTGAATTCACGCGGCTCGATCGCATCAAATGTATATGTATATAGTGGGTTGCGCTGAGCGGTGCGAGGGTCGTCTGCGCATAGTTTCGACTTTGACAAATTGTATATATATATATTAAAGCACGCTATACGCCAATAATAATTTATACCGATTTAGGAAGATGCCAGGAAAGTTGAAACTATTGCATAACAGAGTTGTGATCTGAGCGATAAACTTCATTTCGGTGAGCGAGTGAATTGACCGCAATCGACAGCATGATAATTATACCATCCTAAGATTAATGTCATAAAATGTGTATCCTCGTGCGATTTAAGTATAGATAAATAAAATATTATGCAGTATATAAAATGAAACTACGCTGTCTATATTTGAATCTGCAAAATGCACTGCAAGTTAGTACAGTTTCAATCGTTGCACAAGTATGTACAATGTATTTCGTTAAATTTCTCTAATTCAAAGATAAAAAATATATTAATAATTATTAATTGTTATTTAATAATATTATTAATTATTCATTAATAATGCATATAGAAAATAATTTATAAATTCTAATTAAATGGTATGCGTTACCCAAATACGTAAATATATTTTTTATTTAAATAAATTAATATTAAAGGAGTCAAAAAATTATTCACTTGATCGAGGAAACAAAAGCATATTACAAACATAAACATATTATAAAATTATGTATTATTATTAAAGATTTATTAACATATGCTCGAAGTTAAGAACAACAGAATTATGACAAATCTTTGATAGTACTAAATTATTTTTAATTTTTACAGTACATATTATATATATATATATATATATATATATATATATATATATATATATATATTATTCAATACTTTATTGATTATTAAGAATAATTTAGTATCAGGAAGTGCTATAACATCGAATATAATACCGACAACTGCGTACGAGAATAATAACATCGTTGAGTAAGATAACACATAGTTTCCTTTGGCATAAATTTTTGACGCACAAATCATAATTCGAACCGTGGACAAGCAGAAAAATATCCAAATGTCTTATTTATCTTTAAGACCGAGGGTTTTATTCCCCCGATCAGCTACAGTTACGGCAATTTCCACGGGCGGAATTTATTCTCGCCGTTTCGCACGAGTGTGCGTTTAATTAAAATAAATTATCGGCGCGATAACCACAATAGCAAAGGCTCCGTCGCTCGCGCGCGGTCTCGCCTCACCTCCGCCGGACCGCCTGCCGCAAATCGTAATTTCTATTCGAATATCCTCGATTTTCTCGGAATTCGCGATTGTGGGACGTATGTGGATACACGCGTAAGATGAGAATTATTATTGAAAACCCTTGCGTGAACTGAGATAGTACAGGAAAGTAAATGTTGGTAAAACACCAATGTAAAATTCGTATGTAAATCGGTACGTGTAGGTAGCGTTTTATTCATAAAATAACATCAAATTGCTTTCACACGATTGAATCGCATAATATCCAAGTATCTTGAACAATGTTTTGTTAGATTATAATTTTAATAGAAACAAGACTTTTCACACCTTTATCATCTTCGATTATGTTTTCGGAAAGTTACGCGCATTTTCAAATCGTATCGTAACGCTTTTCGTGGAACGATTCGCAAACGAGCGACCGTCGCAGAGCGGAACAGTCGCTCGGGCGGGGCCCACGACGCGATTCTTTCCCTCTCGCTCGCGGGACGTGGCGGGGGTGCAGCAGAATCTTCCCCCTCTTCTTCCGAGACTTTGAACGAATTCTCGGCTGCACGCAGTAATTTACTTATTAAGTTCCGGGCGGACTTTCGACATTCCGCAGGCCGCCCACGAGAGGAGGAGGATGCCGGGGATGCCGGCCTTTGAGGTTCCCCGGGGAGGAAGGGGAGCGGGGGCGGGGGAGGCACCGAGAACGAAGACGGCTCCGTCGCGCCGTCCTCGCCCCGCGGATGGGGCCGACGCGCGTCCCCCGCCACTCGAGGGTGCACGTAACGGTTGTATTTAAGATATTCATCAGCGGAAGACGCGCGTCCTCGGCTTTTAAAGGGCGGGCCTCTCGGGCTCGCTCCCCCCTTTTTCTCCCGCTCAAGGAATGCAGCGCGCTCTAAGCCCGCGAATTAGTCCCGGCGTGTTCGGGTATACTTCTCGGGTTGCGATAATATTGCCCCCGAGGAAAAAAGTCTTTGTTCTTTTTTGGTTTGTTTTGTTTTGTTTTTTTAATTATCGCGATCCATAGAATACGAATGTGGATGGCTTCTTTGTTCAACGGAGAAGAGGAAGATCACGGTGTCCATGATTATAAGGATTCGTGCCGAACAAAGTTTTTCATTATACAGGACACTTGGAGTAAGAATGTCTATACGGTTCGCCTTAAAAGCATGTATATATAAAAATTTGAGATGATATGAAATCGAAACGTTGGAATTTTTTTAGCAATTTGCAGTCTATTTTCTATGTGAATTCACAATCAATTGGTACTTCGGAGAAATTCCAGATAATATTTTTCGTTCCAATCTCAATTAATAATTTTTTAAGATTTTGTAACAAAAAGACAATCACTGTTCTTTTCATTATGAGTTTTTTAGTTGAAATTTCGGTTTGCCAAAATCTCAGTATTACAACAACAACAACAAGATAAAATAAAGAAACTCCCTAATCACATTCTACGGGTGAAAATACGCAAGAAAAGCCGGCTTTTTACCTGAACACACGTACTGTTACAAAGGGGAAGGTAGCCAATGCTATGCGACAAAGGAGAAAAAGGAGCGCGCGCGTTATCTTCCAATACGTAGCGCTCTGTCCGATACGTCGCCTCGCGTCTCTCCCATCAAATTCGCGCTGCCGGATTATTTATTCGGGGCCATTCATAAGAGGGCCGTGTGCCGCGATAGCGCAGTAAGTTGGTTGTGGCGGGGGGGGGGGGAGGATGAAGCGTCGGAGAAAAAGCCATCGCTACACGTATTATATAGCCCTCGTCGCGCTGACTTTTTGCACATACGTGCGCTCGCCCACCCCCGAATATCTGCCTATATTATTCACGTACAGCGAATGGCTTTTGCCGCCGCTGACGCCGCCGCAGCCGTCGACGCACAATATGAGCATCGTCGCCGACCGATAAGAGCTCGGGAGGGTCAGATTCGTTTTCAATAGCCGCGAAAATCGATGTTGAGTGCTGGCAGAAGAGGGGGGGGGAGTCGGGTTGGGTAAGGAATCGAACGCGAGCAAGAGGAATAAGGAGAGTCGACGAGCGAGAACGGCGACGGACGTCCGCCCGCATAGAGGGTGCGCTCTATCGCTCTCTCTCTCTCTCTCTCTCTCTCTCTCTCTCTCTATGGCACTCTCGTCAGGCCGTAGAGCTGCGGCTGCGGCAAACGAATGTGCTCGAGAGACGAAGCGGCTGCGACAATGCCGATAATCAGACGTTCGAGCGTCTGCGCCTTAGTGCGGCAAGCGAGGAGAGCCCCTAATACGTTCGCGACGGCTTGCGAAATTATCGTCTCCGTGGAAAAGCCTTGGCACAGGATCGATTCGGAGAAGCAAAGCCTGTTTCTGACTGTAGCATGCCTGACTATTTTTTCTAAGTCTCAGCATCGATCTTGTAAGAATATAAATTTAAAATAATAATTAATATCCTAGCGAGTTTATTTTATAATAAATAGTGAATCATAAACTGTACGTGCCCTCTTTCCGAAATTGCGAGTTGAAACGTTTCATATATATAATCAAATATCCTCATCTTTACGAAAGTGTGCTAACGCCCCTTGAATTTCGGGAATATACGGGTGCTTTCATCCAATTGGCGTATGTATATATATATACATATATATATACGAACTGGCATTATTTAATTGCAATTAAATTAATCTTCGAGGAAAGTCACGAAACAGTAACACTTTTATAACGGAGCTTTCATTCGTCAAGAAAAAAAATAATTGCTCGGTGTACGCTCGCCTTTTATACGCATAAGCGACTGAAACTTTCTACCAAACGAACATTCGTATATAAACGCAGGTATGTACGAATTCAATACTTGAATCTGGTGATACATACATAATATAATATACGTAAAGATCATTTGATCAAATTCTAAACTAATTTCTTTAAAGCTACCTATGGGCCCGAATCAAAACAATAATTACAAATTCATATCGAGAATCTCTATAATGTTCCGAATTACAAATTTTTCATCATTCCCATCAAAAATTGATCAATATATATATATACAACCAAAGAAACCAATATACCACATTTACTTTCGCAGTTGTGCATTGAAACAGTCTACGAACTGTCGTCGTGTTCAGGTCTGCAAAGTTAGAAACGTAATTTACGTCTCGGTGCCTCTGTTAAAAATTCGTAAAGAACCTATGAATATCGAGAGTAAAAATTGGAACGATGAGCATCATGTTTCGTGTTGATCTCGTCGAAGATATATATATATATCTATATATATATCTGTGTGTGTGTGTGTTAACACCTGCCTCTAGGGGCGTAAAGAGACGCGCGCGCTGTTTAATCTCCAGCGGCGACCGACTTATATCCCCGACTATATATATATATAATAATATATATAATACATAAATATCCCAGTCGCTAAGTTTGCTGAGTAGTATAGGCGAAGCTCCGCGCCGACACTAACGGCCGCAAGAAACGACGATTTCTCTCTCTTCCTCTCGCTCTCTCTCCTACCATCTCTCTCTCCGCCTCTCTTCTCCTCACCCTCCTTACCGGACGCTGATAATAACGATAATAATATACAACGACTTGGGACCCAGAGAAGACCTCACATTCTCCAGGAGAGAGGGAACTTCTTATTTTCGGGGAAATTAATAACCTGATGCGCGCGATGACTATCGTGGAAATTTTGCCCGACGTCCAATTATAAAAATTCGGATTCTCCCTACTCCAGTTCCCCCCTCCCCGAGTGCAGGACCGTCGCGATTCCATGCCTCTCGCTCTGCACTTGCGCCGATAATAATTTCCGCGGCGTTGAGCGGCCGAGGGGCGGAGGGGGGATGAGGGAGGAAGAACACCCGATGCGATAGCCATCGCCGGACCTCCGCCGTATTTCAGAGCTGATAAGTTTTCCGCGATTTCTTCGCGGGCACTGTCGCCGCCGACGCTGGCTCTCGGTACGGGCCTTGTAATCGTGCCACCGGTGCTGGGGCACCTTAAAAAGCGCCGGAGAGATTTAAGCGCGCTGTCGCCCGGGAAATAATAAGAGCGCGCGCACGAAGCGCGAAGAGATGTTGCGCGATTTTAACGGTTTTTTGAGGGAGGAGAGACGGAAGAGAGTGGAGTTCCCAAAACATCCACGTATTTTGTTCGAAAAACAGTTGATTCTTCACTCCGACCGGTAAATTGGATTAATTTTGTGTTTATTTTTGTCGGTGAAGGAAATTTTTTTAAATTTCTTTTTGTTTTTTGTTTTTTTACTATTTATATATTCGTTGAAAAAGTTTTGATCCGATTACGTGTCCAATATTTTACACGAGTAATTGGTAACGTTTTATATACCCACATATGTATAATAATACCTTTATTATTTATTAGTAATTTTTACAAATTGCTTATTGTTAAAACGTATAGCTATCGTCAATGCCATAAGATACCAAAACGATTGCAGAGCCGTAGGACGATAAATTCGCGAGCCGCTCGCCGAAATCTAGACAAAGCGTGTGCTGATATATATATGTGTGTGTGTGTGTGTGTGTGTGTGTGTGTGTGTGTGTGTGTGTGTGTGTGTGTGTGTGTGTGTGTGTGTGTGTGTGTGTGTGTGTGTGTGTGTGTGTATATATATTATATACACGTACGCAAACAAAATCCATCGTTCCTCGAGGGCGTATTACGCGCATTATTAAATCTTTTCACGCTCTTACGCTCGCCCGTCGGCTCGCGACATTAGGCGACTTTCTGCTTTATTACGTATAAGCACGGAGGCTCGTGGCTCGTCGAATTCTTAGAACGGTTTCGTCCCTGTACTGTCACGACGCGGCGCGACATGCATGCCAGTGGTACGACGGGATTTGCGCGAGGGAGGGAGGGGGGTTGCGCGTGCACATGAGAAGACAATAAAATACATCGATGACAGGCGGTGTAAAGGGGTAAAGGGTTGTGAGAATTTGAAAAAAAATTACGTCTCCATACTTTGCGAGATAAGTTTTTGTCATACCTTTGTGGAACGCATACCGAAAATGCTGCTTTGTAGATGTAAATAAATTGACCAGCTTATTCTGTTATATTTGATAAATTGTTATAGACTAAGTCTGAAAAATGTCTTTAGAGTAAATCTTTATCTAAAGGTGTAAACGATATGTCGTATCAATGTGTCTAAAGGATCGAAGAGATTGGAGCAAAATTATTAATTGTAAATTTATTACCAAGACTTACTTTCGTATATCCTGCAAGAATAATCGGGACTTAAACGACTTAACACGTTTCATGAAAATAAACTAATTTCAATACAAGGTGTTCATTATGACCGTTCTTACAGAACGTACATGAGAGATAACGATAAAGACCGATGAAGACGCGAATGTCGAAATCGAAAGATATCTCGCGCACGAGAGAATTGTCCAAGCCCTTCGCGAACGACCCTCGGGCCGAAAGGGGGAGGGGGAACGACGACAGAAGCAGTCGCGCGACAAAATAATCCCTGGACAACTGCCGAGGAGTCGACGACGACGACGAGGCGGCGGCGGCGGCAGGAACGAGCGACGACAATTCCCCGGGGCCCGTGAGCCGGTGGCAACACCGTGGCGTTCGCGCCCGCCGCCCATACGCGCGATGTAAGGAGATCGGCGCGCGGCGGGAGCTCGCCGCGAGAAAAACCGGCGCGCTCCCTGGACGTAGGTCGAAAATCCCGGCAGCCCGGAGCGCGAGCCTGGACTAATCGCTTATTGATCGACGGTGGGCGAGGCGGGAGTGGGAGGGGGGAAGAGGAGGAGGAGCAGTTAGAGGATTTTTATATATATATATATATACTCGGGGCTGCCTGGCCGGCGTTCGCGCGTAACGACGAGCCGCGCTACCTTATGTATTATCGCGGTACGCTTCCTTCGTTTTATACATTCTTCGGTTCCAAGCCGCTCGAGGTATAGACACTGTATATGTAGAGTGACAGTTTGACGATCCTGTTTCTCTTTTTTTATGTCGTAAAAGTTTCATCTCTCTCGAGATAGCTGCTCATTGGCACTGGGGCTACGACCTAAACTCTCTCTCTCTCTCTCTCTCTCTCTCTCTCTCTCTCTCTCTCTCTCTCTCTCTCTCTCTCTCTCTCTCTTCTCTCTGTCTCTCTCTATTCTCTCTCTCTCTCTCTCTCTCTCTGATTTACTGTAAAGGATCGTAAATTATCATATAATAATATCACCGCTGTAGCAGTAGGACTTTATGAAATTAGCATTTTAAGAGTGGCATGAAGAGCAAATAAATATATTAGCTGTTAAGCAGAGAAAAAAGGAAATAATAATGAGAATTCATGACTGTAAAATCAAGCAAACAAGAAATGTAAATTCGTAACATTGGTTCGTTTTATTCTCGAGACTCAATTTATTGAACAGTGAATATTAACGATTACAATTTTGTTTTTAATTTTCTAGAGGGTTGTCGAGCATAACACAACGTACAATTCGGGCAATTTATGTTCTACGTACATTGCATTAAGTTTATCTAACGTACTTATTTTAAACTTATCCAATATATTTGGAAGCTTGTTAATTAACCATATAATTCCAGATGTATGAACTTCAAATTTTTCAAGCTACCGTAAAAAATAAGAATTATACTAGGTCTATGAGGAGAAATTGATTATGGTCCATAAGAAAAGACTCGTCGACTTAACTTCCAGTGCTTCTTCTTTATCAAAAGGTTCGCTCGACTTTTTTACCCGATAAAATAACCGCATATTTGAATTTCAGACCAACGCCGATTAAAATTCCTTCCATATATAGTCCACAATTGGTTTTGATATATTGACACGCAGCCGAGCGCTTTCGACTGGCATTGCGGTAGATTTTTTTCTTTATCAATGTCCGTGATCGGAAATACCAAATGGGATTAAAATACTTTTCTGCGTCGATATAATCTGCAAATATATTCCTGTAACAATATTATTACAATTCTAGTTACATAAGTGGGTTTCGGTCACAGTTTCTAGAACGGGCTCAGAAAAACAAAACATAATAAAAATTAGAATAATATTAGTAACGGGGGTAACATAATAAAGTGAGCATTATATACGTAAAAATAGAAATGCTTAAGTGTATTATAAGACAAAATTATCTATTTTATAACTTTTACGAATGTTCGATGCTATAATGCATTTATGCATTATCATGTCTGTCCGGATTTTTCAGTAATGAGATTTTTAACCCGCAAAAATTTGTGTAGAAAAAGCCCGACTCTCTCGATTTACGACTTCTTATTATTTTCCGCCAATCGGGCGCCGATAAAATTGACAACAAATATATAATATTAGACGAAATCGGCTACAATTTATCCGTAGTAAAAAAAAAAGCGGTATATTCAGGAAGCTCGATCAATGGCCACTAATTAACTCCGACGTTTTCTCGTTCTTTCCTATACGAAAAGTCTCGCCTCCCCCTTCCCACTAACGCTACAATAGAACAAGATCGACTCCCTGCGCGCGCGCATTGTTGCAGTTATGCAAGTCGTACATCTGTGTTTGTGTATATATATATATATATATATATATATATATATATATATATATATATATATGTAATCTCAGCCTTAGCAGTATACAATTACACATATATTAACCAATTTTCTCGCTCCGCGCGGCATTATATATGATTATATATATAGACGGGGATATAGAAAGGGAGTGAAAGAAAAGACGACGCTGTTCCCTATTAACCCATTACGTCACACTGCACCTTATCTGGTACATTAAGTTTCTCGCCCTCTCCTCATTTCTACGAACAAACGCCAGCGAAGTAAAAACTCCGGCATTACATATATATGTATATGTATATATAGACATAGGCCGTCACGTTGGGGAGTCAGTGAGGGGGGGTAGGTTTGGATAAAAAAGAAATTGCGCGACCCACCTCTCCCCTTCGACATCCGGTCGCGCGGACACGCGCCAATTAAATATATATATATATATATATATATATATATATATATATATATATATATGTTCTGTCCGTCGTCCTTCCAGTACTATCCACGAGTTCGAGACGATTTTCATTTTCCGCGGGACGCTTTATGCCCAGCTAACGAGAGAAAGGCACGCTTGTACGCGTATAGATATATTTGTTTCATCTTCTTACGCTGTATTATATATATATATATATATATATATATATATATATATATATATATATATATATATATGAGCGTGCGCTTTATCAATCCTTCTATATATCGGGGACGAATCGATGCGCGAGAGTTAATTAGCGCCGATATCGCCTCTTCTCTCCTCGAATTCCCTTCATAGACTCGCGCGTCGGGCTTTTAGCCGCGCGACTTGTATATCCTTTCGACTTTATAACAGTCCATATGTATGTGTGTATATATGTATAGGAGCGACCCGGACTGGAAACGCTGCTGCACTTAATTGGGCCTCTCAACCGGGCGTCGTCACTCGCGTTGCCATCGCTTCGATGTATTATATATATATATATATATATATATATATATATATATATATATATATATATATATAAAGACCCGATATCAAGAGTGGCCGCGCGGCGGCGATGTTTTGTTCGACGTATATGCCTCTCGCTATCGGTTCGACCACTTTTAGCGACGATTTCGTTTCCGCGCGCACGCGAGTGTGTATTGGTAGTGCTTCGGAGGATGAATAATTGATCGTAGAAAGCGGACGGTCGACTTGTAAAGAAAGCGTCGGGATCGATTATGGAATTGCCGCGGCCGGTAAGGAAATGCGATCGGATCGGCGGGTGTTGTTCGTTAGAGAATTTGTCGGAAATGATTTTTTTTTTTGCATCTACTTCCTTTTTGGACTTTTTTGTTCATTACCGGCACTATCTGTAAAGTACTCTAGGGTATCTGCCGTTCTGCCGGCAGTAGGCTGATCCTAGTTCCGATTTGTCCCACTTTTAATAGCATTTTTAATAGGGAACGAGCTTAGATTTTGGTAGGTATACCAAGCTAGAATCTAGACTGATTCTAGTCAGAAAATCTAGAAATTAAGCCAATAATAAATTATTCTAATTTTTTTAATAATTATTCCTCGATTAAGTCAATAATTTTTTGACTCTTTAATATTTATTTATTTAAAATAAAAAAATATATTTACGTATTTAGGTGACGCATACCATTTAATTAGCATTCATAAATTATTTTCTATATGACTATTACGTATTACGATTTACAATAACAATTAATAATTATTAATATATTTTTTATACACTAATTATTGTAAATTTTAATGTTAAACACCTCTGCTGAACACATATAATATTTTATTCGATGAAAAAAATTCCGACCTCCGCTGAGTATCGAACCCACGACCCTACGATTCGCAAGCTAACGCATTATGCACTATGCTAAAACGCAATGTGGGATTACTATACTATAGTTTGCATATGACCGTAAAGCACTTAAGATAATATAATAATTTTATAAACACAAGATAAAACATACATAGGAAATCAATTTTTTAAATTCTTTCCCATGTTGGAAAGATCTGCGGGTGTTTATATACTATATATATATATATATATAATACGTATTTATATAATATAGATAATATATATATATATTCCATATATATACATTGGCGCGCGTGCACTCATTTATTATATATATATATATATATATATATATATACACGCGCGCGCGCACTCATTTATTATATATATATAATATCTAATTTTCATACACATAAGGTCTTGATTAGAAATGACGTCGTTCTTTCCAATATTAGAAAAAGTTGAGGAAATCTAACTAGAATCCAAATAGAAAGTCTAACCATTTCCTGAATTCTCCTACTTGGCAGATTCTGCCTAGAAAAACGCCATTCTTTCCAAAGTAGGGAGAAGTTAAGGAAATCTGACTAGATCCAAGATAGAAAGCCTGATCATTTCCTTAAGTTTTCTACTTGTAAAATTTTGACTAGTGGAAACACGTATTTCTTTCTAACATCAATAAAAGATAAGGAAATCTGAATAAATTCGAGAAAGTAATAATTAATATAAGATGATTATTAGATGATCGAAGGGAAATCTAACTCGGATCTGGCGAGATTTACCTACATGAGGAAATCATCAGTAATACTGACTAGGATCTAGCCCGAACTAGGGATATACCGAGTATATTTCTGCACGGGAGGTTACGCTTTTATAAATGAATCGACGATGATTAGAGATTTAATTGCCAGAACGATTCGAGAAACAAATGTGGCATCGATGACTATTAATTATTTTATTACAAAAAAAAACATAACCGATTATCCTGCAGCGTGATTATTAAAAATCTTCAGTCTCCTTGTTCATCTCATTTGTTGCCGAATTACAATACACGAATCACGTACAATTCGTGTTTCCATCGTTTCGCAGGAAGCCCTGCTCAATTAGACAACGCGGACTTCGGATCTCTCAAATGATGATTCTCTTTTAAATATTTCCCGAACAATAAATTACGTCAGCATTCGTTCGAAAATAGCCTTTAGCTTTATGCTACGTTATATCCGTGAAAAGCGTGTCCCGCGATAAATTTCATAAGTCCCGAGCATAAATCATCGACAGGGGAAATTAGAAAGCTTTAATTTTTGTTAAAATATACAACCCGGCTGCAATTATACCGTGTGTCATACACACACACACACATATATATATATATATATATAATATATAGATATATATATATATATACGTCGGACGATTTAACATAACGGGCAGATACGGGAAAGAGTAAACAGAGCTAATGGTGGAATTTTGGGGGAAAAAAATTTCACTTCCATCGTGTATAGAATGCCGAGGCGATGACATTTAAAATGGGATATAAATTACCGAAATAAATGTAATTATTTTAATACAGATACAATATAACTATGTATAGCAGCGTACGCTGGAGCGCTGATAAAAATACTTTCTCTCTTGGGTCATTTTCTTGAAAGCTTCCTGTTATAAGAATTTAAACTAATTGACTAATTTCGGCATGTATATTTATCTGAGCACAATTTCTACGATAAATTTCATGCTGATATTCTAAGGTATGGAATCGGATTGACTACTTTCCAGTTCTGCATATAGAGATAAATAGTAAACATCGTTGTCGATCGGCACTGTTTAATTTTCATGGTATCGATACGTCATACCTGTACAACTGTAGTACTGCCTGAATTGAACTTAGATTTGGTGAAAACTGCGCCACTCTGGTGGTTCGTCAAATTTAATAAGTCTCTTGAACTTGAAGAATGTCAAGGTTTACTAAATCAACAATATTTTATACATTTGACATTTAGAATGCCTGAAACAACTGCAGAAATACTACCGTATTCTAATAAATTGATCATCATTAATTTCTCAGATTGTGCTGCCTTTATGAAAATTTTCTTTACGCTAATTCCAAGGATAACGCGGTCGATTCAGGCGCTTAAATTTTCGTATACGGATCCGTTTCGCGATCGAACGGCATCGTGCACACAAAAAGTCGTACAGCATATTTATAAAGCTATCTAACTTTTACATTTGGCTAATCAGTTCAGGGCCGGGGATAAAAACCGTTACGCTCCTTATTTGGGGCCTCGCAGATTTGTCACAGTATATCCTTGTTGAAAAAAATTGGAGTCGCGTCAAGTCATTTTCCGAAAGAGCGCTTTATCATAACGTTATCATATACATAGCCAATTGCAACCTAATGAATGACTTTAATCGTTTTCTCTCTTAGCGGAGTGTAATAGGAGTTTTTTGGGGGGAGAAGGTTTTTTGCTGTCTGAGGAACGTGACGTAAGTTTTAGATTTATCAACGAGCGGCTAGATAAAGCGTACGAGAATCTCAATTACGAAAGGAAAAATTTGGCTACGAGAAAAAAAATCGTTTCCGAACGAAACCGTTTGAATAGATAAGGAGTAGAACAGCATCAACGTAGGAAATTTCCTTGCTTTAATCTTGAAACACGGTTCACGAAAACGTACGTATACACACGAGGCTTTGGCGCGCTCGATACAACGAGCGATGCAACATTTAGCCAGTTTTTAGCGACGGCGCACGACGTACGGGCCGAACCTTTGCGGTGGAAGAATCAGAAACGGATAATCGTCGTATACCCGGGCATATTATCGATCCCTCCATACGCGAAGGCGACATCTCGATTCCTTGCTTTTCTTCGGGGAGTGGATATGGGTAGGGGAGGGGAAAGTAAACAATATTGAGAAAGCGCGCAAGAGACGCACGGAGGCGAAGAAAGAGAGCATGGAAGATGCTGAAAAATTGCGTGCTTATTGTAAAAGATTATATATATACACACCTATATAGATCACGCATTCACCTGTAGATCCTGCCATGCGCTCGCGCTTTTAAAAGAGCGCGCGACAATCAGTGACGCGCGCGAGGACGAAGATTAATTTCCAACCATCAATTATACGGATACCTGTGCGGGAGTGTGTGTGTGTGTGTGTGCGCGCGCGACCAGGCGTCGACGCGACCAGTCCGCGGCTACGGTGCATCAGCAGCATCATCGGTAGCGGGCACATTCCTAATTAACGATTCAATTTGAGCGCGTTCGCGTCCTTGCCGAACAGGGGCGGGACGGGGGAAGAGACAGGCGGGGTGTCCGCGCGCCGTTTAACCTCGTTTCTCCCCCCCCCCCCTGGCCCCTCTCCCTCCGCGGGAAGAGGACGACGGACGCCGCGCTTCTGTGCCTTTATGACGCGCGGAGAGTAACGAGTTTCTTCGACCGCACGGCCGACTAACGCGATACAATTAAAGCGAGCGAAATATACGGCGACGCTTAAGGATCCCCCTCCCCTTCCCTCATGCCCCCGCCACAGGCGTCCGGCTAGCTCTTTCTCCTCGAGGTGCATTCTTCGCGTTAACGCGCGCGCGTAGTTTGTTTTCTTCCCAATAGTCGAACGGGCGCGAGACACCGGACGGTGCTCCGATTACGCTAACGGATAATACACCGGCGATCGACGTGCAGTTACATCCTGATCGCTAGAATATATAGTATGCATTAATATAGTTCATTATATAATCGTTATTATGTATTGAATGAACGGCCGAGCCTGAAAGAGGCGAAACGCTCGTCCCGTACACACTTCGCCCGTATAGAATGACCGAGAGCGAGCGCGTTTTCCGAGATAGCGCCGATGCGCCTTTCAGCGACGCCGTCGGGACTATTGAGCGCGCCGGCGTCGCCTCCAATCCGGAGCGCGCGGCTCTCGGCGAAAGATCGCGGCCGCCCGAGTTTTTTTTTATGGCTTTATCGGTACCCAGCGTCTACTGCGCGGAGACGCATACAGGGATAAACTTTTAATGCCCATTACGACTGGGCTTTCCAGGAAAGCCTCCTTATACATTCAATTATGTGCTCGAAATATTCTTGTACATTTATTCCGGTTGGGGGGAGAGGAGAGAGAGAGAGAGAGAGAGAGAGAGAGAGTCAGAAAAAAATGGTAATTAGTATATATTTACGCTTAAATAATGGAATTCTAATAGCCCTCGATTCCCCGAACGAACGATTATTATTGTTAGTATTATTATTTTTATATTCATTACGAGCATAACATATAATAAACTTTGTCTGTGCACAAATAACTTTCCAGAAAAGTAGATTTTATATATTGTACATTTTTGTGACATTTTTATTAGATTTAGAACTGTTGTAGATTTTCTGACGAGAAAATTGCCCTATCCATAAGCTAGAAAACACACTATATATATATATATATATATATATATATATATTAATTATTTTAAATTATATTTAATAAAGTAACGATTTACTGATAATCTATTCTAGTTATGTTGAAGTCATTATTAAAACAAAAAATACATATGATTTTTTTTTAATTTTTGTAAAAAAATAACTCGTAATATACTTTTGTCTTGAAAAAAAATTCTTATGATAAGCATTATGATAAGCATTATCTTAGGAATCTATATGAAAATAATATTGTCATGCGTAAAGCAATCGGTTTATACCTCGCCTGCAGATAGCAACCATTGTATTTCTATAATATATAGAATTTTTTGTATCGTCCAAGATTATTAGAAGAACCTTCGAGTAGTTTGAACTCCTGTCACTGTTCAAAAGAACAGTATTAAATACACGGAATTACAACAGTTGAAAAAAAGGAGTAATTTATCTCCAAGCAATTGTGAATGACGATACAAGACGCGCAAGTGCGATGCGCGAAACGATACCATGTTAAAAATTGTTATTGTAATTAACCTTTCCTAAACGTTTGAATTTCTTTCTCAAATTCCCGACATGCTTTATACCAGGCATTAACGTTAAGGCACGAAGAAAAGCCGAACGTTCTTTTGTACGCCTTTGCATTTATCGCGATATTTCGCGCGTACAAGGAAAAATTTTGTTACGAAAATTGCATTACTGCCGTATATAGCTGGATCGTAGACGGTGAAAAAAAAATTTTACGACATTGTTTCGAAATTTCATGAGCCAAAAATTTGAAAATTGCCGTACTATAGAATTCAATGAAAACTGTCTGAAAATTGATGTTTTTGAAAAAAGGATGAGATTAAATTTGTTTAGCGAAATGTGGCACGCTAGCAGTCTGGTTTCGAGTATTGACGAAAATTCTCGTTTCTTTTTTAAACTTTTACGGTCTCTGCGCAAACTGTCGGGCCGTTATTATTATTTTTAATACAATTTCTTCTCTGGCAATTATCTAATACGGCAATATTTGTTTCCGTTATTCGTGAAAGTTCAATAGCTTCTTATTCATATAAGTTTACCATATACGTAGTATCATATAATTTTAATATCTACCCGAGTAACTCAAGAATCGTTACATTTTCAACAAATGAGCGCAGCCAGACGAAAAGTTTCATCACGAGCCCCCGCGATCGACAAACATATTATTATTATTACTAATATACCATGGTCCGCGTGGTCAAATACGAACCCACCAATTGGTCACATCGACGCGAGAGCCCTCCTGCGAAGCCCTATATGCCCTCGTGCCCGAGACGCGCACCGGGCCGCCGTCGCCACCGCCGCCGTCGTGCGTAATAAAATCCATCTGAAATTATTCCTCAATTAACGACAATTATATACCTCGTACCTCCCCCCCCCCATAAGCGCGTTTCGAGGCGTTCGCCGCAACGGCGGGGGTCGGCCGTCGTAAATTGCTCGGCTCTATTGGTTTAGCTTTATCAGATTTGAATGCGCGAGCGGGGCATATTATGTAGGCGCTAGGGTGGGAGGGGGAGAGGCCGCGTATACACACGTACGCTGGGTACGCGGATAATGTCGGCAAAATTATTATCCCAACGCGAAGTTACACACCTTCGTGCGCGGCCGCGCGCGGGAGGGAGAGGCAACGGTTTAAAAACCGCACGCCGATAAATTTCTCGCTGGAGGCGCAAATTATACACACGGGCGAAAAGTATATCCTCCCCGACTTCGCGAGCGGTACTGCACGTATATAGTCGTCTAAACGTCTCTCTCTCTCTCTCTCTCTCTCTCTCTCTCTCTCTCTCTCTCTCTCTCTCTCTCTCTCTCTCTCTCTTTCTCTCTCTGTGTGCGTGTGTATGTGTGTGCCAGTTTCAGATTTAGAAGAGGAGGGGACCTTTTATCTTTATTTGCTTTTAATACTTGGATCCGAAGTGCATAAGTTGAGGCGAATGAATGAAGATATATAAAATGGAAATAATTGTACTTTTTCGTATGGATTTTCGGTTTCAATATCACGAAGTCTCCGAATTGGCATAATAAAACTTTGTACATTACTTGTGCTCGATATGCATGCCTTAGACGCGACGAATACATTCTCTCTTTTTACTAGAATTCGTGCGTCACGAATAAACATATAATCAAACATGATTCAGATTATGTCGATACTGGCTTTTGCAATTGGGATAATTAAATCTCGAGCTTTCGTTTCTTTTATTAACTTTTATTAAGTTCTCACTTAAGAAAATTCTCTCCCGAGTATTGGACTTTGTTTCAAAACCAATTCTCGGCGAAGAATGGGCCTTCTTTTATACAAAATTGAGAACATCGATCGAATTAGTTTAACCGAGAAGATATCGATGCACACGACAGGGAGATAAACGAAAAGTCACTCAATATCTTCTGTAGACAGCGAACGAGATCTCTATATATACATGCACTCTTATACATCATCATTATGCAGCCGTACGAGAATCGATAAAACGTTGCTCCATATATATATATATATATATATATATATATATATATATATATATATATATTACAGGCACACGCTCGTCCGATATATACACGCGACATATAAATCAGCGCCCCGCAGGAGTGATTTTGCGCATATTATTATTTGCGCCCGTGACGCGCGCACGAGGGGTCGATGACGCGCGGTGATTTATATATAGGGAAATGAAGATGTGCCTGGCGGCGGCGGTGGCGCCGAAACGCCTCCCCTCCCCGCCCCGTCCATCTTTTACCCCGTCGGGAGTACAAGGAACGAACCAGTCTCCTTTTCTCGCCTTATATCTTGCGCTCTTTTTTCTTTTCTTTCTTTTTCACTTTTTTTTCGTTGTTGCCCTCGAGCCCAAGATCTCGTACGCGGCCAAATTGATTGCTGCTCGCGATGCATCTTCGATCCCCGAGAAATGCGTTCTTCCTCGGTTTTTTTTTTTAGTTTTTTCTTGTTGTAAACCCGCGATTGCGCTCGCGCGCGCGTGTAAGGACTTTACGTCGATGCGCGGCCTGTCGGACACATTGAGACATTAACGCGAACATGCATATATATATACATATACATATATAAATAAATATAAAGTCGAAGAGTAGATAAACATTGTAGTTTAACGCAAGAGAAAATAAAATTTATAGTTCATGATGAAACTGCATTAATAAGCTCCTAAGAGCTTTCCAACAAAGCTATATAATGTCGAAGATCTACGCACTTGAACGCAGCAACGTTATGTACGCGCGAAGAAGAGCGTACAGCTTTACGACTGTGTTCATTATTCGACGAGCGCGAAGAGAGGTGGGAGGAAAAATCCCCCCCCCCCACTCTTTCCGCTATTTGCATAATGTCGAAAAATTACCAAGCGAGAAGTCTTTATAGATATTTACCCGAACTTTATTGGGCTTTGTGCCGCCGTTGTGTATGCCGGCTCCTTCGCGCTTTTATATATATATATATATATATATATATATATATATATATATATATATATATAATGTATACATATACATATATGTATTTTTTCTATAATACACACACAAGCGCGCGTGCAGTCATTACAATACACTTCCTTACAAGAAGAACTGTTGTACAATCAATATATGTATATATATAACATAATATATATATATATATATATATATATATATATAATAGAAAAAATATATGTATACAATTACATATATTTTATATAAAATAAATTATTTGACGGTAGCATGGAAAAATGTTAGTCAGCCGCATAGATCGAATTAAACTTCCGGGTTCTTTCCGCTAAAATCACTTGCTTGCATTAGCGTAAATTTAGCCTTTGTAACGAGCGTCTCTTTGGGAGCGAGGGGAGTTAGTACAGTAACAAAAAAGGCATCTTTTACGATTGATGTAAATTATCGTAGTCGAAGCACGAGTGTAACATAAATAATGTTCCTTTTTCTAAAAGAGCGATAGAGGTCCTGCAACTGGACGGTGCGAGAGTAAGAGAGAGAAAAGAATGAGGAAGTGTAAAAAAAAGAGGGCAGAATGATGTACTGTTGAAATTAAATAAAATTGACATTGAGTCCCGTTCGAGCCAGTCGACGTGCACTCGTCGTCTTATAGCATCCTTCAGGGATTCTTCTTACGTGTGAAACACCTAAACGTGTTAATAGAACACCGAGGAGTCAGCTATGGTTTCTTGGATAAAAAACATCACCGAATCGCGGATGTATGCTACTATTTCACCTCTACGGATAATCGTGCGTAAATTGCCGATGGGTACGAGCATCGATGATTTAGTAATAGTGCCGAAGATTTTTTGTTTCTTCCGATGAGTGCAAGAACAAGGACGATGCAAGTTGATGATGAATTTAATAACGGAATTGTATGATCGAAACAATGAGAGCAGATTGGAAAGATCCCGCTGTCTATCTTAGGATATCTGAATAAATCGACTGTACACTTATTTCTTATTTTCTTTCTGTTTTTTTTTCTCGAAAAATGATGCCATCGCATCCAGCTACGTTATTTTTAGCCCCTAATCGAGGCAATGAATGTTATTCCACGTAATTTAAGATCCGAATGCAACTAACCATGTTCAAAATAGGGTATTTTACACATTTCGATATGTCAATTGTTTTAATGATTTACATTTAATGACTTTACATCTCCTCCGCACTCTTTTTATACTCTGACGGTTGATGTAATCTTCATCGTCCCTCGATAGAAACTGCATTTCCTTCTTCATCTTTGATACCGTGTCCCGCGAATGTGGCAGCAAACCGCATTTCAGTGCGAAACTGTATGTCTGGAAAGGTACAGTCTCAGATCTATTGTCAACTGGACTTTGCTCGGCTTTACGAGCGCTCGCATAGGCAGGCAATCCTACGCAGGAAACAATGTAAATCAGATCCAATTACGTTGTGTCGTCAGGCAAGAAACTTGGCATTTACCGATGTATAAAAGATTCATTAAAACTCTTTTTCACTCGACAGGATTATTCTTTCTTGGAATTCCGTACGCAGAAAAACCTCCAACTATACATCATATCAAATTTAATTAGAGGAGGATACTCAATCGTTACGCCACAATCATTTCCAATCCTATCGAACGCGTATACTTCTGCCTCTACGTTTATAAATAAAAAGTAAAAAATAAAAAATAAAAATATGTATTCTACCGATGCTTCGTGTCCGCGAATCCAATATGTTCTCCATTCGGCGTTGCCATTTATTAGTCGTTTCGACCACTGCACTTTCCTTCTTCTTCTTCTACTTCTTCTTCTTCTTCGTCTCCTCGTCCTCTCTAAACTCAAGTCTGTGCGCATGTATGACCCGACTCCGAGCGTCTATTATTGTACAGGTGAAAATCCGAGATTTCGCGAATAGCCGCCGGCTATTCGTGCGCGGAGACATGATGAAAGTGTCGAGCGCTGTGTAAACACCGAGGGATATTCCCGTGCAAAAAGCGTAAAGGTCCGGGACATCGAGGCGCCCTTAGCCCGTCGAAGAGTCTCTTGTATGCTTACTGCCCTGCCCTTGTCTCTCTTACTTATTTCTGTTATTGTTTCCTCGCCCCTTACTTTCTTTCTCTTTCTATTCTCTCTGTATCTACGTATGCATGTATGCATGCATGCATAAATGTGTAACATAACATGTCCGATCCCTCAAACCGTCCTAGTCACAGGATGATTCCTCAAGAATTTTAATAGAAGCGCCGCTCTATACATCGTGCCCTGCTGCGCTAGTAGTTAGTACAGCGGCCAGCAAAAAAACACCGGTTTGCAACGCCTCTTGCTCCTCGCTTATTTTGCCATTCGATACTCATGCATCCACGTATACACATACGCACAGCTACGAAACGAGTATATATATATATCGATATTTTGCGTAAACGAATCGGATCGTCGGCGACCGTTGCCTCGGCAGCGAACCGCGAGATTGCTGCGGCGCGCGACACGTCGCATTTAGCTCAGCTGAAAATTAATTGGAAAGTCCGCGCGTGACGTAAGGTACAATTATAATTTAATTAAGTATCCGCCTCGATACCGGGAGTAACGCGAACCCGTGCACATATAAAACAGATCCTTGCGCAGCGGCTACAGTAGCCTTCGAGCGAAAGTAGAAGAAACGACGTGTCGTCGATATATACATATATATATACACACACATACTAATACAGTTAAAAAGTTTCTCGAAAACTGGCGCGCGTGCACCGCCCGTTTCGTAACCGTAATATATGTTAAAATTGCGCCCGAACCGCGGATTCGAGCCGCATTGCATTACTCATATATTAGATAGATATACCGTAGTTCTGGTATAATCCCCCCCCCTTTTCTCCCTCCTCGACGAACATTTTTCTCCGAAGTCGCGTGGACAGGGAAGGGGTACCCGGTAGTTCGCCGAAAACCCGGAGGATTTACGGTACACCGTCGATCAAGTTGCGCCTCCTCCTCCTTCTCCTCCTCCTCCGCGATCTTCTTCGCCGCTTCGAAACTTTTAAAAAGGGATTTCTCTCTCTCTCTCTCTCTCTCTCTCTCTCTCTCTCTCTCTCTCCTCTCTCTCTTTCTGCCCCTACTGTCATATATATGCCGAGACAATGCCCCGTCGCGGGATGAAATTAGTATTCAGCTCGCCGGGTCATATATGTGTATGCGTGTAGATATATATATATATATATGTATCATCAGCACCGGCCGCACCGCGCGCATTTTCATAGCGAGCCCGAAGGCATCGACGGCTCGTACATATTTTCTTCCTTATCCGCCGGCGGGCGCGGCATACGAAAACCTGATGCCCGGGCTGCCGCGGCCCGTTTTTCCGCGCCGCCACGGGGCCCCGACGTCACGTAAGAGATGTTTATGTCCCCGCCGACGGGGCGAGACAGTTTATGACTCGGCGCTCGGGCGACGATCGCGCAATTCCGAATCCGAGGGGTTTTCGAGAGCTTGATTCGTGCGCGCTTTCGAGGCGCTCCGCGCGGAAGCGCAAGAGGCGGAAAGAGAAAATCTTATCCCATGCGAGTCGCGGCGAAGCTCGCGCTGTGATTCTGGGATAAGAAGAAATGAATATTTAATATATGCATATATATATATATATATATATATATATATATATATATATATATATATACATTTGAACAGTCGGCTATGGTGAAATATTTACCGTTTTCTTCTTATGCGTAAAAATAAATAACGAGTCATTGTTGCACAAAAAATTCTTTTTTATAAAGGGCATTCATAATCCAATAGTACTTTCTACAGTTCTACTAATTTGGTTGTACAACAAAAGAAACATAGTCAAATCAAGTTCATCCGTATGAGATACAATATTTATCCTATTTTTTTTGTTGAACGCTTCTATCCCAGTTGAACATTCTAACAAAGTATAAGTATTATATGATAGTATATATATATATATATATATATATATATATATATATATATATTGTATGCGATATATATATATATATATCGCATTATAAATTCAATGTACTGAAGTAAATACAAACTATTCGTCACTATACTGCTAGAAAATAAAATGAAACGATATTCATATGCATTTAAGTAATCCAATACACGGAGCTAAAAATATTTTGAAATATAAAATTATTTATCTGAATCCTATAATTATAGAGACCAACACGGGTAAAAGTAACAGGAGCAAGAGTGTAGTTATTTCAAAAATTCGAAATGATTTTGATAGTCTGACTCTCAATCTGACCTCGGAATTTACTCCATTCCGTCACGTTGTCAACGTATTAACTGGAAAAAATCTGCTTTTGACAGATTTTAGTTTGCATAAATTACAAGATTTTTCTCTCGGAAGACTTACAGAAAATACTTTAAAGTATTCTTCGTACTTTGAATTGTCGTTGACGTTGTTTAAATATATTTACCTTGGATTTCATTTAATTGCTAAACTAAACTGTTTTCAGTAACATTAAAATTATTAATAAATTTTTTAAATTTAATATTAAAATTTCTGTAATATAATAATAAAATTCAGTACTTCTATAGCCAATACTTCTATAGCCAAATGTAAATTTATTGAATCCGTTATTGAATTTCTTAAATCAAACGTTAATAAATTAATTCAAATCTGCGCTATCATTATACACTTACTTAAATTGTACGCCATACAAAAAACAATACCATATAAAGATTCAAATAAACCGTTTTCTGTTTAACATAATAAATTTATAATCAGCACGCGAAACCTCTTCCAAGAACAGAAAAATCGACAAAAACTTAAAACAAAGGGACATACCGGTGTATCCCATAAAACTTCATATAACATATATGCGAGTCGTATATAGTCGTATGTATATATATATATATATATATATATATATATATATATATATATATATATACATATATATACATATATGCATCTATATAGATCGATCCGCAATTATAATCGCAACCTGCATCACTCCCCGTTCTCTCTCTCTATCTCTGTTACAGACAAACATGCACGTCTCGTTTTCCTACGACGGCAGCCGGAATAGCGGCGGGGGCGGTGCCGGCGGCGGTGGCGGCGGCGGAGGCGGAGGCGGGGGCAGCGGCGGCGGCAGGGGCGTCGACTACGGTTCGGTGAGGCGTCCGGACGCGCTGCTGCCGCCGCCGGGCCTCGACCAGACTGATCTCGTGCTGCACACGAGCCTCGTTGACGACCCCCAGGTGAGCGACGATGTACGTAATCGCAAAAGAAAAAACAAAAAAAAAAAAAAAAAAAAACGAGAGAAAAGAAACGTAAAGGGACGAATGAATATAGAAATAAACGAGATAGCATTATAAGAGTTCGTATATACACAATATACGCACACCGAACACGGATATGCGCGTACGATCGTTTTTCGGCCCGTCTCGCTTTGCGCCGATCACCAACACCACCACTCCCTCCTCCCCTTGTATACACGCGCATCGGAGCGATCTCGATATTACAAGCTCGATCTTATCGGGCATCGTGCTGACAATGGTTGGGGACGAGGGTGGAGAAGGAGGGGGTAGGAGTACAGAGGGGAAGGGAGCACCTTATACGCTGAGAGCTTTATTAATTCCGGATCGTGATAAATGGGGGGTGGGAGGACGGAGTTTAATTTAAATGCTTCCTTTATCTTTCGGGCAGCTTAACGTTCCGTAGGACAGCAATCGGGACGGGGGCAGAAGGGCGCATCTTTGAAAAAGAGGGAAGATTAAATTTGCTTTGCGAAATTGGCACGCTTGCAGTGCGCATTTCAACGATGATGAAGGTCAGCGGCTTAACAACGTCGATTTTTAAACGTCTAAAAAGTTCCGCGTAATTTTCTAGGTAAATGCGCGGTTGATTACATTTAACACTGCTATTGTGTGAACGTAATACTATTTTTGTAAAAGAAAATATACTGCGGTATTAATTCAGATATAAGAGATTAGAAAAAAAAATTTAAACAATTCGTGTATTAAATTTGGAAACCAAAAATTTGACGTTAAAATTTTGTATTTGATTCCAGTCTGAAGTTAAAAACATATAGCTTTGTCAGCACTACAGTCATGGATAGTAGAGTTCGAAAAGAGTTTTATCATATCCCTATCTAAATTTACTATAAAAAAGTAACTGTTTTATGCCAACAGGAGGTTAGCAAGAACTCTATTAATTTTATATAATTGCAATTGTGCTTTAGTCGGCGATATATTTCTATAATGAAATAAAATAAAAATGTTCAGTGCCCGACGACAATAAATTATGATACACCAAAATATTATTGAATTCTAGCAATATTAAAAAATGTATTCGAATTGTTATTTTTAAAAAATTGTACATAAAAAATAATAAATCATGATAATTAAATATTTTAAATGCAATATAAAACTATTTATATTTCGATAAAATAAGTGAAGGATATTTTAGAAAGAAAACAGCGTGTGACTCAAAATGTGTGAAAAAATTGGTCGAAAAAAAGACCACGTATATGATGTTCTAGAATACAATACAGGATCATTATCGAATACGTGAATTTCATACGACTTTTCCGTATGTGAAGAGAAAAAAAGAGCCGCACGTCTATATTTCAACAATGCTCCTTTGCAGAGGGAACTTTCATTTTTCAAATAAATTCCGTAAATACGCCTAGAAACGGCGGGAATTGCCCCCGACCGCTCCCCCCCCCCTCGCGGCCAACGTACGAAAATGCGCTCGTAAAAACATTAGATCGCTGCGCCTATTTTAGCCTCGCGTGAAACGTTACCGACGATGGCGAGAAGGGGGCAGGGGGAAGGGAGAGGAAGGCGTACCACAAGACCGAAAACTTTTTCTTATCTCTGTCTCCCTCCCCTCGTTGCAAGCCTGCATAGTTTTCGGGAGGCTTTAGTCGGGCAACACGGTTATATTAATATATATATATATATATATATATCTTAAAAAAATTTCAACAGTGCGCACACGGCACTGCATCGGCTGTGGCGCGCCTGTCTTTAACAAGCAGTTATGTGCACGCTCCGGTACGAGTTCTGGACTCGTACCGCGTCGATATTTCGGGATTTTAACGATTTTACCCACGATCGTATAATACGCGCAGCCTTCTCTTTCTTTTACCTCGGAGTCGTGCTTATAAGTATATTTTATGGTCCCGCATGGGTGTCGCGCAGCGTTGATACGTCGAAAAGTACATTACGTCTCGCGCGGCAACGACGCGCAATACGCCAATCAAGCGATCGCGCGGATGGTATTAGGGGATTAACGCGTTGAAAATTTTTCGAAATTCCATTGCGATACACCTTTCGCCGGGAATCGCCGTCGGTTGTCAGTTTCTGTATTGTGCGAATTTTCCGAGACGATTTCGGCATTCTATGATACATTTATATGCGCGTGCGAGATGCTAAATCTCCGGTGCGCATGTGTATGATTTTAGCATCCGAAAGATGTAACGCTTTGTCAAATTTCAATGCCGAATTCATAAGATTCTAATTACAATTTTGAACTAACGAATGAAAAATTATAATTGGAAAAGATAGTCGTCGGTGTCCCGATTCTCCCATCTTTTGAATACTGTACCTTTTGTCTTCCCATAGACCATTCTTCTATCTATTTGCAGGTGAAAATTGTTTAGATTGAATATTCTTAACTATTTCTTATTCATTTTCGTTAATTTTTCAATCTCTTCGTAATTTTAAACATATTTCTCTCTTATATAAACCTACAAATTCGTGAATCTTGCTTCATTCAATAAAATTTTATATTCTATTTTGCATTCGTAAAATTATATTATTATTATTATTATTTGAAAATTGTTAATGATTTTAGTACATTTTTTTTCTCTTAATAACCTAGAATTTATTTTGATAATCTTATTGGTACTTAATATGGCTACAAATTGACTACCAATTTCAGTAAATGATAGCTTTGTAAACCTCTGAGTAAGCTAGAAATCTATAATCTACATAAACAATTTTCACATAAATTTAATCGAAGAAAGATGCATCGGCAGAAAAAAAGTAAAGTAATCATTTTTTACATTTAATCCATTTTATGATGCTGTAAGCAATTCGTTTTACGATGAATGTATAAGATCCCCCCTATCAATTTTTCAATCGTGCTACTTTCCATTTTCGCTTGGAAATCATCCGCGCGAAAAATCCGTGTTTGAATTTGTACTTGCTGGGAAAAAGTGACCATAAAATGGGAATATTTCGTGATCCAAATGGTCTATATAGTACGTTACTCTTCGCAGGTGTCGGCACACGATAATATATATATATATACACGAAAATTCATTTGTCCGTTACACAATTCGAATCCACATAACAACCATTTATATATTTGCTATTATATAATATTCCTAATAATAACGCCTCGAATTTCATCTTTTTCAGAACACAAATGTGGACGACGGAGGATTCATGAACGACCTGCCGCTCCTGAAAAGTAAGTATCCCCCGTCGCGCGCCAAGGCGCAAATTACCTCTATATATGTACATAAACTTCTTTCTATATATACGTACCTACCACCGTCATATCTACACATGATACACGTGCCCCTCGCGCGCGCATACAGAAACTCGGAATAATACGCAGCGCCCCGCATAGTCGAGTGGGGAGGAGGATCGTTCATACCCTGTATTTATAAACATATGTGTGTGTGTGTGTGTGTGTGTGTGTGTGGACCTATATATCCGAAGTGGTCCCCGCTGACGCCCCGTCGCATTACCCGCTTATTAGCCGACAATGGAGCCGACGACGACGCGAATTCCGGGCCTTGCGCGCGAATTTCGCGGCGCGTACGTATGCACGCACGCACACATACACGCACACACACACACGCACACACACACACACACACACACATATTATAGGCCTTTATCTCGGATTACCGACCGAAGCGCGCACGCCTTGGCTGCGAAAGCTGAGCGACCAAGCTCCCAACGCTCGTCCATCCAGATTCTCGCGGTGGGTCGGGGTGGGGGCTTCCTTGCTGCAACGAGCGATTTCTATTTGTTTTTTTTTTGCTTGAACGCGTATTAGACTATATGATCGCACGGGCACTGTATATACCTGATTTCGTTTTAATGCGCTACGTATTTTTTTCAATTATTAACAAAATCATTAGATAATACACATTAACGTATTGCAGAAAAAACAATTATTTTTAGAAATAAACTGCGTACATTAATTAACAGCCCCAATGGTCAGTAAGATACAGAAGATGTAAAACCGAAATACAAAAATTTCATACCTTTAAGAACGTGCAAGCCTTATGTTTGCTATTTTTTTTATTCCTATAATTTTCCCATATACAATGTGTCTATACATACGCACCTCTCACTACTTATATATTTACGTTTTCTTCTCGTCAATTATTTCAATTAACGTTGCATTCACCCTTGGAAAGTGACTAGTTTGAAATTTATGTTTTAATCGACTTATATGTAACTGTAACTTCTGCATTGGTACTATCTTATTTAAACTGTTAATTATATAAAAAATTATTATACAAGTTTGTCCTGATAAGAGTGTAAAATAATAAACTCGTCGGAAAATGTCGTAGCTTGAAGATACAATGAGAAGTTTATCGATATATCCACGAATTTACACGTTAATTTAAAACAAAAGTAAAATTTTCTAATTCTAAAACTTCGCCGATCGAGTCAATAAAGGAAGTCACTGTCCAAATAAAAATAAAGATGTATTAAAGAAAAAAGGTAGCAAAAAAGAGAAAAGAAAAGCGACAGCGCGTGCGAAAGAAAAATGAGAGGGCGTTGGGCCGAACAGACAACGAAACAGAAGACACATTGGGAGAAGGGTAGATAATTCAGAGAGCGCACGTCACCTATCACAAAAGGTGTGTATAAGGACATAATAAGCAGTTGGATAAAGGGGAGGGACACTATGTTGTATGCATCATATTATAGAGAAACAGTCAACAGGGGTATACGTTTGAACTGCGACAAAGTAGCCGAAAACGACACTGATGGAGAGAGAGAGAGAGAGAGAGAGAGAGAGAGAATCGCGTATGTCGGCCTGGCGGTAGGTGTATATTATATCTATATATAATACGAATGAAGGAACGAGGAAAAACAGAGAGAGAGAGAGAGAGAGAGAGAGAGAGAGAGGGGGGGATGGCGGAGGGCATACCCGCGGGCGGATCGGATTTCGGTATTGTCATTGTAATTCTCAGCGTGTACTCTCTCTCTCTCTCCCTCTCTCTCTCATCCATCCCACCGCGTCCGCGGACCATATACCCGACGGACGCGGGCGCGCGAGTTTTTCGGGGCGGTGCCCGCCGCACCGCGGGGTTATTACTGCGCCGGCGAACCCTGTACAGATGGCTGTTGGGGCGCCCGGGGGTCCGCGCCCGTGTCACCCAGGGTTATTATACGGCTCGTTACCCCCCTCCTCTCAATCCCAAAGCTCTCTCGCACACTTACTCTCGCTCGCTTGGGCATGCCTCCTCTCTCTCTCTCTCTCTCCCTCTCTCAAATTCGCGTACGTCCTCTCTCCAATTTCACTCGACATTTAAATACTGCTCCCGCGGTGCTCGCCGTCAAATATTAATATATATATATATATATATATATATATATATATATATATATATATATATGTATGTATGTATTTCTAAGCCGCGTATAACTGCGCCTCGTTCTTCTTTCCCTTCCTTCCTGCATTCTTTCCTGCGGAATTTCTGGTCTCTTTTTCCCCGATTTGTCTCACGCCGCACCCTCTCGCGATTCACGACCAAAATTTGGAGAAAAAATAACACGCAATGATGTTACGGTGAACCGCGATAATGAGATGCGTGGTCAGGGTGACCAGGCCGAGGGGATATAACAAAGCCGATACGATTTTGCATTACATACACGTATGTGGGTCGATGCGCATACAATTCTTTGGTATTATAATCTATGAAATTTTACGTACATAGACATTTACATTATTAATGTATGTGTGTGCGTACATATATATGTATACGGATTCAGCGCGCAATTCTATATAATATTTTTGATCCGTAATCGAATATTAATAACGCGGTGCGAATACACGCGTTATACACTGGCTTCGTATACACAGAATTTGCGATCCGTGGCAAGGGATCGTGAAAATCGTTGTGTTAATAATTTTTTTTTTTTAAGAAATCTGTAATAAAATACGAGTTTTTACGCAGCACTATATCAAATATTTACGACCGTTTGCATGTCAATGAACATCTAGCGTATATCGAAAAGCTCCTCGGGAAATTCTCGGGGAAAGGGGTAGTTAATTGAAAAGGCTCTGAGGAGGAAAGGTACATCGTATCGAAGTCTTCGGTAGTATGTATAATGTATACTTTCGTCTTAACCATATTTTAATAGCAGTTTATCAAAGACTTATTGGCATGGGTGAAAAGCAACAATTTTAATGCCGACTTATCTAATTAATTTATATATATATATATATATATATATATATATATATATGTGTGTGTGTGTGTGTGTGTGTGTGTGTGTGTGTGTGTGTGCGTGCGTGTACATATGTATATAAAATAACGATGCTCTGCGCTCTCGCTTTTATATAACGCACTGTATTGCGCAACATGATTGTTCGTAATTTATTGGTTTGTCAATTAATGCAAGGAAAAGTCACGTGATTGCGCAAGCAGCATCCTCTGCAAGTTCACAATTTATATCTTTGTAATTTAAAGAAATGTTTGAAAAATTATTCGATAAGAATGGGCGGAAAACGTTACTGCGAACCGTTTTCAAATTAAGTCAGATCGGAAAAGTGGGCGATCCGTTAATTGGAGATTTTTGTGAAACTTTCCAAAGTGTAAATCACTTGACCCTGGCTTTCATCGAATCTATGATTGATAATCTTTTAACGCAGACACAGCGCGTTGATTTATCGATTATCGCGGAACGTACATCTTGTAAAAGATAATTTAAGAATTAAGCGACTTTTGCCACTTTCACTGTACTCCACAAGAAAGCTGCGGCGGGGCGTCGCGCGACGATTTGCGTTATATCGTAAATCGTTATAGGTCTAGCGATTTAAAAATGATCGGTTTTTGGTTCTCTTTTGGTTCTCTTTTGGTTCTCGGACTAAAGAGAAATGTCTGAGGAATTTTGATTTGATTTTGAGGAATTTTGTTTTCTCAGAAACTCTGGGAAATGAAATCAGGCCCTAAAGCTCATTTTTTTACAAATCGGCTTTTTTTAACTCTTCGTAAACATATATGATAATAAGTAAAAAAGTTTTTCAAATAAAATCATACGTCAACCTATCCTCGTCCATTATTTGTATAATAAAGTATTAGCTTTATTAGAAGATTAAAAATTTGGTCACTTCTCAATCTGTAAAACATTTCAATTTTTATTAGAAACTAGTTATATAGTAACAAAGTCACCCATTCGTCAATCTAGGAGTTGTCGGACTAATAAACCTTTAAAAAGTAAAAACTATAATAATGATCAATAATTAAAGATTCTACAAACTTTTCTACTGATTCAACAATCTGATATTTATTGACTTCTTATCAAGAACATTTTTATTTAAACATTAAAATTATTATATCGGCAAATCGGCAATAGATAGATTGTTAGAAATGAAAGAAAAACAAAATTCTGAATAGGTTTTGTTTTAATAAATATATATACAATTTTAATGAAATTTAAATTCAAAATTTGTATCCGTAAATTTTTAGCCTTTTAGTCTATATTTAATGACAAAATTAAGATAAAAATTCAAAACCTAAATAAATTTGATGTATTAATAAAAAATTGATTAATAAATTGATATTTATATATGTATATATATATATATATATATATATATATATATGTACGTATGTATTATCATTGACAGTAAAACATCGTTGCGCGAGGTGAAGCTATACATTGACTTGCGGTGCCCCCTTCCGATTCCCCATAGATAATACTTCCGTCAAAATCCTCGAAACGGCTGGGGTAACGTAATAAATTCAGCCCCTGACAGTTGGTGCCCTGCGCGATCGTCGCGCGACTAAAAACTCCGCTGGACAGTGACGGCGGACGGCGCGTCCGCGCCGCGGAGGTGCGCCGTCGATCTTGCCGCTACCGCGATACACCGCAAAAACGGTCCACCAGCGGCGGCTGCGGCGCGCGGAAAAGCGGCTGTGCACACGCGCAGAAACAACCGCACCGATATATACTAACACACACAGACGCATATATAATACCGCCAGTGGCGAGCGACCGGGCGCACCGGGCGATTATCCTTTCCTATACACGCCGACGGGCGACGACGGCGAAGGCGACCGCATCACCGACCGAAGTATGTAAGGCGCAAGGGATCCGCCGATTGAGAGACAGAAGCCGATAGGTGGAGGGAGAGGGAATCAGTCCGGTTTTCCTTGCGCGCGCGCGCGCGCGCGGCCGATTGACGTCCATGGATAATGGCCCCTTTTTGTCGCGAAGGGTTTTTGAATTCCTGAGCGCGAGTTTCGAGCGCCCCAGTATTTTTCTCGGATCGTTCGATAATTAATTTTAATCAACCGGTGTTATTACTTATGAGCGAAGTTTCCGAATATTTCTCTCTTCTTTTCATTCCGAAAAAAAGACACTATTAAATATTCTTAAAAATTTAATTAGGGTCGATTGAAATTCGGTACCGTATATGTTATACTTCTTTCTGTATAAGATGGGTGCGGTAAAGTTGACGGAAAATAGTAATTTCCCGGAAACTTTTAGAAATCTTTGTCCGAAATTTTCTATATCGTGAGTACGAATTTCTGGCGTCGCGATGTAAAAATACTTGAAGTTTTTTTCTTTAATGGTCTATCAGGGAAGTCAGTTATCGATGAAACAAAAAAAAAACAAATTGTTGTCAATAAACGTCCGTCTGTAGAGGCTGCAAAATAATTGCTCTTTTGACTTTTAAATTGCATTTTAAAAAAAACCATAGAGAACTTCAGTTAATCATGAAGTTTGAAGAACATTCATCAAACGGTATGTGACTAAGAACGTTTGGAAAATTTGATATATTATGTTTGGTTAGAAAAATTTATAAACATATTGCTCGCCGTTCGATGAATTTTCTTAAATCTTACATCAATTTAAAACAGAGATTATGTATCTGTCTAGAAGAGCATTCGACAGCCCATTAAAACAAATGAATAAGCACCGTAGTTCATAAAAAAAATATATATTATTAATATATAACGTTAACGAATCGCTATCTACAGAATGTTGAAAATGTGTGCTTTTACAAACCGGTTACTCCACGTAATTTTAGCTTCAATACGCACTGGATCGACTCTGACCACCGGCTCTTTATATTTAAACAAAAACCTAATGCCACCGACTGAGCAAATACACAAAATCGTCGCCGTTACGCTGCGCATGCCTTCGCGGATGACACGGATAATCGCAGTGGATTGGCGCGGATCGGAGAGAATCCGCCCGATGGCGCTCAAAGGAGTCACAAGAAGGGTAGGGGGCGACGTCGAAGCCGGGAAATTCGATCTCTGCCGTTTCGCCTCTTCGCGTAATTTTCAGCGCCATCGATCATTTCGTTTTACCGCGCGTGCCTATGCTCGCGAGATATATTATATTTGCGGACGGTCGAGAGCTCGCATCGCGTTTATGCCGCGTAATTTATTTCCGTCCAGATATATACGCATGCGCTGCGCCGATACGAGTTTCCTTCTTTATTTACCCGCGAGTATTCTGCCCATCTCCGTATGTGCATGCACAAAAATACATACATATATATATATATATATATATATATATATATATATATATTTGTATTCACACACGTAGCATTAAACAGTTTCTTAACGGGGCGCGTCGGTAGAGTTCGTTAATGACGGAATAGGCGGCGTTATTTCAATCCGGCCCCAGCTCACTCTCCCGTATCAATCATAATACTCTCGGCGGCCGTGTGTGCGCGCTCTGCCCGCGATGAATTTCCCGTTTTTTGCGCCAATATAGCCGTCCGCGCGCGCGCACCGTCCTCGTGCCGCCGATCCTTCATACTCGAAGAAACGGACGCATTTAATGAAGCAATTACGATCGGTTTTTTCGTCGCCGTATACACATATAAAGCGCGCCCGCGCGCGCATTAAATACACATAGAAGAGAATAGTTATAATATACGCGGCTTTACAATCGTTCCGCTGCATGTGCATAAAGAGAAGCGGTAGTAGTAGTATTAGTAGTAGTAGTTGTAGTAGTAGTAAGTAGTAGTAGTAGAGACTGTATTAATGAAGACTAACTAAAATCTCGACTGGCGTTTATAGGAGCGGCGCTGCAACGTTCTGTCGAGCCTACATAACCCCATGCATTGCTGCGTATTATATATACACAAATGGATACATACATATATATATATATATATATATATATATATATATATATGTATAGGTAATATGTTTGCGAAGCCGCCTTTTATTAATTGCGGCCGCGCGCAATTAATGACAGTAAGAAAGTCAATAATAATTCCTTGTGCCATCGCGCGAACCGACGCATATAAATATAAAATCACGGAAACTTTGTTGAAATGTACACACACACACGCGATTAGGCATACATACTCGTATCTATATGTACAGAATTTTACATACTACTGGAAAGTTCTTAACGATAATTTAACTGTCCATTGCAAGGTAAAAACTTTGTGCGTAATGTGGGGCTCGTAAATTTAAGTTGTATTACGCAATCTTTATTATGGGACAATATTTGTTGATTTTAGGGGGGAGGGTTGGAGACGTGGAAAAAATTATTCCGGCATGCATGTTTACTTGCGAGGTGCATAAATTATAACAAACAACTGAAATCACGTTCATTACTTCCTAAAAATATATTTATATGTATAGAGTGATTTGTGTGCGAAGGGAATGCGCGCAGAAAACACAAATTTATAATTAAACTATATATAATTATGCTGAGAAACAAAAAATTCTTGCAATCAATAAAATATGTTTGTCCAACACATCCGCAAATCTTTGCAAGCTCGTTCAAGATTTTTCTTTCTTATTGTACAGATTTCTTCGATGAAATAACTATTTTTTCTTTAATTCAGTCGAATATTTTATAGCAACACGATTTATCAATCGAATATTTAAAAATAATAAAGGTCTTTTCAGCACATTTCCAGTGTGCTCTGTGAATTTTTCAGCCGAAAAAAATTATTGAATAAAGTATTCTTTCATCTTCTGCCAAATCCTTTGCAAATTATCTCTTCAATGAGTTACCTCTATGGCAGGTGAAAAAAAAAGAATAGCCGTAATCGAAAAAAAACTGTTCCGTCAATAAGTCAGAGCGACCCTAATGGTTTCCATTGACATTCAATTTGTACTTAGTCATCGATTATTTCCAAAGTACAAACAGTCAATAAGAACTTCTGTTCTATATAACGTTCTAAAGTGTTGGATTGTACATCTCTGTTGTAAATGGTCGAAAATATGACGATTCAATTCTCCAGATTTTGCATGAAAATGGCCAACCGTATTATCAATAATGAGACTTATTCGAATGGAAGGTTATTTTATATGTTTTTAATTTTGATTGCCCGAAATATATTATTTTTTTTGCGTCAATAATATAATACCTATATATTGTATAACTAAAGTCTTAAAAATTATTTAACTTCATTATGTGGATTTATAAAAAAAAGAGAATAGTTCAGAAAATAAGA
Organism: Sycobia sp. Sy_11; assembly: GCA_018907035.1. Lineage (NCBI taxonomy): Eukaryota > Metazoa > Arthropoda > Insecta > Hymenoptera > Epichrysomallidae > Sycobia > Sycobia sp. Sy_11. The sequence continues at coordinate 1,014,833 of JACCIC010000133.1, forward strand.
TACGTTTGTAATTGTAAACATTCCAACAGCATTATCAACTCCAGTTTCAGTTCTAACAAAAAAAAAAACCATGGACTTATCGGCGCAGTGTCCAAACATCCTATCAGCATACCGATAATCAGATCGCCAACCTGCCCGCGCGGTGATGCCACGACATTCGTCCGTTCTCCGTTCAAAAATTACCGAACTGCCACGTATTACATGACCTCCACATCCGGCGCGACGCCTCGAGCAGCGACGATATTTTTCGAAAATCGATAAAGAACTTGAGGATCGGATGCTTCCCTGAATCCCGTCGCCCGTGTATAATGCAAATTCGCCTCACGCGCTCTTCTGGCGCACCAACGTATATATATATATATATATACATACCATACGCATATATATAATATATGAAGAATTGCGACAAGAACAGCCGCGAAAAAGGGGAGCGGCGATTATTCAGTCGCGCAAGTTTGTCGAATCTATTAAAAAGAATCGGAGAGTCTTTTTATCACCCGTCGACTTCGTTTCTCTTTAGCACCCCATCTCCCAGTTAGTCTCTCTCATTCTTTCCCTCTCTCTCTCTCTCTCTCTCTCTCTCTCCTACTCTACTCCCCTCCCCTAATTATAATATTTTTCCTTGTCTTTGTCCTTCCCTACTCTCTCGCCTTTCTTGCTTGTCCGAACGTAAAGAATTCTTATCTGACTAGAGAGAACTAAGATTTCTCGCTGACGCGTCATACAATTTCCCTCGCTAAAAAATGCAGTGCCTGTTTGCGTGGCTTGTGCTTGGAAAGACAAGCACGCGTTTGTCTCTCTTTCAAGAAGAGAAGAGAGAGAGAGAGAGAGCGAGAAAGAGAAGGAGGGAGAGGAAGAGAGAGAGAGATAGAGAGATATATGTATCTCCATCTGTAACTCGGGCGAATGTAGCCTCGCGTTGGGGGTGGGAGCGGAAAAAGCCGCGCACCGCGACTCGCTTAATCTGGGTCGACGGACCCAGAGATTTCTATTCTTTTTTCTTCGTTTCCCTTTCTTCCTACGTTGGAAGATTCTCTCTCTCTCTCTCTCTCTCTCTCTCTCTCTCTCCCTACATATATATGTACATATACATGCGATATCGGGCAGCTGTATCGATGCTGATGTTCTGATTACAATTACATGTTAATTATTGCTCTGCGCGGGCGCGCGCCAACGTGACTGATAGTGCGCGCACAAGGATTCTCTTAATCCTTCATGTCGTGTAGGCGTCTCTATTTCTCTCTCTCTCTCTCTCTCTCTCCTCTCTCTCTCTCTCTGCTTAATCACGAGGGCGTGCTCGCACGGCCATGCGATAAACACAGTAGGAGAGGATGAAAGAGAAAAAACTGAAATCACACAATAATAATAATAATAATAATAATAATAATAACGTTCGAGTAATAAACGGAAAATGTAAGATTTGCAAAAAAGGACGCGCAGTCACTCGCGAATGGGGTTGTTGCATCAATACACAACGGTGTACAATTTCTTTGACGAAAAATTACCTCGAGAAGTCGCCCATTTACTCTCACTGCTTCTTTTCGCTGATGTAGGAAAAGAGAGAAAATTTTCGCTAATTCTCCGTAAGGTTTTTAAATCCAATCAACGATTTGATAAGCAGTCGGAAAGATTCCTATATCAATTGCTATTAAAACTTTATTATATTCCTCGCTAATTTTTACAGTCGCAGCAAGCAAAGAAAGCGCGATTGTATTGGTTGTGAAATATAGCGCCTGTAGTCGATTCGTGCATTAGACATTTTTCCTTAGCATGAAAACGAAATTGAAACTCTTGGATTCGTAAACTCGTATAGTACCTGCTCGGTTTACATCCGATAATGATCGCAATCACCTCTCTTTCATCGAGATTCCGCGTCATGCGGAGTTTTACTTTAATATTTCTCGTTCTATTATAAATTTTTTTTTGCGACATTAGTGTATTATTTCGTTCGGCCCCGTAATAGGTGAAAGCTCGCGTCTTTCGCTTCACGTGTCTATCTTTAGTCTCTCTGCAACAATGTTCTGCTCGTTCTTTGGCATGCCCTCGAAAATTGCAAAAACTCGTCATCGATTGGTTTAACGATAACGATAACTATTCCGTGGGTTAAAAACCACTTCGCCTTGCTTATATATGTATGTTTCGTTATTATTGATTTTAACGACAGTATTTATTACCTGGAATAAAAGCTGTTAATTATATTTAACGGTACAAGCATTATTCTCTTTTATTGAATCCAGCTTGTAAACCAGATAGGAATAAGTTGTCCGTAATGATTTCATTAGTAAACCTATATATATCGTATAATAAGGCTTGGCCATTCCTCCAGTCCCCACCCCCTTGTCTAGTTCGCAGCTTCTGTTCCAAGTCACTTTCAAAAGCGCGCGTATTTTGCACGAGGTAGATCATACGATGATCGAGGTGACGGCACAACGGATCACCTCGTATAACGATGAAGGAAAAAGGAGTCAGCACGTCTCGTCGAATCACGCGAAACACTTGCAGCCACTTTATTAAGTGAAGCTAGTTATCGGCGCGTTTTTCTTCACTCAACAGTAGCGCTCGTCGAATTTTGGCAAAAGAACATGCGGCCGAGCATATTTGCTTGCACGAAAGGTGTATATACATATATACACGTATATCTAGGTAGGAGGAAAAGTATAAGCGAGAAAAACATGAGTGTTAAGAAGTCAGCATCCTGGATCGGAGGATCGCGCTTATATAACTGTTGCAGACGAACAGGAGAGTACAGAACATCGATCGTGCAAAGGACACGCACGGTGTCCTACAATACGTTGACTTTTCCTTATCTTTTTGTTACTGTGCGCCGCTGAGTTTTCGATTCGTCCGACGCGATCGGAAAGAACTCCTGTTATATATACATACATATATATATATATATATATACATATACACGTATGTGTGCGTGTGTGTGCGTATCTATATTTATTATCCGCGCGCGCGCGCGTGTGTGTACAAGTGTGCGCGCGCGCATGAGAATTTATTATCCGCGGGAGAAATATTGTATTTTAAAACATGTTGCCAAAATAGAAAAAATTTTAATATTTATGCGCATCCGTGAGTTCGCGCGCGCGCGTGCATGCGCGCCTTAAACGCTTCTCTCGCGAGCATTTTATTCCGGATCGTGTGGGTAATCCGATACTAATTCGAATTCATACTTTGGCTCGACGCTCGCTCAAGCTTACGTTCGCTCGAGCGGTGTACTACCGCGATTATTAATACTACTAATATCGCGGCTACCACTACCACTACTACTACTACTCCTACTACCTGGCGCTTAGTTAACTCGCGCCGTTGCGCAATGTAATGACCTCTGGTTTATTGATTTTCGCGCGCTGCGGGAGGCATGAAATCGGCGATGCTATATGTATGCGGTATGCATGTGCACCTCTTATCGATATATCGTAATGGAGCTGTGCCGCACTGTATATTATATCATTGGGTAATAGCGCCGCCACGATTAGAGCTCGAAAAATTTATATATATATTTATATATGTGTATATATATATATATATATATATATATATATATATATATATATACATGTATAGATAAAGGAGCGATGGAGAAATCTATCGTATAATTTATGTTTCGACGCCTCCGATATGTACAAATAAAGTATTGACCCGTGTGTCTCTATATACGCGTACGTCTTGAACGCGGCTTTATACGTAATCGTTGATTTACTCATGATGGAAGGAAAATCGTATCGCGCTGCTTTCAATACAAATCAAAGTAACGATATCATTATCTGGCTGACCATAGTTTGCTCAAGTATCGTCTCTCTCTCTCCTCTTCCACCTCCTCCTCCGCCTCCGCCTCCTTCGAACCCGCCCGACGTAAATTAACCCGACGAACATTACGCGTGATTAATGATACCGCTCAATTTTCCCCCACTTTCACCTGTCAAAACCAGCCGAGGGTTGGCGGCAGGACGGGAGGAGGGACTTTTTCAATTTCCTTCTCTCGAGCCCTCGCTCGATCTTCGGCCGCGTCCGCAATTCGTCCCGGTTACACCCGAGAGAATCCCCGCGCAATCAAAAGATACACACACGTGTATGCAGATCTCGACGTCACACGCATATATGTAGGTCTGTAAGAGCGGAGACTGAGAAAAAAAATACTGAGAAAAGCGACGCGTGGTGCGTCACCGAGGAAACGAGGACTCAATCGGTGGGTGGGATGTGGCGCGCTTTACATAGACCATGTAATCGTACCGTTAGCCCGGATTCAGGCGTATATATATATATATATATATATATATATATATATATATATATATAGAGATAATATATTATATTTAGATTGGGAGCCGATGCCGCGGGTATATCATACTGGCTCGCGGTTTATAGACACACATAGTTATATATTTATACGTCGTCGGCGCGGCGCGGAACTTGCCGATCTACCGAGACAATATAACTATATCTAATGCGCGACGAGAGACGCCGGGAGAGTCATTGTGCTCGGCCGCACGGCGAGCCGTGTATACCTGTCGGTATATATATATATATATATATATATATATATATATATATATATACGAGGTACGGATTAATCGCCTGTCTCGCGTACAAGGCCTGTCCTCCTGTGTTCTATAATATATACCTTTATGGTGCATACGGATCTGCTCGCGCGCGGCCAGCAGTTGTCGCGATTAATTTTGCGAGCGTCAAACGTCAAGTCTATGAGCGCGCTTTAGTCTTTCGTGTAGGTGCATGTATATATATATATATATATATATATAGTATATACGTGTATATACGTGTATATATATAATATATATATATATATATATATATATATATATATACACGCATAAAAACGTTTCGATGAATATCTTGCACGCGAATATCTGCACGGGCGTCACATCACTATGTATATACTAATGCGATGACAACAAAATATCTGTACTTTTCATACGAATCTGACATATACGTCTTCTTTCGAGAATCCGTCGCCTAAAACAGGAAACTATTTTAATGATAATAAATATGTCGCATCATTAGTGCTGGAAGAAACTAAAGAGTTTTAATTTAGCGGTTAAAAAATTGACTTAAAAAATTTTTGAAAAAATCATCTTGTTTCAACATTACGATAGGACTATGCTGGTAATTTATAAAATATTAAAAAATCCGCTTCATTAATTTGCAATTAAAATTTTTTTCAAATTCAACATATCCACTTTTAATTCTTTAATTGAAATTTGATTTTATATACATGTATATAATGATAATATATATAGCCAATAAAAATTTACGTTTATATTCGTCAGATTGCATAACTCTAACTGAGAAAAAACTTACGAATCACATCGGTATGTAGTGTAGAAAATATTCAATCGAAAGCTAAAAAATTAAAATAAATAAAAATAATGTATTATCCCTATCGTAAAGATTATGCACGATAGCACATGAAGCACGTAAACCACTTTAAATGAGGTTATTAAAATGTAGTGTAAGCATTCTTGATTGTATATATAGTATATATATATATATATATATATATATATATATATATATATATGGATCTATAACAATATACGGTGCCATAACTCTTCAGTGTTATATGCAATTCATTTCGCACTGAAGTTACGTGTATATATATATATATATATATATATATATATATATATATATATATATATATATATATATATATATAGATATATATAATGTACGTATACATACAAAAATCCCATGAAAGCAAATGCTATATTTTAAGGAAAGCTATACGTTTAATTGTCGGCAATGATTTTGAAACTAGCTTTTCAGTTTGTAATTTTTTTTTTTATTATTATACTGAAGTAAATCGAAAACATTTTATATATTTATACATATGTTACTTAATGCTTTTACGATTAAATATCTATAAAATCTACGAAACTTTGAAAAATAGTGGAAAAACAAATTTGTCTGAAAATTTAACGATTTAAAGCACCGTCACGGACAAAAGAAATGTAATGCCTTGAATTTTTCGCAGAGTAAAAGGCGACGAACGAACTTTTCATTCCTCGTCGCAAGTTCACCACCGCTGCTCCTACTCGATCGAATCGAACGGCCTGCCTCCGCCATATATATCCATTTCACGCCAGGTTCGATCTAGTTCCATCGCAAATCCTCCGTCAAAATATACTCAGCTCTCTCTTGCTCCCCCCCTCCGCCCAACTCGATACCCGCGTAAATCCCCGGCCAGAGCTTTTTCCATCGCCTTTTACAACGGCCTCGCAAACGGCGCGGCGACTCTTTCTCGCGACGGACGCGCGCCAAAACCGGACTAATAGGCCGCGCGCGACCGGCATCTCGGGCGGCACCCGAGCGCGCGGAGAGGAGTCCCCGTATATATATATCGGCGAAGGAAGAGCTGCAAAAAATAAATAAATAAATCGAATAAAAAAAAGACTCGGACGAGCCTCCCGCGCGCATTAATTTCGTCGCCGGGCTTGTAAGAGAGCGGAGGACGGAGAAAAAACACAGTAGGAAGGAGAGAAGGTGCGGCGAAGAAAGCGCGCTGCAGCGCTCGGGGACGCTCGTGTGTAATATATATATATATATATATATATAAGAGCCGCGAAACCGAGCGAGTTTTTTCTCCCGCGGCCTTACGCCCGCGGAATTAGCGGTAATTAATCACATTCAGAGAGGGCATGGGAAAGGGGGAGAGAGAGAGAGAGAGAGAGAGAGAGAGAGAGAGAGTGAGTGAGGAAGAGGCGCGGTGTCGTTGGAGCAAGTGTTTCCGCGCCGGCGGAGGAAAGCCAAAGGAGAGTTAACGGCGCAATCTCGGGGCTAGTTCGGCGAGATACTTGGATTTTATTGACATCACATCGGGGAGTGAGCGCGGTACTTTTAAAAAGCTAGCCACCGCTAATTTTTATCGCGGTGTCGCTGTTCGAACCCCTCCTACCGCCCGCCAAGCCATCGTCACCCGTATACCTCAGTCTCTCTCTTTCTCCCGCTCTTATTCGCTTTTTGCGAGCCAGCTCTGAATTACTGTAATAGAGAGGTTTAATGGACGCGCTCGAGCGTTTTGCAATTTGTGTACAAGTGCGCCTTAAATGCGAAAATGCGGCTCTGATTGTATAACTAAAACTGAGAAAAACGATTTATACAATATAGTTTATAAATACGTTTATGTGGTAAACGATTTCTTATATCGGGTTTATGGTTTTATGTTATTTATGTATTTGTTCGGTTATTCGTAAATTCTACTATTATTTGAGAGACTTCTACAACGGAATCCAGAACGCGATCCAGATATTCCTTACAAAATTTATAGAATAGAATAATTGATGTGAATGAGTAGTGCAAATATTACCGGTGTGTTTCCACTCATAATCAAAATATTCTCCTTGATTGCGGAAGGTTATACGTGTGTACTTTGAGGAAAAGCTGAAATTAATCTAATTCAAAGAACTAACGAAAGAATTTAAAAAAGCAAATAAAATTAATTACAATCGAAGAAATTAAAATAAAGATAAGATTATTACGAGCCGCTTAATTAAAATGTTATTTTCTTGTGAATATAAAAAAGAAATATAAAAAAGGTAAAATAAATTCGATTACTCTGAAAATATAAAAAAGGATCGCTGTAAGACAATCATCCCTTGAGAAAATCATATGATTCAGCTCAGCCCAAGTGCGATGGATACGGCTATACGCAATAACTCTAACTTAAATTATTGAGGAATAGATTTCTAATTGAAAATGGCCAGTAACATACCAATTTAAATCGAAGCTCTATCAAATGGAATTATATTTTTTCGCACATGCTGTTTAACATAATCATTCGCTATCTTTTCCCCTAAATAAATCCGAATCGATATCTATAATTATACTGCAGAATCTGAATTGTGTTTCCATTAATGCCGAGTGCCGGTATACTGTAATATACGTAAATTCGGTGTAAACTTTAGAGAGAGAGAGAGAGAGAGAGAGAGAGAGAGAGAACAAATTAAAGCAAGTAAAAATCGTACGAATGAAAAAACGGCCGTTGCGCTCCTCGCATATCGGTTGAATAATATTTCGCGTTGCCTCGCACTGCCAGCCTCGAGCCCAATTTGAAACGACGAGACTTCCCAATCGGCCAATTCGCTTTTCCAGAGCTCCGCGCGCGACCTCCGTGAAATTTACGCACCCTCGCGGGCCTATAACCCTTTCCCGCCGCTCTCGTGCTTCTGTAAAGAATTATTAAAATCAATTTCTACCCCATATTCGTACCGCCCTATACCTGCCCACCCCTATTTCTCTCGCTTCTTCTGGCTCTCTTAGCCCCGCTCCAATGCCTTTCACCCGTCGAGTCATCACCGCCCCGATCGACTGTATACCGTGCGTCGATGTATATATATATATATATGTATACACGCATCATCGACTTTCTCGGGCAATGAAGAGCCCGCGCACGTACGACTGAATTTATATATATATATATTTAATATTCGCGCACGACCTGCACCAGTTGCGAACTCGGTCCGCCTTCTTCTCCTCCTCCGTCACCTCCTCTTCCTTCCCCCGGATCGAACAGAATAGCCGTCGCATTTCCCTCCTATGATTTCCAATATCCTTAGTTCTGCCGGCTCCCTGCACTCGCACTTTTCCCTGGGCTCTGTCACCCCCCCCTCTCTCCTCTCTCTCTCTCTCTCTCTCTCTCTCTCTCTCTGTCTATCTCCTTCGCGAGCACGAGGGCGCGCGGCGCAGTCGCGCCGGAAGCGGGCCAATCTACGCAGGCGCGCGCTCGCTCGCACCCCGGCGCGTTGATTGGTCCCGGGGAGAAAAAGGACTGCCCTCGGGCAGTCACGCTCGTTAATTTCATTAGAGGGACGGGTTTGGCGCGGACCCCCCGTGAAGAGGGCTTGCGCAAGGAGCGAGCACAAGAGAGAGAGAGAGAGAAAGCGAGAGCGCGGGCAGGGTGCAGCCGCCGCGCGACAAAACGGCCGCCGCGACGAGAGAGAGAGAGAGAGAGAGAGAGAACAAGCGCCCGTACGATTTCGAAGCGGGGAGCGAGACGCCCTCGTGAGAGGGGCGGAGTGTGTGAGTTCCATGATTTTTTTTTCTTGTTTTTTTTTTTGTTTCGTTTTCGTCAGGCGTTGATTCGAGAAAATGGCGGTGCAGCGTGGGGATTCCGGTTCCTAGAACAGGGTGGATGTATTATGTCGCGTGGAATAAAAATCGTATCGCTGCGTCTGCCGAAAATTGCCGCGAACTTTATATTACGCGTAGAGGTGGCTCTACTATGGCATACTTTTTGGAATATATGTACGTAAATTTAACGCGGTCGAAGACTTCTAGTTCAACTGGTACTTTATAGTGCGTTGACAAATGCAGTCGATTCTATACAATATTTTTCTGTTAAAGAACCCAATATCTATTGTCACTGACATCGTACGAACGTAGTATAGAAACTCAAAAGGTATTTTATCGAAATCGCTCGAGCATATGTCACTCAGTTTGAGCAACATTATTATTGTAGTCATTTTATGTAGGCACTCGTAAAACATCAATTACCAGAAGACTTATTTTTCAGTTATGACCAACGTACTCTTGGTAAAAAAATTATTCCCTGAATTTAAATCAGTAAAAACAGCAAATTTCGTTAGAATCAAAATGTGTATAATAATTGCAATATACTTATTATATGTGAAGAGTATGTGAAAACTAGATCTGTTGACCGATTGTACAGCATTGTTGCAGCGAGAAAGTTTTAACTGTTGAAACGTTTCCTGAAAAATTGAATTTTCTGTTTACCTTGTAAAACTGCATTAACTAAATACTTAATTCAAATTATAAAACACTGAATCTTTCTTCAATCGTAGAGCAGTTAAATTTACAGGTACAATATGTATAGCTGCAAGTCATTAAATTTCCATGGAATGTTTTCAGAATGTCTGCCGTTTCATCCTACATGCGATTCATGGATGATTTCTAGACGTGCGAACAGCACAATATTATACGCAATTCGTAATGAACAGTCATTTGTACACATCGAGTATGAAATTTTCCAATCGGCAATCGATCACTCCGCGTATATGAATTTATAATTGTACAACCATAATAATTGAAAGTCAATTTCGCCGAAATCTTCAAGTCCAATCTGCATGTATATTTAAGACACGCTGTCTTGACTACCACCTTTTCTCTTGTATTTTTCCGTCCGATATACAAATGTATAGCGTAGAGTGAAATCGCGCATAACGAAAACTTATTCTTTCACGGTGTACACAAACTCGTCCGAGTAGCAGCGGTCGTTATAAAAATCAGGAAGCTCGCTTGTAGAAAATAAGCAGTTCGATATGTATATATATATATGTATATATAGATCGAAACAATGGAACCGCGGTCGCCACGCGGCTCTGATTTTTTTACGGGCCCGCCGTGCCGGAACTGCGAAGTCATCGTTTCACGACCACGTGCACGTGTAGCTACACACACGTTTTATATATATGTATATGCTTACTTAGAGCGTCGTCGGTGCTTTTTGCGCTCACGCGTACCTATGTATCTGTACCTATAATATATATATGTAGATATATTAGTGTATATGAAAATACGACGAACGCGCAGCGGCCGCCGTACGCGCCGTCGCGTCGTGGAGCGATTGAGAGAAGGAGGGGAGGGAAAAAAGTCGAAAGAACAAGCGCGCGGTTATAATTAATTGAGGCGCAGAGCCGGGGTGATCGATAAGGCACCCAGACCTACCCCCCCCCCACCACCTCCTCCCCCAATCCGGCATTATGTAACGCATTATTATAATGGCCGGCAACTTATTATTCGATCTTGGTATACGTGTCGATCGGTATCCACTTTTGATTACGTGATGTAGCTTTACAGCCCCGAAGGTGGGGGTGGGGAGGAACGTAATTGGCAGAAAAAAGAAAAGACGGTGTCGAGGTATTTTATCACCTAATTAGGTTGGTGTATTTTTTAGATTGAAATTGTCTCGGTATACGCCATCGGCTATTCATCTTTTGTCGTCCCTGCGATCTCGATATCTACGTACGCGTATACAGGCAGAAAAAAATATTTGAGATACGCGTACTCTCAGTTTAAATAAGTGAAAACTAGCTAATGGCAATACGTGGAAAATTCAATTATCGAGCAAACGCGTAATGATGAATTGTAAAAAGAAGAATTGTAGATGTTTCAAGAGCTTGTATTAGGTTAGAAATGATTTTAAAATCGAGTAGCTTTAAGTTACACTATATACGTAATTAAAAATAAATTTATGTACTATGTTGTTGAAATTACTGAATCTTCAGTTATTTAATGTACTTATATTTAAAAATAAAACTCCACTAAGCGTCGGGATTTACTAAATGGGATGAAACGTGATCCTTGATATTATAAAGGTGTCAGTCTTTTGCGTACCATTACGAAAAATTCAATAAAATTACAAATGTCGGACAAAAGAATCTAGAATTATCAATTAAGAATATCTATGTATAATTGAACATGTATATGAAGAATATATTTTATTTTGAAATTAATAACTTTTGTTTAAATATTGTTAATGGCGTGCGTTTAGATATTGTAAATTGGATTGGCTATTGAATATATACCGAATTATCATATATATATATATATATATATATATATATATATATATATATATATATACACGAATCGCATATATAACGTTGGACGAGGCGCAAAATGTTTGCCTCGCGCGTCAAAGGACACGGAATCCGTCGCTCCGCGGCCGCGAACGATTTGTTCTTTGCCCGCAGTGATACGCGCGCTCACCCGGGAAGACGACGCAACCTCGCCTCCGCCGCTCGCAAAAAGAGCTTTCCCCTTGGGCCAAGACGAGCGTGGCCGGCTCCGTTTGCGCTCCTGCTTTATATACACACATATGTATACACTTGTCTCCGCTCGCCATCCGATCTTCTGCGGATTGTGCTCGCAGTTCGGGAGGGCAGCCCTGGGGAGGCGGGGCGGGCAGTGGTCCCGAGGGCGTTATTAATTTTTCAACGCGTAAGTATATATATATATAGATACATCGCGCGTAATAAGCAAAAGCGGCGGCTCTCGCCGAGTTCTCGGGCTGTCGGCGTCGTGCCGCATTATTCGAAAAACTCGCTGACATGCGCGCGTACACGTGTACGCGTAATACAGCTTCGAGTCGCCTCCGTGATCCCGCGGGAGACGAAACGCGCCGCGCGCTACCGCGTCCGCTACCGGGCCTGTAATCTCATATACTGTTGCAGGCGTGTTCCGTCGCGCGCCGGGGCTCGTTGTCGCCGGATACCTCGGTGCGCCTCCTACCCGTGTACGGGGAGTCGATATACGAGGCCCCGCTAGCGACAAAGTTGGAACGTCGGTTGACGGCCGAGTCGACGCTCAGGCGTCGAGCACCACTATGCGCGTGCCTCTGAGTCGCTCGTCAAGAGGATCTTGGGAGCGATTGGCTGTTGCCAATTTTAGGCACCCTCTGCCCCGGACGCGACGTATTAAATCGCGCGCCTTCCTTGCAGTCTAGGGAAAATGTCCAGGCCCTATTTTGACGAAACAGGGATCGCTTCTCGCAGGAAATCATACGATTAAACTTGTTCGCTTTCAGCCATCTCGAGCGACCGACGATGCTACCGTGCTTATCTGGATCGTCGCGCGACTACGTATCCAGCGGCACAATGTATTTAAAACAAAAAAAAATAAATAAAAAAGTAAATTTTTTAATCGACTCCCGGACTAGGAAGTAAGGGGGTCGAGATCGGGTCGAACAGATTTGAAAATCGTCGCGACATAGCTAAGATACTATACCCGAACATTCGCGCACCGCGTTTCCTGCACGCGCGCGACGGTCGTTCACGAGAACGGAAAGAATTGTACGGATTATAATAATAGGCTGTGCAGTGCTAATAGCTTCGAGCTGCCCTTTCATTTTCATAGAGTAACTCGAGAAATTTTGCCAACGCGTGGCTCATGGAAAAAAACGCATATTACGTATAAAAAAATGGCTCAATGCCATTTGTTGCAATAAAAATGTACGTAATTCATAGTTCGTGGTTAAGCCTCGTCGCATATGAATCATTACATTATATATCGTTGTAAAGAAAGGATAAAACATTTTTTTAATCTTGCTTAATTAATCAATCTCTAGTCGATGTCTTTTCGTCGTCCGACTGCTTTCTAGTCCATGTATATATACTTTTAAAACTTAAATTTAGGCCTAATACTGTATACTTGTGTACGCGTTGCATATATAGATACATACGTAAATCGAATCAATCTTGATCTAGAGTTCGTCGTAAACGAGTTTGACGTTGACCATCGAGATACCGTATCTACATCTAAATCCCTTCTTCCCCCCCCCCATTTCTCTTCCGCACTCCCTCTTTATCTGCCATTTTTTCTCTTTCTCAGGAACTTTCTCTAATTTGACCGAGTCCACACCCGCGTGCGCTATTACTACTAGTAAAGGAATATACTTAGCGACAGGACATTACTAGAGATTTTTCCTGCCGTTCTCACAACGCCGTCAACTCATGCCCTCGACTTATGTATACCAAACATATATATATATATATAGGAAGCCATCGCAAAGATTATGCGTCTCGATGGGAGATTATCGGTGTGCAGGAGACGAGGAAGTCGGCTTATAAACGTGTGTATATGTACATACATAAATACACGTAGATCTATGCATACAGAACTAACGCCGGAGATTTTTGCACGACTTTGGTTTTTATACATATTTACCTATACGAAACACGCGGGTCAAATATATCTGATGGATGTACATTAGCGCGGTCGCGCGTGCCGAACTCTGGCCGGTCACTCGTCCTATCTCGATGAAACTCGTCCTCCCCGGCCATTATAACTCTCGAGGATCTACAAACATTTCACATACGAGTAAATGCGTCCGTATATATATATATATATATATATATATATATATATGCATATTATATATGTATATATATATATATGTATATGTATATACGTCTGGACGAAAAGAAAATACAAATATACACGTGCACGTGTGTCTGTTTTAAAATCGTAGAGTGAGACGAGCATTTCGCCTTCTTTCTCTCTTCTTTCCCTCCTTCTTGGTCTTCTACTCTAGCTTGCCTTCTTTATTTCTTCCGGAGATCCGAATGGTAAAATAATTTTTTACCGTTCAGTAAGAAGTTTCACCTCCTTTATTTAGGGATTCAAATGCCATTTGAAGAAATTAAAAGTTCTTTATGATAGAAAATTGCATTTTACCCGTAATAATGCTTATGTCTAACAGCGGCACGTGCAAGTATGGACTTATACGATTTAAATTAATTTGATACTGGGAGTAATCTTTAAATACAGCAATCCACTGTCAGATGTAAAATCGCATTTTACGCTTATATCTCATACGTATTATAATACACTCGGACCTGAATTTTTTAGAGTACGAAGGAAAAAATCGAGATTTTGAAGTCATACTTTATTCATTCAACCGCATTAATCATATACCTGATACCTCTTTATATCTCACTTAAATCGAATATCCCATTGCCTTTTTATATCTTGATGGTATCATATAGGTATTTCTGGTTGTTATAAGAATCACAAAAAAAATATATTTTACACATCGCGGACAGACACATGTCGGTATATTTTAAAAGGCAAAGTCGAAAGGCAACAAGGATGGTGTATATATATATATATCGCAGGCTTTGTTGCATTTTATATATACCGTATTAATATTTAAAAGTATCCGATACAGTTTCGTGGGACGTCCGTTGCTGTATCGCGCAAAACGTAGCGCGACCGCCGTCTATGGTCCACGGACCTTTCAATGAATCCATACCACTCGCCCGCGAAAGTTTTTTTTCAAACGTCTCTCGAACAATCCCTTTTATTATGATCCGAGTGGTTCAAGTACGTATATACTATATGTGCTTATATACCTATATATATATATATATATATATATATATATATATATATATATATATATTTAGGATCCATGGATCCAAGAGAAAAAAACGCGCGTCGATATAACTGTTTACCTTGGTCGATCTTAGCGACTCTGAGCCCTCTTCTCGGCGACCAATAATCGGGAAGTATACGCGTGTTCGTTTAAAAAAAATACACAATATATATAGTCGAGGTAAAAAAAGGAAAGAGGGAAATAAGAAAGAATATCGCGCGTGTGTGTGCCTATGATCTCTCGACTCGCTCTTCTCGCGGAGAGAATCGCCTTTTGCGCGTGCGCACACCTGCTCGAATAGACTTACTTCTCTCTTAGGTTCGTCCGAGGGAGGAGGAGAGGTGAGGAGAAAGAGGATGTAAGAGTGACGAGCCACTTATGCCTGCTTATACGCGCATATATACACGCCTACAGAAGAAATAAAAGCCATTGCGTGAAAGTATGAACTGGTTCGTCGAGAAAGAGAGGGAGAGAGAGGGAGAGAGAGAGAGAGAGAGAGAGAGAGAGAAGGAGAGAGAATACGAGAGAAAGACGATTTTTTGCCAATCTTTTTTTTCCACCTTCTCCCCCTCGCCCGTCGATTCTCGCCGCAATCCGCGCCGATCGTTTTCCCGTCGGCGATTAATGAAATTTCCCCGGGACGTTAATCGGCGACGAGACCACGCGCGAGCGCCCTGAAATAATGAATTTCGATGCGCGAGGTGCGCGCGTTTTAATGCCGCGTACGGCGCGGCGTTACGATGGCGGTAGCGCGCGTAAACGAAACTCAAACCATATACACTGAACAAATTGGATCATCGTCGCTCGCACACACGACGTCTGCGTTATATTTGACTTTTTTCAGTTTTCAATTTAAGTTCGCGCGATTGAATCTCAAAGGACTTTACCAATCGTGATTTTATTCGATCGTTGGCCCTGTGGAGACGCTGGATTCACATCCAAAATCAAGTTCAACTCTCAACTCTCTTTATATTGTATGTGCATGTATTCTACTATATTCGTCGTTTTAAGTCGAGTACTATATAGGCATATAATATTCGTGCAAAGTAAGACGAACGAATTATATCACTATATATATATATATATATATATATATATATATATATATATATATATATATTTAAATAACCATCTAAGTTCCCCTTATATTGCCTACTTTTCTCTTTCCTTGCTTATCGTCGTTGCGCCAATATTCAGCGAGCAACGTGGCAAAATTAATTATAAATCATTAATAAAGGCGCGAAGGTGAGGAGTATTCTCTCTCGATTTCACAATATACCACCGAACGCCTCCCCCTCCCATTCCTCTTACGTAAAACCGTACGCCCCGCGTGTATTAATTAATGAGCTATCGCATAAAGGAGCCGCCGCTGAAAGACGCCTAGAAAAAGAGAGAGGGGGCGGGGGGGGATAAAGAGAAATTATAGCGGTGGTGACATTTCTGAACGAGTGACGAATTGGGCGTGCGTGGGTTGCTATAACGCGCGCCGTCCTCGTTTCGATGATAAATAACCCGTTGAAGTCCCTCGCACTCTCTTTCTCTCTCTCCCGTCAGCGTTGAATGGCTTTTTCACAATGAGATACGGACGCAGGCCCAAAAATATCGACACTCTTGCGTTTCTCGCGACGGGCGCGTGACGGAGGGGGGAGGGGGGTAGCGAATGCTTTTCATCGGAGCAACGACAGCGCATACGTTACTTCGCTCCTCCGACGCATCGAATATCTAATCGAATCAACGCAACGTATCGCGCGATACATTCGCTTTGCGAATCGGTAAAAATATCATATTTTAATCCTAACAGTGGCCAATCCCTTAATACAATTACATTTACGAGCGAAGGAATTTGATCCTTTATTACCTTAAAGTATAACACGCCTAAATAGTCAATATTCGTATAAATTATATCCGTCATACTTTTTAAGAGGTCATCCATATATATATATATATATATATATATATATATATATATATATATATATATATATATACTTATCCAGCTAGAAATTAGCATATATTCGGAAAATCACAGCATCTTCTTGCGCACATCTTAACCACCGAAAGTCGCGATGAATGCCAAATACAATTGCAGGTGCGCTCAGCTCTTCTTTTTATACCTTGAATTTACGCCCAAGAATATATAACCCCGCGCAATCCCCAAAAGGAGAAAGAATATATATAAAAGATCATGACTGGTGAGCACACTGCCTTACACATGGATACCAACAATGCCTCTTTATATGCAAACGTATATACATGTACATATACATACATACACACGCACACATGCACATATAAATATATATGTATATTCATACAGGCGCACAAAAATATAAAATACTGTATGGACCGCAAGTGCATGTGGCACGGCGCCGTCGCGGCCGATGCGCCCCGACAGCAAGATTTACGATCCTTTCGGCGAGTTCTCGAGCGCCGAGACGATTTTTAAACCGTATCTGCCGCGTGAGAAGTTTTCACCGCGTCGATTGCGCGCTTCGCACGCGCATCGTAATGTAACGACTGCCAGGTCACATTTTGAAATAGCTCAGTAGCATTCGAGTATAGATGACCTGTGCACGTGCGCGTGCACGTGTAATCGATGAACGCTGTAAGCGTATTTAGATTTCTTTCGTTTTCGTTGCATTTGGCAATCGAGCTGAATTTAATACTAAATCCGCCAGTTCGCGATCGAGAGCCAAAACGGCTTCATTATGAGCCTTTAATAGTTTAGTCGGGGATTATGTGTGATTTCTTGGTAAAAGTGCGGTGATTTTGCAGCCAGTATGATTTTGCAACAAGAACTGTTATTTTTATGCGATAATACAAGTAATTAAAAAATAATAAAGCTATATTGTATAGAAATTAATTTGGATTTGATACATATACAACATGTACAATTTTCTAATCGATATATATATATATATATATATATATATATATATATATATATATATAGACTAACAACAAAAAAGGTGAATTTCTTCTCTCAGCTGAATTCTCTCGTCTGTTTACTTTTACGAGTCGTATGTTACGAATCCACTGGGGACTCGGCAGAAAAAACATAATCCGCAAACGTCGATTTTTAACCGCTCGAAATTTAATTCGAAGCTGCGACAAAAAGTAAAGCACACGCACGCACACACACACATGTATAGAGTGAGAGTGAGAGAGAGAGAGAGAGAGAGAGAGAGAGAGAGATAAGCGTAGAGGGAAAAGTCACCCGCTGCTGATTAAATCCCTATGCCCAGAAGAGCGCTTAAGCGAGAGTTGTTTAATCTCCTCTATCCGAACTAACCCATTACGGGATATCTGGGCCGGTCCGATGTTTCCCTCCCCCCTTTAGAGTGACTGAAAAGGAATAAAATGTTTATATATATATATATATATATATACCTGATGGTCAACTATCAGATGGAGAGTGAGTAGATAGAGAGAGAGAGAGAGAGAGAGAGAGAGAGAGAGAGAGAGACTGTGAGTGTCGCAGCTTCCTATTTCCATATACTCGAGAACGAACTCCCGCCAGTATATATAGCGGGTCGGGGTCTATATACGATCGATCGGAGTAGATCTGACAAACCTTTTTAGCGCGGCATTAGCAAAATTACGGACTACCGTCGCCCCGTCCCCCCTCCCTTTTCTTGCTAAGTCTCTTGGCTCATTGGCCGAGGAACGGGAGGAACACGCTTGAGCAGCTCCGGCGGGACGGAAGAGCGTCCCTTTCTCTCAAGGGGCATGTAATTAATTCGAACACATATATGTATATATGTGTGTGTGTGTGTGTGTGTGTGTGTGTGTGTGTGTGTGTGTGTGTGTGTGTGTGTGTGTGTGTAAAGGCCGCAGAGCGGAAGCTCAGGATGTTCGGGAAGATTTTTTTTCCCGTTCACTTTTTTTCCGTTTCGTGTTCTTATTGTCGATAAGGTAATCTGCGAATTCAGATATATAGGGGAAATATATATAGGGGATGAGATAGAGATCCGTTTGAACGAGGCTTAATTATCGTCTATTTCAAATTAATGGTTTGAAATGGCATAGTAACATTCGTGTATAGTTCTGGATTCGGCAATGTACATACTTGTAATTCATAGTTTATTTATATAAATATGGAGACAATTTAAAATAATGTGTATATATTATAAATTTTAAATGGTGTGTATATATTATGAAAGTTATCTGTATAAGCGTATAAAATCTTAAAGACGTATCCCATGAAAAGTATACGATTAAAATTAATGGTCACCTCGAAACTTAATTGTTATTAACTTGCTTTAGCAGGTTAACAGAATAATTAATCCATGCTATCTCATTAATTTCTAACTTTATTATTTTTATTATTTTACTTTTTTTTATTACTTTATTTATTATTATTATTTTATCTTCATTATTTTTAATTTTAAATCTAATTTATTTTTAGTAATAAGTTTTATTTTAGATTCTTCGGGGGGTGATAATAAACAAGGACAGTTTGACCGTCATTATTTTAGTTTAATATACTATATTATAAAGCCTGTAAGAACGATAAAAAAAAATTTATTAAATGAATTGAAAACAGTCGACATAAGCAAAATTTTTAATTATATTGGTAATAACTTTTATTGATTGAAACCTTTACATTACTGAAATTGAAGCGTTAAGTAGAAAATTACTTGAGCTATACATGAAAGTTAATTTACGTTCTAAAATATCAATTATAGCTGAACAAATTATAGATTTCATTAATGTAAAAATATCATACAAAAAAAAAATTCATACTTTTTGGTCACCACTTAAACGTCCGAAAAAGCAGTTTATGATCTCAGTGTAAGAATACCGAATAACGACTAACCCAATAAATAGACGCGACAGCGTCCAAAAAAGGACCCTAACGCAATAACGTCTCAACAATCCCCAATAAAAAAAGAGAGATCCCGCTCCAAGCCTAACAATTAACGTTACAGCGCTGTGCAAATATTTGCGTACGCTCGCCGGCACGCATAAGCAGGCGAATATCGGAGAAAGTGAAGTATACAATCTCCCCTCGTCTAAACCAAACAAGTACGAGTATCGCGTGATTGATTATCTATACATATATATAGTACGATACCGAAGGATGCCAACGTCGTCCAAAAAACGCCGACTCCTATTCCTGCTATTGTATAAATTAGCATCATAGGAAATTTCGTGCCGGCACACGTGATGCAAATGTAAATCCTCGATTGAACGCTATTATTCGGGCGCAGCCGGGTGGCGATTAGTCCGCCGCGTTTTAACAGCGAACGTGCGTGCACGCGCGTGTAAATTATAAGCGTTCCAAGTTGCGCAACAGGAGCCAAAAAATCTGTGCCCTGGCAAGCGTTTTCTCTGCTCTTTGAGCGATGAAGGGAGAGGGAGGATGAAGACGGGAAAAAACTTTTGTACAGGATACGCAGGGCCGACGTTAGTAGCCGAAGACCCGGGAGAAGCGATCAATGCGGGGCTCCTAGGCGAACATCCAATTTCTTTCTAAAGTATCATAATGCTATCGATACTTACAAGTATTATAAATATTTCATTATGGTATCTTATGCATAGACTTTTTGTGCACTTTTTATTACACTGAGCTTTTTATAACGTCGCTGTTTAAGGGCCACGCATCTCATTTTAGTCCAAGTGGTCTTATCTTAAAGTTTCGGTCTATTGACTTATCCTATACGTTCAATGTACCGTTAAAGTAAAAAATTGGCTTTATTAATAACGTCTTCTTATTCGTTAAAGTAAATAAATAATGTAAATAGTTTATAACATTAGTTAGATTTGATTTCCATCATTTTTTTAAATTGAATTTTTCAATGGTATTTTGGTTAAAAAAATTCAAACTCAAAAAATTCCGTCCGAGTTCATGATAATGAGCTTTTGTTAGAAAGATCAAAGTAGGCAACATCTAGAAAACCGTGAATTGTGAAATAAGGACCGTGATCGTCTATAACAATTCGCTGGCCCACCTTAAAAGTTAGCTTCGATGCCACTTATGGTTAGAATATCTAAGAGTCGCATTTATTAAAAAAAAATAAATAAATAAATGTATATGTATATATACATAATATATATGTATGTATGTATATAGCAATCATAAATAGCTACCGAATATATAATACCAAAACTATTCATCACTTATTCCTTTATAAGGCATGTTCGTCGTCTTGCAAAATAAGAGTGCGCATGCGCTTGCACACACAGACACGCGCGCGCACACACACCGATCCCAATGAGGAAACCTGATCAGAAAATCGCCGTCGAGCAATTTGCGACTCTCTCCGTCATTATATATATATATATATATATATATATATATATATATATATATATATATATATATGTATGTATGTATGAACGTCGATAGCCGTCCAAGCATGCGCGCACGATCATCGGTCTCTCGCGCCTCTCGACGCCCGAGCGAGGGGGCTCCTGGTCTTCGTTTCATCGTCCCCGATGCTCTACCCCCTCCCGCCCTGGGAATGAAAATTACAACTCGGCCTCGTGGCGCACGAACGCTATTCTACATTGAAAAGCCAGTAGCGGCGACGATGGGGCGGGGAAGGGGGGATTCACGGAACGCTGGGCGAGGGCGATCGAAGAACTTCTCTATCTTCTCCTATATCCTTCCTATACTGCTACTCCGCTCCCCCCACCCCTTATTTTCGTTCAATTTCTCCTTTACCGGACTTCCTCGTCTCTTTTTTCTTCCTCGCATCGCTTATCGCGCGCTCTTACGGCTTATCTGCGCATTCTACTAAGGAGGATTTCTCATTATGGAAGCCATGTATGCGATGGTTTCTTCTTTTATTTTCACATTTTCATCGTGGCTTAGCTCTGGTATCTAGTAAGTTATGTATTTGGCCTCGCCACGAAGCATAATTATAATATAGAGCCTGGTCTTTTAAATATCTATATATCTCTTAACATACATATCGCGACATTGTCACCGCCAGTGCTCCGCGTATAATAGTACAAGCTACGCGACAGAAACATAATCTTAATTCTTTCAATACTTTACGAATTCTGCTGGATTTAGCGATTGTAGCTGCAAGTTGATTGGCTTAGGACCCATTGATTCATAACAATACTAAATCATTTAAACGTCGCGTCATCGTTAATTTTAATTCGGAATAATTTTGCACAAATCCGAAATTGAGTGTTTAATTGGTATACAAGGGGTCAATAAAATATTGTCAATAAACTAACTGCTCTTCAGCGTTCTGCATCGACTGAAACAATTTCTAAAAATAAGAATATTATTGAAAAATTCCGAACATAATTTTTGGCCGTTAAGTCATCCCTTGTATTGCATAGAATTTCTTCGCTATTTAATATATTTTATTGAATAAATTCACGCCCCAGACGAATATTCATAAGCGTCGCGCGGAAGAGAAGAAATGCCGCGTTTTGTTTCTTTCAAAATCTTCGCTTCACCCCCTCCCCGCCAATCGTTATCGGAGCTTACTTCCTTGTTATATCGAAATACTCGCTGCCCATTCAGTTGGAATCGAGAATCCGGTGTTTCGTTCGTTAGAGAGTATACGAGATATGGAGGGATAGGGAACGAGCGAAGGGAAAAGACGAAGAGTGGAAGGAGCGGCAGACCCGCGGACGTCTCTTCTTTATGCTCAGTGCTGCTACGCGCTTCTTCCCTTCGACGATACAGTCGCGGAACTTGCACGACCGGCGATAAATCATTGTCTGCTGGCGCCATTGATCTTCGGATCTTCGGGATTTCCTTTGAAGTCCGCGAATACAGCGTCTTATGCACTGCGGTTGAATTCAGACGCCGCTGTGTTATTTTATCATTATACGCTGTAAGGTCACGATATGTTCTTTACATTGTCCTTTTTCATAATTACTATTCAAATTGATCGAGAAAATTCAACGCGACAGGGTGACAATTGAATTCGTATAAAAATTGAGTTAGGGCACTGAAAAAAAATCTGTTATCAAGTAAATTATTTTCTTAAATGGAGAAAGCATCTTCTAAAATCAAGGAATTGTTTACTTAATGCAAGAAGAATTGACTCGAATCAAACCACGTATTCCTAAATCTAGTGAATATTTTCTTAATTTAAAAAAATGATTTACTTGATACAAAACAAGTAAATATTTACTTAATATCCAAAAATATTTTTTTTCTGTGTGCTATTGGCTAAATACTAAATATCTGAAATGAATACATATTATGCAAAAAATTATTAATAGCGTCACTCGATTTTAGTAGTTTTCAAAAGAAAATAAAAAAAAATATATATATATATATATATATATATATATATATATATATACTCCTCCTGCTAGTTCGATCAAAATAAAAAAAAATACTGTTCGTTATCCCTCGACGAATCTTAAAAACGAAGACTCAATCATCCGATCGCATTCGTCAGAAATCGATACCGGCAATGTCGTGTTATCCAAGCCGATTCCCCGTTTTGTATACAATTTCGAAGGATCGTGGCAATTAATTGCAGACACGAGAGAATGGAAGATGCGCCGAGAAAATTATTCGCCCCAGCCCCTACTGTTCTACTGTTCGCGACTGACTAGCGAGCGAATAGTCTAATCTCTTATAAACGGATCAGCGTGCAAAGCGTCGCGTCTCCCCCCCTCTCTATCTCTCTCTCTCTAGCTCTTAAAGGATTCGTGACAAATTGCGCACGTGCACCGTTTAACTTATCCTAGACCCCCGCGCCCCCCACCTACAGTTCTAACAGACTGTGAATTTGTATCCTCTTGCTTGAATCGATCCTTGAACATGGCGAGCGAAACAATGAGAAACAGACGTACCCCTCCCCCACCCACTCCATCCAACCGCGGTTAATTGATGGTTGCCAAGTCGCGAGGACGCGATTGCGATCGAGAATCGTGCCCGTCGCTTTCCGTCGATTTCGACCGTAGGGACGTTTATTAACGTAGGCTCGATGCCGTTTTTGAAGTAAAAGTAAAAGTCAAAATTCCCGTTTACTGTGATCCCGGAGAGTTGGCGAGCGAGCCTGATATCGCGCAAGGAAGAAATTTGGTACATTGTCATGAGTATTTGGGATAAGAAACCTTCCATGAAATAAGTACATAATTATTCAGACGAGCAGATATGGATGTACTCGAGTACGACGTGCGAAGATCGATCGATAATCGTCCGAATATGACGCTTTCGAGAACGCGCGCACTAAGCGCGAGGAAAGAGCCGGATGAACGAACGGGACGGAGCTTCCGACGCGGCGCGAATCGCTTTTTCAGGTTATTAGCTTCAAGGGGATAATATAGATATTGTCACGAAGTTCGAGTCACTAAGTTGCTTATGTTATTTTATCCGTTTAACGAAACCTTAGTCTTGTGCTTTATATAAAGTTTGTGCATTATATTCTTGTGCTCCGATGTACAATTTATTGCATTCCGTGTCATTCTCAAATCTGTGATACAGCAAGAATGGCCAATCCAGTAAATATCTTCGATTTCGTTAAAAATATTCTTATCGATATTTCATCGTCGGATTGTGTTCCGAATCGAGTTCAAATAGAGCCGGTATTTAAAAGAAGACAAGACGACTTTCACGCCGCTATTCCCACGTAAAAAGTGTGACGAACCCAAAGGAAAGCAGCACATAATTCCCAATCTTAATTTATTCATCATCCGTGTCAAACCGTCACGGCCATCAAAAACCATACGAACATAAATATTCATACTTTATATTGTGAATTCATACACACGAAAAAAAGCAGCAGGGACGAGAGAGAGAGAGAGAGAGAGAGAGAGAGAGGAAGAGGAAGAGAAATAGATAGATTTCGAACAGGTGTACAGTCTGTATATTTTTATAAAATAAGAAATTGAGTACATCTTCACGCGAAGCAACAACGTGAGAGAGATTCAGCCAGGCTGTCGACGGCGAATTATTTGCATCGCCCGCTGCATCCGTCTAATATATTTCCAAGGTCTCTCTATAAAGTTTAACAGGATTCGCCGTAAATTTAATCGTACGTGCTCTTTCACCTTCGCCCGAACCTTCCGAGCTGAGCCTTATAACTGCAAATCTTAAATCCACGAACAGGCTGCGCACACATCGCCCTCTACAGATGAGCAGGAAACGGAGTAAAACCGCGATCGTGGACGAATTTAGAAAGTCGCGATTTCGACGAAGTGAAAAAAAAGAACGGATCATTTCGTGGATCTCTTTGACTCGTAACCAAATTCAAAATGAATATATACATATGCACATATGGAACGTCGATGTGGCTGCGCGCGCCTGTACGTATGTTTGTATGCGTTTATCGAAAGTATATTGATTTATACGAGATGACACAATGTGATCAATCGATCATATACACGTCGCGCGTATCTGGCGATCGCGCAGACACGCATGCGCGCGGGCGAAATTATTATGACACGCGTCGCATCTCGATTATTAGGCTGAAATTGGGATGGGCGAAGCTACCGCGACAGAATGTAATCGACCCGCGAATCTGATTCGAAAATCGGGCCGACTCTGTTTCACGAGACGGGCGCGATCGCTCTCGAATTTGCCTGGAACGGTAGAATCAAAATATTATTTATATATATTCAATGATATTTCGAGCATCTTGGAAGAAGGACAAGAAATCGAATCCCACCCACGTCAACAATGTGTATTCATTATCGATACCATAACAATTTTAGAGATTTAGTCCAATATGATCTTTTCATTCCTCATTTTCTTATACGGATAAGAACAAGATTCTTCCTATATATTTCGTAGCTAAGAATCTTGCCAAGTCCAATATTCTTTTATGCATCGCTCAGTAATGTAAATTTTCAAGTGTCAGTTTTCTGTTATAAATATAATATCTAGCAAGATCTTTTACATTACGTCCTCATTACCGAGCCCCGAATTTTCTCCAACGGTGCGGCGCTGCGTGCAGCAGACCTTTAAATACTCGATTCTCTCCACTGATTTCGAACTATTGGTAGGATACTCGCTCGCGCGAGGCGGCTAAGAATTTCGGGATGCTCTTAAAGTTACCTCCTCCCTCCCCTCCCCATTCCCCCGTCCCCACGGCTCAATCCCTTCGCGCTGTTCCCAAGCTGTAATAATCTTCGGGATCTCGGTCGTACGCGACGCGAGCGCGCGACGGAGACGGGGAGCCGCGCATTTCCGCTTTCCTGTACAGCCTCGTCCGGCCGTAGAGGTGCACGGATGCGTGCACACGCGCGCGCGCACACCGCGCAGGGCAGCGGCCGACGAAGCAGAATGAGGAAAGGACGACGCGCGATACATATTCGACCGGTTCGGCCGATCGCTCTATATTTCTATATATATATATATATATATATATATATATATATATATATATGACCGAGAGCCAATAAAAGCGGCGGCCGTGCATCCCTGCCCCTCCTCTCGTCCCCCCTTCCCCTTTGATCGAGCCGCGTCTGCCCTTTCGCTCTGATATTACGCATTCCGATGGATACTTAATGTATATATGTGTATATATATATATATATATATATATATATATATATATATATATAGAAAGAGCAGAGCGCGTTATATATAACGGTTACATGCAATAACGTCGTCGCGCCGTGCTATACGCTTCTCAACTTATATATAAACACTCACCGGTCGATCATCGAAAATTCAACGGACGGCTGAATCAGCTTGGTTGCCTATTTGATTCATATATTATGCATATGTATAGGCGCGCGCACACACACACAGTAACACACGCGCGCACGCGCGCGTGCACGTAAAGACACGGGGTAATGTATTAGAAACGCAAGGAAGCGCGTGTACGATCGGGAAAGGGAATGAATTTTATGGGTCGGAAAATGTAATAAGCCATAGAGTTGGAATTTCCTCGTTCCTATCCTTTCGGCACTTATTCGTTTCCCTTTACGTTATTATTTCGTTTTCCTCTCTTTCGATCTTACCCTACGAGGGTACGATTTCAATATCCGACAAGCGTCTTAATTACTGAGCTTATCAATGTTGTTTCAGCTACAGCAGAAATCGGGAATGTAATTTTTAGGAACGGAAGGCTTTTAATTATTATATTATAGGTTGATTCTTGAATCACAATTTGTTTGACTACCTAGGTTATTTGTTCTTATATATATATATATATATATATATATATATACAACATTCGATATTAACGTCCAAATTGTTTCAACACGAATAAATATATATATAAACATGCATACATGATCTGTCTATTAACGATGTTCAATATAATTTTATTGCATGCATATTTGCCCGCTAGATTATTATACCCACAAGCTCATTTACAATTCAAATACGATCATAGTAATATAAACATATATGCACTCGTACTAATAATAATAATAATAATAATAATAATAATAATAATAATAATAATAATTAATATCATCGGTCCGGCTATAAATCAAGGTATATAAAACGAAAATGATCAAACTGAAGGCAGTAACGGGCGTTATCAATTAGCCGTACACGCAGATCTATACAAAGTATCTCTATGTACGTACGTCATGGTACATATAATATAAGTGTTTTATGAATGACCGCGCCGCGCCGCGGAAAGCCTTGTGCGAGGCTTAAACGCGCGCCTCTTCCTATTGATAGCGCGGCTGGAGCGAGCCGATGCCGGCCCTCGAATCTTATCGCGCGTCCATTTTCCGCGTAAATTGCGCAACGACGTCGATAAACCGTCGCTCGTGGCGAGCGCTTGGATTTTCGAAATTTCCGACAAGGGGGAAATTCAGCCGTCATCCGTATGCAGCATTATTCGGCTCGTTTAATGCGGCAAACGCCCCTTAACGCGCGAGCATTCAACGATTGGAGAAGGGAAAAGCCCGCGAGGGATAAAACCCTCACCTTACCGAGCCTATTTAACGATGGACCGTTCAACGCAACGATCGAATGTACATCTAGACGCACGGTACTGAGCGTCCTTACGCACGCGTTCGCGACTCCTGGATTCTCGGGCGCGATGCTCGACGAGGCGGACAAGGGAGGCGGGGAGAAAATAGTATTTTCTCGCGCGCATAAGAAAAATTTCTGAGGATCTGTCCGTAGATTCGTACGTACGTGCATGCATGCATACGTATGCGTATATGAGTTTGTACAATAAGGGAGCGTGAGCGCGAATTTTAATTTCGAACGAACGTTGAGTTCGAATCAGCACCGATGTAGGTCGAGCGAATGTGTATAAGCTTAGAGAGGAAAGTGAGTGAGGAAGAGAGGGGGATGGAGAGGCTACATTAGCACTTTTGACTTTTCGAGAGGTTATCTAGTTCGTAAAGCGGAGGCTTACATACGCTTTCGTGGAGGTGAAAGAAGAACTGGTTTATCGATCGCAAAATGTTCTATACGCCGTATGTATTCAGTAGACAGGACCCATATACATGTACAACGTATTATTTAATTAATGTAATTCTGACGAGTTAAATTATTGAAAAAGTTATAAAACATATTGCGAGATTAAGGATTAAAAACGAATATTATCAGATAAATGAAAGAATAAGGCTTCGTAGAGATGATAAGAATAAATTAAGAATTACGCGGGACTTTAACTCGCGCGCGCGCGCGCGCGCACGCATACACGCACTCGCCGCAGAAATTAACGCAAATGTATATTTTGATAATTGATTTCACCTATTAAAAGCATTAGATTCTTTTACAAGTTATCCGTATTTATTTAACTTTAAAAGCAAGCTTTTCTAAAATTCAAATACATTATGAACATTTGCTTTTAATATTTTATCTTCGATCAGTTAACATTTACATTTTTGCGTATATATTTTATACGCGCATATACAGTATTCGTAAAATATCGCAGGTCCACGCGAATAGACCGCGGAGGATTCAGCGAATTCGTCGCTGCTCTTACACGCAAGCACGATTATGCGAGAACATTATGCACACACGCGCGCGCGCGCACGCACACATATACGTATTCATAGATTCATATATTATATGCATAGGTTTAAGTTAAGTTTATCAAATAAAATCCCCGGGGCATTTGCAAAATGGATAGAGCGCTGGTTTTGAATCGAGTCGATGGTTATAATAATCGAAAGCTTTCTAAATGAATATTTATTATAATCTGGCGGGTGGATTGAAATATTGCGTAAAGCCATCCAGTGTGTGCAATTATTCTATATGTGTACATAGGGAAAAATCCGAAAGTGCAATTCACTTTAATTAGAATTATACTTACTTACTACTATATATATATATATATATATATATATATATATATACATAAGATTGGCTAATAACTCCCTACAATTGATATCGCGATAAATTATGCTGATTCCCGTGTAAATGCAATGCGCGTGTTATAAGAGGTGGGATTTTTATTTTGATAGTAGCGAAAAAGATATATATATATATATATATATATATATATATATATATATATATATAATGTAAGAGAAGGCAGTTCTTTCCAACGCGCAAAGTTATACATACGAAAGAATGAAAATATATTGCGCTACTCGTTTAATTTCAGGAGTTCCAGTTCTTTTCGTTTTCTTTTTCTTTCCCTGGCATTCTGAGTCACCCGTTAATTTCCCATTAGGGAAAAATATTACGTAATTAAAACACGGAATACGGTAGTTAAATAAGGTGTTTTAAAAAACAAATAAGCTCTTTTTTTGCAGTACCACCTCCCGATGGCTTTTTGCGCGTGTCGGCAAAATCATTCGCGCTGTCCGATAATGTTAAAAGCGTGCTTCACAAATTAAACGTATCGGGCTTTTTTAACATGCTCCTTTAGCTCACCTCCTTTACGGACTTGTTACGATTCCGAATGAAGTATTATAACGACCTGTGTGCTAAAAGAGCAAAAAACAGAATTATATTATAGTCGCAGTTATTCGCTGAATTCGAATTATACTGTTGAAAATCACCAATACAGACAAAGGAGTTAGTACTTTAATAAAAAAATGTATGTATAATCTCCGTTCAAATACACACACTCAAACGCATTCACATACACACACACATATACCATATTCTAAAGATATATATATAAAATTTATTTTTTTTTAAATGAATATCTTTACACAAATAGACAATTCCATAAATATGCTACGATAAATTCTTCATCATTCTAATACACAAAAGCTATGCTCATAGTCATTACATACGGATATTACATCACCCCCTCTATTATCCTACTACCGCGACAATTCCTCGACACACTACGTGACTGCAGCAAAAATTTGATCTCGAAGTAAACCGATCTTTCTATTTGTTTTTTTTCTGACCGTCTCTTCTTTTCCACGCAGACATGAAGCCGTCGGACCGGGGCGAGAAGACGATGCTGACGGAGAACGAGCAGCCGCCCGGGCTGTTCTGCTCGGTGCCGGGCAGGCTGTCGCTGCTCAGCAGCACGAGCAAGTACAAAGTCACAGTGGCCGAGGTGCAGAGACGGCTGTCGCCACCGGAATGCCTCAACGCGAGCCTCCTCGGCGGCGTACTGCGGAGGTGAGTCCGATCTTTCATCTTATCATTCCTGCCCTTTTTACAGTTCTTTTGTTTTTTTGTTTTCTTAGACATTTGCATGTAGGACAAGAAAGTATAGAATGTAGACTGAGACAAACAGGGATTGATATATAGACGGGCGGATGAAAGTTTATTTTTGCGATGCAGTCTAGTACAGTTTCATAGATAAGAAAATACATAAAATGTTTTCACAATATAGAGCAAAATATATAGGCCGTAAAACGCGCATGTAAGAAAAGTACCATTCTAGTAAAATCAAAATAAATCAGCATTATATAGATAATAAATATCGCGGAGAGTTTTAAACCATAGCATGATGTGTACGCGTTATGAAATAAGCGTCGAAATAAAATAAACCGGGAAAGATAGTGAACGCATATATACAATATAATTTTATTCTCGTACGTTTATCAGGCACTAACCTGAAATATCTGGACGGATAAAATTAAGGGAAGTTGTTATCTTTAACTGGGATTAAATGCTCGCTTCCTTCAGAAACTTTCCCTCCCCCGCCTTGCTTCGATATAAATTTATAATTATACAATGATTTCAAAACGAAAAATAAACATTAATCGTTAAACAAGGGGCGCGAGCGGTGTGTAACGAGTTAAAAGGTGTTTATTAAGAACCATTTTAATTCGGATTCTGTAATTTTAAATGCCGGTCTCCGCCGCATTATATAGAGCCGGGTCCATTAAACGGCCATACTTTAACGGTCCAATTATCCCAGCTACCGTTTAACCCGGGAGCGTTGCTCGCGCTCGCGCGTTACATCATTCCCGATTCTTTCGCGTATATATATATATATATATACACGCGATCGCGCGGGCTGCTTTTTTTCTTTCTTCATTCCATATACGCGCCCGCTCACGCCTCTAAACACGAAGTCACGCGCCCGCTGCAAGCTGCATATATGTATATAGCTCGGAAAGGAAAGCCGGGTAATAAACTCGGTATACACACAAACACACACACACACGTATGTATACGTATATATATATGTGTGTGTGTGTGTGTGTGTGTGTGTGTGTGTGTGTGTGTGTGTGTGTGTGTGTGTGTGTGTGTGTGTGTGTGTGTGTGTGTGTGTGTGTGTGTGTGTGTGTGTGTGTGTAAGCGTGCCAAAGTTTTTTGTGAGGGCGATTAGCATATTTTGCGAATCGGATAGGACCTGGGTGGGAGAAGAGGGCTCTTTTATCGGGTAACCGCAAGAATCGAATTAAGTCGGACTCGCATTATATCGGGAGTGATACTCGTGATCGACGCGTTACCGGCGAGGAAAATTCAATTGGTTCTTAGCACCTGCCTTACGTCGCAATAATAATTTCACGTTGTTTGTATATACACGATATGTAACTTTGACATTTACTTAGTTTCGAAGCCCACAGATATTTTGAAAAATACACCATTTATTATCTCAAGAATTGAAATGCATTTAAATGAACTGATAATAGACAGAAAAAGAATAGCACAATAGCCCAAAGGCGTAATGGCCCAAAACATAATGCAACCAGGCCGTATAAAGGTTATTTTATTGCCGAGCCACCTACACAAACAATCGCTTTATCTTTTGTCGCCTACGATTTTCGGGGCTTTCCCGTATAATTCGTTAAAGCCAATACACTTTATTGTTATAGTATTAACTATATATATACGTATAAATTAGATATTCTGATTTTCGTGCTATCACGTTTTCAAGGCATTCATTTTCATTTGACGATAATCAATGTGCGTTACACATACTTCTGCATAACAAAAAATAAACGCATAATTTTATTCATAAAACTGCATTTTTATCATTTATTATTTTACGTCGTTAGGCATTCGTAAATTACGTTATAATTGTGATTAATGTACGTAATTAAGTATATATAAAAAACTGAAAAAATATCGTCCGTACATGAAAATGATCGCAAATACTTTTACTCGCGCGGTAGCGAAGGGGGGGGGGGAGGGGGGATTTCCTGCATTAATCTTGCTGGCTTTAACATTTGATTTTTATAGTTATGATATAAAGCTTCTGATTGAATCGAAGTCAAGGTGAAATTTGGATTGGAGAATTAATAGTCGGTAAGTTGAGGTCAATAATAGTTATTTGTGAAGAAAAAAAAATTAAAGCTATTGCGTAAGAAAATTGTGTTATATATTACACGCAAAGGAAAGAAATATTTTTTTCTTTTCATGACAAACCCGTCATTTTTACCAAACATAGTTGCATTAATTGATATATTAAAGTTTATTATTTCGCACATAAACGAACCAAGTCTAATCATAATAAGTAGGTATTGAATTAGATATTACGTCGATAATTATAGCCTATATATGTATAACTGCATAAATTAATTTATTCCTATGCGTTCAAAAGCGTTAAAAAGAAATTCTTTAAAGCTTAATGTGAAATCAAAGTTGTATAATCGCATAAAAATTACCGAGAGATTAAATTTTATACAACGTTCTTGAAAAGCATTAATGCACATACCCATTAAAATGTCAAATTTTAATCCAAGCAATTGTGCGTGTATATATATATATATATATATATATATATATATATATATATATATATTCAACACGCAATCGCCAACCTTCCGCATCTCCCCTTTCGAACTGTCCTCCGTGTCTCGACGCGCGGGGAAGAGCGACCAGCCGACAAGCACTCTCTCTCTCTCTCTCTCTCTCTCTCTCTCTCCCTCTTTCATAGCGGTCCGCGCGCGAATGATCGAGCGAACGTGTACGAGTCCCCCTTCCCCGCCCGTCACCCCCTCAGCGCGGACGCATCGTCGCCGGACGTTCGCGGCCGTTTCGCGCTCGCGACTCTCTTCGGCTCGCGCGATTCCGCGCGGCGATCGTTGGCGAATTCTTCGGCCCTCCTCCGCCTCCGTCCGTCCCCCCTTCCGCCGTGCCGCCCGCGCGCGCCGAGAGGTCGCCGCTCAGAGGTAGCTGCTATACGTACAGGCGCTGCGTGAGTGGATTCAGGAAGGTCGTCTATGCGGGGCTGTCTATTGTCGGCTGAACTGATGTGCAAATGGATACTTGTGGTTCTCGTTGGCATACGAGTAAGCCATTCGATTGGAAACATGCCGGATTTTAATTGAATGCGATACTTTTATAAATTTTATTCGAAGCATTATGTAATTTTCGTTAAAATACTTGCGAATGTATTGTTATTGAAAGGACTTTTGTCAAATGGCCATTGATTCGGAGATAAAAAATAACGAATAGTTTTTCTTTGTCGATTCGAAACCACGAACTTAAGTAAAATAAGTGATGAAAAGCATAGCGAAACGTGTACATGCATCGGATGGTTGTGGGAATTTTTATGAAGTTATTATTTCTGAAATCGTTTTCATTGCGTTGTGCAATTATATTTTTGGCTTTGTACGCGCATAATAAACAAGAAGAAATGAAAGAAAACGTTGGGCGAAGTAGATAATGCCTGGATTTGATCAGCCGACTATTTCGGAAATACGTTCCATTGTTTCGACATTCGCATACGCGCCCCTGATTCACGCGATCCTATAGTTATACGACGACTAAATATTGATGACGGTTGAAATTTTACTGGCCAACAAAAAGAAAGTTAACAATTTGAAATGGTGAAAATAAAAAATTCTTCAATACATTTCTCGCCTTATCGCTTAAACTGATTATGAATTCGTATTTCCGATCGCTTATATAATGTTAGACGTACGAGATTGAGCCGAGCTTAAACGCATTTTATGTCATTTCGCGCATACACGCGCGCTCTTACGATGGATAGTGACACGCGCAA
Organism: Sycobia sp. Sy_11; assembly: GCA_018907035.1. NCBI lineage: Eukaryota > Metazoa > Arthropoda > Insecta > Hymenoptera > Epichrysomallidae > Sycobia > Sycobia sp. Sy_11. Next base: position 1,048,982 of record JACCIC010000133.1, read on the forward strand.
CTATATATAACCGGCAATAAATTAATGCTCAATCTTAAATATATTATGTGCCCACTGTGCTCGCCAATTAAATGGAGGGCGAGCCGTGGCTCCGAATTAAGGCGACCGCGACGTGGAAAAAAAGAAGAAGAAGAAGAAGATGAAGAAGAAGAAAAAAGAGAAAAGGGACGAGAGAAGAAATCTCATATATTTACGCGTTAAAAGAAGCACGGTGCGGACGTATATGAACGCCCGTGCGACGCGCACACATCACCTACTCGTGACAGACATACGAGATCGTCCGTTCGCGTCTTCTTTCTTTCTCTTTTCTTTCGTAAACTTTCTCCCCCGCCCCGCCCCCCACTCGCGCGCTCTCTCTCTCTCTCTCTCTCCGACTCGCCTCGACTCATCAGAGCGCACTTGCCTTTTTGCGCGACTTTACGGAAGAGAGCAAGATGCGCAAGTTGGATGCCTGCCTCCCCCTAAGCCCCCCCCCGCCTGTATATAATATCCGGCACCTTCCGAGAGGGCGGGGGTAGGGGGGTATCTTTGAAATTCTGGCCGAGCCAATTATCCGGCAAGCTCGAAAAGCTGAAGCGCGCGCCGGGACCGCGCGATAAGTCCCCCTGCCCGTCCCCGCCCAATCCCTCTCGACCGACAAAGGCGACGGAGGACCGTTATAGCAGGACCCCGTCGGCGGAAAGCGCGCGACGCGCGGGAAGGGTGGAGGGGGCGGGGGATGACGGATGAAGCCGAGGCGCGCGCGCGCGCGCGTCGAGAAAATCTCCCGCTTCGCGATATGCCGGACCCGCTCGATTTCGCATCTCTTTCACGGGCGCGCGCGTATGCAGGTATCGCGTTGCCTCGCCTCCGAGGCCGGGCGACGAGGGGAAGACGGGCGGAGGAGGTGGGGGGGGGGGCGAGAGGAGGCCGCGCTCAATAGAGCGCACCCGCGCGCGCGCGCTAAATTTACAACAATCGTTTCGAGATTTAGATTTACTGCCCGCTCCGGTTGGCTTCCCTCCCGCCGCCCCTCGCTCGTCTCCGTCCTTCCCCTCTTTCATCCCTCTGACCGACGCGTAAAGCGATACGTACTTATACACAGATACACAAGCACGTACGTATCGCAACCGCGCGAACGCTGCGGCGTCACCCACTGGACTGCCGCGCGCGCTGCGGCCCGTCCGTCGTGCCGGAGATCCAAGAGAGATTAGAACGTGACGCGTGCTTTGAAAAAAAAGAGCAACTCAGGGGAGTGGATGCGCGCGCGTGTGTATGTGTGTGTGCATTTGTAAATATGTATACATATTATAGGAAAAGGTTGACAAAAAAAGAAAAACGAAACACGAGCAACCGAGCGCGGTCACCGACTGTATATTAGCATTCAGCGTAAACGTCGGCCCGCGCACGCCGATCCGGCGGCTTATGGCGGTTTGCTGGGACACCGAGGGGGGATGGAGCGGGGGAGTAGAGGAGGCAGGCACGGGGAGATACTTTACGGCGCGCCTCGTCGCGCGGGCATATAATACACTTGTGGAGTGAATTTAACGATGCGGAGGTGCGGGGGGGGGCCCACGCGAGTTTAGGACCGCGATATTTTAGCAGCGCGGAGCTGAACATGAGAGAACACGAGAGTCGGGCGGGAAAGAGAGAGAGAGAGAGAGAGAGAGAGAGAGAGAGAGAGAGAGAGAGAGAGAGAGAGTGTGTGTGTGTGTGTGAAGAGAACGAGGGAGATGGAAGAATTCGCTCCTGATTTATGGCAGCCCAGGTGCGGTTTTGACGGACGCTCTGTTTCGCCGATGTTTACCGTTATATAGAGGGATTTTTGATGTTTTCTCGACATTTTTCGATTGAAAATTTTCGATTTTCGCGGTAAAACCCTGCATGATTCTTATACATATATACAAATAAACAATATACACGCGTGCACGTATGTGTAGATATATATACTTAATCTATTAATTGATCGTGCCAAACGACTATACCCACGACGTAAGTACAATGTTTCGTGTGTATATATACGAAACATATATAATGGAAAGTTTTCCCCTCGGGAATTTACGTTTATATATACAATATTTCATTTTAAAAATATTTAAATGTTCCATAGAATAAAGCCGTTGTAACGGTATATAATTTATTGCAATACGTCCGCAGCGTATTTATTTTTAATTTATTTTTATTAACGTACTTTTCGCACCTACATATAAATACAAGTATATATACGTTCCTCCTTCGCGGACGTCTGCAATAATAAGTTTCAGGGCATTAACTTTACCCGGAGGTGTAATCGCAGTGCACGTATGTATATTTAGCGGGCGCGAAACAGCGAAACACTCGATGCGGAGACTCGAAGAAAAGGATCGCGCGGCCGTGGGGCGCTTTTTCCATTTCCAATAAATCACCCGCGGGGCGCGAGCCGAGAAAGGGCGAGAGCGATAGCGAGAGATGCGCGCGGCTGGAAAAGTTGCGAATCCGTATAATTTTCGTTTAATGGAGCATACCCAGCTCTGTGTGCCTGTGTGTGTGTGTGTATGCATATATATCATACACCGGCTGTCGAAGTTGCGCTGCACGCGGCTCTCGCCTATAAAGCGACGGACTCGCCCGGGATCCCTGACTATGCGGGGATTATGTTAATTTTCGCGCTTACAGCGGGCGTCGCTAAGCTGCGTTTCGCCTAGACCTCTATTTGCCGGATGATCGATGCCCGCGCGAAGGTACAAAAGGCGGCCTTTTGAAATTTCCTCTCCTCGGTTATTATGCTACACTTCCCCCCCCCATTCCCCGCGCCCCTGGTTTCTCGTCTTTTTCCTTCGTTTATTGCTTCATTTTCATTGTCGCTCGTTGCGCTTCTTCTTCGCGCCGAGGATAATCGGCGTGTCTGCGAGATAATCAATTTATTTTCACTCTAATTGCACGGTCACATAGAAAAATTTAGAGCGTTTTGGTTTTTGTTAGTTTGCAGAATACTAACGGCACAATGAAAGTTTATGATGTATTTTGAGGGATCGTAATTAATGAACAATCATAATAAGTTACGGACATATTTCTCTCTTTATTGAATTAATACGATTCCATTGTGTACGAGAACTATGGATAAACCATACCTACTTTATGCTTATTCGTGAAAATATATCTTATGATAATTAATTGAAATTATTTTACCCACTTTGTTACAGGGCGAAATCCAAAAATGGCGGACGAATTCTCCGGGAGAAACTCGAGAAAATCGGACTGAACCTTCCCGCCGGCAGGAGGAAGGCTGCCAACGTCACATTACTGACCTCTTTAGTAGAAGGTAAATAAATTCCGAAAATTTTCGTTGACCCACCCAAGTACTATAATTATTCGAATGCTAATATATTTACCCGCTTATTATTTTGCATTTCGCAAGGCTAAAAATTTTTTAATACGCCATGCGAATTTTTCCGTCCCCTTGTATCGTCGTATCAAGGAATGGAAAACAAAAGGACAAAAAACTTTTAATTGCAGCTCGTGTGCGCGCGCGACCGCGGGTTTCCCGTGGATCGACGTCGACAAGTACTCTTACGCAGCAGCGTTCAAAATTGTTTATAATAAACTTTTACTGTATAAGAATACGAAAAGATACGAGAAAAGAGTAGAAGATTACATAGTATTAAGTTTTTCAGGCATTAAGTTTTTCGGACCAGTTAATAGAGGAGGAATGAACTTTATTTCACCGAATGATAATATACAAGACTTCGGGGAAGTTTGCGAATATTTCAACATGCGCCATTATGAATATTTGCAATAAATTAATAAAGTTAGAATCGTTTATTTACATAAGTACTCTACACTTACTAAAATTACGGATTGTAAAGCCTCAGATTTTTGTCGAAAAGTAAATATAATATTTATTCCCTAGTGTGCATTGAAGTTAATAAAATATCGATAATTATATGCTAATTTTTAATAAGAACAATAATTATTCAAGTGAATTTTTTATACAATTTTGAAATGAATTTAAATCATTTCCGTATTATGAATTTCAATATGTCATTGTACACGTGAGGAGCTATATCCAATTCTAAGAGGATACGCTGTTATAAGATCTTCTAGTCCACAATTTCGTATTATATAAGAACGCGCGCCCACTTAATAAATTCAAAAATCCTTCCGAACCACTGCGAAAAAAAGCAAAAAGAAGCAGATCTCGAGACACGCGCGCATTCACACACTCGACCATCTGAGTAACGGAGGCACTCCGAGAAATCCCGGGGGCCCCGATAAATCTTCCGGGGCTGCCCCCAAAAGATTTGATCCGGCCGCAAATCTCGGACGAACATCGGAGCCCGACGAGCTCGGCATTGTCACGCCCCCCCCCCTGCGCACATCCCTGCTTCGCGCCCCGGCTCCCCTCCCCTCGCGCATTCGTATAAATTCCGCCACCCGATGCGCGGCATCGTCGGAGTCCGGGACTGCGGCGGCGGCAACGGCCGCCGAAATTCTTCCCTCGGCTACGACGACGGCCGACCGACGCGCTCCCCCGACCCGAGCGCCGGAAACTTAATGAGACGACCCGAGCGCGGCGTTTGTCGCGAGTGTCGCCGCGGACGCTGATTATAATTTACGAGCTGCGCGCTCTCGTAAAGCATGCTTATATGTATATATATATATATATATATATATATATATATATATGGTCGACCTAATGCAACGCAGGAGGCAAACCGTTCGCGCCGTGAGAGATCTCGGCCGCGGCGCGCGAACGCGAGCGACAAAGGGACACGAGCGCGCGTCCAGTTGGCTACGGTAGTTGCAAGGAAGATTTCTGCCACCTTTCGCCCCGACCCACTGTCCCACCCCGACCTCCGTGTAGTTTTCTTTCGTGTCACGAAATTCGATTTGCCCGAGTTAATGCGATTCTTGGATGCGACGATCATGAATTCTCGAGGTCTAAATCGCCGAACTGGCTCTGATTTAGTAGACGTTCCAATCCGAGAGTGGAAAAATAGCAAATGTCGGCCAGTTAGGACATTGTGTAGATAGCGATATTTTTCCGTTCGGCAACTGTTACAACCATCGTAAAGTATGAGTATAGAATCATGACGATATTTTGCTGAAATGTCGTTTTTTCGATGATATGGTACTGTCCAAGCGAGTTTCTTCGTTTAAAAAAAACGCACAAGCAATATGCTCTAATGTTATATAATATATATATATATATATATATATATATATATATATATATATATATATATATAGAAAATACAAATTTTCAAATTTCACACAATTCATCAAACTTAAACGTAACGTACGCTAACGCAATAACTCAAACATATAGAAAATTACGAAATGTAATAATGTAATAATTTATTTAATTCCTAGAAACCGTCCTTTCCAATTCACAAGCAGTTAAGTTCACCTCATCTCAGGGTTGTGAATAAATACTTATATGAATATGAATAAAATAGGTACAAAAATTACCTTCTACATTTTAAATAAGTGTAAACTTATCAAATTAACTTGTCCTATAATCGCCTCCTAGAAACCACCCCTAAAAATCACTTTGTACCCCACTGTATTGTCTCGTACTTTTAAACGGAGCTACCAGTCTGTATACGTGAAAAATTTTATTACAGCCCGGCATAACGCAGATCCTGGGATTTGTATTTAACGTGCCAAAATGCTTTTGAAAACTATAGCCTAGTTTCGGAATTTTAAAAACGCCGGCGTATGCTACCCATGTTCGACGTTCCCTTCAATGATCGGGGAAAAACGGGGGCGGAACCTAGAGCGCAAATTCAAATGTCACGTATCGTGCACGCCGGACGACACCGATTTCTTTCGTCGCTCGGCCCCGACTGTCGAAAATTTCGCCCCGCAGATTATGCGCGAGTGTCCCGCGCGCGTTCGTCGAAATTGAAAAGCAACGCGTGAGTGGAGCGCTCGCGCGCACCGCCACGGCTACGCGGCGCGAACGAATTTTTTTATTCGCATACGAATAGTAAAAGGTATTTAAATTAAAATATATTAAGAGCGGCTTAATTGGCGAGACATGGCCCGCGGTTGGTATACCGCTTGCTCAACAGGCAGTTGTATATTATACAAATTGTGATTCATCACCGATTTGCTCATATATATATATATATATATATGTGTGTGTGTGTGTGTGTGTGTGTGTGTGTGTGTGTGTGTGTGTGTTTGTGTGTGCGCGCGCGCTAGCTTACGTGTGTGTGTGTCTGTGTGTGTGCGTGTGTGCGTGCGCTAGCGTATGTGTGTTTTACACTTACAATGATATTTTAATAGATTCGCAAACATAATGTACTTTCTTTTCGCATTTTATACATTCGTGCCCGTGATGACTAAGACGAATCAACGATATGTAGGATTGACACATATTATGTAATTCACGAAAAATTCCTCTCATCACGCTGATCTACATATATATATATATATATATATATATATATATATATATATATATATACATATTGTATATATACACAGATATATACACTAATGTGAAAGTAACATACTGTGAGGTATGTAAATATAATAGAAAATCCTTTTTATGAATAGAATAAGTAAATTTGTTCAGGAATAAATTAAAATTTTTATTCGTTTTGATTAGTGTACAAATACTATTTCTCGACTTCTCTCTCTAAAGCTCTTATGTGATTCATTTATATCATTACTATATAACTGCAAAAATTATCCGTGATAATCGGATTATTATTATTACCGTTACGTATCGAATAAATTCTACCATATAATAATCTATATGGAAGTGTAATTGAAAAACAGCATTATCCGATTAATTTGATTTTCTTTCACTAACAGTACATCGAGCCATTTATAAAGTTTTCTCTCGCCTTAACAGTCCGCAGTAATTGAATAAAATTTTTTTATATAAATTTAAATACCATCCATGCAGTTTTCAGTCAAATTTTAGTCACGTACATTGTTCACCGTGCTTCACAATCAACTAACGTATTTTTTTTTTAAACTGTAACATTATTTTCATTGATCATACGGCGTAAAGTAATTGACAATCTGAATTGACAAATATATTTGAGACAGCTTTTTCTTCGTTAACAACAATTGGTTATAGACAAATTCGCTTTTATTTCAGCAAAAACGTTTAAAAAAACGAATTACAAATCAGTCGATATTTTTCTTCTCGCATCGTATTGATAAATACACCAAGGACAAACAGCTCTTGAATCGAAACTAAACCTATGAGGATCGCATTGCTGGGAGCGTTCATTGCAATAGTAAAAATATTTCACGCGCAAAAAAATCAATATATACATTTCTTAGCGAACCTGTCCAAAAAAAGATCTTCCGACCTGGTCCGTGCATAACAGTATATACAATCGCGTTAACCCCTGTTACGTATCGTCTTTGCAAAAAAAAAAAAAAAAAAAAACAAAACAAAACCAAACAAAACACCCCCAAACCGTGAAATACGTGTCGGAGGAAAAAACCTCGTTATAGCCTTGTTGGCGAAAGGGGTTCAGGGCCTTGATGGGGAGGGGGTGAGGGGGAGGAAGAAACAGAATCGAGGACGCGAAGGGGTCGAATCTACGCGGGCCGCCGCTCGGGGCGCGCCTCGCTCGTCTCGCACGCGCGCCGCGTGCATCGCGGCGACGGCGTCGCTTCGTGGGCGGAGCGTTTCGAGATCTCTCTATTTGCGCGGGAAGGAGGAGAAGGAGGAGGAGGAGGAGGAGGAGGAGGAGGAGGAGGTGGAGGCAGACCGCGCACGGGACTGCATGTAGCGGCTCGGTGACTTTCGCTTTCTCTGTCTCTCTCTCTCTCTCTCTCTCTCGCTTGCGCTCGATATATTCCGCGACGGGCGGCTCCTATAAGGTATATAAAGTCGATGACTTTGCATCCGCGTAGATACATATATATGTGTGAGTGTGTGTGCGCGCGCGCGCGATGGGCCGGCCCCCGGATTGCATCACGCGGAACGAATATATAAATACGGCCGCCGCCGCCGAATAATTCGCGAGAGAGTGAATCATCTCGGTATTTGGTCGTTTTTTCTTCGGACGGGGGAGGGGGGCGAGTTGTTTTTTTATGCTTCTTTTTCTATAAAGTTTCACTTATGCGCACCGCTAAAGAAAGCCAGAATACAGCGTGACGAGGGCTTTTGCCCCCATTGTATCGGAGCGCGTTAATTATTTCGCAGAATTGCAAAGTTATAGATCATTGGATGAAATTCGGTATTTTTTATTGGTTAAAATAATAAAATATTTTCATTTAATAAAATATTTTATTACAACCATCCAAATACGTGTTTATTCGCATTTTAAATATTTTTTTACTTTATACGTTTTGCACGTAGTTCACGGCTAATATATTTCACTGAGTTCTGTAAATATACAAGTATGCACCGTGGCCTAATTTAAAACTACCTACTCCCCACAAATCAAAATTATCCAAAATTTCGTAATATAAAATATTTTACTCCATTATATTATTAAAGAATAACCTGTAACTATTAAAAGATCAGTAGCTCGAAAATTTGCAATAAAAGGTAAAAAATAAAGTTTCCATGAATTCAAAATGGCGATCCATGGCTTTTCAATTATATTTGCCAAATCTATTGTATTGCCTGTAACCCGTCGCGAATCCGAAATTGGGCGTAAAAATCATTTTAATCCGGCCTTTCATGAAAACGTCATGAATTACAATAGTACCGTTTCTTATTTAATCCGTGGCTTTTCTCATTTCTTATATAGCCCATCAGTCGGCTTTTCGCACGATCACAAGATTCTTTACATACCAATATTGATAAACTCACTCGCAATTCCCTGAATCACGTTTACATGATTAATATTCTGCGCGCGCATAACGTATTTAAAATTTTATCGATATCGTATATCCACGCGAAGATTTTATTAAATATGGTATTACCTGCATAAATCAAACGAACTGATTTACATTGATTCGACGCTGCTCCGCATTCTGGATAATCAATTAAAGAACTGAATATAAATCAAACCACCGCGCTTCCGTCATTCCACGCACGTTTGCCAACGTCAGCGTCGCGCGCAGCTTCTCCGTCTCCTCTCACGCTTTCCTCCCCCCCCCCCTTTCGCCAACTCCCGTCATAAGAAGCGATTTTCTCGGTCACACCGAAACATTTCCTCCGTTTCACACACATATATATATATATATACACGCACACTGATAATCGATCTTTAAACGAAACTGGCATCCGCGGTCGACGCGAAAAAAATGCCTTTTCCCATAATGTCCGATTGCGCGCGCACGCAATAATCGCCCCTATTCCCCATTATCCCGGCATTTTTCCGTGGAAGAGTGCAAGTGCGCCACCGCTAATTCGTCCCATCCCAACGACTCCCAGGCTTTTCCGCGTCTTTATATATATATATACACATAGAAAGAGCAAAGTGCGTGCGCGCGTTCGCGCACGCTTCACGTCGGTTCCCACACTTTCGCGCGACATAGCCAGCGAGCCGGGCGGTATATAAGTCGCGCGCGCGCGCCCGTATGTGTATGTGTGTGTGTGTGCGTGTATGCGTACGCGGGATAAATGAGGTCGCGGACGACCGATGCTCGGCAACGATGCCGGGCAATCGGCGCGTCCGACTCATCGAGCTCAGAAGGGTGTAATGGCGTAAGGGGGAGAGGGAGAGTCAAATGTAACGGGAATTTCATTGGAACTTTTAATTAACATTTTTACAAGACAAATTTTTATCGCCTTCAAAGCAATTTCTATTGACTGCAGTAATTATCGCCCGACGAATCGTTTCTTCGATTGCTTAAAATAGTTTTTATATCGATATTATGGTACATTATCCAACTCTGCAAGCGATCGTCGTCTCATCATCTCTACAATACAAAAGCTTTTTCTTCTCATTTGTCTCGTGGTGGTAGTTTAGGGAATAAAAAAAGTTATAGGAAATATGATCGGATAATGAGATCATCTTAGTTTTTATTAAAATCAACTGTTTTACGTTGGGAAAAAAAAATCCTTGTGCACCCACCAAAGAGATAACATTTTCTCTCGCGTGCTATCCCATAATCTTTTTATGTTCCTTCAAGTACGTAGAATCATTGATTGGCTGTTTGATCGCGATAAACGAATTTCACATCGACGATGCCTCTCTGCGATCAGAGAAAGACGTAAACGCTATACTCGACTTCGTCGGGCGTGTATTTCTTTGGCGAATGTACCATTGGCTTGATTTATGCCTCGTCGTGGGATCTGGATTATACCTCGTACGCTAGACGATAATTTTATTGATTTAAATGCAAATGAATAAAGAAAAGCCCTGCATGTTTCTATATAATACATCGTTAATCGGTTCGAGGCTTATGATATAATAAAACAACAACTTTTGAATAAAATATAACTTTATTCTAGAAACTCAATTCGCTGAACAGAGGGTCACGCAGTCCAGTCTTTTTCTAACATTTACTATACTTTTTTGATAAACACTTCGACTTTATCTTTTGTCAACACCAGCAATCGCTTCTATATTTCAACCGAATCTCTTTGTCTGAACCATCCTTTTGAGGCTTGAAAACAAACAGTAGTCAGTTTTGAGGAATAGCGGCAGTGAAGAAGCAATATGAAAACTTTACCGACGGTTGAAGTGACTTGTGACATGGTGTATTATGCTGACGAAGGAACCTTTTTATTTTTTTACTTTCCACTCTGTTTTCATTCGGTAGATCTAATAATATCGTGTAATGTTCACTACTAATAGCTGCCGAAGGTAACAAATAAATAAAATTTTTGACCCCAAAATACGAAGGCCTTATCATCAGCAGCCGATGCTTAAAAGCCGTTCCTCTAATTGAATTTTGGATGGCTTTCACCAGCTAGTATGTACTCAGCTAACGATCTTTTTAAATTTGATGCTTGCCGGTGGATCCATACTTAACCATTGTTATGTATATTGATGCAAAAAATCCTGACTATCTATTGCTTGTGCAACTTCAATCAGCGTCTGAATCGCTAAACAAATTTTCAATACAGTCTTCTCTTTATCCAATGTTCATGTAAAATCACGAAGACATTATCTTGCAAGATCTTTAATCGCTATGCTATCGATTTCACACAATTTCCATTTCTCGAATGAAACAAAATCTGGACTTTTTTATATTTTCTGCAAATACACCGCAATTGTTATAGGAAGATAGTTGATGATTTGTTGCAATAAAAATTTTATTAATTATAGGCTTTAGAATCGTTATTCCTCGTGTTTTAACAATCAACAATTCTTGACATTATGAATCAATCAACTTTCAATATCCGTAATGATGCATCTGAAACTTCACTCGCGCAAACGTTCCCAGCTCTTAAATCTGAAAAAAATTTGCTCTACAAATATTTTTTTTCAACGTTATCTAATATACCGTTTAAAGAGGTTAGCGCCCGAATTCTCATTGCCGAGGAACTTATAATCACTCGTACATCCCGAAGTATATTAATTGCGGTAAAAAATAACGAGGAAATATATATATATATATATATATATATATATATATATATAAGCTTATTTTTGGATCGGGAAAAAAATATTCTCTTCTATTCGCATATAGCCTACAAATTGAAAGTCTTGATTGACGTCTGACGTTCCCTTCAAAAACATTTGGAAAGCGACGAGGCAATTTCTCTCCCCTTCCCCCTCTCGTTCAATCGACTTCTTAGAAGAAACCAATCTAACACGCAGCGACTCCTCGGTCTATCGCTCGCGAATATCTGTGTAGCTCACTATATATATATATATATATATATATATATATATATATATATATATATATATATACAGAGAGATGTAGGAGCTCGCTTCTTTGTAGATCACCGTCTAATTTGCCTAGAAGCCGAACCACCGAAAAATTTATCTCGTACCTCCGATCTAGCGCGAGAGGACTTTAATTATACACAGCGCTGAGCCCACTTCGAGAGATAATGGAAGGCTATTTGCGTCTATATGAAAAATCACGATGATCGATCTAACGATGGGGGAAGGGGTGAAGGCGGGGATGTCAGCGGGGCAGGGGGGGAGGGGGAGAGGGGAATCTGCCGCTCTGCCAATGAACTTTTCTTTTATCCGACCAGCAGCGCGGATTTCGCTTAGGGGCATTTTGTCGGAAATGATTTTTTTGCACTCCGGAATAACGGTTACCTGCGATAGAGAAAAGGAGAAGGCAAATCGATTAGCAAGCTATATTAACGAAAAACTCTACGACGATTAGACATTTTTTTACTGTTTCTTATCGTTTTTGCTCTAAATTATTGTTATACATACAAGTTTTTATTCGCATATAGCAGTTACACATTATATTACATATAAAATTAGTTTTCTCATAAACTTTTATATATACATTTTTTTTCTCTCCTTTAAATTAATTAAGGCTAATGTCCGTTTGAGAACATTTTAAAAAGTGTTTCAAAAATTGCAGTAATAAAAAGAATGTAACGTATAATGACCACATACTCTTCCTCTCGTCGGATTGCCAGGAGGCGAACGCACATTTATATACTTTCGAAACTGAGCGAATTAAAAGTCTAATTATAGCTGTCAAAACAAAAAAAGGAATAATTCCATGGCGAAGTCGAAATTTTTTCGAGAGTAAAGAAGACACAGAGATTATTTTTTTTATATCAGAACGGATATATATATATATATACACGTAGATCGATCAACGCAAACGGAGATCCGACACTCGCGATTAAGCATCGAAACTGGGCATTTATTTTTACCAAACACGAGAACACGAGCGCATCGTATGGATGACCCGACGGTGCACGTAATATAATTATTAAGATTTTCATTGGTAGTCGCCGTCAACCACATAAATGAATGAACGGTATAGGGTAAAAGGGGAGAGAAAGAGAGAGAGAGAGAGAGAGAGAGAGAAAGAGGGAGCGTTCTAAAGATGTACGGAGGAAATATTTTATTGTCTTCCTTTTTATTTTAGTCTTTATATATATATATATTATACATTATATTATATATTTTAAAAATCGGTTTAAAGAAAAAGATAGCGCCCAGATGTCTGCGACATTAATTACACCGAGAGTTACATTGTGTTACGTATCTTTATGGCCTCGCCTGTGATATTCGAGAAAGAAAAAAGATCAGACCGGTCGTTGGCAAGAATATCTTAAACGTCTTCCTTTCTCGGGCAACGAGTTTCGCTCGGAAATTGCAAAACGGTACCCGACCGTCGATCGCGCAATCGTATCGAGCTCGTAAAATGACGAACGAACGATTTCCCCCATTGTGCCCGGCGCCGATCGGCATTGTCGGCCGAAATCGTAAAGACGCCCCCGGCCCTCCTTCGGCGCGGCCTCGCGCAACGAGCGCCGGTCCGCGGCGCGCTGCGAAAAAGGAAAGGAAGAGGAAAAAGAAGCAGAAGAAATTTGCATCGAAAGGAGGCGCGAGAGCGGGCGACGGCGGTGGCGACGTGCGTCGGGGGCGGGGGAGAGGGCAGATACACGAGTACGGGCGCAGACCAGAACAGAGCGGCGACCCAATCAGTGCGAGATTTAAAGTCTTAATCCTCTAAGTAACGGGAGGGATATAAGCAGAGGTGGGAGGGAGGAGGGCCAAAGGAACCGCGCGCGCACCCGAGAAAGGGGCAAAGAAACGAGAGAAGAGCATCATCAGGATCGCGGAAGCGGCGCGGTGGCTCGCGCGCATTATACCTGCGCATGCGTGTATATACGCAAGGACACGAATTTATTTCTTCTTCTTCTTCTTCTTCTTCTTCTTCCTCTGCTTCTTCTGCTTCTTCGTCTTCTTCTTCTCCTTCTTATTCTACCTCCACTTTTATCGAAGGGCTTCGCGCTGAAGCGAAGGTAGCGGTGCTACTCTCCTCCACTTTCTCACGGTGACTTATCGCGATAATTAAGTGAGAGTAGAGAGAGAGAGCGAGAGCGAGAGGCGTTTATCAGGCGCCCGCGCGCACACTTGTGCGTATACAATCATATATATTTGCACACGCATGTGTGTGTGTGTGTGTGTGTGTGTGTATGCGCGCTCTGTTACATCTTCGGGTTAATTCTCATTTGATGAGGGAGAGGTGGAAGGGGGGAACGATGGAGCACGAGATTAAAGGCGGGAGGAATGACGAAGAGACGGAGAAATGAGCGAAAATAAGGTGAAAGCCGTCTCTCCGTTATCGGGACGCAAGCGGGGGTCGTGATTACGATGAAGCATCGGCGTGGAGAATAACATCGATCACGATATATACATTTATATATTTATATATTTATATATTTATATATTTATGTGTATATATATATATATATATATATATATATATATATGTATATATATAGCACTTCAGTCTGAAATTCGCTCTATTAACACTCTCTCAGTAATGTCATTCTTCGATGAATGTACGAAGGTATATTTCTCGTCTCATTTCAATTTCATGGTAATAAAATACATTCATCTTTCGACTATCATTTATTGAAATTTCGATAAAGCGAAAAGCGCGTATATGATCGCAAATAACAAGATTCTCGTTCGTACAACAAACGCTTTTGTCTCACTTGAAATATAAAGTACGAGATAACATTACAACTGTTTTAAAAATAAGATTATTTTCAAAAAATTGGACGCGCCCCCAACACCGGATTTTCAATACAGAGCGTCTTTGCGTATTACATAGATTTTTATTATATCTCTATAGTCACTTTAAAAGTTTCGTAATACAATAAACGTATTCATCGAAAATAAAATAGTCTACAATATGTTATTTTCATTCTTTGCTTCTCCTAATATAAATTATTTATTTTTCTCACATTTTACAGCTGTATAGTGCAACTAGACTCTATAAGGGCTGATTTCGGCCCAAAACATATTATAGTATACTGCACGTATACATGAAAACGACTATGATGAATATCCATTTACTTCATTTATCATCTACATTAAAATGAATTCTACTTTATCTTACTCTAAAGTATCAAAAATACATGTATCGTCAAATTTTCATTTTCATGAGTTTAATCATTTTCACGATATATGTAACCATACAAACAAACGCAGCTTCTTATATATATATATATATATATATGTGTGTGTGTGTGTGTGTGTGTGTGTGTGTGTGTGTGTGTGTGTGTGTGTGTGTGTGTCTGAATAATAAGTGATTGGTTCAATTTTTTCAATTATCTAACAATCGTCTTCTAAAGAGGTAATCACACGCAATTCTTCCTGGTTCAATTCTATTTTGAATATATATTATATGCATACTCCCCGTATATACAGCGAGCAAAATTTTTTGCGCCAATTTCGAAATGGGGTTCTTCTTTCTTCGGACACACATCTCGTGGAAACTCCCACATTAATTTTAGAACCGAATGTACGCCACTGCCTTTTTATTCGTATTAATTAGAGGGTATTGATTAAAAGTTTTTTTTCATTCTATCTCTCTCTCTCTCTCTCTCTCTCTCTCTCTCTCTCTCTCTCTCTCTCTGCTTTTGCTTCTTGAAATCAGATTCTATTTTGGAAAGAATTGATTACTTTTTTGCGATTGCCGGTATCGAGAGCAAAAAAGAAAAAGGGTATGCCGCGAGTAACGAGACCAAAAAACAAAAAAATTGTGTACGAAGCAGTCCGATATACTATATGTATATATATATATATATATATATATATATATATATATATATATATGGGTGTGTGTGTGTGTGTGTGTGTGTGTGTGTGTGTGTGTGTGTGTGTGTGTGTGTGTGTGTGTGTGTGTGTGTGTGTGTGTTCGGGTGCGTGTGCGTGTATGTGTACGTATAGAAAAGAATCGAATAAGCGAGCCCGAGAGTCTATTTAAATTTCTTCATACCTGCGAATCTAATCAACTCTCTTTGAGAACATAAATTATCGAGCGTCAAAGAGCGAACCGCGCGGCGGTCTCGTGAATTCCGCTGCTCCGCAGAACGGCCAGCGCGAAAGAAAGCGCAAGCGCGCGTAGGCAGAAATCATAAAGGATGTATATATGCTTACGTAGAATAAAGAATATATAGTATGTAGTGTATATATATATATATATATATATATATATATATATATATATATATATTGTATATATATATACATATACAGAGAGCTCGCGATAGAACGTTGAAAATGTTCGAAGTCATGTGTCCTAATTTTTGAACAAACCACTTATCTCGCGCAGCGTGCGAAAGAGAATGAGTGGCGCAGGTGGGGGGGGGGGGTCGATTCGTAAAACGGCGGATCACCTACTCGAAGCCGCACGTATGCGTAGGTAGCAAGAGAACGGACTACCCCCAACAATGGCATACACATACACACACGCGCGCGCGCGCGCACATGCATGTGTGTATACATATAGATGGAACCGTAAGATTCGCATCTCTGCGCACGACTCTTTTATGTGAGATAAATGACTTTTAACGCGCGCGGACACGGAAATATACTGTGGGAATATGGCACTCTGCGTCGAGTAAAAGCTTTCTTTTCTTTATATGTATCTTTGCTTTCCTCCCCTCCCTCCTTCTCTTTTCTCCAGTTGTTGTTGTTGTCGCTGTTGATGATGACGAGCGGTTGATTGATTTCATTATATATATAAAGCTCAAAGAACATTTCAATCGCCTACGATGGTATCTCACTCGATATATAGGTTCGATAATATTTTAGATAACTTTTATGATTCATATTTTTTAATTTATCACAATCTTCGATGAACTCAAAATAGTTCTGAAATTATAAATAATAATGGTTTTGAAATATATCTCCTTTTAACCTGTTAAAATTTTTAATTTCCTTCAATTTTATAATCGAATCCTTCATTGGAATATAACTCAAAAATCAGATTCAAACATTGGAATTAAGTAAATACAATTAGCTGAAAAAACAAATTAAACAATAAATATTTTGTAAATGGTGAATTTCAATATAGGATTTAAGGAATATAGGAAACAATATAGGATTATGTTAATGGCGACATCTTTGAAAAGAGTTTCATAAATTTATATCCAAATATATTGTTTGCAACCGATGTTTTTTATTCTTCAATTTAGGGATCATTTCAGTGCCATAAAATTTTTTAAAAATTTCGAAGTCAATTTTTTTTATTTAAAATTTTTATTTTTAACTTGTGCCGATGATAAAAATGAACGACCTAAGTAAGAAACAAAAAAAGATTTGCCTAATCGTTGAAATGTTTATCATATAACAAACAATGTGTACGCATAATTTTATATATATATATATATATATATATATATATATATATATATATGCATAAAAAGCATATTTTTATCAAAATATGATTCCCATGAAATGAACCACTTTGATTGAAACAACTGATTTATCTGAATTCGTCAGGTGCCTAGAAATGAGCTCGCTTATCAAGTATTAAAAAACACTCGCAGGTGGAAATGAAAAACGCTAACAATAACTCGTATTCCTTTTATAAATTCAATGAACGATCATCCAAAAATTTATACGAAAATTTCACAATATTTGTAACTAGAGTTTATTTTGAATCCATTATATTATTATTCTCATCTATTTATTATACAACTATAAATTTCATCGTCAATGCATGAAACACCCTTATAACATGCTTGACACGGATTATCATATTACAACGTTTGCGTTCTCTCCCTCCCTTCAGGAGAAGCTGTACACCTCGCCAGAGATTTCGGCTACGTCTGCGAGACCGAGTTCCCGGCGAAGCAGGTCGCCGAATACCTGAGCAGGCAGCACTGCGAGCCCCAGGACTCGTACAGGAGGAAAGAACTTTTACACGCCACTAAGTGAGTATAGAGAGTTCATGGCAATCGATTGCCCATCGGACGCTTATTGTCTACAATTAATTCGCGATTCGTAAACGATGCATTAAAGATATTCAGATATCAGATCGTGGCACTTTAGCAATTTCAATGAGAACGTCGGCTAAATTCTACAGAACAATATATATGCATGTGTGTGTGTGTGTGTGTGTGTGTGTGTGTGTGTGTGTGTGTAGTACTACGCGCTAGACTTATTAGTACAGTGCGCTGACGTAAATTTTTATATCTTCACAGACAGATCACCAAAGAGCTAATGGACCTTCTGAATCAGGACAGGTCACCTTTGTGCAATACCCGGCCGCAGCACATTCTCGACCCGAGCATACAGAGACACCTCACGCACTTTTCTCTGATATCGCACGGTTTCGGCAGTCCTGCCATCGTTGCCGCTCTCACGGCAATACAGGTAACTTGTCTTGGCGAATGATAAATCGGCTGTTTTTTTTGAGACGCAGCTGCTCCTTTAGAATAATTATTTCTTATTTTATTCCTTTGACGAATTGGATGGGATTATTGCGTATATAGTCTGCGAATTGCGAAAGATAATATAATCAGCTCTCATATAAATGTAATGTAACTTTTATTTTTCGCGATTGCGACTATTAATCGATATTCAAATTCTAAACGGACTCGAACAGTTTTTCGGAATAACTTTCCATTCTGCTCGATTGAATAAATCACTTGATTTAGCACATGATAATTTTAACACCTAACTAATCGTCCGATGTTGTGACGCGATTTCACACGAAATGACACAAAAGTCAGAAATACAAATATTCTTGAAAACTTGATGGCCATATATCGCCGATCGCTTGTGTTTTTAACGGACATTTATGATTGTCATAAACAAGTTAAAAAAAAATTTTTAATTTGTTTTATTTATTTCCAAAACTTGTCCAATAGTTAATTTTGAGTATTAAATTGCCAAATTTTTGTATAAAAATATTCTAGATATAATTAGATACGTTGCTTTTATGATTCGTATGTTGCTACAAAACTGAGATATGACTAATTGAAAAAGTAGATTTTTGACAATGTTTATTATACTACCGTTGTAACATCATCCAAACAATAATCTCTCCAATTCTCAATCTGATGGTCAATGAAATGACATCGGCACGACTGATATTTACCTATCGCGTTTAACACGCCCTTTTCTCTTCTCGACGCCCTTAGAAGTTCCTAAGCGAGTCCCTGATCCATCTGGAGAAGATGTACCCGGGCAACGGCAGCGGCGTCACCAGCAGTCAGCAGTCCAGCCTCGACGTCAAGAACAAGGACGGCGGCCTGATGAACGACATGAAAAAGTGACGCCCGCACGACCCGCCGACCTCGAACGTCGTCACCTCGATCGAGCACTCCTGGCCCCACAATTGAGGAAGCGCGCGGCGATCGCGCCGCCGCTGCCGCCCCTGGCGCCGTCGTCGTCGTCGCCGGCTCGTCGCGCGGGCTGCGCGCGGGCTGCGCGCGGCCCGACGCTTGTAATACAGCCGGACGTCGGACGAGGGGCCGCCGAGGTCTAATGTGTAATGCAATTGTGTATGCAATAGACGTGGGGCAATATATAGAGTACGGGAGAAAAACGCGAACGAGAGGGGGCGAGCGAGAGAAAGAGGATCGGCCGGTCGAAAAATTATATATATTTATATATATCTATATATATATACAATTCTTATGTGTAATGCGCACATGATCGTTCGAATTACTTCGTATGCATATAGCGCCAACCCGAGAGCAAGAATAATGCACGCGCATCAGCGCTCGTATACACGTATACAATATGTATATATACATAAGCGCATGGGAACCATTATGCGGGCAAGGATAATATCGCGGATTTTCTAATCCCGTATTACGTATTGAGGGTGCGCGATGTGTAATGCTGCGCCTCGCGCGTGCGCCGAAGCCGTCCGAGGCTAAAATAAAACGAACGAAATATAATAATTATAAAAATAATAATATTACTATTAATATTAATAATAATAATAAATTAATTAATTGATACGAGGACGACGCTATTTCACTGACAGACTTTCGTGTAATATATATATATGTGTGTGTAAAGCGACCGTAGGGATACAAAGGAAGGGCTGATATTCATAACACTCGACGACGGGTGAACTCTTCCGGTACCACAGAAAGAAAGGACTGGATGGAAAACGCGAAAATTATATATATATATATATATATATATATATATATATATATATATATATATGTACGTTGCGATAATTCGTATAATATAAACGCAGTCAAAAAATGGGGGTTTTGTTATATTACTTTGTTGTTTCTTCGCTGATGGATCGCATTCGCGAAAAGATCTCATAGATATATATATATATATATATATATATATATATATATATATATATATATATATATATATATATTTCTAGCTACTCGCAGCTGATACGAACGTGCGCAAGACTTATATCTGGTTATAATTATGTATAATTATGAAAGAAAATGAAAGAACAATTTGTATAGCTTGCGTTTTAATTAGAGATTATTGGAAATTATTTTGTCATAAATTATATATAGTTAAATGTATAATACTCATTTTATAATAATTCAAAACAGTGATTAATTTTTCTTTTTAACAAGATTCCTCGAATTTTGAAATAGGGACCTAAGCATTTCACCTAATACTATAAAGCATCAGAATATTTTGCAAATCAAGTAAATGATACGGATTTAACAAAATAGAAGATACTAATTATCTTTAATAAATGTATCAATTAAATACTTTAATTAAAACGAAATCAGAGCGCTCTAATAGATCAAAATTGATCAATCATTTTTCTTTCTTTCTTCTATTTATTCTATTAAAAATTGCGATCACACTCATATAGTATACAAAGCAAAAAAAATACCGAAAATCTTTCAATAATTATCGTGCCAATGCGAATATTATACACTGTAAAAGAAACTTGCCATTGTTGAAATGTGCCAATCTGTAGCATTGTATACGCAATGATGCGAGAAAAGAAAATTTCATAGAGCATATATACATGTATGTATATAAATATTTATATATATATATATATATATATATATATATATATATATATGTATATGTATATGTATATGTATATATATAAAATATCGATAAACCCGACGATATACTGTATGATATATAGGTCAATGAGAGATGTACGAGAGAGTAGTATAAAGAAGGGGTATGAATTGTCTCGGGATAATCGAGCGGCGCGCCAGGCGTTTATAAATTTTTTTTCTTTTTTAATTTAAACCGTTCTAACGCCAAAAGTATTATATGACTGGATCAAATGAACAACGACGCGAGGCAGATTTATATATATATACACTATTCGCTTGGATACATTTCGGCAAGTCATGAATTTTAATGGATTCCGTGTTCTCACCTTTATTGTTTTCCACAGCGCGCACGTTCACGTGTTAAAGAAGCTGCGCGGTTATTTTAATATTTGCGAAGCATCGTTACATACGTCCGAGACGCGAAACAGTGTGTAGATAATTGACAAGTTTGATTAGTTTTTTTTCGCATACGTTGCGAACACCGCCAAGTCTATATATATATAGATAATGCGTAGATAAAAGACGTTTTATATGTATTCGAATCAACGCGTAACGGAACAATTTCTGACCGTGCAAATTCGAAACCCATTTGAGAAGGAAGCAACTATTTTTCTAAACGCGTAACGCCAAGCTTGATGACTCTCTAATGATAATGTGGAACGAAACATACGGCAAGAGACATGTATTTATATGTGTATATACTTCAATCAATCCGTACGTAAATAAGCGTAAGGGAATAAATAAATAAAAGAATTAATAAATATGAAAGATAAAAATTGTATAAGTAATAAGGGACGCGATCGTGCCCGCGAGCGGTGCGAGGCGAGGCCGATTACCGTTCGCCCGTACCCGTAGAATCGGCACGAAGTACAATGTCGTAATGGGGCGAGCCTGAGACATATCTATAACTTTGTAAACTAAAAATCGTATATAGGAGTCTAACGGAGAATACAATGAAAAACGAAAGAAAGACAAATCTGCGAATTAATTCCAACAAAAACGAAAACGTTAAAAATGACTTGAGAGCATTTGATGCTCCGATCTAAACCTGTACAGAGCATTTGAATCTTTCTTGTGATATAATCATATGCAATTTATTATAATATACATATATATACACACACACACACACACATATATATATATATATATATGTGTGTGTGTGTGTGTGTGTGTGTGTGTATATATACACATTGTGAAGAAAAATACGATGATACATTCCACGTTTTCAAACTAGTTATGATCAATTATAGCGAAGCGCGTGTAATTCACGATTTTTTTTCTTATTCGTTGTGAATAGGTATGGGCAACATTCACTGGCGGCACTTATTTGCGCCACATTTTTTTCTTCTTTATATAAAATAGATATATAATGTATTTTTCATCAGTGACATGTGATAAAGCGGCGATTTTTTTATAAATTTGTCTGTGTTACTTTTGTTCCGAGCATCAGCTTTCAATGCTCTAACATCGATGTAAAAATTGTAAAAATTTATTTTATATAGATTAAAAATTACAAGTACCGAAATGCGCGCAGACATATATATATATATATATATATATATATATATATATATATATATGTATGTATGTATGTGTATGTGTGCGTGTGGGTGTGTATGTATTAATGAAATGGCGAGAAATTGTAATAAAATGTGGCACAGATAACATAGAAGGCGTCTGATCAGTTACTATATACGATCTAATAAGAGACGAATTTACCCATATCTGTCGCATATAAAAGAGCAATAAGAGGCCTCCGTGTTCGAATTTAAATTCAACGTGTTCCATTCGATTCAAATATATACGTATTTATACATACTGCGCTTACGATCGGTATTGTATAGAAACCAGTGCATGCGGTAGTATCAGGGCGCGGACTGGGTGGTGGAAGTTGGCGATGTAACGCTTCGAAACTACAATAAAAACAAGGAAGACCACGACGTCTCTCCTCGTCCACCGCGTCTATATGAACTTTCGCGTACGATTCGCAACACGGAGCTCTTGCACATACGTTCTTTTCACGAGGGCGCTTAGCGCCGCGTAGGTCCAATACGAGCGTATATTATATATACTTTTTTTTCAGAACTTTGTTTCACTCATGACACAAACTCTCTACACAAAAGCATAGTGGAATTCGTTAGCGAAACTTAAACTCTCTCTATCTCTCTCTTCTTATCCCCTGTTTATCCTGTAAATTAAACAGAAAAAGCGAATGAAAAAACGTTCGAAGAAAATTTAAAAAAAAAAACGAAAGAAATATAAGAACCGCGCACTTATTTATATAATCTCGCTAGAGCCAGCGTAGAAAAGCTTTTTTCTACCAAGAATTTCTGTGCCAACCGTGAAGAATGTTGTAGACGATTTTTTTTTGTTTGTTGAAACATCATTCTCATCTTGTAAGATACTCAGATATAACTTTATTGAATATATTTCAAGTTAGTAGCATATTATATTCTGATATTAATACGGTTCATTTTTGTATATTGGTGTGTGATGAATAAATAAGAATATTGTTTCTAAGCATTCAATTTTAGTTTTTATTTGTAGTTCATTGTTTCATTTACCTTATTCCTCTTAACAGTGCAAACACTGTTTATTCGTGTACATCATCGATTTCCTTACGATTTTGGTCATACAAACCTGTTTTATCCTCAATTCGTTCTTTTACCAACATTGTATAACCTGATGCCCTCCATTCACGACTGCAGATGCTGACTTGATCTTTATAGGTAAAATAAATTCTACAATACGCCGTAATGCTTGATAATAATAAATTATTTATAATTCATTATTAATTGAAAAAAACAGAGATGCACATAATTATTTATAACTGATACCATGATTTATAAATACATGATAAAGTAAAAAAACATTTAGCTGAAATCAAAATTCTTCAAAGTGATATACACTGATAAATGAACAATACTACATAATTGCACTACAATTGTTCTTCTTCATAAACGAAAAATACAATGGAATAATCCCAATCAAATAAAATATTTTCCACGAAAAATCTAATATATTTTTGGTGATATACAATATATTGGTAATGCATTAGTCCATCATAGTAATTATTTTTGAGATAACTATATATATATATATATTGAGAGAAATTCTGCAATACAGCAAGTTAATTTTTTTTAATAATAGATTTAACTATATTTTTTAATCTTTGTATATTTTGAATTCATGAAAAAATTTATTAAACTCCTCGAAGAAAAGTTCATCAAAGAAATATAGTAAAAGTCAATTTAATTATATTGAAATTTTAACTACAACAATATAGTAATTTTTGAAGTAGATGATTTTTATTTTGAAATGGCATGGTTAATTAAATTTATATATTATTTGCTCATATTCAATATCTATATATTCTATCGGTATGGTCCTGTTGTTTTAATTTACCCTAGTGATTACACATTCCTAATTAACGTATACTTGTTTATGCAGAATTTGGATAATAGTATTATAGTAACGGATACATGTACTCGTAGTACATCACATGCGTTTCTGTGTTCAAAATTTTATTATATAAATACATCGTTATCGAAGAAATATACAATTCTATACATCAAAACTGTTGTTCATTTTTATTATATCGCTTTACTCTGCTAATGAAAAATGTCTCATGATTATATATTATACATAGCGATGATGAATTATTCTATATAAGAAGGTATACTCTTTTATATATTATTATTCTTGACGTGCATACTTCACAGATATAAGCATTGAATGTGTAAGTATTGCTTACATCCCATAAGATCTTGACCATTAAAATATATAGAAACCTTTTTTGCGCGTGCATGAAAAACAAAACACTAAATGTAATAATATAAGACAAGAAAATTACTATATTTAAGTGAAAAATATAAAACATATATGTAAATTAAAAACAATTAATGAAAGACTTCAAATTTTGTAACATTTTATTGTAATTTGTTGCAACATCTACTCCATCTGTCCCTAATTAGAAGGAAAAATAGTAAATCAACTCTCAGTTTATGAGTAGTCCATTCATATACTATATAATTAAAATATGCAACTAATCAAATTAAAAGAAAAGCCACTATACGCATCATAAAATATGCATAATTAAAATTTAATACAAATTATAGAATTAAATAATAGGTCAATAGTCTGAAAAATAATTTCTTATTTACTGTAATTTTATTGAACGTGATTTGCATATTTTGATTACAAGGATTTTACTTTCTATACAGAACTATCTGCAAGGTAAGTTTCGTATACAAGAATCAACTTTTGTATGTACTAGAATAATTTAGGTGAATCAGTGTTATGCTTAATGCGTGTGAACTTATAATTTGATAAAGAATTACACAGATTTATGGAATAATAAAGGGAAAAAACAACAGGTATAGAAAAATAATTTATTTGAATTTCACTCTTATTTACATTTAGTAATAAATTCATTATTAATAACATATACACTAGTAGTTCAACATCATCCACCTTGAGCAAGTCCAAGTCGAGTGAGCATTTTTGGCTAAACAAATAAAATCAGTTATTATACAAATATATTAAAGTAGTTTGCTTAATTAGCTCTAGAATTAGTATTGGAATTCAAAGAACTGGTTTTGATTCATATTTAATATAGATGTACTTTCTACTAATTCTAGAGTTAAAATTAAACATTGCATTAAAATAACAATATAATAGTAAACGAATAATAAAATAGGAAATTGTAATTCAAAAACAAAATTGTAATAAGTAAAATGGACGATAAATTATTTATGTATTATATTTTACGGACTAAAGTCCTTTTACTCGGACATATAATAATTCAATGTCCACCATTGGAAAGGCCGGTAAACATTGTTTTGTAAAATGCCCCCCACAAACAGGAATCAAACTTGGGATATCGAGCAGCCATCTCGACTCGGCAAATGAAGTCCAGCGTTTAGCAATTGTAAAAAAACGTATGCCTTTACCGCTTCAGCCAACAACTGGTGTCAATTATATTAAAGAAATATATAACAGATTGGAAAAATGTAAATTGTATTCTAAACAAATGTAATGGAATATAGGAGATCACTATTTTCGAACGGAATATTTCTCAAAAGTAGAAAATTTGCAATGGCACTTATTCTAAACTTGATGAAAGTATTTTAACAGAGCATATGTTGGATTCATTTATTTATAATAATGCATCTATTACATTTGCTTTTTCATATAATATGGGCATCTCTTGTCTATTAGTAAAAAGCATTAATATTTTACTAAAATAGTACATTGGTTCAAATAATAGGAGTAAGTAAAATTATTCACTTTACAAGGCTGCATTATTGTAGAAGATACGAGGACGACTTTGTCTCAAGTGTTATTTAGATCATAACGGCAATTGCGTTTCTGTATATTTGAATATTTACGTGCCAACGCATTTGACGTTGCAGAGGGTTCAGCATTGAATGACTATATGAATATACAACATGAATATATATATGCATAATCATATCACCACAAGAGCAAGAAACAAATAGAATATATTATAATGTAAAGCGAAGAGAAGCTTAAAGAGGTGTAGAGCTTTATTAGATCTGTAGGGTTTATGTTGTATAGTTTATAGAGACGAGAAGTATGGATATTGAGAAAGGCGACATGTGCATGATATCATATCACACATATATATATATATATATATATATATATATATATATATACACTGCATTTTGTTAAATAATATATTAAATAACACGCTTTACTTTTGCGTATACTTAAATATACGAAAGTAATTCCACAATACTGTGCTTAATTACTTTAGAGAGGTTAGAGCAACAGGCAGATCAAGCGAAAAAATTCATAAAGGATGTAATAAATCAGAATCTTAGATATAAGAAAAATGCTAACTATTTATTAAGTAGAATTGATAAATAGAAATATGGCATACATAAATAAATTTGATATCAAAAAGAAGATTTAATAAATTTCAGCTTATTTACAAATATATAGTATCGAGCGAAACAGATTTCATCACAAATTTGACTTCTTATAAAATTGATCGATGTTCTAACAAATATAAACAATATCTGAAAAATATTTAGAAGAAATCTTTTAAAAAATACAAACGAAACAACAATAACGACCGCAATAATGAACCTATATATTTCAAGGATCATTTGTTAAATCAAAGAGTCGAACAATATTAATGATTTAAAGTGAACGCGTGTTTCAGGACAAACTGCGATCGCCGTTCAGCTTAAGACGCATTTGAGTATGAAAGAGTAAGAGATCGAATCTTCCAAATTTCGTATAACCTATCAACTTTATCATATATAATCTTGCAACTTCGCAGTCAAGGATAAATTGCACACTGGCGTCTATTTTATCTTACAAAATTATGACAAGCTAGATACATTATGAATAAAACGAACCATTTAGAAAACATTTATTGAAAGGCTATTAAAAGCTTGACATGTTTATTTTGTTTCCTACCACAAAGGATACTCGTATCCTTTCAGAAGAATCCTTACACTGAAACAATTCGAAAAATATAAAAGAATTGTGACACTGAAAGGATTCTTACACTGAAAGAATACAAGCAAATTTTTAAAATGGGTACTTGAAAGTGAAAGTTTTCGAATTCTTGAAAAAATTCCTTTAAGTTTTATATTCCTTCAGAATTCTTTAAATGTAAGGATTCTGAAAGGATACAATATCCTTTGTGGTTGGATATAAAGTGGATATATGAAGCTTTTCGAATCCTTCCACTGAATGCTTTCTCAATGGTTCCTATCTTTTCTTACAATCCTTTCAGAATCCTTTTGTACTATGCGAGGTAATTTTACAAAACAAAGCAAATATCAAAATTTGCTATCTAATTTTTTTACTTAACTCCACATGTAAATATGAAAATTATAATCAAATACAACTTTTGAATGAAACGAACAAATTTCTCAACTTCTTCCTAATAAATGTGTGGATATGATAGTTAACCCATTTACTAAATTTAAAAGAAAAATCTAATTAAGGTAGTGCGTGACAAAATCGATTTTATTTTGATTTTTTTTAACGTATTCAATTTGTTAAAGGATTCCTTAGCAAGGGACGCTACAAAAGTAGTTAAATTCGACAATTGCGAGATAACATTTCGGATCTTCAATTTCTTCTTTAAAAAAATATGTATGAAAATACCAAGAATTTTTTATGGAATTAAGCATGTACAAAGGAAAAAATTACTTAGATAATTATTATATAGATAATAAAAAACCATGGTTCAATACTTTAAAAAATATATATATCACGCGAACTCATTGTATTTATCAATTGCTTTTCCAATCAATTAAGATCGAATTAAGATCAATCAATTAAGATCACTACAGTATGGTTGCCTCCTTTGCTCATATAAATATTATTAAGAATCCTATGTACAATGTCAAAAAAGTGTCGAAGACATAGATCACGTCGTTTGGAACTGTTACTTATTACATCATAAGAGACCAAACATGATAAAAGGGCTTACAAAACTATAAATCAGAATGCCTATTAAAATATCAGAACTATTTCTTTATGGATTATTCTAAATCGTTCGAAAGCGTTGTTTCGTATACTATCTGCAGGACGCTCGGGGGATGCGAGATTGATGAATTGAACCTACGAAATGTGACATGATGGTTATATAATTTAAGAAGTTTCGATAGTTTTGGAAATTCCGTAGCGAATTTATCTATAATCGGCATTGATCCAAGCATGTTTGGCCATAGATTTTCTTCACACCACAGACACAAGCCTGGGTCAATGGTGAAAGTTAATATACTGCTAAGGAATAAATCTGCATTCGAATATATACAAAGACAGTTGATTGTCGAGTAGAATAGATAATAAATAAAGAATAAGTAAAACAAAGTTTCTATCGTTAAATCCAGACAATTTTGAAATAGATGTACTATTGTGCAACAAGGCAATTACTTATTCCTGAATTAAGAATCATATATTTATGTACATTTATTTCAGATTGTATACTCTGGAAGATATTAAAAATATGCTGAACAGAAGAATTATTATTAGAAAATATTTTTCACGGCTAACAGAGTTGACATCAGAATAAATTGAATAAATCACTTGTATATAACAAATAATAATAAATTATAAAATTGAAATTATAGAAAGAAATGGTACTCACGGAATGTTAAATTTAAAAAAAAAACTGAAAGAACGCAAAAAAATAAAGTTAAATATTTTTAAAAAATCCACTTTGACAATCTTCACCTTTTGTAGAAGATTTACTGCAGAAGTTTCAGCAGGGATGCACGAGAAACGTTGCATAATTTTTGCCTATAAAAAAATCTTACTCGTTGAATCGAATTGCAACATTTTCTTCTTCTTTTTAAGCGTACAGTAGAAATTCAGTAATTTTAGATGAAAGAATTTGTAAATACAAGAAAAATCTATTCAATATAATTGGCTAAAACTGTAATAGATTAGATATTAGATTGACTATTACTATCATATAATATTCACGTGTGGATATTTTAAAATGAAAATCTTCAATGTCAATAAAACCTAATCATCTACATCATTGTATTATGTAGACTGATGCTTAATGCATACACACTATACAAATATAATAATATATCAATATAAAAAAAAGTAATTGAATATTATATTTAGCACGTACTTTATATTTCGGGCAGTTTTAGTAATTAAATATCATGTATTCATGTTACATGATTTATGCTGGTATGTTCATTGAAGATTTTAATAGATGTGAACACAAGAAATAGTAGTTTTAGAGATAGGAAGCATTCCAGATATTTATAGATACATACTAACAAATAAAATTAATAAATATTTTTATCGACCTTACAGTCTTCATCCTATAATATATTAAACTAAATATTCACCCCCGAAGAATCTAAAATAAAGATAATAAATTATATTCTATGTTAGTGAAGGACAACCTAAAGTTAAATTTAAGGTGGTGGAGACTAGTGTCCTTCACTAACATAGAATATAGTTTATTATTTTTATTATTTTATTTTACTTTATGTTATTTTTATTTTATCTTTATTATTTTTATTTTTTAATCAAATTTATCTTTAGTACCAAGTTTTATCTCAGTTTCTTCCGGGTGATAATAAACAAGGACCGTTTGACTGTCATTATTTCAATTTAATATATTATATTATAAAGATTGTAAGACCGATAAAAACATTTATTAATTTAATTCAAAACAGTCGACAGTATAATTTTTAATTTTAATGCTAACAAATATCTCAAGCAAAAACATAACGTTAGAACTTCAATTTTTAGATGCCTTTTTGATAATTAAATAAAATAAATTGTAATAAGCGTTCAATATTATATGCAATTTCATGTAATATACGTAGAATGGTAGAAAGTATATAGAATGAAATGCTTTCTAGCTCCATCAATCAAGATGGATAATCGAATGCGAGCTTCTTCAGGGCAACAAAAATTCGCCTTTGGTGCATAAATTAAAGCGCAGACCATACAGGAGAATACTTACGTCAAGGCATCTTACGGACCATGGTTTAATCGGACAGCAAGGAGATTTTAGGTCGCAGGAGAGTGTTCCCACACCTTCTGTCGAGATCTTCTGTATACCTGACAAGAATATATAGTAAGGTACAGTTAGAACACGACATCCCCGTCGACACACTTAACCCTTTGAAGTTTCGATAATTACGTAATATGCTTGCAATGATCACGCTTAAGATTAAATAGTTTTCTAGAATTGTTTATGTAGACTATAATTAATAATTTGTACATAGCTTTTTAGTTTATAAGCGAGTGAAATATTATTGCTTAAAAAACAGGTTGATTTTATACTACATTACGAATGTGCAACACTATGTTACAAGATTCTTAATCATCTAATGTAATTGAAACCATAAGATTTTTAAGATAAAATTTGTTATGTTATGTTAAATAAGAGCAGTTATAATATCTGTTTTTTAAAATCATTCTCAAATTTATACATTGAACATTTTAATTGTTTGACGATTCTAAATAACTAATATTTATAAATAATTTTGAAAAATTATCTATATTGGATATATTGTATATTTAGTTAACTTTATTATAAAAATTTAAATGTAGACTATTCATTTATTTTTTGCAAATAAAATTTTTATATAAGAACCTTTTATACAATTCAATTTTTATACAAATATCTTGCCGTCTTGCGATGTATTGTTGATTCAAAAAATGTTAAGAATTTAACAATACAAATTTTATTTGGGAAAGTAATTATTTATATTAGTTCTTTTTCATTTATATGAAAAAATACCTCTGTCCATACATATAATATAATTTTATTAGTTTTAATTATTGCATAATTTAGTAAATAAGAACCTTTTTCCGAATATAATAGTTTAATAATTAATGTGAAAAAAAAATTGTAGTAGCTAAATACTTCAAAGGATCAAGAAACATACACCTTAATAAATAGTTAACAAGCAGTACTAATGAATAAAGAAATCATTATACATTTATATATTTAAATTTCTATTGATTTAAATTGATTGATTTAAATTAAATTTCTATCGAATGATGAAGATGATGTGAACTTACCGCAAACAAACCCTCGACATGAAGAACTTTTTAAATTTTATAATAGAAATTAATATTCATTTAATATATTTACTCATAAAATAACAATCATTAAATATTTTACATTTTTCAGTGAATAAATTGTTTTGCAATTTGCATTTGATGATATATAATTATTCTTCACATTTTTAATTTACGTTCATATTTTTAATTCACAATGGCATCGAAGTTATGAAAATAATAAATATTATTATTTGCAAAAGATTTAATAAGAGAAAACATTAATGAATAAAGTATAAGTATTATGATCAGAAAATATTATGATAGAATTTTAGTTTTGTGTTAGCATTAGAAAGAATTTCTATTTAAATATGGTTGAATGTACCAGTTTACTATTAATATTATGTTAAGTTGCTAGATACTTAAATTCCGCATTACCTGAAGAAATATTTTTAGAATAAGAATTAATAAAGTAAATTAAAGCCATTGTAAAATAATTCTCTGACGAATCTATTAATAAAATTATTAAATACATTTACGTTGTATAAAGTCTTAAAAGTATCATAATTCACTTTAATGTTTAATAATTTTATTAAAACATTTTATTATGTACAGTCATTGAAAATTATTAGAGTTAATTTGTACAGTAATAAAATTAAAGAAGATATCTTGGTATTAAATATTAGTGAACTATTTATAAAGATTTTCATAGGATTAATTTAATTAAGCATTAAGGAGAGGCTATTTAAAATACTTAATAACTTTATTTGCTATACCTTTAAGTGTTTACTATGAGTTTTAGAAAATATAGTATTTATAAGTAAATTATCTATAATAAAAGTTTATATTAAGTTCGTGAACAAAAATTTTATTATTGCAAACCATTGTTGTAAACATTTAAAATCCATACAAAGATTAAGTTAGATATGTTTTACATTTCATATATAAATAGTACATTTTTTTTTCATTTTATTAATTTATAATGTATTCGTTTTAATCATAATGTTAATTAGCATAAATTATGCATGAACTTAAATTACTGGAAAATTGGTGTTTGACGGAAAGGTATGTAAATTTTAACTAAACTTTTTATTATTTTCTTTTTTGGTTTTATTTGTATTAATATTACATAAGCTGACGATAAAAAAATTAGTCAAATACGTATAAAGAGTGTTGATATACTTCCAGAATGTCTAAAATTAATTGTTTTGAATCACATTAAATCTGTTTGACGCTAACTCTAGTTCAACTAATTACATTACATTTCAATATATTAGAAAGAGTACAGTGGTCTGGATTTATTAGTCACATGTTCTTTTATTAACGCGTTACCATTGTTATTTAAGTTTTTTCACATAAATGAATAAAATATAAACCTGTATATTTGTTCGCTAGCGTTGATAAAGACATTATCAATAAAGTATTCGATATTAGTGAACTAAATTACGTACTGCAAAAAAGTTTGTATTAATATCATTTAATACATATATATTAAATCGTTGCATTACACTAGTGCCATTATTATTAAATTTAAATGTTCATTCTATTTAAATCGGTGTCACTATAAAATATTAATTCATTTTAAACTTCAACTGACGATGAGAGGTGCAGCATTACCTTTTTTAATTTTGTTGTTCGTTTTTGTTTGTATTCCTGATTTGTCAATATGTTATTAAGCAAAGTCAAAAAGTAATTCAAAAACGAATAAAATCATTTTTATTTCATTTACGCTCATCCTAATATTTTCTTTAAGCAATTTTATGATTTTCTTCATCATATTCAAGCTTCTCAAAGTGGATTCATTTCATTGTGTCAAAATTGCTGCATATTAAAAATTCAAGATTTAAGATCCATTTTCACTGTCATTTATTAATACCTTTTATTAATTGCAACTCGAAGCGAAGAAATTTTTTTAGCGTCGACGATTTAATTATTTTTTCATACAATTATTATTATTATTGATCATCGTCAATCCGAAAGTAATACATTGCTAATCTCCTTCGAGGGATATAAAATTATGTTTTAGAGCCGTTTGTATTTATATTGTATTGGTATTACTATATAAATATAAAATCTTCCATTAATATCATTCAAGCATGATCAAGTAGCAATGACAATGCATTATCCACACCAGTGGATTTACGAGTAAAAGATCTTTAGTCCTACGAATGTATTATAGAAGCAGTTCTGAATTTGTGTAATCATAGTGCTATAATAAAAAGATAGAAATTTATTTTTGCGGATCATATTAATCCCTGGACTTGTATGCACAATCGGGACCACGCATTAGCCTCGGCGATAATTACTTAGTGGGTCGTGAGTACGGGGCAGCGCGGTAGCGCGAGCTTGCACTCGAACCTGTCCCGGTTGTCGTGGTCTTGTATGACTTCCATGCACGGCTCGATGAGTCCTCAAATTTCATCGATCGTTGCACTTGAATTTTAGAGGGTTTTTAAAAGTTATTAATTAGAACAATAATTAAGAGAACTTTTGGTCTTTTTTACGACGACCGATCGTTCATTAATTTATCATTAAATTTACCCAACAGCAACAATTATTTGTTGTTAATGCTTTCTTGAGTACTGTGTGGATACCGTTAACTTTCATTACCAAATATGAGATTAATTAAAATTTATTTGTATGTTAAGTATTTACAAAATAAGAAAGGCAGTTTAAAGAAGCACTTTATATGGTTTTTTCATGAAAAATGTTTTAATACTTTTTGAAAAATTTAGAGAAAAGTTTTGAGGAAAATTGAAAAAGTTTTCTGTAATAGATTACACTTGTTTTCAGAAATTATTAGTTTTCCGCTCTTGAATAGAAAAGTTTCATTATTAAATTACATGCGATTTTTAAAGTAAATATGGATTTAAAAGCGATTTTTATCATTTTATTAATTATGAATCATTTCATTACTTGAATAAAAATAATTTAAAGAAGAGCTAGAAATACGAGGATAAATTTAATTATTATTCTGACATTAAAAGACTGACACATTCATGGTGATTATAATCTGTTTAAAAATAACGAATTTAATTAAATTTGCATCTATCTGGTATTTAATTATATAGACACAAAGCAATTAGAAGACGTACTGAAATAATTAAGTTTAATAACAATTAACTTATTATTATATTGTTTTACTCAATTTACATAATCTGCAGAAATTATTGTTCAGCAATTAACTAGTTCTATATAAAAATTATTATAATTGTTCATATCGCGTTTTTTGTATCGGAATGTATAATATCAAAACAACGCTTTTATATCAGTTAAATATAGTAATATAGATATAAATTGTTTAATCTTATAATTTAAAGAAATATTTTATTATAAATATATTTCATTCTTTGGAAACTTAAAACAAATGGATTATTTTTATTCCGTTCAAATGTTATTCTCTTCGACGAATATTTAATTAAATTTCACGAACCTACCATATAAAATTAATCAAAACGAAATTATAACTTTCAATTTCTCTACCCAGCGCAACCGCCGCGATTCGAGCCAGAATACAGAGGCTTTTTCCTTCTCGGCGAATGAATAAAATAAAATTTCACGAACTCAGGCCAATATAAGTACTGTAAAGAAATGCGAAGATATATATTCCTGTCTTCTAGCTCTTCCTTGGCCGTAAACTACATGTAGCGAGATTGTTCGAAATATTGAAAAATGACATTTACCTGGATAATCCGGTGCATCGTAGTAGTCGTGGGAGGATCCGTGCGGGACAGCCTCGTCGTCGTAGTCGTACGAGGTCCCAGCGTATCTCGATGACGGAGCGTACATGTCATCACTGGAAGTCGAGTTGTACATTAAATTTAGGCTGTAAAAGGGTATTTTTACGTGTGTGCAGATTTATTCGCGGTAATTTACAGAAACGCAAATAAATAAAACTGGGATGACAATGAGTAAAGAGATAGTGTTAGATTAGATTGACAGAGTTAGGTAAAAGAACGAATTGTAGACGTCTAAAATATTTAGTCATTGTAGCAACTGTGAAAGTATAGAATATAAACTACACTGAGCGAAAATAAACGTTAGCACAACTTGAGTAACTTTGGTACAATGTTTCACAAACTCTCACGACTCACGTAGTTTTAACTTGAGTTTTCTGTTTTAGGAACGGACATTTGAGAACGGTTTGATAGTCGCTTAATCTGTTAAATTTATTTATTGATTTATATATATGTATATGTATGTATGTATATAAGTATGATTTCTGTTTAGGATATTATATACCAAAAATAATAAAATATGGTATATATAAATATCACTATCTACTTACTAGCTTTCTTTCATGTTACTACTCTATTTCATTTATTATTATATTTACTCATATAAAACAAATGGCACTACTATAATACGACATTATCTTCTTGAAACAAAATTCTGATAAAATTTGTCAATATATTTATAAATAAATAAAATGAATCTTTTGGTTAAGTACTTTTTATTTTTATATTAGGTTAGGTATTATATACTACTGTGGGCAGCACCGTTAAAACTACGCCATTCCTAACGTTGATTTTACGTGATACGAGTTACCTAAGATTTTTTCTCGTATACTTCTTATAAAGTTCACGCTTTACAATGGGCTTAATTGTATAAATGCCAATGTTGATGTAACCTGTCGTGTTAATAAAGCTTATCAATTGTTGAATTTTTTTATTTTCTTACATAAATTTAGTTTCGTCAAGTACATAGAATATTTTTATTTATCATTGTGTAAATTATACGCAGCTTTAGGTAACTTAAGTTCCAACTATAATTTTTTATTTCCTTGTTTTTATACATATGTGATCTTTCATTTAATGCTCATCAAAAATGTGTTGTTAATATTAATAAATTCCGGGTAAATTAATTCTAAATGTTACAAAATGTGAATTAAAAAATTGAAGTAATTACAATAATAATTACAATTAATTATACAATTGAAGTAATAATGTGAAAGGTTGTTTTCATTTAGTACACCAAACGTGTATTTTTTTATAGATAAAATTTAATCAAAAGTTGGACTAATTAGGAATGTATTAATATATTTTCTTAAAGTAATGGTGTACTGATAGAAATTGTAATGTTTATCTGTAGCATTATTTTATTTGTTCATTAAGAATAGTATGTAGTATTACTAGTGTCAATTGCGTGCGAGCTAGTTACTGTACTTTAACATTTTAGGATTAGATAAAAAAGTTAGTTAATACCAATTGAAGGCTAAATTCATGGAAAAAGTGTCTTTTTTAATAAAACCGGATAAGACATAAAGGGAGAAAGAAAGATAGAGCGGGTTGGTAGACGCGTGATAAGGGGTAGCCAGGGGTGAAGGGATAAGAAAAGCCGAGAAAGGCGTTGCGTGACAAGTTGGAGCAATTCTTTACAAACTTATTCCTTTGGGCCGTGCATAAACCGATATTGGAACCGGCTTGGCCTCGTTTTACAGTCCGAATGAGTTGACTATCCCGAAAGTACGGAACATCCGACCCTCTTGATTAATTGCGGTGAATTTCTACGGCTCGATCCCGTTACCCGGAACTATGGATTTTCTATTAATCTCGTGGGTTTCTTTAGAATTCTTGGTCAATCTCGCCGACGAATTTATCGAACGGATTATGGAGTTCGCGTTTGCGTTTGCGTTGGTACCAACTCGGTTGGAACTTTTCCTAATTTAGTTATATATCACGCTAAATTTCGAATAAAACTAATACATTTAAAAAGTCACCGATCCCTATAAAAATCTAACTCTTCGCCGTTGCGTTAAAATCTCAGAAAATAGTAGTCGAAAAAAAATATATTTAAAGAACTTTAAGCCTGAATCTAAAGCCCAAGTTAATCGTCCTAATTGTGTTCTGTAGATTTCAACCGTCATATGTTTAATGTATCAAATGGTATTGAAAGTTATTAGAAGCCGGCTAATATCCGTCCCTTTGGCATGCATTATCTTGTGTAACTTTATCCGTGCAG
Organism: Sycobia sp. Sy_11; assembly: GCA_018907035.1. Classification (NCBI taxonomy): domain Eukaryota; kingdom Metazoa; phylum Arthropoda; class Insecta; order Hymenoptera; family Epichrysomallidae; genus Sycobia; species Sycobia sp. Sy_11. The sequence continues at coordinate 1,086,297 of JACCIC010000133.1, forward strand.
AAGGAAGAACATGCAGTAGGTAGAACGAGAAATGCCTAATCATGCATCACGTTTAACGTGTCTCAAAGCTTGACAGATTTACGATTAATTTTAAAAATCACATTTTTGTATTTATACTGTGTCGATATTTTAAGATAAAAGTATAAATTGACATTCGCGATGTTCATATATATATATATACACGTTCAAGTAATACAACAGTGAATCTGAATTGTTTTCTCTCTTTTATTTATATATGTTGAAAAGAATAACCATATTAATATCAGTATTATATGCTCATTCTTGTTGCTCAACAAATAAAATTTTATTAATTTATTAGAACGAAAATAGAATTATTTATTTGAAATTATCTCTCGTCAGGGCAGCATTACTTCTCTGATTCATTTTCTAAATAATTATGTGAGACTATTTCAATTTTATATGAATTGGTACACTGTATACTGTAATATCTTGTATTCCTAATAAAATCCAACTTATTAACCCGAAACAAATTTTCTGAATACCTATAATATATGCAATTTCAAAAATAATAAAGCTAAGAAAATTGACTCTATTCTATTAAAATGTAAAAAGTATCAAAACCACGAAATTAGTTTAATTTACCATTTTGCAATCAAACAACACGAATCAAATACACACCCAGAACGATATAATGATAAAACGATGAAAATCTTCGATATAACATAGAGACTGCGAGTCTTTAAATACTTACGTGGCCGAGGACGAGTAATGGCGATCGTTAGTCGGATATCTGCTGGTGCTCGATGAGCCATGATAATCGTAATCGTGATGCGAAGCGCGACTTGTAGGAGCCGGCGCTGCAGTTTCGTATCTATGATTTTACGTCGACAGAAAGATAGAGTATTAGTTTTCGTTTTTATTCTAAAAGTTTTTTTTTATATAAATAATATTTTATTATATTATTTTACATAAAACTTTTTGGGTTATCGAATGGATTCACCATATTTGTGTGAAAATTACTGCAGTTTCTGGTACGTATAGGTAAATAAACATATTAAAGAAGCATTGTAACATGAATTAGCTCTTAATGAAGCGCCATATAAACTGTAAGGAGTTAAAAATAATTTTGAACGCTCGTAAATAAGTACTTCATCATTGATTTTAATGATTTTTAAAAATATTACTAATATCCGAAAACCTAACAATAAATCCTTAAACCCAATATAAACAGAAACAATATTTAAGTACATGAATTTAAATCCATCGTTAAAAAATATTTGTACCAAAATGAAATAAACCTTTGTATGAATTAAAAATTATTTGTAGGATCCCAGATGAATTTATTGGATTTAAAAAACATTTATTTCAGAAATATTTATCTGATATGAGCAAAAAATTTTCATAAATTATGTTCACTACTTACGTACGAGAATTTAAATAAATATTTATTTGAATTTACGAAATTTGTTTTCAGAATCACAAATTCGATTTCCAACAGATTTTTTTTTCAACCAAATATATTTCCTTTAACTTTATAAAGCAAATAGAAAAAAGCAACTCACGCATAGCTTTGGTCCATGGCTACCCTCGCACGGTCCAGAATTGAGAACACCTTGGTCTTGGCCGGAACGGGACGAGCGGATGGTCCACGAGCTGGTGGTGGCGGCGGAAGAATCCCTGCAAGGTAAAGTATTTATTTAAAATGCAATGTCAACCTGCATCGATTGGAGTAAACGAGTCGATGATTTTTCTTTTACGCCACTTTTTTTTTAATTCTTTGCTTGAGTTATGTGTGAAGCATCCCAAAGTATAGAGTTGTTATATTACCGATAAATTATTTTTACGATAAAAATTGCGAATTTAATGTACTTTAATAAAACAATTTTTTAAGTCACAAGTGATTATCCGAAAAAGCATCTTTGTTCTATTTTAAAACAAATATAAACGATAGCCTTTATTAAAAAACGATATTCTATTATATTTTTACTTCAGCCTCTTTTGAATGGTCTTAATATTAGTCCATTATCTTAATAGACAACCAAGTTGTAAATAATAAACAACTGAATTTGACATTAAATTTAGTTAATAAATTGAATGGCATCTTTATTTTATTAAAGTTTATCACATTTTAATAAATTTAAAAGGTCATTCGATTTAGCTTAAGGAGAAAATCGAAGTCAATCATTATTAAATTAATATTCCAGTAGTATAATTTAGTGAATAAATCCTTTGAATATATTATCTCGTTAATTTGGACTATTTAAGAGAAAAAAAGTTATAATGATGACACATTACTTTTATAGCTCAAATTAAATTTTTTTTAATACATATAAATATTTAATACACATATAATTAAATGTCCTAGATTTAAAAAAAATCTGAGACTAAAGTTCATCAATTTTAACTCTCTTTTGAACACAATCTCTACCAGATCATTTATCTAATTAATATACATTTTTTACAACGTACATATTCTATAAAAAGACTAAAAAAATCAAATAAAAAATATAACTATTATTATTAAACGAAGAAAAAGAAGAAGGAGGATAAATGCCAAAATTACCCTCGCGTCTCGCGACTCCGCGCATCCCCGGCGGACCGGGTGGCCCGGGTCTGACTACGGCCCTCAGTATGCCGCCCCGGGCGCTCGGGCGCCTGTCGTCGATCGGATCCTCGACGGTCAGCTCCATCTCGCGCATCTGCTCCTGGCGTATGTTGTCGTTGTTGTCGGGTATCAGGTACTTGCGCACCTCCGCCAGGGCGAAAGCGATCCGGGCGTGCGCCTCGGCCGGCGGCGCCAGGGCCGTTATCTCGACGTGCAGATCGTCGGAGAGATGGGTGTACTTCGGGTCCAGTGATTTGCGCAGCTCCTCCTCCTGAAAAAGGAATAATATTAGATTCGGATGTCAATTCGATATTTTGGCCGCTTGAACTCGCTGTTTAAATATTATATACTATATTATAAATGTGTTTTTTTTTATTATTATGCTGTATGGGGTATCTGTTATTCTTTCACACAGAACAATTAAAGTATATATGGATATTTCGTCTATCAATTATTTTAGTTTTTTTTTTCACCACCCGTATATCAGTGCTAATATTTATCTATAGATATTTTTTAGAACTTCCTATGGGAAATCGCTTTAGCTTTTAAAGCTCGGAGTGATCGTTATATCGATCGCCATCGATGTATGGATTTTGTGACGTTTGAAACGTGGACTTTTAAAAGGTTGACAGTTTGAGTTGAACTTTAACTTCGTAACAGGTTCAAGGGTTATTTTGAACTTTATGGTGGTTGATATGTATACCATCTATCGATGATATACGGATTTTTTGACGTTTTCAATCAAAATTTGCTATTCTGAATGAGCCATAAAATATTGAAAAAAAATTGGAGAGTGTTTGACCTTAAAACAGCTATTTCAAGATCGAGTTTCTTTCATCCTTTTTGTAAGTATTTATTTTTCGTACTCAGTATAAAAATATAGGTATCCAAATTGTAAGGTGTTTAAGAAGAAAAAAACTTTTGTAAATAGGCGATTTCGTCCAATATGCAAAATGGTCGATATTTGGAGCACCTGTCAGGTCGGAGACGTACGATCAATTATTTGATAATAAAGATAAATTTTAGATAAAATTGATTTGGTCGAAAACTTCTCCCTTCTCTAAAAGTTCGTCACAGTCAATTATATTTTTTGATATAGCAGGCTATCGCTATATAAATATATTTTTGATATTTCGTATATTTTTGTATATTTTTTATATTTTGTTATCGTTTTTGTTTATATTTTGTTAAACTATGTTAATATTAAAATAGAAGGTATAATGTAAAAAGCATTATACCGATCGCTTTATCGTCGACGAATTATCACATTAAAAAAAGGCCTGGTTCCTACACTTATTTATATAATGCAATAAGTTGAATCACGAGGTCAGCTATGAATCACTGGCAACATCTACGTTATAGCGAAGCTATTGGGAATTCAAGCGGAGACAAAGCTATGTGCAGCAATACGGCTTCAAAATTCAACGCTTATGCATACTGTTTCGGTCAGGTTTATAGCTAGACGAACGTTAAAATGTCACAGACCATGTACTAAAACGCCATAAGACGTCGGTTTCAGCTCGTGAAGCGACCGAAGCTGAAGTTTAATTTCTTGGAATGCTTTGCCATTACAACCATAAATTTCACGGAAGTCACGGCAACGATTTTGAGTTTCCGATACGCTTATACTTGTGCTCGAAGATAACAATTTTACAGTGGAGTTTTATGAGCACTTTACTTCTTATCACCAATTTATTAATATTGCCAGCCTGATTAATATAAATTAATTATTGATCTTTGGGCATTTTTAATATTTTATTATAGAAAATCGTATCGCTTAATGGATATAGTAAAAAATATTATATTACTTTATGCTTTATGTTAGATATACAAATTGTTTCTCTATGTCTCAATTTAGAAATAAGTGGATATTTTGTACAGCTCTGTAACTTTTGCCATTTATGGACTATATAAAACTGTCGTTCGATATATGTTGTTCATTGTCTTTTTAAAAATCCCTCGCAGTAGGTTCCCCAAGAATGTATTTACATGTATTGCGTGCATCCAGCCATACCTACATATTCAATGTGCCTATGGGATAGTATCCCTGTTTCCTATATGACCATCAAGTTAATCGAATAAATTGCCCCGAATTTTTCATGGAAGACGAAGCGCGCGCTTGTCGAAACGAAAAAAATTAGTATAGCAATAGAAAAAGAACAAAAAAAGAGTAATAATAATCATATGTACCTATCGTCAATACCGCTTTCCCCCTCTTTTTGAAAATTTTTTCTTTTTCAGGACTGTACTAGCGATAGTGCTCAGTGCATCCACCCCGCTTCCTCAATAGGTATACAAAAGCTCGTGCATTCGGAAGAAAGATGCGCCGAACGGACCCGAGCTTTTCTAAGTACACGGCAAAAGGCATTTTTTTCGTATCTGACGTCTCACCATCGTGCTCCATCACTCCACCTCTATATTGCTCCATCTCTTTCACTCCCCCTTTCTCTCTATCTCTCAGTCACCCTTTAAAAGCTTTTTTCGCACTTGCGCTTTCGCGCGCGCCGTTTCATATTTCCTTTTGCGGTTTGTGAAATATGAGCGTCCCTTTTCGACGCGCAGCGGCTTAACTTGCAACGACGTTTTTATCCTATATGTACGTATATACAGTTGTTTTTTGGAGGGCTGCGTTCCCAAGCCCGTCGATAGAAAGTGGTAGATTAATTTTCGCCTGAGCTATTTGGCGCGAAACGCTCGTATTCCGCGAATTTTTTGCGCGCATCAAAACTCCCTTGCTATGTCTATATAAAGGTGTTTGTGTTTTTTTTTCTGCCTCCTTCGAAACGTTCCCTTCTTTTGGAGCGCCGGCGAAAGTTTAATGGTGTTGTTCAGTAATTTGCAGTAATTAATACTAGAGTTCCGAAGATAAATTGAGAACCGGCTGTAGGGGCATAGATGTCTTGGAAAACTTTCGTGGATTTTGCTGACGATTCTTGGAGTTGTGATTATTTCAATTCAACTTATAAATGTGAAATATTTATGCTGGTTCTTTGTGAACTTCTTTTGATCAAGCTTGGGATTATGTTATAGTATAGTATCCAATATTTCAAGCATGTGTAATGCAAGTAATATTAGTTCTTTACTGGATTAATCTTTAAAAAAAAACTTTCAATAAATACATTAGAAATTCTAAAATAGTTTCTAAGTTAAGTACTTTCAAATAACACAAATCTTAACAAAAACCATAATTACACAATAGTAGTAAACGTAATGTAGCATGCGCATCGTTAACATTCCATAATTTTACGTTATCTTGAACCACCCTATTACAATTCCTTCTAGAATAATCCATTAAAAAATATCTCGTCAACCCACCGTAAAATTGCTTTTCATTCGCGCCCCGTCCCGCGTACACGGGCCGAGAAACATTTTTAACACGAGGAGCGAGAGATGTCCAAAACGAAATACGAACGAAAATATTATGCCCGGAAAAACAGTGAGCTCTTGAGCGCGTCAAACTTGCGGGCGGAGAGGTAACGTATAAAAGCAATACTTGTAACCCTCGATGTACACGTATAACGCAAAAGAAAGGTGATGAGAGTGAGTGTGCGATGTCGAAATTTCGATTGAACTTCGAGCGAGAGGATGGTGCTCCATATCCATTATTTAAGTGAAGAAAAAGTAAATATATATATACATATATATATGTGTGTGATATAAAGATCAAGAAAAAAATGGGGGAAGAAAAATAAAATTATACGAATTGCTAAAGATGCCGAATACCTGTGCGCAGCGCCAAAAATACCACGCAAGCTGAGTAAGTTGGCTGATCTATATGTTTTACCAATTTTGCGCGAGTCCTATATGCGTAAATATTATTTATTTTTTCCTTTTTAAAAGAGCGAGAATTTCTGCCAGGCACTATAAACAAAGATTGTAGCATTTAATTATTTGCGCCATATTTGAACAGTAGAGTTGAAATTGATTTTGTGATCGTAATACTTATTTTATGGAGAAGTATTTGAGATTTTCCAAAATTATAACGCCCGTGCTCACAATTGTTTCGAATAACATTTTTGAATTGTTGTCGGTGGAACAAGGAATTCGAACAATTTCAGCCATTCGTATCGTTTTATTGCGTAAAGTCCTTTGAAATAACTAGCGAGCATTAGGAAGAATTGCGGGAGGGGAGCTGGACTACCCAACGGATAAAAGAGACAGTCATGGTAGATGAAGAATGTCGCGGTAAGATATATATATATATATATATATATATATATATATATATATATATATATAATAAGAAAGGCTGTATCGGTGGAATAAAAATATAGAACAACACTTCAGGGCAAATATATATGAGAGGTTTGCGAAATTCGACCAGCGATAATACTCTCGATTACGGATTGCGGCGAATTTTTATGTCTCTCGCTCTCGCACTTTATCCCCTCGTTGGGTAACACAAAAGTATTAATCGTGCTACGAACGACTTCGGAATATAGCTGATGAAAATCCGTTTTTGTATTAAAAAGTTTCATCAATTGCTTATGACGCCTCCCCCCCTCTCTCGCTCTCTCACTTTAATACCATCGAATGCGTAATCTTGTGATGTTAATTTTTCTAACATATTTTCAATATTTTTATTTTTGGAAAAATTGATTCTGTAATATGAATTAATTAGTTTTTCATTGATTAAACGAAATTACGGAAAGCTGAGAAACTTTTATTTGAAATCATTGAAAAACATCAAAAATAATTCATTTATTTACATTGTTTAACGTCAACTACAATGGAGAGATTATTTGTATTTTGGGTCTCATAATAATCATAAAAAAATTATGGAAATTATCTCGAAACGGTATAATATGCTTATAAATTTTCATTTCTGTAATGGTATAATCAGAATCATTGAAATAGGTTGTTGAATCGTTGGCTTTTCACCAAAAGTAGAAAAAAATTCCGAAAAAACGATGTCTTGTGGATTAGAGTCCCGATATCACACTTATGATATTAATACTCGCTGATTGGATGTAGCGTCTGTCCAGAATGAAATACATAATTGTCCATTTTTACACAGTTGCTATTAAAAAAATTTTTTCCGTATAATTTCGAGCATTTCTTCAGACTATTTTATGAGACTGAGCAGAAGAATTATATCGGTTCAAAATACATTAAAAAGTAATTTTGCTGTATTGAATTACATTATGGAATTCAAATAAAAGGTTCATTGGCCGAATTTACGAACGTAACGCTAAACAAGGCGCAACCTTTACGTCGTAAAAAGACTAACGTAGATCTTTTTAAAAAATACGCATCCAGGAAATAAATTCCAATAACTGATTTATTGAAAAATATATTTTATTTACGAATGCTCGAAGCCCGTTTACTTTGTCCGGCACCGTTTTATGAAAACGATTTCACCCGACTCTTGTAATTATAGAAAAAGCTTTTAAAACGGTAAACAACGCAGCTTCCACGGCTCTCGGTCAAAAAACGTAGAGAAAACGAAATTTTTTGCCCGGTCGGCAATTAAAAGTGTTATTAATACAAATAACGCCTCGGGCGACAGAAATCTCCGCGAACAATTCAGGTGACGCGGGTGGCGGGGTGGGACGGAGGGAGGGGGAAAGCGTTCGTCGCAAAAAGAGTCCATTTTGAAATCGTTAGCGCGGAACAGCTTTTTCACGCTCTCTTCCTTCTCCCTTCCTTTCTTTCGCCGACTGTTATGCGCAAGCGCGCAAAGTGACGTCGTTATTTTCCCGGTATACATAGATTGAAAAATAGCTCGCGGACCATCCCAACGCATAATCCACGCGCGGCTGCTTCCGTCGTGTCTGGAAAACGCTTTCGAAAATTCAATAGGTCTATGTATATATATATAAGACGGACAGGAAGTAGGTATAGAGCGGCGAGAAGGAAGAGGAGGAGGAGGAGGAGGAGGAGGAGGAGGATGAACAAAGAAGAAACAAGGGGTAGAGGAGGCGACGAGGGGTCGGTTTGGAGAAAGAGCTACTGCTAAATTATTCGAGACGAGCGCTTGCGCGCCCGCTCCCACTTTTCTATTCAACGAATTCGTGAGACTGGATCCTCCTGCTCCCGCACCTCCTCGCCCCATCCAGCGCTCGCGCCTCGCGTCCAAGAAGAGCGAATTTATCGGGCGATCGCGTCACCCGGCGCCGGGGAGAGGGCTCGCCATTGTTATACAGTCCGAATCCGCGCGCGAAAGCCGACCCCGCCGGCGCTACGCCCGGGCGCCCGCGCGGGGACGGCGCACTTTCCGCTGGGCGCGCCTCCACCCTCGCGCAGAGGACGGAGGAGGGCCTCCCCGAACACTACGTACACCCCCAAGCCACCGACTGATTACGCGTTTTTCCCCACTTCTATGCACCGAGCTTCTTTTTTATTAGTTCGCGCTCCCCCCTCCCTCGCTCAGTTTCTCTTTATCCCATATCTCGCTGCCGCGTGCGCCGCTAGGCTTGTTTTATATTATATATATATACAGACAAATACAAAGCGCGCCGAAGGCGCTGGAGAAGTTTTCCGTTATAAGCAGCGCCGGGGCGGCGTGGCGGAACCAAACCGGTGTAAATGCGATTCTGGCGCACGGATGCGAAAATTGAATTCGCGCGAGAATTTCAACGATCTTGTAAGACGATCTCGTTCAGATCGTATAAATAAGAATTGACTGAATGTAACGTCATTGCATTTTCCGATAAAATAAAACAGTATAAGTTTCTTTTAAGGAAAAGAGTATTTCATTTTCTTTAAATTTTATTTATATTTCTTTTTTTTAATATTTTTCACTTTTTATGATTCAGCGGGATAAACATTATATCTCTTAAAAATTAAACGCAAAAACGACGTACAATACTTCAATAACAATCGAAACTTTGTCAATAAAGCGTAATTAAATGCGAACTGTTTATCAGTAATTTATTGCTAGGCAAGAAAATTAAAAAAAGATGAAACTGAGATGGCAAAAGTTTTGAAAAGCCCTTAATTTGTTACTGAAGTAAAAAACTATAAAAACAGTCTAGAGAACGTAACAAAGAATAAAAGCTGTGTTTTATATAAGCTGAAGTGTTTTATATAGAAATACTATTTTTCTTACATTTTTGTATCTATAAATGTTAATAAAATGATGTGTGTTTAAATTACAATGCCCCGAACAATACTAATATACAAATTGTTTGACAAAAATTATTATAAAAGTAAATATTATACTTAGAAAATAAAACCATATTGAAATTGAAATTTCAAACGCGCGTTTCTTATACCTTTAATAGAAGTAGTCTCAACTAGAAAATTTGTTTCGGCCGTTATGACGTTCTCATCGTCTAATACAGACTCAATTTTGTAAATCTATTTGCCATATTCGCAACAGACTGCGACGCCACTACGATGCATAAAAAATACACGAAACCCCGATGATTCGAATAGGAATGTAGTTCTGGGAGGCTAACTTGACGATCGATATGCTGACTGCCATATGTCAACTACAGCTTTGTATAGTGGACGAAAAATTATAACTTCGAGGGTATTTTAATTTAACTTCGTCGAATTAAAAAATTCGAAAAGCTATAATTAGTCTTCGTGATTATATCTACTCATTATCCTCATAAATTCTTCGAGTCAGATATTTAAATGATTATAAAAACCATACTTTTATTTGTTTTATTGAAAAAATTGAGTATTGACTTGTGTGCGTCGATGGGCAGCGATGGCTCGATACTTTTCTGTATCTGGCGCAAAAGTCTTCCGTTAAGTTGCAAAAAGTGACGTATTGAAATATGTGCGTATTTCTTAAACTCGACAAGCAATGCGCCCTAAAGTGTTTTCTAACTCTGTCGTCGTTATAGGCAATCATAGCAGCTCCATTTTCACGTTTATACTCCTGCAGTACCCGAGAGATCTTGGAAGGCTCGCGTCGCTAGTTGACACCCTTCGGGGGAGGGGGGGAGTAAAGTCACGCGTATCTACGCGCGAAAAGCAACAAAGTTTCTAGGAAGCAAGCTAATTAACGTGATTGATATATATATATATATATATATGCTTTTTTTAAGTAGGGAATCCCAACTTCTTTTATAACGGCAAACCTCTACCTAGCTTTCCCTCTCTCCCCGCTCCACTCGCGAGGAACCTTGATTAATTGATTTTGCGAGGATCCCTCACTTCCGTGCATTTCCAATGAGGACGCCGACGGGGCGAGATAGAGGAGGAGGGAGAGTAAAATAATTTACAAAGAGTTTCCTGTTGTTCTCGAGAAATTTAAATTCTAGGACGAGAGTCAGATCAATACCAAGTTTAAAATTGAATATCTCCAGTTCTCTCTCTATCCTCTCTCTCCTCTCTCGGTACTGTTACGAGCTGCATTTCAATCTGTCACAGCTAACTTTTTACATTCATTAAGGCGAAGTGCTCGGAGATGGAACCTCGCATTTTTTGTAGTGCGATTAAAATTACCCGATTAATACAATATTATACGGGCGATTCTTTATTCGATGAAAAATTTCAGGTCAGTTTGTTTTTACGTAACGAGCTTGTTTTTACAAGGGTCTATTTAAGAAGTGAAATTTTAAAATGTCCCCCGATATTATAAGAGATTATTATTGAAATAATTCCCTGAGACATTTTTCCTTTTTTTTGTACATTGCCTAGATTTTGGTGAATTATTTGAATTATAGATGAGACCAATTTCGCTCCCCTCTGAATATTTCATTAAAGCTCAAAATATTAATCTCAATTATTAATGCTTTACAAACTAGTTGGGAATTCCTTAAAACTCCACTTCAAAAGTTGAAAAAACGTCGCAGCTGTTTCGGCTCTTGTTAAATTTGGACAAATGAGTTTCAATAATTAGACAAACAAAATAATAATAAAACAAGACATTAAATTGAAGTTGAACAAAAAATAGTACATCATTTATACTAATGATGTTTTTAGCTTAGTAAAATCGCAGTAAAACGTTAAGCACACTCTCTGAAATTTCTGCAAATATCTGCCTCCCGTTGCTTTCTCTCTCTCTCTCTCTCTCTCTCTCTCTCTCTCTCTCTCTCTCTCTCTGTCCCGCCCTCCCTCTTCCATTTTCTTTATATATATATATATATCTATACACATACATGCCCCATGTGTTTAATCTCCACGAAGTTAGCGAACTGAACCCCATAGCTATAAAGACTAAATTCGATTTATTGAATTATTACGAAACTTCCGTAAGACTTTAGAACGTCTTCAAGAAGACATTAATACTTGATTTTGTACTTGCGATACTAATATACTTATTTATCACGCACTTTACTTGTACATTGTCGAAATTTATTCAGTAACAATTGGCGAAGTTTGTGAAACCATTTATAAATAGTATATATAGCAGGCGTTTCGAAACATTGGATTAAGCAAATACATCGTTAAATTTGATGCTGGAGATAGTCAGATGATACTTTTTTATTAATATTATTTACTATCCTTATTTTCTTTTTTTTTAACTATTTTTGATATTTCAAATTCTGTGGGAGATATTACATACAAGAGCAGTCTGACTTTCATTATAATTATAATTATATTATTCTATAAAGATTATAGAACCGATAAAAATATTTATTAATTAAATTCAAAACTTGCGACGTAAATACAATTTTTATTTTTACTTAATATACGTTCAATTTAAAATAATTGATGCTTAACTTCATCTTTCAAAAGATATGATATTCAAAATGATTTTGATTACAATCGAGCTGTTTTAACAAAAATTAAATTAAAAGTCTTCAACCACATTTGATTTGAAAATTCCATATTATCATGACCGATGTGAAGTTAATTGAAGAAAAAATTATAAACAAATAGAAAAAATTAATTTCACCAACTGAAATAAATAAAAATAATGATATGTTTTCTCAATTTTATCTCTTCATGCCATCCCAATCGTAAAATTTAAGCCTATTATCTGAATCCGTAAATTGATTAAACTTTTCGGTTTTATTAAAGTCGAAATGAATAAGAGGAGGAGAAATTTTATGTGGATGAAATGATTCAATAAACTCAGCAAAAACCGAAGCAGCATCGAAAGATGAGTAATTTTTCCGAATCCAAATGGCAGATGCCGAATTCCAGGCTTGCGTTCCTTTCGTACGAGAACGTAATTTTTCACGAGCCCCAATATTAGAAAAGTCTACTCCCCCGCTGCTCGAACGTACGACTATGCGCCTGTAGCTCCAGTCTCGCCCCCCCCCTCTCGCTCTAGCGATCGACGTCTTCGGCGATTAAGTCGCTCCAGCAACCCTCCCGCTCGTCATTCGGCAATCTCGGGCTCCCGCCCGAACCACCATCTCCGAAAACCTTTCCCCAAATTTTTCTTCAAAGCCCCTCCTCGCGAAAGAACACAGCGCGAACTGCAAGCCCCGCGAAAACTCGCGCGGCGTCGCGGGTCGCCCAGGCAGATCGCCTCTCGTCGCGCCCTCCAAAAAATAAACATCACGAGCCCGGGCCGGAGATAGTTCGGCCAAAAGAGCGGGGCGGAAGGGAGGGGGGACTGTAGCATGTAGCCAATTGTTCGGCCCTGCTCCCTCACACTCGCGCGCGCACGGAGGCGTTTAGTCGTAAAGCGAGCATTAGACCCTTCCTGCTCCAGCCCCCCTTCCGCCCTGTCCGTTACTTATTGCGTTACAACCCGTGAAAAAGGGGCCGACTCTACGCCGGTGCTTCTCTCAAGCTTTTACGGTTTTACCCCGCTTAGTTCTTCTATCCGTCTTCTCTCTCTCTCTCTCTCTCTCTCTCTCTCTCTCTCTCTCTCTTTCCTCTCTTTTGGTTTATACAGAAAAATAGGAACTCCTGTATTCCGCGCGGATGCCGACAGAATTATATATATATATATATATATATATATATATATATATATATATATATATGTTATAGCACCGTAGTTTTAGTTACAAAGAATCGATTGAAGAACGGATTTATGGGGCAAGTGGTGGTTTATCGGAGATGTAGGAGGGTCGTATAGTAGTGGGTACGAAATCAAGAAATTCAGATCTATAATGTAACCGGTAAAGCAAATTTTTTCAACGCAGCATTTTATCACGGTTAAAAAATTCACTTCGAATTGTATACGCAATTGATATTCGATGATAAGATAAATATTGAACCATACAATTAATTTTAACTCAATTTTAACTAACTGTACCTTGAACTTGACCTATTAGGCAATATTACAGTTAAAAAATTAACAAAAATAATTAAATTCTATAGTTATCGATCATTATTAAGAAAAAACAAGTATAAATAAATATGACTGCATAATATTTATTACAAAATTATACTAATATGTATAATTGATAAATATAGATATAATAAGTTATTGTAGTCCTTATAAAAAATTGATTGGTGAATAACTTCTTAATCAATATCCTCGACAAAGACTCGTTTGTGAGAATGTAACATAAAATACATCGTTGCACTGTTTTTATGATAATTGCAAATACAATAATTTTGAAATTTGAAATCTAGGGTCATAATGTTGGTCTAATACGCACTTTGATAATTTTTATCATTTTTAGTTTATTATGTTACATAATAGTACGATGAATTTTTAATCGATACAGATGTTAGTTCCACTATGAAAAACATTAAATTATTTTGACTACTGCCATTCAGGAAATCCTCACAAAACAAAATCCAAAACAATGTAATGGATAAAGTTTTAAATTTGCTCACTGAATTCGATAGTCAATGATTGCTTAAGAACAATTGTAATTAATAGTCCCTAAACTTTCCGGCGTAATTTAACGAATGGAGAAGATACCAAAAAAAAAATGAGGCAAAAAAAGTATCGAAGCCCCAGTTTGGTTTCAGTATCGAAGACCGAAATTTAATAAAAGTTTTTTTCCGACAGTCTCGATATTATATAAGTCCAAGACAAAGTCAGAGAGTAGAGCAGAAATTACATCCTCAATTCCGTATCCCCGCCATGCGGCCACGGCCACCGCCTCCTTGTCGAAGCCTCGAGAGTTCCTTTCCCTCGAGTAGGAAAATTTTCCGCGGCGTTCTATTTATTCGCATCCTCCTCGCGCGCGGGACGCGGAGTCCGTTAAAAGTGGGCAGGAAAAAAACAGGGAGAGAAGTCGTGAGACGGCGCGCTAAGTAACAAAAAGGATGGTGAAAGACAGGTTGAAGGGATGGCGAGATAGGGAGGAGGGGTTGGGGGCGACGAAGGCCGGAAAAAGAAGGAAAGTCCCGAGTGGAGGAGGTACTAGGAATTTGAAAATTTCGAATCACACGCAGATATGTCCGAGAGGCAAGAGTGCAATCCCATGTTAATTCGGTCATAAATATGCATCAGAGTAGATAGAGCTAGCTTCATTTTTCTCTTTCTTTCTTTCTCTCCCTCTCTCCTCTCTCTCTCTCTCTCTCTCTCTCTCTCTCTCTCTCTCTCTCTCTCTCTCTCTCTCTCTCTCTCTCTCTCTCTCTCTTTCGCTCACCCCCTCGCTCTCTTTCTCTTTTTCTCTCACCTCCCTCTACTTTATACGGTCTTCCTTTTACATCAGGTCATGTTTCATTATTGCTCGCTCGATTCTCGGGAATGTCCCCGCGGCTCGTTAACATTATACTTTTAATTTTGCTCTCCCTGTTTTGTTGTCTCCTTCATTCCCCCCTCTCTTATTTTATTATATCATTAGGATAAGAATGGGTACGAATGGAACGAGATGGAAATTGCAATACTTAACAACGTAATTCATAGCGACAGTTTTACAAACGCATATGCAATTTTTTTTAAAGCTGATATTATTATCATCATCATCATCATCACTCGGTCGAAGGTGAGAATTCGTTACGAATACTTGACACCTTTTATAGAATCTACAAACCTTCCATATTCATCTTCTTAGTTTTATAATTTTATTAAAATATTCATAGTTTCGTGTTTCCTTGTGAATTTCTTATATTCTTCCATAGTAAGGAGAACTTTCTGAACTTTTCAATCATGTTTACAAATATGTTTCATTTTTATTATTTAAATCAGAACGCTCCTAACAAAATTATCTCTTGTTAGTACATTAAATTAACAAAAAAGCACCCTAAAACAGGGGGCTCTCCGATATCGAATTTCCGGCTTGCCTCCCTTCGACGATACAATTTAATCGGCTTTCTTGATTTTTTGGGCGTTCTTTCAGCGGTCGCCGGATGCAATGCCAGACTCGCGCTTAATGATAGCCTAATGCGCCCTGTAATCAATGGCAGTATAGCGCATATATATATAGTCGAAGCCGTGCTAAAGTCCATTGCGCACCGTACCTCGCTAATCTCCGTATGTGCGGTGGAGGGAAAAAAGGAAGAAGGAGGGGGCAAGAGGAGGAGGCGAACGAGGACCGTATCCTATCCAGCTTTTCACGGTGGCGAAAGGATTTGGCTCCTCGTCTCTTTCACCCGCCTCCCGTCGCTCTCCCTTCTCTACCCCTCCTCCCTTTTCGCCCGCGCCGAGTTTCAGAGTAGTTTTTGAGGTTAAGAGCGGCGTAGATAACGGCGGGCCGGGGATGTGGGAGAGATCCGTTTTCTTCGTATGCTCTCGATATTACAGTCGGCGCGACGGCGGGTTGAACCGCTTACAACACACGCGCGAACGTGTTTGCGCAGTTAAAAAAAAAAAAAAGAAAAAAGAAAAAAGCGGACTGCCCTCGAGAGCACGAGGCGTCCCGTTGGGGCGAGGGAGCGCGCGAAAGCATCGCACTTTTTTATCCCTCGCCCTCGATCCCATTTCGTGCACAGTCTGCCAACCGGTCCCGAGGAATTTAGAGCGCAAATGTAAGAGAGAGAGAGAGAGCTCAGAAAAATTTTCCGCGTGTAGCACTATATATATATTTATAGCATCGCTATAAGCAGGCCGCGCGGCTCTGCCCCTTTTTATTTTGATTACGCTTAATTTACGCGAGAGCTTTTACAAGCGATGCTGCTTTTACCCTTCCAAGAATCTAATCTTGCTCATTACATCCTATATATCTGCATATACATAGAGAATCGTGTTTCTCAGAAATGGGGAATTTTTATCTTGAGGAGCGGCAGGCATGGGGGGGGGGGTGAAAAAATAGAAGATCGCGCACGTGGACTACGAGACAACGGAGCTTCGTTTTATGGTTGCTAGTTGTTTGTTTATTTATTCATCTTTTCTTTTTATATTTTTGTCCCATTTTTATATAGTTTTGAAAGGAAAGTCTAACGGCGAATTAAATGATCATAAAGACCGGTGTTGAAAGTTCAAATAGCTGCAGGGGACTTCAGGTGGAACATTCTTGAAACATATAGTTTATAGTATTATTGTATGTATTTTTGGACAATTGTGATAATCTAAATAAATATATTTTAAACGCGTGACAATTGAATAAAATTTATAGAATAATAAGAATATAATTTTAATAAGTTTTACTAATTTTGTAAGTATGTAAATATATCTGGGCATTTCTTCAATTAAAATGAGCGCAGAAAGTTAGCAAAGAATATTTTTACATTTTCCGTAAAATCGACTATTCGGATAAATGTCCAATTTTGTAAAAAATGTTCACTGTGAAATAACGGATTTCAGAAAAAAGTCCACCAACGACGATGGACATGTAGAAAATGTATATTCTATCATAGGATCGTTGATGCCGAAGATTTTTTCGATGAAGGCTATTTTTTGTTAGTAGAAAACGAAATTTTTCTCTTGTACGCAATCTCTTATCAATTTCTCAATCGTATTATACTTTATCGATTTTATGCATTGATTCTAGTTTTTGAAGAGAAATAACTTCGTAATCTAACAATGAATTTGCTATACCGTATTTTTTTAAGTAACATCAATTTTTTCGTTATTATTAACTAACATGTTTCTAAAATTATCTTTGGCATTTGTAATACAAATTAGTACATAATTTTTTTTTACATAATTCGAAGTTTATGAGTAATAAATTTATTTTTTCTTTGAGAACAGACGTAAAAGTTATTTTGAAGCATTTTGAAATCTCTAAATAATAATTAATCTATAAACGATTGAATCATTCAAATTATCGTTAGTATAGTTTTAATAATATCATTCATAAACATTAATTTTCATGAATTATTTTTCGTCATTCTCCATTCCCAACAGTGATAATAAAAACATTCGGCGGAAGTGCGAGGGGTGAGGGTGAATTTCTCGCGATTGTTCGACAACTGCCCCTCGTCCTCTGTTTAGAAACACTCGCTTCTTAATTCCCAAAAGGATTTTCACGAAGGTTTTAAAACGCCGCAGGAGAAGTCCTCGGTCGCTGTCCCGCCACACCGGCGTTTACAGACAATCGCGTTACACGGGCGCACGGGCGCGCAATAAAAATCTTTAGGGCGTCCCGTCCGAGAGATCTTCGCGCTCGCGACGCGACGATTATTACAGCCCCTCCCACCACGGACGCCCGCAATAAACCTGTCCTCGGCCCGGACGACTATTTTCTTATCGCCGGAGGGCAGACGCTGCCCGGCATTTCGGTGGGAGGAGCTAGAGGGGGAAGGGGGGAGGAAAATTCATACGTCTCCGTTGTACAGATTCGCGGCATCACCGGGACAAGTGTGCGCCAAGCTATCGCATATAACGCACGCAGTAGCGGCAATTCTTTCCGTCTCTGTCCCTCGGATTCCCTTCCCATACCTTCTCTCCCACCTGTCATTTTTTATCTTGAGCTAAAACACTTGGCCGTTCATTAATCCCCGAGGAGTACAAGCCACTTCGAGAGCTCGGTGAACTTGGCGAGAGAGTCGCGGGTTCGCTCGTTTCTGGCCCCCTGACATTAATCAATTCCTATATTTTTACTAGTATTGCAGATATTATAGAGTAATAAACTTTGCCATGTATTAAAGATCTTGGAACTTTAGTTTATAATTTACTTTACTATACTGATAATTATTTTTGTTAAACAGTTAAGTAGTCAGATACATAAATTACAATTTAACGTTATATTGCAATTGAAGTTGTAGCACTGAATCCAATTTTTATTCTACGTTTTATTTTACATAATTATGCTGTGCTTTAGCCTGCCATTTGATGACTAGACGTGTTTAAAAAAATATTTGTTCTTAAAAGGATGTTAGTAATAAAATTTATTACATATTTCCTATACGTCGCCTACATTACAAATATGGATCGTCGTACTTGTAATCATATATTTGTATTTATATGTTGACTGTTAATGCATTCTCTTAGATAAAACCATCGGTACAGTGATAACATGCAATCATGTTGAAACTTTCTATTTTGTCAATTTATATATAGCTATTATAGGTAGTCTGCAACGTGCCTCAATGCCTCAATTACCCCATAAAAAATCGATGGAATAAACAATCTGTGTTCTTTCTTCATAATACCACGGTTAAAGGCACGAAGATCAAAGGTTACACATATACGGATATTCTCTCGGTTTTGATTTCATCGACCATAGAGTACCAATTCTTTCGGAATAAATGCAATTTATTAAAGGAACAAAGAATACAGAATTTCCTATACAACGATCATCACGCAACATTTGGTCAATATTAATATATAACATTTTATATATCCATTCGAGATATTTCTGCTTTATCCCGCTCGCTCACCCCCTGCCTCTCTCCTCTCACTCTCTCTCTCTCTCTCTCTCTCCTCCTCTCTTTTGAGGAACACAATTACTACAGCGTTTAAATATTTAGAATTCATGAAATTTCGCAACTTGACAATAATTCGTCGTAATAATAGAATTCCGGCAGTAAAATTATTTTTTCCTTGAAAATCAAATTGCCAACTTCTCATTTATCTCCCGAGCACGTATTTTCTGAACAGACGATTTTAATAAATGATACACTTGAGCGAATGAACTATTTCTTTGTTTTTTCTTTTTGCTCACTATTCGCAAAGAGGGGAGCAGAGACCGCGAACGAGAGAGAGAGAAAGATAAAATGGCAATGGTCAATGAAAAATTTATTACAACTAAAAATTTATGCGATTCCAGTGGAAGAAACACGTTCTGATCCAGCAGCAAAAGAGTACGAATTTTTTTTTCATTCGTACCGCAATTTCAAGAATGCATAGTAGACTTGCAGAAAAATTTATTGTTATTCGTTGGTATAACAAATGTAAAAATACCTTTTTTCTGTCTTACATACTTATCAACGATAGATATATTATACATCCTCTATTTTACAAACGGCATTGAAAAATTAAGAATCTAATCTTCTAATTCATAAGCAAATTAAGAAAACGAAGTACTAATTACCATAATCATTATTTATTAATTTTTATTTACAAACAATAAATGGGCAAGTAATTAAAGAGTTATTTGTGTACGTAAACAGACATTAGCAATTCGAGTCAATTTGACAAGCAGGAGATTGCTCCATAAAATAATCGCGTAAAACGTTTCCATTGTTTGTATTATATATATATATATATATATATATATATATATATATATATATATATATACACACACATATGTACCGGACAGGCAGAGAAAACAATTGCGCGGACTTTCTTTCCGCGTTAAACGTGTCAGAGTGACGCAACGAATTAAACGCGGATAATGACATCGTTCGCGGAAAAAGTTGCGCACCCTCATCGGCGAGAAAAAGTGCGCGGAATATCGTCGTTAGAAATATGAGCACGAGGACAAAATAAAAGCGAAGCGAATAAACAACGCTCTCCTTTTCATCCTCGCCCATAATTACGCTAAAGACCTACGACCCAGCGATTTGTATAATATACGAGAATATATATATATATATATATATATATATATATATATATATATATACACTATACGCCACTCACCTTTTGCCTATCCTTCATGGATCCTCTGCCGAGCACGGCCATCTTGCACATAGTCTCCTCCTGCAGCCGCTTCATGGAGTTTCCCTTGGGTCCCAGCAGCTTCCCAACGAAATTGAACTGCAACAGAGAGGCAAAGTGTGATATTAATATAAGAAATTAATTTTAATTAGGTGTGAAAAGTAAATAAAGAATCATCGAGTCGAACGCGAGGGACGCGGAATTTATTATCCGCCCACCCTCCTGCTTCTTACCATTGATATATATATATACACCGTATATAATTAAGCTCTTTTAATGAGAGGAAGTAGAGTGGTTCTTTTTTTTTTTTTTTGTTAGCTTGCAAAGTTTAGATTCGTGTTAGGGGAGCTTCTCAAGAAGCGTTTGAAGTTTGAATTATTTCCAGTAGGTAACGGAGTAAAGTAGAAAGTTTCTGTGAACCTTTTAGTAAAATTATAATATTTTTGCTCTTTTGTACAATGAATTAAGTGTAATAACGTTGATAAAAGTAATAAGTTAAAAAGTATTTCAGAAAAACAGAGTTATCATGTTATTCTTAAAAATAAAAGTCGATAGTAAATGTATTATCATTATATTTACATAATAATTTTTTCTATATATACACTACTTTACTTGCCTACGTAACCAGAAGCCATATACTATATTCATAATGCATAATGCATAAATCAATAATTTTATCGACTCATTAACATCATTCAGTACACTTATCTTAAAATTGAAGTTTATTATTTAGCTTTATTTATCTTATTATTTTGATGACTTATCACGAGATTCAAAAGATATAAGGATACCATTCAGAAATATATCGGGAGCAACATCAGTTGTTGTAAAAGATAAAAATTGGAAGGTAGATTAATAAGACCGTCCATTTTCACGCGAGTTTGTACAGCTTTTTTCAAACCGTACGCGGACCTGTTGAAAAATGACTAAACCAAATTTTCCCGCTAAACCAGATCACTCTCGAAGAGCAAATCGATTAATCAAAGAATTAATTTCCGCACTCGCTTAAGAATTATCAGCACCGTCGCCCGACGCCTCGTTAACTAAATACAAATTTGCCATTCATATCGCAAAAATAGAGCAAAGCACATTGTTCGCGCGAGCGTGCAACTTTAATTGCCACGCCTGCCTTGCTCTCTCTCTCTCTCTCTCTCTCTCTCTCTCTCTCTCTCTCTCGCAAGTTCGCAAGGACAACCGAGCGAAAACCCGCGCAATAGGTCGCCCTGCCACCCCAGACCCCTCCACGTATGCGTCTTGCCATAACAAAACAGACTCACTCCCAACTAGTTCGTCAGTATACCAGGATAGAGAAGGGGGCCGAGGGGAGGAGGGGGTTACTTGTCGAGTAGTCTAATTGTATTTTAACTAATACGCACAGGCTGGAACTTATTGCACGCGTAAAGCAGATTTGGAAAGTTACTTTATGACGGGCCCGCGTTTCGCGCAACTGCACCAGCCTACTCTCTGTCCTCTCTCGCTCTCTCTCTCTCTCTCTCTCTCTCTCTCTCTCTCTCTCTCTCTGGCTCTTCGCCTTACCCAACCCCCGCCCATCTGCTTCTGCAAGTGCATACAAACTTGCAAGGATTTTACGTCAGAAGTCGGCTTGCTAATAAACGCGGAGTTCGCGTGGCTATTGTTGATTTTGCAGATTTGCTTGGCATATGTTATAAGATTGAATACGGCCGTTCTGGTTTTTTTAGGTAGATTTACTTATATGATATTAGGAAGGCTTTTGCGAATGGACAATGATTTTTCAGCAATTTTTTTACAGCTGATCCAAATATAAGCAATGGATACAGATAATGGGGAAAGTATTTAACGATGAAAATAAAAGAAAACGATGGAATAATTGTAAAAATTATTTATTGTATGAGGATAAGGTGAAAACTACCGGCTTGATCAAGAAATAACACAACAGGTCGAATTTTTGAATTGTATTCTATACTACGATCTCATTAGCTGGCATAAAAATTTGCAATTCTGTAAGCATACATTCAAAAATCTACTGAACAACAGGCCCCGCTTCGTTGTGAGAATAAAAATTTAAAAAGCGCACAGTCGCCAAATACTTCCATATCATTGCAGATGGCGTAATGTCAATAAGAATAAAAGACAAAGGGACTTCCACACGGAATTGCTCCATCGTATTTCATGGCAAAACAGTGGATTTCTATGTGAAAAAAGTCCTACGAGCACTTTTTGGCAAACCGCACATTTAAGACATCTGTTGAGGTCAAACGAATTCAAGTTCGAATCGGTTGACTGTCTTTGCCAGATTTAGCCCCCCCCCCCCCAGCAACTATCATTTATCTTCTAACCTTGGAAAATTGTGGCCTGAAGCTGGAAAATTTACGAGCAGCGTCGAAGTCGTCATCGCTTTTGCAAATGAATAGTCTCAAATATTTGACTCATTACCAACTACAAAACTAGTATGACTCCATTAGAATACAGCTATGAAGAATATAATAATACCGATGGAGTATATGTTAAAATTTTGTTTTTCGTAATCAGACTGAACACTTTTTTATCCCCCCTACACATTGGGTTTTACACCGGAGCAATGGTAAATTAAAAGAACTTCGACTTATTATCGTTACACTTTGAATTTTCACATGACCTATCAATTATTCCAAAATAAAATCAGTGGAATTTGGCTAAAATCTAAATCCGTGACGATTTATACGTGTAAACACTAAATACATATACTAAATTCGTGTTTTTTACTAATTAAAGTTTAAAGATTTAATTTATAGCTATTATGCTATCATTATTGGCTATCTCCAACTTTTTAGTAATACGATTTACCTCATTGTCTAGAATTAAATGACCATAAAGCCATTCTGAGTTTGCACTACATGGAATGAAATCACACGCACGAATTGACAATTTCAATGGGTCGAAATTTTAACTATATCGCCTATCTCCAATTCAATAGAAAGTTCGGATACGATCTAGATGTTCGCTCTCTCGTGCGTTCGATTAAATTTGTATAATATGCATAAATTTAGAATAATGTGATAACAAAGTAAAACACGTAAAAACAATACGAAAGCCATGAACGTAATACAATAAAATAGAATGGTTTTTAAATCGCTGTGATCTCTATGGCGGTGGTATGATTTCGGGATTCCGGTTTGATCTTTCTCATTTTATTTTTCAACCACGGTTTTTAACAATTGAATTTAAGAGAAGTTTTTGCCGAGTAGTCCATCAAACATTTTTGTTCCTCGCAAGCAAGACAAATCCTCGGGCAACAACTCAGGCGAAGCATGAAAGAGCGCTATTGCGACTCACTTCTACGCAGAGGACGCGTGTCTGTAGGAACTTTTGTTGAATTTCTCGAGAACTACCATTATTAGATAGCTTCACGTGTAGTTCAAAGTTTATCTCCGGTATTAAAGTTGGTAATAAAATAAGTTTGAAAAAAAAAGTAAACGTAATTTAGCCGTAGTTCAGACATCCGAGTTTTAATCTTCGAAAAGATAGCGACGAAGAAAGTGACTGCGCATAACGAGAAAATTTCATTGAATTAATAGTTTAACGATCTCGTTTTGCGCACGATACACAGCGAGGACCGTTTTTCTAGAATAAAGTACAAGCAAATAACATCCATAATAATGAATGAATTATTTTATAAGTCTAGTTTAAATTCTCAGGTACAGTTTAGTTTTGTTTCTTATTTTAATCATGAAAATTCAAAGCGATGGTATTCAACGAGGATGGAAGGATATTATTCGCAAAAGGCAAAACTTGGAGGTAAAGTATAAAACAACAAGACAGAGGAAGACAGGGGACATTTCCGAGAATCGAGCGAGCAATAATGCAACATGACCAGATGTAAAAGGAAGACCGTATAAAGTAGAGGGAGGTGAGAGAAAAAAGTACAGAGAGACAGAGAGAGAGAGAGAGAGAGAGAAAGAGAGAGGGGGAGAGAGAATACGGAACTCGTTGTAAAGATCAGACATATGGCCAAGTTCCAGGATATATCGAGATACATAGCCCGCGAGACAAACACGCGTCGGCTCTGGTCTGCGTGGGGAGTCGCAAAACGCATCCAAGCACAACTTTTGGACGATCTTGTGTTACTGGAGTTTTATGCGAGTACTATTAAAGCGTAACAAATCGGGCGCATTTAATGATCTCCGATACAGTTCAAGAGGGCATTGTTTTGACTAGTAATATACAAAAATTGGCAGATGTTCATATGCAGGTATTGAGAGCTGTGGAAAAATTCAAAGATTTAAATATTTAATAAACGCTGAAAAATATTTGTCTCACAGTGGTTTTAATAAACTAATATAATTATAAGATGTTTTATATCAATCGAAGCAAGTATAATTTAATTTTAGTAAAAATTAATGCAATGAGGGAAAAATTTATAATTGTTGGAATTCTCTACCATTATGTACGAATTCAAAAGTTAATAGCCTAAATAACGTGTTTTTTCATTAATATTCATATTCACTATCGGAGAATAAGAGGATATGAAGTAGCTAGTCACGCAAAATATATAGATAATACATTAATCTGTATCAGCTGATTTTTTACTTACAAAGATGTCTTTACTAATTTGATTTTTACAGTGACTTGAATCTATCATTATTGTTCATAATTTCAGCATAAAGATATCGTTTTGTATCATAGATATTAACTTTCTGCAATCTGCTATTGCGAATCTCGCTTGAAACGTATTTATAAAAAAAAGTTTTTAGGAATAAAACGACAGTTCTCGATGCTTAATAAGCAAGCGATCAATGTACATATTAACAGATGACATTACGACAAGAAAAATGATGCCAGATAACGCTTCCCCATCATGATATGACTAATAAAAATACGTTTTGTGTGTTAGTTTAAATTATTAATCGTAATTTGTAATCTGTACCAATGCCCATAGAACAATCAGCCAATCCTGGCGTGGATGTTTTGGTTATTGCCCAAGAGCTCGGAAAATCAGAAGCTGAGCGGAACTACAGGCGCGGAGACAAGAAAGAATGCGTGCGTGCGTGCGTCGCGATCACGCTTACATTACATACACGCGTTAATGCGCGTGCTCGACGGGCGACAAGAGCAATATCCGCCACGCAGTCCGTCCGTCGCTTTTATGCGCGCTCGCTTACGCGCGCACCTGCGTGCGTGCGCGCGGCAATTTCCCGCTAACGCGCCGGAATCGAGGGATGCTGGGGGTTGCGATGGCGGGGGCGGGAGGAGGGGTTGGATTCGCCACGATGATTTTCCACGATGGGCCGTGGACCGGCGAACGACGCGAAACTCGCAGCGGGGAGGCGAATCGTGCCGCGGACATTATTGGTCGCCCGGTGACTCGTGGTTTGTCGGTGAATGGGGGAGGGGGGAGGGGAGTGTAGCGCGATATTGCGCGCGTCGTAGAGACGGATCCCACTTCGGATAGTCCGCGATAAGGACTTAATCGAGCGCGACACACCGAATTAGAGCCTGATGTGGGTATCAGGCGGGAGAGCGGCGAAAGCGGCGGCTTTGTAGGCGACGTGCATTCGCCGAAACGTGGTGGGGTTAATTATTGCGGGATCTTGGATAAAGAGAAGAGAAGAGACGAGAAGGGGGAGAGAGACAGGAAGAGAGAATTTCGACAATGGAAAATCGAGTGCGTGCTCCTGCATTGGTAAATGCCTGCTTATAACAGTCAGTTTGACATTACTTTTTTTTTAATTATGTTTCGTTGAAGACAACTCTTCGAGGAAATCAATCAATTTATTCTACATACTGTAATAACCAATCCAGCCATGTGTCTATATTCACACATACACACGCACAAAATCTTCTAAATTCGAGTTTTTAATATTCTAAAAGATTTTGTTCGTCTAGAAAAAGCAGGAACTTCGGACTTTTAAACAAAATTTAATCCCTGGTTGCTATTTTCCATTTTCCGCTCTGCTTGAATCAATTAAAGTTTCTTCAAAAAGCAGCCGCTTCACGGTAAAAACGAGACCCGTGCGATTCCGGCGCGGTGAATCATGAACAAGCTTAAAATATATTGCCCGTCTAATAATATTGGCCCTCGGGATAGCAAAGTTTGAAGGAAAAATAAGATGATGATAATAATAATAATAATAATAATAATAATAATAATAATAATAATAATAATAAACCGCTGAAAAACAACGTGGGCGTAACTGTGAAAAAAAAACTCCGGAGAGGGAGTGGATCTCGAGGGTATTGCGATAATATAAGAATGCGGTTAAAAAAAACGATGCATTTTTATAGAAGCTCCGCGTCGCGGGCTCCGCCTGCGTTTTTGCATATAGAGGAAACACGTCGATCAACAAATTCATGTAGATTTCCCCGGAGTGGTAGATCGTCGGGTCGCGATTCCATTGTGACGCGCGCAAACGCGATTGAGATTTATTTCAAGTGCAAAAAAGATATCTGGATGAAATTATTTTTTATTACGACAAAAGATGCCTGTTTTATTAATTTCTGTGTTAAAATTTTAGAAGCATATGCACGATATAATTGTATTTTTTTTTTAATATTGTTCAAGATATAATTCTAATTGACCCATCGGGTGAAAAGTTTCATTATTCGTGTATTCAAACATTCTTGTATTAATACATTTTTTATTAGTTTTCTGACATTTGATTTAATTGAAATTTTTATATCATTTATATTATTTTCGGTATTCCTTCACTTTATATTTAGAAATTTAATTGAGATAACTGTTGTCTAAGGAGCGTAAAATGTATAATATTCAATTTAATTTTCAAAGCATAAAAGTGTAGAATATTAAAATTATATAATTAAAGAGTATCAAATAATTTTAAGGAAAGTAAACAAAAATTATTTTTTTATTATTTAAGCAATCAAGTCTTTACATAAAAGACTTATACAGTTGAAGAATATGTAAAGTTGATAAAAATATAAAAATATAAAAATCTGGTATTTTACATTAAAAACAAGTACTATGGATTGATTGGTTATATTGATATTTGTTCTAATGTATTATTTAATTTTGTTGCAAAATGCTTCGATCATTCTTCTATTTTAAATTGTGTCAGAATTTTCAATTTATATATTATTACAATCTACAGTAAACAAAATTAATCTACAATAGAACGCAGGCCAAATACAAAATAGTAATCATAATCAGATAATTTTCCAATAGGAAGGCTCTACGAAATCTCTCTCTCTCTCTCTCTCTCTCTCTCTCTCTCTCTCTCTCTCTCTCTCCTCTCTATCTTTTTCGACTACAGATTACGCACGTGGACATCTGCGAGATTACGGGGCGCATAATAACGCGCTATCCTCGAAATCCACGATCATTGGCGAGGCGCGATGGCGAATGACTCTCAGTCTTGCATATACAGATACAGGCATACACAGTAGCGCCCGCTAACATACGCGTAGAGAAATGCACCATCGTCAATACAGTACGAAATTAAAATAGACGAATCGTATACGGTATGTATATGTCTGTATGCGTCCGCCCGAAAACGACGTTATATATATATATATATATATATATATATATATATATATATATATATATACGTCGTGCCAAATTCATTACAGCGGGGGCGCGCCATCTCGGTATTGCCATCCGCACTTTCGAGAGGCCCGCAGCGCCAGTTTCACTATTACGTGGAACGAGATACGTTCGTTTACTAATGGGCTCCGGTAAGCATCGGGTATTAACGATAGCGGGGGACCGGGGTGTCATTGTCGAGTTTAATATTGTTTTGTGTGCCCCCGAACTGGCACGCGCGTGCGCGATACATGATTGATTTTACCATTATCGATCGGTATGAGCTCTCTCTCTCTCTCTCTCTCTCTCTCTGCGTGCGTTTTTTCCCATCTCACTAGCCCGAGGTTTTTGCTCCTTGAAGTATATACCCGCAGTAAACAAATATATATATATATATATATATATATATATATATATATATATATATATATCTGCAACTGCGATTGAAGTTTCTGTGCTTCGTGTGTATAAGAAGAATTTCGGGATTATTTATGCCAAAATTGAAAGTTTATTATAAAGTTATACTTTGAAAATCCGTTTTCTTATACGTACAACAAGGTTCTTATTGAAAGTCCCCAGTTCAATGTAAACTACAAGAACCATGAAGAAGGAATTATCGGCGAAACATGGTTGTTCCTAAAGTATATATAAGAACGAAGCCCAGCTTAAGGTCAATATTTGCGCCTGCTCCGACTTTCACGTCGGGAACCGTACTATATCTTATAAAAAAATATTTGTAAATGACCTTTACCCAAAATATTAAAAAAAGTATATAATAAGTTCAGCATCATACCAAATATGTATAAATATTGAATTCTCAAATGCTTGAATTCTCAAGACTTGGAAAAGCAAAATAAAATAAAATCCAAGCTCATTGTCGTTCAATTCTCGAACTACACGCAGGAATGGATTATCAGAAATTTCTATGGCAAATTAATAATTGCTATAGAAATTACTATATACTGTATTATAAATTATCAACTTCTGAAGGACTATAAAAATATTTTTTTATATTTTTATAATAAAAGGTCACAAAATTGTTAATAAGTCATTTAAGTCTGTTTCCTTGTTTCCAGCAAACCTAATAATGTTTTAAGAATATCGCGTAAAGTCACAGTCTATTATTTTATACTAGACAACAATACTAAAACAATCCTACAATCGAAAGCGGCCCACCTCGGTTACGGATGCCCGGCGCACTTCAAAGTAGTTCAAACTTGGAAAATTTTATCATGCCCCGGGCGCGCGCGCCCTCCCTTCGCCTCCCCGTTTCTCGTCCCTCTCTTGCTTTCACAACGTAAGTTTACGAGACTAATTAAAGCGGTCAGGCAAAAAAGAATACGTGATCACATAGGCAAAGGAGAGGAGCAGAGAGAGAGAGAGAGAGAGAGAGAGAGAGAGAGAGAGAGATAGATGCACGAGCTAACAAGAAGAGTTTGTTACTTTGGCTAAATCCCTTACGTGTGCCCTTTAACGCGTTCTAAAAAAAGAAAACGAATAAAAAACGGAAAGAAAGACCAGGACCAGAGGAGGGGGAGAAGTGCGCGAGATAAAGGGACGCAACAAACTAGTTACCACTTGATCCTTCAAAGTATACGCGCCGCCACTCTGCTCCCCTGTATGTATATATATATATATATATATATATATATATATATATATATATATATATATGTACGTGTATAGGGAGCACTCGTGCGCGCGTGCGCGAGCTTATAAATCTACGAGTTGACCGCCTCCCCTCTCTCTCATCTGGACCTCGAAAGCTCCGCGGCCCTATATAATTCATACCGTACACCCACCCCCGTCTAGTTTTCTCTCTTTTTTATGCTCTTCTTGCTAGCTCTCCCTGGCGTTCTTTCTGTCTATATGTATACCTTTATTTGTCCCGAAGAATAGAGTACATACCGCGGCGGCACTGCCGCGGGCTTTACAGCAATTATCCCTTGTTTTTTGCCGAAAAAAAAACACATAGAAGAGGAAGAAAAAGGGGAAGGGAACGAAAAAAAATCGTTTTATCGGCGAGTGAAGAGCAGGACGCGTTTCCATAGCGTTTTTCCACAGCCCGCCCTCTTACTCTTTTTATCGCTGGCTGTCCGTTACTCTCGGCGTAGTTTCGCACCCGCTTTGCATTTATACGTATTATGTTAAAGAGAGGAGAATCGCGCGCGCCACGCCTCCCTCGGCCCTTTAAATCCACTAACAAAACATTATTTTACGCGACCTCTCTCGCTCTCTCTCTCTCTCTCTCTCTCTCTCTCTCTCTCTCTCTCTCTCTCTCTCTCTCTGTCTGTCTTTAGTGAAATGGACACTCGCGCTCGTTTGGAAGTCCCGCGTGCGCGCGTGTCTTATCTACGCTTAGAAAAGTTAAATACTCGTCGGGAAGAGAAGGGGGACACGGGATAAAACTTTTACCACTCTTGCGCGCGCGCGCGCGCACACACACACACACACCACACACACACACACACGCACACACACACATACTCACAAGTTTTTTTTCTTTTTAAACTCACTTTCTCGTATTACTACGTTAAACCTCCGTATCTTTTCTTGGGGGATTGGCATGCCGATCGTATTAATTATCGGAGCAGCATTGTAGAGCGAAAATGAAATCTTGACTAGTGCATTGTTTATATTTTTCCAATTAGAAAGTTAGGAGAGGACACGATGGTAACGTTGATCTTTTGTTCAATCAAATACATATTTAATTACATCTACTCCTTAACAAACATAGTTTAAAAAGCCAATATTACGGTGTGTGTATATATATATATATATATATATATATATATATATATATATATATACACATATACATTTTATTATGTAAATACAAATATATGCATATGTATATTACTCAACTTTTCTATAGTGTCATTTCGGTAAAAGAATCACCGCAAGTACGTATATATGCATATATTACATCTAAAATATATATTTTTAAAAAAGTGCGATGGGGTACATGGAAACTCTCAGTCAAACGCTAAAAGTTTTTCAAAGCCGCGCGAGAGGTAGGTAGACGGAAAAAGAAAAAGAGAGAAGGATTTTTCTGCCAGAAAAGGGAAATATAGCTAAAGTAAAAGAGATTGCGCGGTCATACCGAGAGAGGGGGGGAGACAGAGAGAGAGAGAGAAAAAGAGAAATCCCCACAGCGGAAATAAATGCTTATGCACCGAGGAATTTTAATGAAGTTCGCGCTAGAAAGAGCGCTTAGCCACATGGGCGGGGGTGGGGGAAAGGTCCTCTTGTTATTTTCATTAATTTCGAAATCTTTCACGAGGCCCCGCAAACGCGACCGTTTCCTATATTATATATATATATATATATATATATATATATATATATATATATATATATAAAATTTCGGTACGCGCGCCATTCGGAAATATCTGAACGCCGGTCCACTCGTTCTATAAATGATCATCCGATCCGAGAGGTGGTGGCTTCGAATATAGGTCGTTCGTTATTATATAGGAGTGAACTCTTTGCTTCGGTACAATTTATTGCACGCGCGCTCGCTCGCTCTCCCACAGCCAGATACACGCACTACATGGCGCAATAAAATTTTTATCTTACTCGCGGATGAGGAAATTTTATTTCATAATTAATCATCCTTTATTTATAGGGAAACATATAAAAGGCGAGGTTCCGTCTGTAGGGGCAATGGTTTTAATAAAATTCCATCCTTTTTTCCTCCAATAAATTTTATATCTGATCATCCCGCATACAAGTTGGAAATTGTAATAACGCCTTCTTGGCAAAGGAACCAAGGGGCTATTCAAGTCTCTGAAATCATTCCACCCTCGTTAGCGGACCATTGTGGAAGAAATATTTGAAATTAATTTGAAATCTGAAATCATTTTTATTCCTCCCACTCAAGTGAATATAATAAGTACCTTTCCTCATCCGTACTTCACAATTTCGTTCTCCGATCGTATTTTCCACGATATCATTGCCGAATAATGAGCACACTGAAAAATTTGCAACTGCATATGTATTTGAAAGAATTAATTGATAATATAATTGAGAAATTGCATTTCTCAAATAGAATTAAAGATCTAAACGATTTGAATTTCTTTTATGTAAATCGCTATTAAATTGAATAAAAATAATTGAATATAAATAATTCATTACACTTCATTTTCTTCAATTAAGTAATCTATTAACAATTGACACAGTGACAATTAAGTAATCTATTTTTTTTATTTAAAATGTATTTGATGATTATTAGATTTTAAAATCGAACAATTTTTTCATTATAAAATACATACTTATTATGTTAAATCAACAAAAGTAATTATTAGTTCTTAAACCAAATAATTAAAGTAATATTTTATGTTGTTTCAAAATAAATAATTCAATGTCATTTATCAAAGCAATTACTTTCTCGAAATAAATATTGTCTCCCCATCATTCAGAATTATCATTTGCTTGATTGAAGTGAATCCATGAAATTTCGAGAAAATTAATATCTCCGCGTAATAGAAGTCGCGAAATCCGTCTTCAGGAACCAATCTCGAGCCCAACAAAGTCGGGAGATATACGTGGCTTTCGTTTGAAACAGTGTATAGGACGAAACCGTATAATCGTCCCCCTGTCTCTCCCGTATTTTCCCTTCTCCCATTATACCCTCCTCCTCTCTTTCTCTTTTCCGCCACGTCGAAGCCCCGCGCATTGGTATACGTGACCGTGTGAAGGGGGTGGTTCGCTAGTGAGCCAGGCCCATTATGATCTTCTCCTCTCCCAACGTACTATCGACAGACCGAGGAATTAAGTGTCATTGCCAGAGAATGAGAGAATTATAGGAGGGAGAGAGGGGGAGAGAGAATGAGAGAATGTGCAAAGCAACACACTGTCATTTCGGACTATAAGTAATTCGAAAGAGGATCGAGTAAAGGGCCGTCGTGGCGGTCAGTGTAACGGATTTTTTTGCGTTTCAATGCACGCGGAAGAGGGTAACGACTTTTCGTCCGCGAGGGTCTGGCAAATTGTTATTGGAAAGAATTGCCGCGCTCCGGTGAATAGGCTGGTTCTTTCGAGTATTATTTTTCTCCTGCAGGCTTTTCTAATCAATGAATATCTTTTTAAGGATGAGAAAATAATTGCTCTTACAAAAGAGAAGAGAGCGTTTAATTCAATTCAAATTATATGATTGACAAATTACGTCACTCGTCAGTTATACATTTGCGATCTATCAACGCCTCAATTACAAAAACATTTACCCTTTCTATTGAACCTATTCATTTTAGTGGAATGTTAGTCGATGCGAATGGAGAATTTTTTTATGCATTATAGGGTACGCTCAAGACGTTTTCATTTGTTGTTTAAATCAAAAAATCTCTTTGCGAATGAAAAATGAATTTATCGTAATGAAAAATTTAGAAAACGTGTTATTAACTCAGTTACTTTTAACTTTTGTAATATGCAAATTTTTTTCTCGAAATTTCTTTTAAAATATGCAATTCTATGTAAAAAAGATTATTTTGGATAAATATTATAATAACTGTATGAATCATAATTTTTATCGATGCTGTAGAATACTGCATTGTTAGGAAATATTTAGAGAATAAACATTACTTGTCTATTACAATAATATCGCACCCAACGTTGTGCACAATTTTCTGTAAAAAAAAAAAAACAGTTGTCCCGCTGAAACGTGGCCAGTTCGTTAAAAAACTTATTAATGCAATTGGCGTTAATAAATTCGCGTAAATCTACATTTATTCTTTTTCACGTTTACTTTAATAATCAAAAATCGTGAGCTTAAAAGCCTCCGACTGATGCTAAATCAATAAACAAGCTTGCATTGACCGAGCTCGTAAAATGTATAAATTCCGTTTACTTTACACGTCAAATAATATAACTAGATGAAAGTTCAACTGATATGTTGAGTTTACATTCATTAACACACACACATATATATGCATATATATTGATGTGAGTCTTACCAACTAATATTTGATTTAGATGCAGGTAAATATCTGAATTTTGAAAATAAATAACGAACTGTCACTAACACATTTACGGTTAATTAATAGTAATTTAATATGACTGCTAATTTTAAACGAAATGTATACACTCAGTGCATGTTCACACATGCAGGAGTGAGATGTTAATTTTCACTGCAAATTTGCAAATTAAACGTACGTTCCGTTGTGTAAAAAAGTAATATATAAGTATTACTAATATCCGTATTTATTTTCAACTCTTCTTAATAATTCAGTAATAAATACCGGTGTTCACGCAATAAAGGAGCGTGAAAATTTTGCGCGCGCGCAACGCAGAAACTTGAGACGAATTGTTCGATTTTTATAGCTCTGACCATTCCTTTAGATACAAAGATTCAGAAATAATACCAGAGCTGCCATTAAGCGACGTTCGTCGCCTCATAAACTCACGATTCGCGTAATTCGGCACTTTAAAACGGAACCAGTAAAATTTTAACTTATCGGTAAAGGAATATATATTTATTAGACAACATTTTAAACTGTACAATAATAACATGGAAAATTTCACTCTAAAATTTGAAGTTAATTTTTCATTTAATTTCAATAATTCCAGCACTCTATAGTAATCGGTCATTAAGTGACGATCTGATATAGTTTTTCGGTTAGTTTTCGAATAAGTTACTTTTCCAATGGTTTCTTCTATTGACCATTCTTAATTATTCTTATGAATCTCTTCTTTCAATTAATTCATCAACCATTCCTTTTAATATCCTTGAAGGTCTACTTTTGTTTGATACTTAGCTGTTTGTCCTAATAGTACCGGTCAAGGTACCTTTTTTTATATTGGTATTACTCAGACAATTTTACCAATAATTCTTAACTGGTCCCAAAAATATATTTGCACTTATTAATGAATATGATCCGTCGAGTATGTTCGTATCAAGTGAAGCCCGACGCTTCTTTCACATATTGAAACTTGTGATACACTACAACTCGTCATCAAATATAGACTGCCAAATTTTAAACTTAATGAGATACTATTTTTTGGTATTAAATGAATTCTTGATAAAATATCTTTAAATTACGTCGTAAAATTATAATTTCAAAATTATATTATTTCTTCGTATTTCCCATGCACTTTTTATCCTACTAATTGTGGACCAAATTCGAAATCTTTTGTCGAAATTTTTTGTCGAAGATAAGATTATTTAAGAGTCCATGGAACTCACTTAGTGATATTTTTGGGTTGCGAGATCTGTAGATATAACAATACTCTTCTCAGATAAAGGATTAAAAAATAAAGGAATACGAACTTAAAATAATTCGATATTCATTTTTTCGGTTTTAGCAAATTTTCAGTAACTTGCCGTGGTGTCGACCAACGGCGCCTAATGGAACCACCCCTTCCCCGTCCCATTCAACCTGTCGTCAATCAGTTCGCTCATGGGCAATAAACACATCGGAACGTTTTCATCTCCAATTGTGTTTCCTCGGCCATACGGATAACTGGACCGACGTTACGCATAAAAGCCGCGACAGCGCGATGTAGCATCGATTCATTTCTACGAACGCATCCACACATACACAGGCTGCGGAGGGTTGGCCTGGCAATCCTGTGTGTATAAGCTTAGGGCCAATTCGTCCCTCAAGTCGCTCAGGCTTAACCCGAACGGACAACTCGACGGGGCTCGTAAATATGAGAGAATGGTTAAATTGGATACTGCTTGCTGCCCCGCCACTGCAGTCCCTCCCCTCCCGCGCTATCTCTCCGTCGGACGCGTTTCTCTGTCGCCGAGTAGCTCTGTCACAAAGGGACTCCAAAGCTAGACGCCTGTCTCGTTGGCATGCATTAAGCTCGGTAGGAACTGACAAGAGAGCGAGAGAGAGAGAGAGAGAGAGAGAGAGAGAGAGATCGTTAGAGCTTTCTCGCTCCACTCGAGCCCCCGCCTCTTCGCTTCGCACACCTCACTCTCGCGGAACGGAAAGATTACATAGCTGGAGGGAGAGTGTTAGTAAGGCATGCCTCGTAAATACACAGGGCGGAGAAAAAGTCCGAGTACGTCCAGAAATATCGCAGGTCAATCGTGAAACCTACAACCAAAGGTGAGAACTTCAGATAGCTTTCAACAAGACATGCTATGGTGATTTTGGATTTGATCGTGAAACTCTTTTGTCATTCGATTTCAAGGTTAACTTGGTTTTCGTCTTTAAATTGGAAACCCTTATTTTTATTCCGAAATCTAAAAGAGCGAAAGGGCCGATGCAAAGATATGCTTTCAACCAAGTATAACGTACCTTCTAGTACTAGCGGAAATTGGTCGGTGATGCAATCAAATATTTCTAATAGCTCTCAACAAAACATCAATGATGATCTTCAAATTGATCTTGGACCTAAATTTCAAGATCGTTATAAAGTCAAGTTTAGTGTTAAACGGAAAGTTGAATTGAAAAGATCGTAGATCTAACCAGGTACCTGAACGTAAAATTTATATGGATAAAAGTATGATGAATATAATGGATGTAATGAAAATTAGGGGTTATCGTTGAAAAAAATTACGTTGACGTTGCAATAATCTTGAGATGTTTCGGGTTCAACCCTAGGTCATTGTTCAATTTCGCATTGACGGTGAACAAGGATTTTGACCTTTGTTTTAAGGTTTTATTATTAACCTCCGAATTTTCTAAACTTCCAAACTTTTTCACCATCCTGTGTGCGTGCTCTGTGTGTGTGTGTGCGTGTGTGTGTGTGTGTGCGTGCGTGCGTGCGTGCGTGCGTGCCGTGCGTGCGTGCGTGCGTGTGTGTGTGTGTCTGTATGGATTTGATCTCTAGATGACCCACAACAAACACTTGATTAAAGGTGGAGGCGCATTAGGGAAAGGAGGAGGAAGGGGTATTAATACCCCTAATACCCCGCTCCCCATGCGCATGTGTGTACTCGCCCACGCAGTAAAACTTTTTAAGTGGCCCGTAAATAAGGCTGGAAATGCTAATTTAGATTTACCGTCTTTATTACGCGCGCACGCGCGCACCGAGTCACAGTGTACTAGACGGCTGATTTTCGTTTTTACGACGCCACACACATATGCTCCCAGGCGCGCGAGCACGCGCGTACACACACCGGGTGTTTTCGAGAGGGGCCCGCTTTGCATTTTAATAACAGGAAACGTTAACGGTAAATAAGTTGCATTTAAGGGGATTTTTTGTTTAATTTTTGTTCAAATATCGGACGATAATAATTCAACGTAAACGAGCGTAGGAATGAATATTCATGTTTCCTTACGGCCGACTACAGCTAGGTTCTCGCTACTTGTTGCTACACACGCACTTAACCATATACTTCAGCTTCAGCGAATAGACCGATACAAATAACATTATCGCTCGTGGTTTCGCGCCTAATACTGGCACTGTGCCATTATTGGACCGAATCTTAAACGGCTTCATAGCCTTCTGTACTACTTAAATCGAATCGCACCCAAAGATAAACGAAATAATTAACGCCGCAGGGATCACCTATACCTACAGTGAACGGTCTTCTAAGCGGCAGATGCGCGCCAAGGGCCAACTTTCGCAACTGATAATCACGATATATCCCGGGTTTACGTGTATGTTGATTCGCCAGCGCTGCGCGTCACCAACGATATGCCGTGCATCATTTTCACCCCTCGACACTTGGGCCGACCGGCGGAAACGTGTAAATAGCGCTTGGGCCGCATACCGTACTCCCCCGCTAATGTTCGGTAACGAGCAGCCACACTACGCCGTATTTATATTTGAATAGAGTTTCGCGTTGTGTGGTAAATTTCCGCGATTTACATTTGGCTCGGATAATATTTGGATGAATTGTCGAACATTTACACATCTCGATTTGAATCTATATTGTTAGTTTTACTAAATATATCTTTATTATGATTTTTATTCTTTATTTCTCTATTTAAAAAAGTAGCCATATTTATGTCTGAATTGGAAAAATTTGAATTACTGCTAAACTATTAACTAGACTCTCAGTCAGCCAATAAATGGTTAGCTTAATATTCTAAAGTCCAAAATTAATCTGGATGTACGATCGGCGTGCACACATTCCTAGTGAGGAAAAATTGCTTTCTCCCGCCTTCGAACAAAATGATTTAAAAAGTGTATATGAGACTTTTAGTGAAATCTTACGCGAACTTTTGAAAATACTTATTATTACATTCTATCATTTCTACAGAAAGTATAACCAAAAAAGCAATACCAATGAATATAAACTTGTTGCAACTTATTTACAATTCAGTTAATTTACTAATTTTGTATTTGATAAAAAGCAAATTGACAATAATTTCTAATTAGCGTATTCAAAATATAAAGGACTAATAAAAATTCATTTAAAAAAATTTTAATATACATTATTTCCAAGAGCACCACCTGCGTATCTATAATAAATGTTGCTCGTTCTTCAAACAATACGAGCGCATAAAAATTAAAAGACTCTTTTCAAAGACTTTGAAAGTGTGCATAAACTGCCTCGAACAAATTACCCCAGTGGATTGCACAAACAAAATTTCGTGTGAAACTGTATATGACGGCTCGATCGAGAAATGTAAGCGTGCACGCGCAATTCCGAATTTCGCTTTTTTTTAGGCTGCACCGACAATTCCTCGGGGGCTACGTATTTATCTCCCGAAAGTGGAATCTGTCGTTTCATGCCGAGTGTAATTTGTGGGGGAATGGGCTGGAGGGGGGAGGGGGAGGTTCTGCTTACCGAGGACTAAACGTATCGAAAAGTAATGAAATAGCTCTGAAGCGTTTCTAGAACGTTTAGGACCTTGTTAAGAGGTGTGTGTTGTCTTTTATTTACCGTTTATAATCCTCGTTCCAGAAAAGAAGGAGCCGCTCAAGGAGAAGGAGAATAGAGAATTCACCAGTTAGCCGATCATGTTAAAATAGTGGAAACGCTATATAGTGCAATAATTAAATTTGTATTAACTTTAATAAACAAAAGGACAACATAATAATAATGCTAATTACTGATTTTATTTTTCAATTCTCCATTTACAAATACTTACTATAACGTACTAATACGAATTTTACAATCTCTACTAATAGATGTAAGATGTTAAATGGCATGTGCAAAAAGTTTCCGTGAACTTCAAGAAGCTTCACAAATATCGGAAATGAATAAGAATGCAACACACGTTCTAAGGATATCTACGACTTTATTGATTCCATATGAAAAATTTTTATTTAAAATCTGTATATTATTTTCAATAAAATACCATAATAAGTA
The DNA here is from genome assembly GCA_018907035.1 of Sycobia sp. Sy_11. Lineage (NCBI taxonomy): Eukaryota > Metazoa > Arthropoda > Insecta > Hymenoptera > Epichrysomallidae > Sycobia > Sycobia sp. Sy_11. Next base: position 1,125,331 of record JACCIC010000133.1, read on the forward strand.
AACAAAATTTTGAGAAACTTTTACTTTTTAAGTATATTAAAACTTATAACGCCATTCTCATGATCCTCGCTAATATGAAATTTAAACAAATTAATTTTAATGAGTAAGGCGTAACCAAACACTTAAAATTTTAATTAACACGACTACATTTTTGCTGTTCGAAGTATTTGTTTCCATTTATAAAGTATAACTTACAATTGCTCAAGGAGAATTATGAACAAGATATCAAAACAATGTATACGTTAATGCATAGATTAAGAATTTATTAAATAAATACTCTATATCCACTTGGTAAAACATTATATAATATATGTAACACTCGAACTTCCTATTTGTATATTCTCGCTTTTCTAAGAGAAATTTATTTCAAATTTTATCATTGTTTCAATAAATGCCTTTAAGTATCTAATTATGATTTCGTCGTAATTCAAACTGTTTCTCTTTTAAGAATCTCGATAATTATTATTTCTGTAAAGGTTGGTTTATTTAACGTTTTGTATACTTCATTATGAGGTAGTTTATAAAAGCATCTTTTACTTTATGTATACTTCATTATGAAAACATTTCATTAAATCAGTAACTGAATCTATAACAAAGATTAATATTTTATGTAAAAGATAAATCATACTTATCTGAGAATTAGAATATTCTATCATTTATAAATTTATTGAATGCAGTACGTAACTGACTCGACGGACAAGATACAAAAACTCAATATTTAGAAAAAACATGCTATTTACGTAAAACTACTTTATCGCAACAATTTACATTACCCGCTGCAAATAGTGCAAGCTCCATTCGTAGGCTTTCCAGACTAATGTTAGCGATAAAATCAACCATAAATTACACGCTTCCTCGTGGAGCAGGACACGGCGACAGAGGGGAAAATAATCATCCGGTTCTCGACCCCGCCGAGCAGTACGCTGGGACCCCGCCGTGGAGTGGGGCACAGCAGATATCCAAAGCCTTCCGCTTTCTGGTCCAACCGTCCCTCTACCCACCATCCCCAAACCAGAGATGAATTAAGGTTTACTTTTTCGCGCACGCACACCCGCGACACCGTGGGTCTACTACCCCCCCCCCCTCGCTGGTGCCATACTCTCTATCTTTTTTACCTCGGCCAATTTGGAATTACCTCGCCATCAGTCCACTCTCTTGCTCGATGGAGAGCGGCGGGAGAGCGGGACATAGTGATAGAAACACTATTTCTTTTCTGCCACGCGAAATCCCGGCTCGCCCCGAACACTCAATAAATCTTCGGTTTGCCGGGACTGCTTGGAGAGAGAGAGAGAGAGAGAGAGAGAGAGCGAGAGAGAGAGAGAGAGGAAGGAGAGAAGCTGTTACAGCGGCCGTAGAGCATAAAGAGAAGCTACGAGCCTTCGACGTTTTGCGGGAAGGGGGGAGCTTCGAGGATTCGCGCGCGAGCCAGAGCCAGATGAAAACAGTTGATTTAGGGTCGGTCCAGGGAAAATAAATGGTACTTAGCTGTCTGACGTGGGAGAAAATGAGTGGCACGGTAAAAAAAAGAACAGAGACGAGCCGGATCGACCTAAAAATCGAGACGTGTAAGTGGCCTCTGTATATACACTGAGTGATAAACTTTTTTTCTTGCTCGCGATATGATATTTCCGGAATTAAAAGCAAAGCTCTTTTATTATTCTAGTTTTCACCTCCATTGGCCCATCTTTATCAAACTTCTGAATACTCGAAAAAACACCCTTCACGATCACTTATGTACAATTATTGTACGGCGATATTTAGAAAAGAAATTTTTCTTTTATGGCTACCGCTTAATGCTGAACAGATATTATCGCATGAATTTCCTTAAACAATAGTAAGATAAAATTGTAAAATAAATAAAATTACAGTCCAATATAAAGGGAAACGATATAATCCATAATCATATGATCTCTATGCTAACTACTATTTTTAATATTGCCCGTAATAGGATTATAACAGATCAGTAGCTTTTAATAATTTTGTAAGGAGGTAGTTACTGGTCATATTAAATAAAAATTTTATTTTGTCCCGAGTAGATTTCAGATATTTCCGAGTTCATTCAAGTTGAACATTAACCCGAGAGTATCTACCTGCATTTAACGATCGTTGTCAATTTGAATATTCTGCATATCCGTATATGCGTAACCAAAACTAATTGCGTAGTAGGATTTGAAAAATATTAAATTGTCCTTTATTATTATACGAGGTATGACAAATAAAGTTTTGTATAATATCTAAGTATTTGGACAAAATTCTTATTTTTATTTATCGGCATAATTTTCTTTAGCCGTCAGAAAAGACGTTACTTTGTAAATTTCTCGGAATAGCCGTTTGCTTGTGCAACGATCTTGTTCGACGGGAATAGTCGCCACGCAATTGGCAGCTTTTGTAAGTTTGATAATGAAAAGTACGGATCTAGAAAATGGGAAAGTAGCAAGACGCTCCTTTAATTTAACCTTTAACGTCTCAGGTTTTGACCAATGCACCACCCTATAATTGACGGGCATACATTAATGTTTGACAGCATTCTAATTGGGAATTACGGTCGCTACGTGGAAAAGATCATTCTGACCACTTCTTATTGGTCTCTACACCCCTCGTGTATACTGAATGTCATTACATCGTTACCTCTTAAATTATTATTCAATCAGCGGATATTTTCAACGTGAAAAATGGAAATATAGGATTAACAACTGCTTACATAGTTTTACCAGAACAATTTCGAAACACGATTGTCGATTTCCCAACCCGCGCAATTCCACGACTCTGTAGACCCCCCTACCACCACCTTTAAATTCAAAAACAGAGCGCGGCAAAAAGCAACCTCCCCCTCAATTTAATTAACCACGTTACTACGAGAGCTCTCAATCCACCACTTTGTTACCGTACTAAGTAAGTTGTTCGGATGGTAATCAAAAGACTCCGCGCCACGGGCCGCTCGCGTTTATTCAAATTCTTGGCGTGCCCGCGGTGAGAGCGGGGACCAGGGGGCGAGGCGACTCATTTCTCCAGCCGCACCCCCATCGCCCGCACGCTCCCTCTCCACAAACGAACGCACGGGCAGAGCAGAAAACGCAATAGAGCGAGCCTGGCGCCCGTGGTAATCTAATACTCTTTAAATATGTATATATATATATATATATATATATATATATATATATATATATATGCCACCGACCCAGTTAATTGCGGACACCGTCCAAAAAAAAGCCATGAAGAGAGGGAGAATTCACAAAGTAACACTCTTTTTTCCGCACTCTCATTAGACCAGGCGGTGGTGAGAAAAAAAAGGGAGAGGAGAGGGAGAACGAACATTCCGCCGAACAATTTCCATACTCTCGCTCTCCCTATTCGGAGCTTTCGATCCGATTTGGCGTTCATTCGACATGGCCGTTTGGTGTCTGCCTTCCTGTGCAACTCAATTGCATCGGGCGGCCTCTCTGCCCTCCACCCTCTCCCAATCCAATATCAAGAGATTTCGGTTATCATGACTGTAATAATATAATTCCCGGTCATATATGTGTATATATACACATATAATATCGCATGAATTTCCGTTCGTTACATACTTTTACCCAGCTGTTATACGAGAAAATTTACGGATACGCCGTTTCGTATTCCAGTATTATTTCCCGGCTTCATTCTCTGGCTTTGATTTTTTAGATTCTGTTTTTTTGTTTTAGATTATTTATGTGGTGTATTGCACATATTTATCTTTTGAGGAATTTTGAAATTTTCTAGTCTCATTTCAGTAGTAGGTTATGATACAAGCACTTAGTAATTGTTGTGAAATATATCGCTGCTAATTTTCTCGATATTGATCTTTTTCCATTAATCTGCTTTCGAACGGATTGCCGTCAAATAATTAAAATACTATGGCCAGGTCATTTATATGGATATATACCGGGGATTAAAGAGGCTCGGGTTTCTCTGTTTTCCCAATCACAAGTACTATAGAACAATCTATTGCCCGGTGATTTGGTATCAGTATTATTGATGAATCTTGTGTTTATAAGTGCAAAATCGATAGCTTGGCATAATGGTTAACTAATAATGATTACTGATTAAACTATTGAGAAACTATCATTAAATCATAATGAGATCCAGAAGAATACAGAGATATTAATGAATGATATAAATTTATATAGAATATATTAATTGATTGATTGATTGATTGATTGATTGATAACATTAAATTTCATGTATTAAAGTTGAATTACTTGATATCTAAACAATCTAAAAATACAACATTCTTTCAAGTTTTTTTGACAAAAAATTAATCGGTACATTCTCACTGCCAGTTGATAATATATTAACACTGAAATCGGTTTATAAAGTTTTTCGCTTTATCGACCGAAATATTATCCATCGTACAGGCAAGAAATAAATGCATATCTAAAGCAATAAATATATATGACATTGAATTTATGAGATGGCTATGTATCGAAGCGATTCCTTTTTAACAATCTATAAGATTTATCGAAGATATATGGCCTGGTGTTCAATGTACTACAAAAAATTTTAATAGACAACTTTTTAGTTTTACGAAGTAAGTTATTTACAGCTTAATTTTGTATAGTTATTAATATTATGGTTATTATTTAATGAATAGAAATATTAGTATGAAATTGTAGAATTATAAAACATTGCAGTATTTTCTTTTTATATATTCACTGGATTTCAGGTCAAGTCATCAACAAATATGAATTTGAGATATACGGAAAGAATTTTGAGGTCAATGATCACGAATACATTGTCAATTTTTCAAAATTTTCAATGGAACGCAGTTAAGAAGGAAGTCATGTAAATATAAAAGTAATAGCAACTAAATTTATAAATTTATAAAATATTTTGTCAATTAATTAATGAATTTATCAGTAAATAAACTTTTTTTCAGTAACGCTTATTATTTGTAATTCAAAAATATTAGAAAATCAAGGAATAACGTTGACCAAATTTCCCTGGAAGAAATAAAAAAAAAAGCAATCCACTCCTTCCGTATTCAAATTACATGTTTATCTTGCATATATTTGGTTCCATAAAACTAGAATGCACGAGAATGGCCTCGTGAACGAGCGCGAAAGTAACCGTAAGCAAAGTCTGTGATTTTTCCTGCTTACAATAGCATGAAAAAGGTCAACCCCAAGAAAGTATAGAAGGGAGAACAAAATATGTGTAAGCCGTTCGAATGAATATATATATATATATATATATATATATATATATATATATATATATATATACATATATATATAAAGAACAGAAAAAATTGCGTCCCCCGCTTCCCAAACTCCGCAGTGAAACTCCCCACAATAATACCCTCCATTTCCTCCTAGCAGGCTGTGTCTTTGGAAAAGCCCAGCCACTGGATTTTCGAAGAGAATGAGATGAAAAAGTTTGAAATTACTTTTTTGAAGGGAAAAAAGTATTGCGAGCGATTTATTCGCAAAATCATCCAATTCCACACCGGTGGCCCAACACTCGTTCGCGGTTTACAATGTGCGGAAAAATATTAGTACAGAAGCGTGGGGTGGAGGGGCTGGGGATGAGGAATCGAAAATTCCCTTCGATTTCCGGCACTATTGTCGCCGCCCATTGTAAATTGGATCGAAACGCTGGGACTGGGACGGCCATTGGACTGGACACCGACCGCAGTTCTCGATCACGGATCGTTAACACGCAGTAGAATTCACTTTCTCGGTAGGTATTTTTAAAAAGGGAAAGTGTATTCGCTCTTTGTAACGGTGTTCTGTTCATGTCGGTTCTTAGTTAATATTTACTTTAGTTAATAAAACTAAAGAAGTTGGTCTAAGTATAATATATTTTCAACTTTAAATATTTAACATAAAGAATAAAATATATAAATGGCAAATACATCTGTGTATGATTTAGTTTAATGGCTATATTTCTCTTTCTATGTGATTTCTCTCGTTGTGTGCATTGTCTATAATTATTCCCTTCTTTTCTTCAAATTCGAACTTTTCACACATCAAAATGCACAAATTATTTCATATTACGAATATCTGCAGTCGACTGTTCTCCTGCAAGAGCTTATACTAAACTAGTTAACTTTGAATTTTACGATTCTCACCTTGCTTGAAAAAATAAAAAACAAATTAGAGCATCTTTAGAAAATTTTCCTGATATTTCCAGGTTTTCGAGAATTGATAGACACCCCGATATTTCTTTGAAAATAGCTCTTTTGTCCGGGTTGAAAGAAAAGCTCTCGGTAAAAATGATAGGAAATATAGGGACAAAAAGGACTCTAGCGGTGAACAAGCGAGAGAATGAAAAGATAAGTGTAGAACGAACGTAGCGGCACTATACTACCACTTACGTATATAGACTGTCCCTCATACTCTCATTTTTTTTAACATATTAAGAACGAATACGGAGAAAAAGATTGAAGACGATGAAGACATGGGTGTGGGAGAAAAGAGCGAGAGAGGCGGAGAGCATAGCAGGAAAGCTCGTCGATTTTCCTTTCGATAAAAAAGGATTTTCAGTGTTCTTCGGCATTCCGGTCACGAAAGCCATATCATCCCCTTTCATAAGTAACCCAATTCAGTATCCGCGGCGCGTCAGTGTAGGGTAAAAAAGCGAACGGCAGAGCGAGCTAGCGAACGCGAGAAGGACCGAAGGAGGAAGGACGAGTGTTTTTTTAGAAAAAAATCACAAATACAAGAATCATTTTTCAATAGCCCACCCCCCCCCCCAGTCAAAAAAAAATCCGGACATGCTTTTATGAACGAACGAGTCGATTTTAATGTAAAGCTGCACGTTTACAGATAATATCATCATATTATTACATTTGTTCATATACGCGCAAAGAAATAAAATCCGGGATGTAACTTCAGCCTTTTGTAAAATAAATTACACTGGCATTTCGAGGTGAGGCTCGGTGAAAATTCCAATTTGATGCGCGCAGCAGGAAAGGAAAACCAATCCGACTGCTACGCAGTTTTTTATGTTGGTAAACAAAATGAGCTTTTCCACGATATGACCTACATTGCGGTATCTTTTAAGAACAGCATTACTTTTTTTAATTATCCTACATGAATTATTATCATTGGCCTTTGATTATCATTCAAAAGTAATTCCATCTAAAATCGTCAGAAATTTACGTATAATAAGAACCGAATTGAACTTTACGTTTTTGCAATTCAAAGAAAAGATAATAACACTAATATTTCTTTTTTTCTCCTGGTTGTATTATGAACTTGAAAAAATCTATGAATCTTTGACACTTAAGAGCTTAGAAGTTATTATTAAAAAAGAATTCTATATTAATATTAATAAACTAGATGTTTCTTTCACCAAACATCTACGAAATATACGAAACAATCAAAAGAATATATTATTTAATTAATAAACTTAAAGACATTTACACGACTCTCGTTGTCTATTTTCTGCGCTCACAAGATTAAATTTAAAACGCAGCTGAAAAACCCGAGGGTTCCCGTGTTACTGCAACGCTCTCCGTCTGAGGTAGCTAGGATGTTCTGCAGAAAAGTGAGAAGTCTAATGGCGCTATTCATAACACCGGGAATGTAACGCATTTTCCGGCAATAACATTGACTAAACACACGGGGCGAGCGGCACTAGAAAGGTGGGGGGAGGGAGGGAAGAAGGTAATATACCTAGAATTCTCGTGTATCCTCTCACCGCTACAAGCTCCCGCGGTAGCCGTACATTTGGGGGAGGCGCAGCACATGTTGTGGCTATGACTTTCGGATCCCCCATTCCTCCGCCACTTCCTCTCAACAGCGACGAAGGGGGCAGAGGATCGCACACATACGCATACACCAAGGCAGGTTCGAAATCGTTGTGCGGAGTTCCGGCAGGCGGGAATCCATTAATCAAGGGCCCCGGATCGTATACGGCTGCTGCTGCTCTCTCCTCGTCCGACCACCCCCCTGTGCCAACATCTCGAGGGTTATCTATGCCCTCCCATCCCTCCCTCTCTCTCACGTTGCACACGGCAAAACGATAATTATATTACGCTAATCACCGACGAGTCGGCGACCGAATTAGGTCGCGTGGACGCGCGCGCGCGCGTGCGACGTACAGTCGAACCGGTAGTCCAGGATAGTATAGAGGGTCCGAATCAGACCCTAGACGAAACTGCAGGTGCGTCGTAGCCCACTGACACGGCGCCCGCGTATCGCCGCTACTCGCTCGGCGGAGTTTATCGACTTACGGCTTGGTGGACAATATGTGTCCGCTTCTGACGCTACCGCCGCTGATGCCGTTACCGCTTCCCGATGGAGCCAGGCAGACGTAGTGAAGGAGGGGGGGGGGTGCCGAGTGCCGACGGGTTCAACGAGCTTCCGCGGTTTTAGCAGCCGGTTTGAGGGGGTGCCGGGGGTGCTGTACCCTAGGTGCGCGCACCTCTTATCGAGCCAAACGGCGCCAGAATTTCGCGTGCGCGAGAGCGCGACCCTGCGGTTAGCGGTCGGATGCGCCGCGGCCCGCGCCCGCGGGAAGAAGACCGCGACGCGGTTGGCCGTTATTGCGAGAGAGTAAGAGAGAGAGAGAAAGAGAGGCACGAACGACCGCGCGAGCCAGAATATTCGCGGCTGTGAATTTGCTTTGAGCCATTTGTGGAGAATATTGAAGAAGTCATTTTTATGTATAGGTTAAGTCTATGCAGGCCTATCGGAGTTACAGCCATTTCTAACGGAAGCTTTGAAATTCTTTAGTAAATTTTAGATAACGTTATAATAACATTAGGCAGAAAATTTAAGGAATTTTTTTGGAGCATTTTCAAGTTAACGCGGAATGAGAATTCATAAAATTCAGACTGGTTTTTGAGGGAATTTAATGAAAAAGGTTAGATAAAAATGTAAAAATTTACTTAAATTCCATATAATAATTAATAAATACCTTCGGACTTGAGGACTATTGTTTAAGATATATATCGATCAATTATTGAAGAAGTATCCTTGTGTTGGTATTTGTGAATAAAGGACAAATAAATTTTAAATTTTATGTTAAAGCTGCTGCTATTTGCATATCTATGGATAATATTGATTATATTAATTGTAGAACTGTGATAATTATAGCAATCAAAGCTAGCTTATACAAACTGATACCTGGAATTTGCCTATACTAAAAGTTTCTACACGTAGTATCGTTCAGATTTAGACTTCTCTCCAATTAATGCTGCAAACAATTTAGAGAGCGTAAAATTTTATTGGTACGGGTATGGCTGTTATAAGTTAGTTTAGAGGAGAAATTAAAAGAGGTTTCTCAGCTTCGAGATAACGATAAAAGGTTGTTTGACGTCAAAGTTCTCAACTTCGATATAGTTCCTATATATTTATAATTATATTGTTCAATAAAGATTGTAATACCGATAAAATATTGATTAGTTCAAATGTTTATAATATAAATGATAAAAGTAAAGTTGTAATCATAAAACGTAATTAAAATTGTTTACTTTTCTCAAGTAAATCAATTTATATCAATTCATTATTTCTTAACTCAATTAAGAAAACATTTAAATTAAATTGCTTCTAAAAAAATTATACTGCTAAAAAAATTAACATCAAAATTAATTTTTCTCTAAAACTCGATGTCAACAAATACGTTTTGTAAACGAATAAACTTATTTAATAAAAAAAAAACTTAATTTTGATTATTTTAATTTTTCATCTGGGACGTTGGATAATCTATATTCGTATTGAATTGCGAAACTAGGGAGACTCTTGATCGTCGAACAAACCGGTACAATGTCAACAATGTGTACGTTAACGGAAGCGAAGATGGGAAAAGTAAACTTCAGGATGTACAGGGCTCCCGAGAACATTAAGGCAGGAGGAAAGGGATAGTGAGGAGGGGATACCAGAAAGTGAAGCTCAGAGCTAACTGCTCAAAGGACACACCAATGATAGATCGCATTGGGCTCGTAATCCACGTCCATCAATATAGTGAGCGTCCCGATCCGGCACTGCCAAAGGGATAATACTAGGGGTGTAACGTCCATCCGTCCGGCAACAACGTATAACCGCGACCAGCCCGACAAGCGTTCGCACGATTAGCTGATCGATCAACCCCCCCCCCCTCCCACAATTCACCGCTGCTTTTCCGGCGTGGAAAGCATACTGTCGAAGAACTGGATCCAACTAATATATATATACACACATATATGTGTGTTCAGAAAATACTATAAGGATGATTAATTAAAGTCGAAAATTTAGAAAGGATCTTCGGATAATTCAGGAGAGGTTATCGAATTTTCGTGGCAGCGTACACGATGTTTCTTATAAAATACTGCTCGAAGACAGTCAAATGGAAAAGTTTTTTATACATATTTCAATGGTATATGAGTATGGATATTAAGGGGGAAAAATTCTGGTTTGCTCTCGTCGATCCATCAATTTCTATCTCTCTTTTACAGCATCACCTAGACAACCCGTAAAATTGAATGCAAAAACATTTCATAAATAATTCATTATATCCATACGTTATTCGTTCGATTATAGGTATTTGATCACATGTATACTCTGAAATTTATGTAATAATAATAATAATAATAATCATAGTAATAATAAATAATATATTTCTATTTTGGTATTGATGCTGCATATTTTCGATTGATCCATTGGATTATTTCGTAAATACCATCTTGAGCTAAAATTAAATATAATGTAACAAAAATAAAATTAAAAAAATAAACATAATTTCTTATTAATTATTAACCTTTCATTCGCTTTAAGACATAAATTGTTTTACATAATTCCTAGTCCATATCTACATAGATATAATCACATAATAACAATTAAAGTGCCATTTACCTCCTAGCAAAACTCGAAACTATAACCATTAAGCTCTTAAAACGATGATACAACGTATTTGCGGAAATTCACGGAGCTTCGATTATTATTATTAAAGGATAGCTGGTGCCTATAAATAAATGCCCATAATCAAGCGACGCCATGATAAAATAGCCATTTAGCCGTGGCGCAAGCCCGACTAAATCTCGATGCCCACAAAACCGCGGAGCTGCTGCGCTCGCCAGGCGCCCGCGCTTAACTCCCCCCACTCCCCGCCACTCGCGTACCATCATCAGAGCCATCTCTATATGTACGCGTGTTTATTCTCGCTCACGTCCCTCGCGACGCGAAATTTTCCCGCGACCGCGGCGCTCGGTCGAGTGCAATTTCATCCCGCGTTGCCGCTGCGCTTTTATTTTTTTTATTTTTATTTCGTCCGGGCGCGTTTACTCTTCTCCATCCGTCCCTCGCGCCCTCCCCCATCATCCTTCCACTAATACGTGAACCGGTGTGTGTATATATTATATATGTTGGTGAGTTTTAATGCAGCCGGCTTTCAAGGCTCGCCGCGGTCGCGCGTGCGCGCCCTAAAATTGCTTCCACACTGGCGCCCACACTGTCATAATATGCTAATGCACACGTACACGCGCGTGTGTATATATATATATATATATATATATATACACACATATATATAAATATATACACACTAGGGCGGCTCTTATGCGGATAGGAGAGAGGAAGAGGGGCGAAATGTCCCCCGGAGCGTCATAAATAACTTGGGAACAGCGGCGCGGACCTGACGCGGAGACGCGAGAAAAATTAAAATTAGCGACGTGCTGCACTCTCTCTCTCTCTCTCTCTCTCTCTCTCTCTCTCTCTCTCTCCCTTTCTCAAAGTACGCACTCGCGGCTTCCGTTCTACTGAATCTTGAGGTGGGAAGAAACCGCAAATAAATTGCTCAAATAAGTTTTGCACCTTTTTTCATAAGAGCGGTAACAACCGCTGAATCGTAACAGTGTGGAACTGTAAGCCCGGAGAAAAATATTTCCAGCCTTGCTTGGGTTATATTTACCCCTATGAACTTGTTCATAATTCACAATGTATATATAGACAGTTGCTGTATTGTTTCGAAGTGAAAGAATTTAAATATGTAAATTTACTTTACAAGCCATGAGCGTTACTTGGAAGAACGCATTTTAATAAATAATAATACTCATATGTATCCACAAATCATTAAATTACTAACTGAAAAATTAATATAGTATACGTTTCTGCTTTAATCAATCAAAACAAATTCATTAAAACAAAACATTAAATTACGTAATTGAATATTTTTCTGTAAGACATGAAATTACAAAATGGCACAGCTTTGAAAATCTACGCATACTTTTAGACGAACGATGCAGTACCGTTAAATTCTTCACTTGTAAAAAGTTTACTTTCCAAAATGTACTAAACAATAACAAATATTCATTGATTACATACGAAACAGTTAATTAATATAATAATATAATATAGACAAAAAAAAGTATTTTATGTGTCATAATTAAGGTAATATTACTTAACACAGTTTCTGAATTATAGATAAAAAATGAATACATAACAGATCGATATTCCTCAAATTGCAACTTCATCCATTATTAAATTTTTAATAAATTTACCTTAAAATCATATTTTTGATCAATAAGAATTATCACTACTTTATAACGAAAGAACTTACGTCTTTATCTAGGATATTTATAAATATTCATATATTTTACATTCTCCGATTAACATGTAAAGTCAAATTATATCGACGGAGAAAAAAAAGAAAGACAAAAGATGAAGGAGTAGGAAGGGATAGGAAGGAATAGCAAGGGCATAACAACTATAATCCTCGTATTCATTTCTAGAGGGAGGTAAGCCTGAAAATATATCAGGAATTTTACATAAATATACTTATTCACCGAGATTGCGCCATGGTAACGCGCGTGTGCGTATTATACGGAATTGGACTCAGTTTCGAAGCGTCGAATGTTTTTTTATTTTACCTATATAGTATACTATATCTATATATATATATATATATATATATATATATATATATATATATATATCATACTAATTTATAAAGACAAAGTGTGTTTTTGTTTGTACGCGATAACCGAAAAAACTACTGAACCGATTGTTCTGAAATTTGACATATAGATTCTACATTACCTTGGGAAGGACATAGGCTATGTTTTTTCTTGAAAATCATTTTACTTTTAACAATAAATTAAGTTAACATATACATACTGTATATACAGAAGCGACGATAGGTAAGTTACGGTCAATTATTTATAGTAATATAGATTTTTATATATAGAGTACTTTTTACTTAGATATTATTGAATTGCTTATGAAATCGGTTAAATTCTTATCTCGGGTGAAGCCGTGACGGGGGATGCTATTATACATCTATATATATATATATATATATATATATATATATATATATATATATATATATAGATCGATTAACAATAATACGCATCATCGCTTATGCTGCGTATGCCCTTTAAAAGTCCCCTTGTAAGTGAGCTACGTCGATGTGTGGGAGCTTTTACGCGCCCCGTCGTAATTGGGAAAATTGACTGGATCCGGATTCGATATATATATACGTATAAAGCAATGTAACGCGACAGCGCGAAGCAGCTAATGAGGTTAGGTGGGCGGGATATTTTAACGATCCCGGCACGAGCGAAATGCCCCCCTAAGAGCTCCGCGATGGTAATAGACGCGCGCTACGGTCGGGCGGGGTGAGGCGATCGAGGGGATGAATGCGCGACAAATAACGAATTTTCCCCTTGGGCGGGGACGATGAAGAGCTTCGCGTCGTGTCGGCGAGAAAATGGAAGCGATCGTACTTTTATTTTGTAAGACCGACGACTGGTGTTATATATATATATATATATATATATATATATATATATATATATATATATATAGCGCGATATTTCCAGAGGATTTGGGATTGAATTTTATTCGAATAAATTGGCGATTGTTATCTCGCGGGCGAACGGGCTCCTACGGATTGCGCGAAGCAATTTTTCGAGAATTTCATAGCGAGTCAGCGATGGAAAGAAAATATCGATGATTGAAAAGAACTTTTAAAAATTTTTTATGGTCTACTATCTGAAAAATAAATGTTATAGATTTATAGATATAGTTAAACGAAATGTTTTAATTGAACGTGAATAAAGTAATAGGTTCGTGCTTTACTCGGCTCGTGCACGAATTTTAGTTGGAAAATAATTTCCAATAATAGAATTATATTTCGTATGTCTTTATAATGTGCATCATAATATGCCGTCATAGTCTTTTTCAATATTTGAAGACTTTTGAAGAAATGTTTTCAAAAGTATATAAAATTTTTAAAGGGTTGTCGACTGCTCTTTTATACCTGTATTGAGTAGATTACCATCTGTTTAAAACGTACGATTGAATCAGATTTGAGCGTCATCAACTGCGGTAACTGATAATAGATTCGATAACGATTTTTTACAAGAAAGCTTTTATTTAGCGGAGGTCCTGCCATGTCAGAAAAAATGGCAAATAACTGTTTCTTACTATAACACTGTAGAATTGTTCTATTTTAGAAAATCATTGTCAATTTTCCCGTAATATTACCTGATTAATAAATGTGAGATTTTATTCCCACTTCCTCTTAAAATTATTATACATGTAAACATTAAAGTATAGCAACTGTTAGTTAACCATTCCTTTTACTTACGTGCACTTGATATTGCGGCACTCGATATAACCTTTTAAGCAGATTCGTCAAATAAAGTATAAATGAAAACAATTAAAAAATTTTATTTATGGGTTATAACATTTTTAAAACGTTTTTATTTCCAGACCATTGGTCAAATATATACGCAAAAGAGAATGTTATAACTAAAATTTCCCATAAATTAATGTTCAGACATTTAATTTAGACATAGTATCGGAAACGAAGTACATCTTGCTCGATCGGTAAAAATTGGAAGTCGAATTAAATAACTCCTTAATGAAACAATTAAATAATAATTTTACGCTAGCAATTAAAATCGGGTTGTACATTTGCTTATCCTGTAAAATGGACAATGGTGATCATAATTAAGAGAGGTATGAGAACTCTTATATGCGAAAATTTCGTTATAATTAATGAAGTGAATGCGATTCAATTATATTCATAGCCCCTTGACTTCCATTAAGTTATCTCTATATCATGATGCGGTTCGTTTGATATTTATCGAGGAAAAGGAGAAGATCTGTATATATACATAACTGGATTACTTGTTACTCATAGCTGTATACATTCGGGGGGAGGGGTGCAAACGCACTCCGCAAAAGCGTCAGAGTAACCCAACTCCCAGTCGCGTATTGTTCGCATTGTTCGAGTTTTATAACTCACTCCCGGCCTTTGATAGTTCCGTGACACTTATAAACCGGTGTATACGCATCGGGAACAATGGGCGGAGAAAGTAACTATGCGCGCGAGCGGATACAGGGGCAACCTATCCAATCGACTGCATTAATTAATACGAGCCGCCGAAGCGACGATAGGAATAATAAGACAGCAGCGGAAGATGGAAAACGAAAGAGCGAGAGACCGTAAGACCCGCTCCCGTCGCCTATGAATCCTCGTTCCGACTCACCTTGGGATGCTCCCGCACCGGTACCAGGACCTTGACCGCCACTCTGATCGGCTTCTCCCGGTAGATGTCGACATATTTCTGATCCTTGATCGACTTGCCGCTCGCCTGGGTCTTCTGAATCTCTGCGAACATAAATGGAATCACGGTTAGTTTATAGCCGAGCGTCGCTGTCGCACGGTCGCCCGCAAGAATATTTATATGGTGCGGGAATTGTAGGGGCTGAGAATATATAGAGGGAGATATCGGGCTGGTCGGCCGTTTATCCGCATTCCCTACCCGGATGACCGGGGCTGCTATTATGTATATATATAAACAGACGGCGCCGAAATGGGATTCGAGCGCGACGCGGTTCGTGCGCGCCAGAGTGCCAGTACGTGGGAAAATAAGTCTCGCGGGAGTTTTGCGCGGCGTCTGTGTGGGATTCTTGAAAAGATGGCGGCGGCGGCAGCGCGCGCGCGCGCATGCTTCTCGCGAAAGACCCGTTATAAAAAACAAAACAAAAACAAAAACAAAAATATATAGAAAGAAAGCAAAATACAGAACCGGGAGCTGCGAAAGGTTTTCGGCGATGCCGTACTCTTGAAACGTTATGTGTTGCGGAGCCGTAGCAAAGTAAAATTTATGCTTGAGAATGGGTCGCTTATATATGGCACGTCCATGTAGTAAGTCGCGATTTGAAATTGGCACTTTGGCGATACAGTGTTTATAAATATAATCTGTATTAAAGTATTATGGCTCTAATTCGGCAACGTAGCCTTGGGAAATTCTTTAGATACTTAACTAGTAATTATGGTTAATTGAAATTCAATAATATATGTAAAATAAATAAAAATACATGCATACGAAAAAGTAAGTTTCAGTAAATATCGAAAAAAAATACATTAAAAATTATTAAACTGATATATTCTGTAGATAAGTTAGTGTTTTTTCATTTTTCCGATTACTTATTTTTTTTTTAAATAATTTATTGTGTAAAATAAACAAGAATTGTAAAAGCATCTAATGCTATTATAATTATTATTATCAACTTTAATTCTCTACATCATTAAAGAGACGCTCATTGTTCATATGCTTCATCAACTTCCTATAATACAGATTTCTGCCATAACATTTAGATTGATATTTGTGGACAATGTAATTTATTTCTTACGATAACAAGAACTATCATATTAGTCGTATGATTTTAAATTTAAATTACCAATAATAAAATTAGGAGTAAATACTTATACATCATTCTGTGCTTGATATAAGCATATACAATATCCAATATTTTTAAATGCAGGAAATATATTCACTAAGCTATTTTTTAGCGCTTCTGATATATTATGTAATTGATCGACCGAATACCTCGTCAAGTTTAACGTATATCTGTGCTTTAGATATTTAAAAAGCAAGGCTATCTTAAACGAGGAATAAAAAAAAATCAAAAAATTCTAAAGAATCACTTGATTGCATTCGCATGTTAAATTAAATCGAGAATAAATTTTTTTAGGAGGCGATCTATCAACTGACGTAACCTCCTTCGTAAATACACGAATTACCGGCGATGCAAATCCGTATTGAATTATGGATACATAATCGCCACCGCAAGGTTTACGCGCGTCCAACCGATCGAATGATTTAAATCGGGTGTCGATCAAAGCTTTATATATATATATATATATATATATATATATATATATATATATACGTAAAATATATCTGTATGTGTCTACATACGTATACTGCAGTCTTTCTCCCTCTTATTATAACTAGCTAAAAATCTTTATAGAAACCCCCTATATAGTGTATATATTGCTCGAATTACCGGTTAGACGCAGCTATAATCATAAATTTCAGTGCGTTATCAATCGTGATCATTTATCAAAACCGTTTATAAAATATGATATACGCATATGATTTATAAAAATATCATTTTAGTCTTCTTACAAGCAAACTAAATTTATAGTTCCTTTACAAACAATTATTATTATAAGATTAGCCAGACTGCATTTATTTAAAAACACCTACTCCCGTAGAATCTGAAATGTAAAAATTAAAATAAATGACAGCCAGTAGTATATAATTATAATTGTTTCTAAAAAAACTGCAAAACTGATGCAGAAACAGATACTAGTTTAGCGTTAACATTATTCAACGATAGATTTTTTATTTTGATGTAAAATTTTACTGATGTCTCAAAATCACAGATATAATGGAATATCATAATATAAATCTTTTACATCATATCAGAAATCCAAAAATTTAATCATTCCTAAATCCAAGGATAAGAAATTTTTATATTTAAAAAACAGTTTTTTCTTAATTTCAATTTTGAGTTTCAACTCATTATTGATTTTTAATAAATGTCAAGCAGCGAGAGATTACCGCCACTGTGCAGAGCGCATCGCCATCGCAGCCGTTACAAGTCGCACGATAACGAGTTTCTTAAATGAAAATGAACGGAAAAAAAGTCGCGGAGGATAGGAGGATAAAGGGCACCATAGTGAAGACCAAAAAAAGGACGATGGGTTGGTGTCGATTCGTCGTTCCGCCGCCAAATCACAATGGCTGATCAGAAGGCTAGAGGAAAAGGCGGCGAGAGGGAGGAGCGGAGAGCAGAGCACAAAGAAGAACTGCCTGATTCGTTCACTTTCGCGACGCAAGGGAACTTGGGGAAGAGGTCCCGAAGATACTACCCTACCACCGTAACGCTCTCTCTCCTCTCTCTCTCTCTCTCTCTCTCTCTCTCTCTCTCTCTCTTTAGATTTTGGAAAGCTCGTGTTTCTCGCACCTAGTGCAAGAAATCCGAGGGAATGGAATTTCGTCTTTTCCGCCCTGGTACGTATTTGCAGACGCATTGCACATACTATCGAGGGAAATCTCTCTCTTTCTCTCTTTCTGTCTCTTTCTGTCTCTCTCTCTCTCTCTCTCTCTCTCTCTCTCTCTCTCTCTCTCTCTCTCTCTCTCTCTCTCTCTCTCTCTCTCTCTCTCTATTTACTCGTCTGCTTCGTCTTCGACGAGCCAGAGGTTTTTTCCATCCCCTTCTCTCATCCATCTCTTTTCGATATTTCACTGCGTCAGTTTGTGTTCTTATCTTTAAAATGTTGTGTTTTTTTCCTGATAAGTCACATATATATAGACTATATTTTAAAAATGACGTTTTGAAAATAATGACTGTATTTGTACTACTTTATTAAAAATGTTAGAAATGTGAAATTATAATTTAAATAATTATATTGGTTATTAATTGTGTTTTTTGTTTAATGTTACTTTTATGTTTAAAATCTTGTAAATAAAATAAAGAAATATTCTTTGTTAAGATGAATCTAGAATTTGTATATATTTACGAAAAGACGAAAGCGAATATTTATCTACAGTGATAAAATTAAAATAATTATTAATTATAATTAAACATTTAATTTGATACGTTGAATACACATCTTCAAAACCCAGCTCAAAGATATGTGATAATCGAAACTGTCAGGCTCCACATGCCTGTTTATTCTGAATAAATGAGGATCGGACGAGTAAAACAAAGCGCTCAGGTTACTTAGCTTAAAATAGAAAACCAAAGAACCAAGACGTTCGGAATTGCTTCAAAACAAATGAATAATGAAAAACAAAATTCTACAATTTAGCAACTATTTTTCCTTTGAGTAGCGGTACTACAAATTCTGTTCGTACCTATTGCTAAAATAAAATCCTTATTTTGGATGCATAATTAAATATAATGTTTCTCTATTACAGTGTTCTTTTATATCAATTAGACAGGATTTATTTTAACGAATGATTTAGGATAATTATCATTTAAGCAGAACGATAAGGGAAAATTCATTTCTTAATTCAAGATTTCGCTAAATAAATTACTAGATTTTCCACGCACAGCTTTGTTCCTTAAAACCTAGAAGAAAGGCCCTTTTCCATATCTGACTAAACCAGGGTCTTTACTACTTACAAGAATCTGACTACTGCTATCGAGTCGCTTCGCCGCCCGGTAATTGTCCATAACGCGGGAGAAATGGCTTTTTAAAGGACGCGCCCAAGGCGATGCAGTAGTAAAGGCTCAAGTTTCGTCGGACCGCCATTCTCCACGGCAATGCGCGCACGTTAAGTCGCCGAGCGGACATGGAGAAACTCGGGGGAAAGATGAGGTCCCGACGTCGAGGAGCGCAGAAAGCAGCGTCTACACGGAGCTATTATATGGGAAAACGTATATTGCAGTTCAAAAAGGCGATTTGGGAGTTTCGTGGAAAATTTGGATGACAGCGGTTAGGTGCGTTATTGCGTATAACCATTTGATGACTCGCGGCTGACAAATGACAAGCGCGAGAGATAAGAGAGAGACGAGTAGGTAGTGCGGTTAAGATACGATGTTTCGAGTAAAGCTATAAACGCGCAAGTGTCTTATACGCTATTTCATTATACTTTTATTCCCTATTACGGAAACATGAAGTTTTTAAACAAAAGTGACATTTCTTATTTCATTACAATATTAGGCTACGTTGAAATGCGATGTTAATTTAGACAGTACATACGAAATAATTTATTCCGCTATTAATTATTTCAAAACCTATCAAAATATAATATCGATAATGTTTGAAAAGCTTGATTGTAACTCCTCCAATACGTTTGCGTACATTAAAAATTTTAATTATAAGCTAAAATATTCCGTGACTCGATTGTGTAAAATTAAGTAAATTTCAATACTACCCATGGAATTTAAGAGATAAAAAATTTAGTTTACTTTGAATATTTCTTATCCTCTTCTTTTCTGCAAGTACTAAGATTAAAACCAATTGCCATTTGTTAATTGCAAAAATTTAAATTTACGAGAACTATTGAAAAGAAAAAAATTGTAAAAGTAATAGTTTTCTAGATTGGTAAAAAATTGAGATAAAAAATTTTGCCTTCATTTCCTTTTTGTTATAGAAATTTCAAATATATTCTACTGATAAATCTGAAACGTTTTTATAGTTCATTTGAAAAGCTGGAGAAAAAATGTTTCATGCATATAATACTCTTTATTTCGAAAAATTATTTTAAATTGAAATTATTTATTCACGTTCTATAACAGAACTTTTTTAAAATATATGTTATTAAGATAAATAATTTTGGAATCTGAAAAAAAATTAATAAGTTACTTGTGATTTATAATTATGTTTCATTGTTAAAGCAGGCTCAAATTAATATAGAAATTGAATAAAGAATTTTTGTAAGTTAAATCTTAATCGAGATACCTAATTAACGAGTGCCGTTTTTTAATTTTATCCAGTGTATTTGTCTGAAATTCATAAGTTTACCGAGAGGAAGATCAAAGTACTGCCGAGGCAATGAGAAAAGTAAAGCTTTCCATTAAAAGGATCGCATAGCTGTAAAATTGCTCTGGCTATTACTAAATTATTATTAAAATCATTATTACAAAATCAATTTTAATCAAATTTAACTAACGAATTTGGGGTAAAAATTCCGCGAATGCTAAATCGCCATTAATTAGAAAAAATAACACGATAATACCAGATATGCTATTCGTATAGTCAAACTGCTCGCTTTTTATTTAGATATAGAAATATTTCAGCACACACGGAAGCCTATACTAATTATGCAATACTACACAGGGCCAGGGGGCAAAGATCGCTATATATAATTACCGCACCGTATTTCTTTGAATTTTTGGGCGTTGTATGGAATTATCGATAGCTGACCTGAGGGAAGGGGAAGCGGGCAACGGGTGCGGCTGTCCGATGCAGTGCGTGTACAGAGAGTCGTATTTTATACAATACGTATGAGGTTTTATTCGGGCTGCTGTTCGGTTTTCCTACTATTGTGTGTGTATATATATGTATACGGAGCAGAACGGAGAGAAGGTGCGAGGAAGGAGAGATGAAACTCACTCGCATATACATACCTACATACATACATACATACATACTTGGATATTTGCGAAGTGCAAGGTACAGGAACGGAGGTGGCAAATCCGAAACAATACGTATTCGTTATATATTTTCATCAATGCTGGGTTTATAAGAGAGAGAAAGAGAGAGAGAGAGAAAGCGCGCGAGAATCCTGTGCATTATCTTCTGCATTATTGATAAACATGTTCCCGTTCCGGTACACCTAACCACCTAACTACACTTCCCTCTCGATAGTCATAGTTATTGTACAGGTGTGCATATATACAGCGGACATGGAAGTATGGATATAGCGGCGACACGAACGCTGCTGTTATACTATGGTATATTCTTATGGGTGCGGTATGTTTCGTTACTGGGTCATAGATAAAATTTGCGTCTCTCTTTTTTTCCGCTCTATACTTTGATTTATTGAGTGCTTGCTGTTTGTTATTTGCTTGGTTCGCAGTGGAAAGCAATTTTTCACGAGTCTATTGAGAGAAGTAAAAATATCTTTTTTATAACTGTAATAATGTATATATATATACTTCTATAAAATCTAAAAACAATGATCCCTTTCTTTGTTAAAATGAAAGAGATGAATTTCTATGTACTTATTTCGAAAATTCAAACTTTGCCAGATGAAAAATGAACCACAACAACTTGATTATAGACTTCGAAATATTAAAAAAAGAATGCTATATTCTTTGTTTATTTTCAATATATACAAAAACAAATGTGAGATACAAAAGTTTCTAAAATAAATTTCTGAACTGGTTAAAATTATGATATAATCGTTAAATACTGAATTCATTCTAAATTGGTAAGAATATACAGGCATTCTGTTAACCGGTAGAAATTACCTTATAGTTTGTAAATGGATTCATACCAAAGATAATTTATACTAGAAAGCAAGAGTTACATTAAGCATTAGTATATTTTTTATAAAAGCCGAAAGACGGCATTTTAGCATAAAAAACACTATTATTCATTTTATCCTTCTTAAGAAAAAATACAAGAAAAAAGGAAAAAATTATTGTACAAATTGTGGACTTTTTTGTGCATTAAGCACCACACCAGAGTTTTATAATACAGCTGTTTTAAGCCTTCAACAGTTCGGCCATATATACTCCGGCTTTAGAAGAAAGATTATTCAAACCTCGAGAATTTATATTATATATATATATATATATATATATATATACGCACGCGCGCGCGCGGTGCGTCCCTACGTGTGTGTGTGTGTGTGTGTGTGTGTGTGTGTGTGTGTGTGTGTGTGTGTGTGTGTGTGTGTGTGTGTGTGTGTGTGGGCTATTGCTGCGGCACTTTCACCTCTGTCTTTTTGCGGTGCAACCGTGAAATTACCTATACTTGTATACTATTCTTTGAGGCGAGAAGAACGCATAAAACTTCGCGTTCTATAAAGCATCGCCGCTATTCGACCCCCCCCCTCCCCGAGCTCGACGGACCATTCCAATTCCATCAAGCGGCCACCGTGGCTCGATCAAAATAAAGTAAAGTCAGATAAAAAAAAATAATAACGGCACCCCGCGATCACCTGCCCCTCCCCCATCTCCGGCGAAGCTTTTAAAACCTCCAAGGGGATGAGGGCAGACGGGGGGAGGGCGCCACTAAATCCGCGCACTTTCGCTCGGCCGATTCTCAATTCCTCGCAGCGGCCTCCGACCGCGGACGGCCGAGTCGTTCTGAAGCACCGCCGTAAAAACGCTACGGAGCAGGGGGAAACAGAAACAGCGGTAGCAGCGGCCCAAAAGCGTGCCCGAGCAGCGCCGCGCGGTTTATTGCCCTCGCCGAGAAGAAAAACGTAAAAAGGAAGGAAGTGCAGGTCGTCGAAGCAGCGCGTGAAAATGATCCTTTTTCCGGACGAGCGGCTGGTGGATGTTAATTTTTTTTCTGCCCGCCCCCTTCGTTCTCGCTACGTTTTGTTTTTTCGTTCGTGTCTGTTATTACGCGAATTTCTCGCCGTACTTATGTTAAGGGGTTTGTTAGGTGACGTTCCGTTTATTAGTACTTGGTCATAAAGCCTCGTGGTTGGCGGTGAACTTGTTAAAAACAGATTCATATAGAAACGTGATAAATTTATAAGCGTAGGTATGAATAGGTAAGCGATAGCTGACTGACTGAAGTAGACGGGGAGAGGTAACATTTGAACGAATATTGATAATGTGAATACTTGCTGGTATATCAACCTGCAATGAGAATAATTTACTTTTTGCTTCAAAGATAGTGTGCGCAGATCCGAACTAATTTCTCCCGTGTATACGGAGTATGCTCGTGAACATTGATGAAAATTCCGAAAGTACGTGTACTTTTCTCCTTACAAAAAGATGATTGCAGAAATATTTGATACAGTATTCAAAAAGAACGGAAAAGGGACGTGTGTGTGTGTGTGATGAACGCCGATTACGTTACTTCTTGACGCATAGAAAAATAAGCCGAAATTCAATTGAAATCATGCGGAAGCGTCGGGAACCGTGAGAAACCTTTATGGTTCGTTGACTTGGAAATTCTAAATCCCATATTACTTGGAAAAAAGAACTTTTCGATAATTCAAAAAGAAACTGTTTAACTAGATTACGAATTTGCGGATGCGCAATAATTTTGACTACATTTGTAATGGACAACCAATTCTCTTAGTCTAAATAAATTTGCAATCGCTTTAAAAATTGTTAAACAATTTCGTAAAAGCTTTTCAATCTAAAAAACTTTACTACTTCAGATAAAAAAATATATACATATTAGTGAAATTAAACTTTTATGTACTTTTTGAAAATTTCTAAAAACGGTAAAGTGAAAAATATTATTTTTCAATTCAACTTTTCTTTTGCTCGAAATGATAATTCTAATATACTTTTTCAATTTAAGAATCAGTTATATTTCGTATTATTTTTTATTCGCAATATTTCATTTTTCACCAATGAAGCGAGTATTCATTCTTTGTATCTGTATATATAAAAAAAAAAATTGAAAGAATGCAATATAAACATATTGTGGGTCGTTGTTATTGGATCGAAATTGTATACAATACAAAATTTTGTCTTATCGGCAATTTATAATTCAATTAAAAATGGATAATTTGCATGCCTCTGTTCGCGCATAATATTTATAATATAAAATTTAATCACAAAATCTGCTTACGAAAGGCGAAAAATATTTCAAAACTTTTTCGATTACCTTTCTAATATGGATTATAAGGAATAATATGTAGGTTATTTCAAATAAATCCTGGAATAATTCTCAGGTTATTTGGAATCTAATGCGCAGGGGAGTCAGATCCATCCAAACTCGGCTTTAATATACAGAAATGTAGTCGTCAACTCTGAAAAATACAGTCGGCAGAGTAAAGTAAAGCCATTTTAGCGTCAGAGCAGAGAGAAAGAGAGCGAGAGAGAGGCATTTCCAAGACCTCCAAGATCTGTACATCCCGCGAATACTATACGCTCCTCTCTCTCCCAGGAAGGAAAAGAATAGCTTTATTCCTTGCTCCCACTCGCAAAGTCGATGCTTTTCTTCTCGCCCCGCTCGTTCTCTCTCTCTCTCTCTCTCTCTCTCTCTCTCTCTCTCCTCTCGAATATAGAAAGCTTCTGTTTTGCATCGACGCGCCGCCGTCGGTCGGTCTGTCATATGCATGGCTTCTTTCCCCATCTCCACCCCCGTCCTCCTATCTCAAGAGCGTCTAGGGCGCACGCAACCACCCACACGTCAACTCTTCCGCGCGCGCGAATATCCAAAGAAGCGTCGTCTCGTTCGCCGTCCTGGCGAGACGAGAAAGAGAGGAAGAAACGGAGACATCGGGGTAAAGCGTCGGCGCGTTCTCGATCGCTCCGATGCCTCCGCGACGGCCCGCGATCGAAAATGCTGAATCCCCCGCCGCGCGGTAGCTGCGAAGCGCGCTCGCGTTTTCAGAGGGACGGGGAACCTTCTATAGACCGAGCAACGTTTGCCGTTTCTCGTCCCCCTCCCCTGCCCCGTCGCGCTATGCTCGAGGGCGGCTCTTCCGCGCAAGAACTCTAGTGGGCGCGCGTCACTTTCTTTTGCGTATACTAGGCGGCCTCGAGGCTGCGCGGCGATTTAAACGCGAGATTTAAATTTCACTGATTTGGAAGGGGATCGGTTTTTAAGCGGTACAATATACGACGAGTTTTGCCTTTAAAAGTTTCGGGAGAAAGCTTGGACGCGAAGGTATAAGAGGTTGTTAAAAAGTTCCGGAAGTGCCTAAAAACGCCCCCTGTCGCTCGCTAAAACTGAATTCTTAGATATAGGTATATACTTTATAATGCCGGGAAAAATAACTTTTGAAATAATTCAGCGTTAAAGGGGAAAAAAATTCATTGTAACGCTTTTTCTATAATTTGTATATACATTTTATAATATCAAAACGTACATTTAATTTTATAATTTTTTTTCTTAACTAGATTCAAATGCACAATTTTCAGATTATAAATATTAAAAAAATATTTTAAATTTTGTTTGTTCTGTAACGATATTTTTGATTTTGTGTGTCTGTGTGTATGAGAGCGCGTGCGTGCGTGCGTGCGTGCGTGCGTGCAGGCGTGTCAAGATAACTATAAGAACTTCACTTTTTATTAAAAATATTTTTAATAACGCAAGGTAACTCATTTTTAATTAATAAAAACGCACTTTCATTTCTCTACTCTTAGTATATATAAAAACATAAATATAAAATACAAAAGATTAAGATGTTATTAAATTTTTTTTAATTAGGAATTTCTTAATATTTTTATTTAGAAAAAGAAATTCTTTTATGAATGAGAGATTCATTTAACCCTGACAGGAAGCCACAGCTCTAAACACTTTTCATCTAAAAATTATACAGTATTTTACTATTTTTATATTATCTAAATATATGATAAAATCAAACAATAAGAATATTTGCTATAAAGATTGTGGATATTAATAATTTAATTATCATTGAAATTAAATTTTATACAGTTAATCAGGAAAGTAAGATAAAATCAGAGTTCTCTGTATCAAGTACATCGTCTCGATTGCTCTTCCGGAAATCAAATCCAGACCCGTTCCGTTAATTACTAGTGCATCCCTACCATGCCACATGTGAAACTATAATAATTAATTTACTTTATTTCTTTTTACTCTTTAATATAATAGAAAATAAAATTATGTTAATAGAACGATAACGTTCTTTTATTTATAAACTAGCATCTTTAATATACAATCAGAATATGAATACGTGAATATCTAAATTAAAATTACAAGTTTTTGTTGCATCTGTGAATTTAAAAAAATTGCTTAAATTTCGCAATTCTGCCTCGAATTGATATCGGGGTCACTATATATAACAAGATCAATCGACAAGCAAGTCGCCGTTAAGCGTCAATCACAGTATAATTACAAATGTCCATCCGTCGCACGTTCCCCCTGTAATTCTGTAATGCAATTATGAGCGACTGTACACGTTTCGAAAATCGGACGGTATGTCTGGCTGCAAATCCCAACGTTCGAGCAATAATGACAGTTAAAAATTGCACGCAAATGTGTCGCGTTTTGAAATAAACGTAGAGTAAAAGCATTTGGATTCGGGAGTTCAGCAAACGTAAACGAACCTCCTCCCGGCCCTCTCTCGCCAATATCCGAGTAGAAATCTATCGAGCGGTCAAGAGCCTGTAAAGGTAAAGTTTGCCTAGATTTGCGTGAGCAGCCAAAACAGGCGCGGGACAAGCAGGCCGTGATTCGAACATAGCCGAACCTCTTTTTCTTACATTCAATACAGTTATATGTACACAATCTGATTGATCACGTATATAAAATTATAAAAAAAAGGAATAAAAATTGTTTATATAAAATACATAAAGTACAGTTTTTCTATGTAATAATATTTGATACTCCTAAATGAAATATTAAATACAAAGTATTACATTTATGTAATAATGTTTTTAATACATACGCATTGATATTATATATACGATACCGAATATTATATATTCACAATAAAATATTATACAATAATATTAAACATTAATGAGAATATTATATATTTACATTAAAACAATATTAATGATATTAAAAGAAAATAGTTTATAGTATACTAATTGTTGATAAAGGCCCTGCGACTCGAATCTAACGGGCAGCCGGTACATATCCTGATTCGCGCATGTGTACGCGCCTGATTCGAGACGTACAAAGGGCGGCCTGTCTCCCGCCTGAGTTTTATGTCGAGCGCGCCCCTGAAATGATTTCTACTCGGGTATCTAGCTTCCCCCTACTGCTCCCCGATATACTCGCATACACGCTCTTTCTATTTCCATTCCTCTGGATTATACGCTCAAAACGGATGCGAACCAATATTTGCGAGAGACATCGCGGCTCTCCGAGGCGGTTTATATGTCAAAGGGCGACCTCCTGTCATAAATCATCACCTGGGCTTTCTCGGATGCTATCGTGATTCACTGATAGTATACAGAAGAGAGAGGAAGAGAGAGAGAGAGAGAGAGAGAGAGAGAGAGAGAGAGAGAGAGAGAGAGAGAGATGCCGTTCAAACACATCATCTCGTTACTAAAGTATATAAACAAGCATATAATAATTCATCTGTAATTACGGAATCTGAATTTGGATCAGCGGGTAGAGCTATACAAAGTCGGACTATTATAATAGAATTGATTTTATTATTATATTTATTATTTATAAAAAGCTGTTGCTTTTATTTAGAAAATTCCTATAGGTAACAGCTATCAAACTGAAATAATTTTGAATAGATTCGAGAAATTATTATTAGTTTTTGTATAAGAAAGATAGTTTTTGACTTCTTCTAGTACGTGAAACGCGAACAAGAAAAAAAGCTTAAAATTAAATCGACAGAATGAGGGAGCATTTTGTAAATATTCTTACTCTGTAGCGGATATGAAATAGTTTATCGTTGCAAAAAAATAGCACAGGCTAAATCTCATTGGTTCTATTTCCTCGGGGAAAAAAATAATGGCCCAATCCACTTCCAGTCTACTAATCGTTACTGAGAAGTGAGGAAAAATGGCACATGATCTTACGTTACTATTCATTTAATCAATGTTTACAGTTATACTATACATTACACAAAGAGGGGAACTGAATCTTAATTCTTTACCATACATCTACGGCTGAAGTATATTATAACCTTGGTCAGAATGTTTCAGCGTAATCCTTCTATAAAATACGAATCAAATATATTCGTTTCAAAATTAAAATTATCGATTTATCATACTATACAATCAACATTGTACGTAAAATCAATATAGTTGATGTAACGAATTCACGTTTAGGGTATATCGACATATTTTATATCTGAGGAGAAATCGCACATAATTTAACTGAGCCGTGTCATTAATTTCAGATGTGGCTTGAGAAACATAAGGTGTTCGTATAGAAATTAGAATGTGAACTATGGGAAGTTAAGTACTAAATATTATCATCAGGATAATAGAAGTAACATTGTTCAAGTATAATCCGACATAAATTCTGAATATTTCATACTTATCTTCCTGTTTCACAAAAGTGATAAATTATTGATATATGACTTATTAGCGCTATATGAATATTTTAATAAGAATTTCTTATATATATTATATCTCATCTTCTAAATCATACACACGTGCATGGACGCGTATTTTATATTTATGATTTAATTAATTTACATTTTTAATGATGATAACGATAATAATAGTAACAACCACAACAACAACAACAACAACAACAACAACAACAACAACAACAACAACAACAACAACAACAACGATGATAATAATGTTGAATTTGAATATTGACAAATCGATGATTAAAAAGTTAATTGGTACTAGAATCCACGGGCACGTATTGTAATGCATCTGATCAATGTCTAATTTTACGGCTAAATTTAGAATTTCACAAAGATAAAGACAAAGTTTCAAAAATATGAGAGACAATATTTCGGCACAAGATTAAAAGTACAAAGTTCAAGTTGGACTTCAGAGTGTGATCCATCGTAGAACGTGTTCAGTTTATTAATGTCGAATTTCAAGAAGTTTTAATGCCTCAAAATTTATATCGCATCCTAAACTTTTTATACTGCAGAATAAAATTAAAGTGTTATAATATATATTCAAAATTTCGTATATTTTTAAAATCTTATCCGACATAAAGTATCACGTATCCTCTCCGTAAATTTATTTATCACAGTTATAAACAATTATCAATCCGAACGGTATAATTACGTTTTTCAAATTCATAAGTATTTATCCAACAGGAAATGCAGTAAAAATTTGAGCGATAATACAATGGATAAAATGAAATGACGATATAAAAAAATTTTAGGTGACAATATAGTCTTTCGTGATTGAAATAGAGGAGCAAAAGTCAGGCGGTGTCTTAAATCTCAGAGGTTTTAAGGGTAAATTAATCATTAAAATAATAATTCTACAAATGTTGACAATATAATGTTTCTAAGCACCTTTTATCATCACTCTAAATTTTCGCTTTAACAAGAAATATATCATTTTTATGATTTTCATTCAACGTTCTTTTTATTTTTCTTAGTATTATGTTATGAGGTTTTTATTAGTTATTACTTTTTTCAATATTATTATAATCTATTAAATAATTCATTGCATGCTCTTTTTTTACGGTAAACAGTTATAGTAATAAAATTATCATTGACAAAAAAACTAAATGCGATAAGTTGATTTTCTTCATTTATGTATATTACTAGAAGAGAATCAATTAATTCTGATTGTTATTGGTTACGTTAAATTGTTTTCATATCAACTTACCAAAAAAAGAGATCAGCGTACCAAGATTATACAAATGAATATAAATTTTTAGTCCATAGCTTTTTCAATTATAACAAAAAGTTGTTAACTTAGAAATATCATCGAAATAATACAGAGGGGAAAAGAGATTTCTTATACGTTATAATGCGGTAGACCACGATCGATTCAACGATTACATCGGAATTCGTTTTCCATTACCATTTCGATTATCCAAGACACCACGACACCCCTCGGCCAGCTTCTTCTCGCATGAATCCAAAAATGAAAACGGCTCTTCAATCTATATCTTACATATAGCGTCGCCATATACAATCGCTTCCGGCGATTGCTGCGAATTCCTCTGGCGCAGGGCGAAAAAACGGAAAGAGAGCAATATCCCAGTCGCAATTTCGAACGCCGTCGCCGTCGCCTTCGCCGCCACTCATGCGCGATGCGCTCACATATGATGCGCACGTATTATATATAAGTGCGAGTCTCCCGCCCTTCCCCTTCTCGCGTCAAATCGTACGGTCGGATAAGCGGCTAGAGCAGACAGAGGTGGGGGGGGGGAGACGAGGAGCACTAGACGATTTCTCGAACTATGTAATCAAGGCAGTCACCCCCACCATCACCTCGGACACGCCGTAGCGGCGCCGCCGCTGTCTTCCGGCC
Source organism: Sycobia sp. Sy_11 (assembly GCA_018907035.1). Lineage (NCBI taxonomy): Eukaryota > Metazoa > Arthropoda > Insecta > Hymenoptera > Epichrysomallidae > Sycobia > Sycobia sp. Sy_11. Next base: position 1,156,071 of record JACCIC010000133.1, read on the forward strand.
CGCGCGCGTCGAGCCGTGCCGGAATTTATCAATATTCCGAAAGGAGGAGTATCCACGCGGCTATACGGAACAGACCTATGGGAACCTACGGGGAACGGAGGGGGAGGGCATAAGACGTAACGCGCATCGTCGTCGAGCAATCTACAGTGGGCTACTACACCCCCCCCTATATGAGGGAGAGAAAGGGTGTCGGCAGCGAGCCTTTACCTACACCTCCAACCCTCTCTCATTCTCTCGTCTTACTCTAGGAATTTCAATTCCCATAAAACGACATCGGCTTTTATAGGCAGGGAGTAAAACAATATTTCACACATCACATATATATACATATATATACATACATATATATATATATATATATATATATATATATATATATATATACATACATACATACATACATACATACATACATATCACCTGGCACCATTTTTACCCACGTCTATACATGTACAACACTCTAGCAGGCGCGCATGGGACTTTTTCTCCCTTTCGAGCCCCCGCCCCTTTCTCCCTCTTTGTTTTGCATTCCATTACCATTTCATCTTTAAGAGAATCTTTATAGCGAACAGAGGAAAGAGAGAGAAACAGAAGAGAGAGAGAGAGAGAGAGAGAGAGAGAGAGAGAGAGAGGGGGGGGAGAGAGACGGAGAGAGGGAGAGATTGAGAGAGGGAGTGAGGAGAAGGGGGAGGGAATAGAGTTTTCGATTTTTCATCGGGAATGGTGGCGGCCTTTCTCTCTGAACCTCTATACCCTCTCTCCCTCTCGCAGCCAGACTCTTCCCTCGAGGCCGCGTGTCGTGATAGCTCGAAGACGGCTAAAGGAGGACTGTATGCCATATATATATATATATATATATATATATATATATATATATATATATATATATATATAGACCTCGACGAGGACGATGCGCACCGCACATGTGGGGTGTGTGTTGTGTGTGGTGTGTGTGTGTGTGGGTGGGTGTGTGGGAAATCGCGCTGTCAAAGTCTCCAGCGAAGAGATCGATCGAGAAGAGAGTACGTGCCTGTTGTGCCGTGCGCTCTTCAGCGAAACCCCTTTCTCTCCCACCCGGCCTCCCTCGCTCTCTTGCTTCTTATCGCGCAAAGACGCTCTCTGCTCCCGATGCTGCACACCTTACATAACCTGTATCCTTCTCGTCGATGTGGTGAAAAAAAAATCCAGAAACAAGTGCGCGCTTTTTTGGCATTGCTTACTTTACCAGGAATAAATTGCATGCGACGGTTTTCTTGAAATTTTGAAGGATCAAAAAAGTCTGCTCTACTTTTGAATTTTCGATGAAAATCGTAGAATAGAGATAGATATAGATGTACGAAACGTCATGTGTTCTGAAAAATTATTTGTTATTTCATCGCAGTTTCTATTCTTAATATCAAAAATAACTGCAATCCAATGAATTTGGAATTAAATTAATATTGATAAAATTTTGCTTCAGTGTAACTTTGATTATTAAATCAGCCGTAAATAATGATTTCAGTATAAAAAACAATAATATTAAATACTAATATTTATTAAAACTATATGAGTAAATTTCATTGAAAATAACATTTTAATTAAAAATTAACCAAAGTTATAATGAAATTATTAATTTCTAAATGGAAAAATGCGTGCCAATTGTTGGTATATCACTATATAATAAGAAATATTGATTTACATATCGTAAAAACAGAACGTTCAATTGAAAGTAAGTATATATTTCATCTCGTATCGACTCTTTAAAGCCGAACGAGCTTTAATGACACTTCTTCGTCTCAGTGAGCCGAGGCAGTAAACAACTTTCGCGGCCGTCTTAATACTCTAATCTAACAAAGTTGGTAAGCAATTTTTACTACCTCGAAAACTTCCTCTCCCTCCCTCCCTCCCTCTCTCTCTCTCTCTCTCTCTCTCTCTCTCTCTCTCTCTCTCTCTCTCTTCTCTCTCCATCTCTCTCGAACCTGGGATTTCTACATCTCCGTGGCCCTTCAGGCTTTTACGCCTGCTTTTCAGTAGCACCTTACACTCGCTTATCCGATCCCGCCCTCTGCTGCGCTTGTAACTTTGCGCGTCTATATAGAGAATACTCGAGAATCGTAAAGACACTTTGCCCGAACCGTGGGCAGAGCACAGAGGAGAAGAAAGGATAGATATAGAGAAAGAAAGAGAAAGAGAATGGAGCAGCGGGGGCGAGATGGCAACGACTCTCGGATCGCAGTACCAATCGTCAGAGGGTGCACGCGCGCATGTGTGGTTATCAAGTGACGCGAAGTCCTGCAGAGATATGCGTCAAAAGCGACGAACGGATTCCAAAGCGAGAATAAAGAAATGTTGCAAAACGCCCTTTAATCTCCTCTTAGCAACTCGTAACTTATATATATATATATATATATATATATATATATATATATATATATTTATATCTATGCGCGCGCGCGTGTGTATGTGCACATCTAATATACATATATGCTGTGCATATAGTGTACATACCACTAACGAGATCCTGGTGACGGCGATCGATTCTTGGAATTTCCCAAACTCTTTTCCTTTCTTCCCACGGGGCAGTCGGATATTTCGTCTCGTTCTTATTGACTTTCCATATATATATATATATATATATATATATATATATATATATATATATATATGCATATCCCGTGCATGCGCGCACCTTTACGACATCGGCTCCCTCAGAAAGGGGTAGGAGTTGGATTGGAGGAGGGGATGGTGGAGAATCAACGTGAATTTCAATCGCCATATACTTACTATATAAGTATGGGTGGGTTAGGAAAAGGGTTTTTTGAACTTACCCCCGCCCGCCGCCTATTCGCCGGTGGTAGGTACGAGCGACGAATCGAAATGACGATTTTTCTCGTTTCGCGTGCCGCGTTAGGGTACTGGCACGTGGCGCTCATCCACCCCAGTTTCGCGAGGAATCGCGCGAAATACATAAAAATTGTTTTATTTTATAACATTCGTTTGTGTGTGCGCGCGTGTGCGCAAGGTAAAAATGCTGTAAAAATGGTTTTTTACCGCAAAATACTCGTGATTTTTAATGTATACTGTTCAAATGTAATATTGCCACTTGTTATTTAAGAAATTAATATATGCGACTAAGATTACATGGATAATGGTGTAAAAAACTGAATACTGACGATTCGTCGATTTCTATCCGGTTAAAATCTGCTATGCAATAAATATAAACTATATAAATATATCAAACTATATGTAATGATTAATGTGTGTGTGCACGTGTGCCTATTAAAATCAAACTTACATACGTACAAGATAATTGAATTCTCTTTGTTTTGGTTCATAAATTTTATTGAAATTAATTCTCAATCCGATAAAAAATTTTAAAATGGCAATGAATCGAACACTAAAGCCACGAACAGCATCAACTTAAACATCAAAGTTTGCACAATAGAGTGTTCGTGTTATATTTAATTTTCATTCGATATCCAGGCATAAACTTCATTTTCTTGAATGACAAAAAATAATATATATAATATAATATATATATATATAATTGTCGGAATTTTTATTACCAAATATAATGCGTAGCAAATTAACGCGCGACATAAAATTACCTAAAATTTCTGATACTTTATTAGAAATTCCATTGGATCAAAGGTTTAAATTGAGTTTTAGCAATAATTTAAGCTTCATATAGAATGAATAATCACGATCACGGTATATTGCAATTTATTTATGCTAAGTATGTTGATATATAGAAAATATCTCCATAAATATCTTCATTAAAATTTGGTATGAAATGCTTAAATTTTCGTTAATTTGGTTATTTAACGTCACATTCCTCTTCCGTTTATTATCCACAATTTAAATGAGGCGCTTTTTACTGTTAGTTTCAGGTACATGAAATTTTCTGTAGTAAAATTGATCCTGCTATATATAAACATTGTGATAATGAATATATAAATATTAAAACTTTAATTAAGCTACAATCAAAATTTAATTATTTAGAGAAACTTTAAGCGTCTCACCAACGAATTGATGAACGATAAATATATTAAAAAGTCAAAAGTGTTCTTTAAAATTTAATTGTATACTTCGCAAATAAATCATTAATTGAAATAAATTTACACATCAGAGAGCAAATTGTGGAATATAATCTTTAACTATCATTGTATCTTGTAGCAAAATTCTATTTTCTAAAAAATACTAAATATGAAATTTTTTCTGAAGTAGCATTAACGAACATTGCATAACAATACTTAATGAATGGTTCCCGGCAAAAAATCAAATATTCATTAAACTATAAAATTTAAAAATATTTCTTGAAAGTGGCTTCTAAACAATCGGTTTCTAAAGAAAACGAAAATAGGACAAATTTTAAAAACACTGTAAGAAATTAATAAATGAATATGTAATATTCTTCAAAATGGTTAAAACCTTGAAAATTTATTCGTTATTTTTGAACATCAATGATCAATGAACTGTGGATCATATTAGAGCTATCGAGATTCATATTAAATCTATATATAATATAGCAAAGTAAAAGATATATATATATATATATATATATATATATATATATATATATATACATACAAGAATGGATATTGAATTTGGCGTTACGTTTATGTCTCGATCCATATCTGCATATATATATATATATATATATATATATATATATATATATATATATATATATATATATATAGTTCGAGCCCTTCGGCAAAGGAAATGTCAAGCCGTCAACCGGACGCGGACAGCGTAATTGCGAGTTTAATTGAGAGGGGAGGGGTGCATATGCGCGCGGGACTGATTTACGTTCGAACGGGCTATATTCGATCTCTTCGGCATTTAAATAATTGATGATCCATCTGTATGCAATAATTATTTCTCTCGCCAACTCGCCCCTCCCCCAACTTCACACACCCTTTAAGTGCGCTCTAAATTTTCAATGAATTCTCTAAAGTCTCGGTTAGCGGAAAACAAACTTTGTTGCTTCGCCCTCCATATACCTATACATAGAAAATATATAAGAATGAATTTCGTCCATAATGCTCGTATAAACAAGACAAGCGCTTTGTATTTGTCATGAAATTGTCCCGGGTGGAGGGGGCTCTTTCAATTAGCACAAAAGGAAACGACATACCATGACCGAAGTAAAATTGTTTTCTTAATTAGCATCTTCCCTCAGCGAAATGCCGGAAGATTTTGTTAATGTCTCACCTGTAACAGAGCAAGAAAAAGTATATTAATTTATTATATAAAGAACATTGTGAAAATCTTAATCTGAACAAATTAATTACCCTGAAGTTTAAACATATATATTATATCTTTAATCTTTATTAATAGTTAGCAAAATAAGCACAATAATTAATTAAAATAAATCCGGAGAGATTTAATCTAACCACTAAACTATTGAAGCTAGAGCGCGCATTAAAACACTTTTTGCGCGAGCACTAAGCCCCAAGCGGAGAAAAGGAATTTCTAAAAATATCCAGAGGTTGAGAGAGAGAGCGAGAGAGAGGAAAGGGTAGAGAGAGAAAGAGAGAGACAGATAGAGTCCGCCATCTCTATCCAATAAAACTCATTATTCATAGTGCAAAATAGCCAGTACCGCTTTATCCCCAGGTATTAAAAATCCTCGGACAATAAAATAGGAAAAGGAAATCCCTGTATCTCTTCCGCTCACCCCTCCTCCCCTTTTTTACGACACTCGCCAATGCGGCCACCACTGAATCGGCTCGTGCGCCCGCAAGGGAGAAGACGAAGCTTCACGGACCGTGGGGAGGGGAAAAATCACGCTGGCGTTATCCCCGCGCGCAGGAGGCGGTTTTCATACTGGAAATCTGCCAAAGAAAAGAAATAGGAGGTAAAGGATTATTATATATATACACAGAGGGTCCGGATAATTTAGATAGCGAGGTCTATTGAGGAGAGGGTGTCGCGCGCGATATTCTCCTGTGTTATATCGACGTCGTTTGAAGATGCGCGTAAGTGGTGAAGCGAAAAATATAGGACTGGAGGTGTGATCAAACGTTCTTGAAAGACATACTTAATGTAGAGCTATCTGCAGATAAATGCGACGAAGTTAATCCGAAAAGGGATTTATCGACCCCCCCCCCCAACTCTCTATCGTTGATTGACAAGGAATATATGAGATTACTGCGCTTCGAACTAAAAGTTGCAAACAAGTTTTACGCCCGATGAGGATACTTTTATCCGAAAAAAGTTGATTACAAAAATGAGGATGGAAGTTTTAATCTGTTTAAACTTTTAGGATGGACTAATGGCGATTCTGATTTGGATTATTGACTTCCATCGTCCGTCTCGCTTCTCTGTAAGAGCAACAAAAAGAATATTCCGTTTGATCCGCCGGCGAGGGAAGTTTTCCTTTGAAGAGAAAATATTTCCACGGTACTGTCGTGCACGATATTTAAAAAAAAAAACTTGTTTATTGCCCGCCGTCCGTTCAAATGCATATCTATGCGCAGAAATTCCAAGTAATGAATTCTCGGATTAAATATACTTTAAGGCAAAAAATTATACCTAATTTGCAACGTGTCTTATGTATAGTCTTGAAATTCTGCTGCTGAGAAAATTAATTAAAACTTATTGCCATTCCAATTGGAATGGTACCAAAGTCATCGAGCGCTGAAATTTAGCTGTAGCAATAAAATCCCGTAACATCGTATAACCTTATAAATTCATCACAATTTATCGCTCTTAGAATGACAAAGTGCAGCTTGACAAGCTCGTATTTTCGGTTCAAATACCGCGCGAAATTATGCGTTGAAAGAGCATTGTTTGAAGAATAATTGAAGTTATGAATCAATAAGGATCGGTGATTTCGCGGATGTTCCGAAAGTGTAGAGCGTTAAGTTAATTAAAGTTTTCTCGGTTGTATAGTATATACATTTTGTACATGATATTTAAAGAGATTTTGTACATGATATTTAAAAGATTCATTGAGTACTTTAGAAGTACTTATTAGCATTTATTTCATTACACACTTTTTCACATAATATTATTCCGTAATAACACAGTTAATGGCCCGCTAATCCTTCGTTCTTTTGCACAGCCTTCGTGTTCATAAGCTCAAACAGATGAATCCCACCTCTATAAATGATGATTATATCAGTCTATCCAAAAATAATTTATCCTCAAGTTTATCTTGAGTTTTCCTCAAAAATACCTCTATGTGTTACAAAAAAGAACTGTTATCATTTATATTAGGTGTATAGACGGATTATCGGTAAACGTCTTATGGATATCGGAAATGACGCTGCTCTCCGAGCTCAACGCATTAACACTGAACTGATGCGCTTATTCAAAGATCACCCCCCTTTTTCTTCTCCACGATAAAGAGAAGTAATTAAAAAAAAAAATCAATTTTTCTGTACTTTTAATTAAAAATCAGTGAGCTAATAATTGTATATAAGCTCCTACTAACTTAATAGCTAATTATAAATATGGTCAGGTACCTTTTCCACTACGTAAACATTATAATAAATCAATTTCGATTCAAATCTGTAGAAATACTATTGAGTTCTAATCAAGCGAAAATTGCGAATTTTTTCATCGTTCTAATCTAAAAAAATGTACTTCAAATCTTTTATTAACCCCGATGTAAACAATTACTGTCATTCCTAAAAACTAAACGTTATTATGTAAAAAATGAATGTGTAAAAAATGGTGTATATATATATATATATATATATATATATATATATATATATATATATTCGCCCAACAAATAGTCAAACAGTTTTGAGATCTCCTGTGAGAACGAAATCTTAATGAATATATCGGATCTTCCTAAAAATGGGCTCCACGTTTTTGTTGTTGCATTTTTATGAAGAATAACAAAACAGCGCGCAAAATCTCAATGGTAATTATGACATGAGTAGCACCGGCTCGTGGAAACTCGAGTGCCTAGACGAGCTGAAACGCTGAAACTCACCAAAACACAAAAGAATGAATGACGACTGCTTGGCGAGACAGAATGAAAGAGAGGACTGGGGGAGAGAGCGAGAAGCTTTGCCCGACGTAGACACACTTTTGCAGAAAAAAAAAATAAAAAGAGAAAGAAAAAATTTCATTCAACGGAATCTAAAGTTTGCTTCGCGGCTGCGAGGAGAGCTCTCGAGTGCGTTTGGTAATGCAACTCTTTAGAAAATGAAACACTAGATTTTTCGCTCACCTTTTCTCTTTTCTTTTTCTACACATACGTTTTGCCTTTCTTCGTTATTCTACTCGCCATTTTGTTTTTGTTTTATTATTTTTTATGTTTTGGATAGCGTAATTGATACATTTGGTTCATAATTACAAAGTATTGGACCAAAAAACAAATGCAAAGATTTTCGCTCGTGCATAATCGAGGAATTTCTTGACGAAATGAGGTAAGCCAAATAAATGTACAGAAATTCTACGAGCCACTCGATATTTAAATTAAATTTTACCCCTTTGTATATGTATAAAGAATCAAATAACTTTAAATACCCAATGTTTTTGCACATCGATGACCGCTCAGATCCAGAGATAGTATCAGGAATGCAAATAAGGGATCCTGTAAATTACATCGACCCATTATTTACAATATATAAAATATCAAAAAAGAGCAAATTTAATTGATTTGATTCGATAACAAAGAATAATATAAGTCGGAGAAAAATGCTATCGCATAAGACGGAAGATTGCAAGACTCGATGAACCATTCCAGATCCAAAAAATGCAGCGCTTCCTTCGGCACATGATAGAGGGAACTTACATTTTTCGACTGTCGTATACAGCTATAACCTTGAGTTAGTTTGCCTGGCAACGCGCATTAGGAAGACAAATGCATCGTTTTCCTAACGTGTATTAAATGACGGGCAACAACGTATGCCAGAATGAAGACAATACCAAATGATACCGCTCTAAATCGTTGAAAAATAGCACGAAACGTATTCTATCGGTCAGTTAAAACCTTGTCCGAATTCATATGTCGTTTATAAACTTGAATTTAAAAGACAGAATGCAGAGCTCAATCCGCACAGAACTTAATATAAGCTAAAGCTTCTTAACTTCAATTCGTGAGATAATTGTGTTTTAACGTAAAATTTACACACGTAAAATTAGAGCAGATGCAAATGGATTCTAAGTGTACGTGGACTAGTATGATAAACATGTTTTTTTTTTTTAATAAGATTTTTAATAATTTAAAATGAAGCTAATGCTGAAAATTCAATAAAGAAAAAAAATCGATAAAATTTATATCTTCTTTTATAAATGTAAAATATGTTCAGGGTACTTTAGTTTTACTCTCATTAAATATTCAAGTACCGAGCTCGATCGCAACTTCATCATGTAACACAGTATTAACAAGATCTAACTTTGCATATTTTAAATTGTCAATTTATTGTAATGTCGAAGCATTAAACTTCTATACAATGTGACTGGTGACATGGAAAAAAATTACGTAGTAGACAGATTCTATCAACTTTTTAACGAATATTTACACAATGTCGAGAGAGGGAAAATATCCAATCAATTAAAAATAATATAATTTTTCCAATTCAAATAATAATTTGAATATGCTAAAATACGAAAATAGCGCTATACGATTCTAAATACTCCTGAAATAATATATCTATATAAAAATACCCGAAGAAAATCAAACTTCATTTTCTTCTATAAAATAGAAGCCCCCCCCCTCCACCTCCGTCCTCCTCTCTCCCATGAAACCACCTCTTCAGAGCCTGGCTCAAAAGCTCGCCGTCCGGCCTGTCTGCGAAAATTGATGGAGTGCACAAGTGGGAGAATAGGAGGGGGAGCTGGGGGAGGACTAGGAGCGGCAGCAAAGGCAGCAGCAGTGCCAGCAGCGGAGAATCAGCTCTTTAATAAGCGGATTCTCTATATAATTATATATAGAGGCTGCTGCGCCTGGCGCTTTGAGCTCCGTGAAAATGAGGACGGCCTGTGCAGACACGCGGGGAGGGAGTGCGGTGGGGGAGAGAGGAGGGTGATGCGGGGAAAAGGGAGACAAAAAAATGGAGAGAAGAGAGAAGGAAAACAGTCTCCGTTGGCTTTGCGATTGGGCGAACGTGCACGGCTTATGTTAAAAGGGAGAAATCACGGTAGGAAGAGGTCGATTAACGGAACAGATTGGAATTAGAAGCGGTACAGACATCGAAGACAGGAGGAGAGAAGCCACGTTAATCCGGTTCCTATACTTTCGGGTCGAATTCCAATTTCGTTGCATTCTGCTTGTAAAAAAATCGACAATTTAGATTTTGGTGTAGAAGAAAAAAATTTTTAAAAATTTTTCTTATACTAGTGTATTTAATTATGAGAAAAAGTTAGGAGGTGTTTAGAAAAAAGATCGCTTTAAACACCATTAAAAAGATTTTTTTCACGTCAAACTGTACTGAAAGTATCGGGAAAGTTGAAAAACTCAATATATACTTAAAAGAATACTTCTTTCACAAACTTTATACCTTTACCGCGTAAAAGTACTTATGCATTTCGCTTGAGCGACCTGACAAATGCAATTTCGCTTATGCTCGAAAGGAAATTGGCGATCTCTGGCTACTTCTTTTGTCGTATTTAAAAGAAGTAAGATGTATGTTCGTTATATCGTTATATATATATATATATATATATATATATATATATATATATATATATATATATAATAAATACAGAAACATAGATCGATCTTTTGTTCATTTATAAGAGGACGTTTTATTATTATTTTAATGGTTATTCAAAGAAGTGTGTGATTTTAGATAAGGAGATTGAAAGCAATAACTGCTTCGATATTCTTTAAAGATTGGGTAGAAAAAGGAGAAATGTTTTGTATATTCCATAATTAATATAATATTTTAATAAAACCATAATTGCTTAGTAACTATCTAAATAATTGATATCCACCGCGTGCTAATTGGCCAAGCTATATCAACACATCAAATGTCTTATATGTACTCGTGCAGAGATTTCAAATAATTGCGATTAAAAATAGCTTGACGAGATTCTATTTATATCGAATAAAGCACAACACATTCATTGTATTTAAGATTATCCCATCTGCTTTTTATATTAATTGATCTAAGAAGAATATATACAGTTTCTGATATCGAATATGTAATATGATGCCCACTCGTGTTTAAAAGGAAATACTGCCAAAAGCTGTCAGTCCTAGCATTTGCTCTTATTCATCAATACTGTTCATACACTCAATCTATAATTCTGAGAAAAAAAATCTATATATAACTCAGAAATATTGTTCTAATAAAAAATTTCTATCGTCAATGACTTCATAGGGTAAACGTCAATCAATCTCCATAATGTTAAAAAAGTGATTTTAGATAAATTAACAATTGGATTAATAATCAATGGCCATTCTGAAAATATGAATCAATAATTTTTATGCTTATATCTAAACTAAAAAATATTTTTAACGTTCTTAGTTTTTAAAAAATAAAATAATTAGAATTATATAATGAGAGTCGCCGACTGTACTTGTTTATGATTATCCCCGTACCATCTGAAATATAAATACTACTACTAAAAAATAATCGAAATAAAAATAATAAATATACTATTGTTAACAAAGGATACGAATATATAAGTATAACTGCCCCCACCTTATATATAATGATCTACCAAGTATCAAAAATACTCATAGAGAACTGCCTGGACTCATACTTTCTCATATAATGACTACTTGTTGAAAGAAAGAAACAAACATTTAAAACCGCCCAGTAACCAATCATCGGCCATGAGAAAAAATATAGATATATATGTATATATCTAATACAAACACACACACACACACACACAAATTCGTATACTAAAATCCTGAGAAATAGAGCTCCGGCATGTCGTTTACAAATGGAGGATCAGGGACTAACACTAGCAGCAGCAGCTCGCGGCCTGCGCGAGAGCGAATATACGTGCAACGCTTGTAAAAGACTTGCCCAGAACTCGCGCCCCTCGTCCCTCTTCTCTCCATGGGTTTCATTTCGGAGTCGCTCGATTGCATTATAAGCACTCCTCGCACGCCTCTGCAATCGGACAGGGATTCTCCTTTCCTCCAGACGGTACAGAGGAGTGATTGAAAATGCGAATTACGCTGGCCACTGCGGCAGTAGGCAGGAGTACGGGTGGCACTGGGAGAACAAGGGGGGGGGGGTGAGTAACGAGAAAAATGAGGACAGAACGGCTGTTGCACCGTGCCCCCTGCATCCCAACGCCGAGATCCTTAAAAAAAGCGGATTGATACCTCGGAGCAGGGTAATATATGTTAGAAAAAAAAAGCGAGAAAGGAAGAGAGAGAGAGAGAGAGAGAGAGAGATTGGGCTGAGCGATGCGCTTTAATCTAAATCAAATGGAATGAAAGAAAAAGAAAGTGACGGCGTTTGAGGCGAACGAATGGCGACGAGTGCACGTGAAAGTAAGCGCTCTCTTTAACATTTGGAGGACCGACATTTGATAATTTTTATTTCTCTCAGAAAATTAGATAAAAATACTATTTCGTGTCATCAATTGATCATGGAGGAAGGGTCAACTGTAGGTCGAGCGAATATATTGGCTCCCCGGTCCAGGAGAGTGAAACGTGTATCAAAATTTTCCATTTCAAATAAAGTTGATAAAATTATATTTGTGCAAGATTCTCAAAGAGAAAAATCTGAAACAGAAGTAACAAAAAGAAATAAATAAAAAAAAAATAAAAAAACAAGATAATATACTGTTTTTGCGGCCAAGTCGTTAGTTCTTTTTAGCGAAAACTACTGTTACCGAGTAACGTCAACGAAAACACATAACATTAAAAATGTGAGGAAATAAAAACTCCTGACACTATATTCTAAACATTATGGGAATATATAAATTTTTATATGAATTATTTTGTTCAAACAGCCATCGTCACGTAAAGGACAGATGAAAAAATTCTTGATCTATTAAAAGATGAATAAATTTGAAGGTAAAAAAAATTCTGTTTGATGAAATAAACGTTGTAACAAAAAAGTGCGTTCCGTCTAGGATCACCTGCTGGTCCCATCAGTAAGACAAGTGCTCGTATTCTATTGCTACAGACGTGTTAAAGAAAATGAAAACTTGAAACAAATACTTCTATTACACGTAATTGACTATTTTATTTCTATAAAAAGCAAAATTTTCTCTGCCTAGAGTACCGCATATATATATATATATATACACACACAAGAAATTTTCTCTATCCCATGGCCCATAGCTTTGAAGGTTATTCCTAAAATCGTTAAAAGAACGCAAGAAAGTCTTATTATTAAATTACTGTGTGAAAAAATTTGTCTAAAATTCCGCTACAAATCACTTACACCCGATAGCGGTGATCCCCTTCTCTTATGCGCTTTCGGTCGTCTCCCAAAAATATTTACGCGACCAGTCTATAACCGGGGAGACGAAGAGGGAAACAATAATAAATCTCCGAGCGCGCGGAGCCCCGTACGTTTTGAAACTATGGCTGATTTATTTACATACCGTCGTGTAAACGAAGGTGTACAGGTGACTAATCGCATGTTCCAGTCTGTGCTGCATTCGCGAAACACACACTGTTGTTTCGATTGTTTTTTGTTTTTTTTTTTTTTATATAGAATTTGAACGATTTGTTTCTCGTTAGCGCTATGAATTACAAAGGTGTGCGTTAAGAATTCATTTTAATTGTCCCGTTGTATACCCGCGCCCAATCGCGACGTTAACGCCCGACAGCCGAGTAGATAAAATTGAGCCTTCGCTCGAGAATGCTTTCGTCATAATAAAGTAGTTTTCAAATGGGAGAAATGCCAAGTTTGCTGAAACTTTGTAAATTAAAGGGTGCTTTTTCCAGGGCGGGCCGTTCTGCTGAATACATTACTTAACCAATTAGTTTCGGAAAGTTCTGAAAGTGTATCGTGCGCAAAATAACGGCAAGCAATATCCTATAGCGTAGACAAAAATTTCTGCTCCACCAAGCAAAGTCTGACTGGGAATTCGTCAACTGACCGAGGAAGTTTAGTTTGTCGAAGAAAACACAAAAATATTTTGGAAAAAATTGGATATTCCAATTTAATAATCGAAAGGACTTGCACAGATTCTAAACACTTGGAAATATACAACCGTTTAATAAATTACTCTAATCTTCTATTCTTGTTGTGCGATTGATACTTTAAATTGTTTTTAACGATTTCTTAAATCAATTAAGCTTTATAAGTATCGACAAATAAATCTTCGTCGACCAAGTTCAGGACAATTTGTTTTACAACAAAGCAATAATTCGCTGTTTTTACAATGATTTCTCGACACTTCAAGAACCTCTTTAAGATCTGTTCATGTAAATAATATTTTTTTTATAATTCACGCAAACTTTTTTTAATGATAAAGTAATGTTTTGTAGCGGGAATACTTTTCTCTTAACCTTGCCAGCGTAATACTAAAGAAAAGATCAGAACCATTTTAATCCCATTCCTAAATACAGAAATATATCAGAGACAGAATACTGAAATGTAGTATATATAGGAAAACATCTAAAATACAATAAGCGCGCGCGCGGCGACTCACTCGGTGCGGAAAAACTCGAGGCGCGCGATGCAATAAGAACAAGCTCCAATTTGATCGAGAGGACAGGAAAGGGGTAAGAGGTGTCACTTTTTCCACCGCCGCCTCTCGTGCTCAAACAATTCTGAACTTCGCGAAGCGAAGAAAAATCTCTCCCCCCCCTCCGGCGCTGCAGGGTAGCGGAACGGAGACGACGACGAATTTTTCCCATATATATATATATATATATATATATATATATATATATATATATATATACAATCTCTGTCCACCCACGCGCGAGAGTATGCGGAGAGTTGCAAACCCCTCGCCTCCCCCTTGCCCCTCAGCGACAACACACCCGCGAATAGTCCGCGTGATCGATAAACAGGTTTCGGGCCAAAGTGCCGGATGCGCGTCCTGCTGCCTCGCCGCCGACCAACTTTCTCCGATGGACATCACAAGTGCAAGCGCGCGCGGACGCGCTTGACAAGCGCACCTAAAACACTCCGCGTCGGGGGGTCGCGCAAAAACAAAGTACGGTTGGGATAAACTTTACGCGCCAGTCTATGTGTGTATTATATGGGTGTGTTCTTTTTCTTTGGCGAAAAGAGACAGAGAGAGACAGAGAGAGAGAGAGAGAGAGAGAGAGAGAGAGAGAGAGAGAGATCCGATTTAGAGAGTTGCTTGAGCTCCTATATATAATACACAGTTATTTATGTGTGAGCGCTGAAATAGCACAATCGAGCGATTACCCCAGATAATTAAAAAAAAATAAATAAGAAGTATAATTTAATAATGTTTTTATTGTCACAAAAAAATACTTGTGTTCCTCACATTATTTTTTACTTGCTAATAACTTTTATTAATTGTGCAAAAACTTTAAACTAAAAAGTAATAAAAATTAATTCAAACTAAATTAACAGTTGTTACAATGATTTCGTTGAATTCAAAAATTAGTGAAAATGAAGTCATTGTTAAAATAACATAGTCAAATTTTTTCTATTAAATGAATGGCTAGTCACTAATTTTCTATATTAGTATTTATAGTCAGTAATTTTATTATTTGTAATTTTTAATATTAGTTATGTGAAACATTGAATCAATTGTTAAAATAATTCGTTTTAAATAAGAGGTAATTCAACTTTTATATTGATACAGTATTCCAAATTTTAATTTACAATTATTCATGATAATTCTAAACTAATTTTTTTAAATAAAATTTTTTTATTTATGTAATAATTATATAAAAGAAAAGAACATAAAGGCGTAAAGAGGAAAAAATATTAAGGAAGCAAATAATGTAAAATAATGTGGATTCATTGTTACAAAATTTATTTGACCTGCAGTAAAAAGGGCATTTTATTTGCTAAAAGCATTATCTGATAATGTAAAATAATGTATTTGCTTTTAATAAATTTTATATATAGAACTAATACAAATTTATACATCATAGATAAATATTTATAATGTCCGTTAATTTAATAGAATTTTTATTAATACTAAACAACTGCAGATAATGGATTTTTAAGTTAGTCTTAAATTTATCGAATGCTAATTTAAAAAACTTTACTAAAACGATACAGCAAATATTTTATTTAATATTCGTTTTTCTCAAATAATTCGCGCCCTTTGCCTATATGCCCAAACCTTACACGTTCTGTGCCGTAATTTCGACGAAAATATTACTCCGCGCGGGGACGTCGAGAAAGTATGGAAAACCAAAGATAATATATAGAACCGAAAAGCCATCCTAATAAGCGGCCAACTGCCGTGGTAAAAGACGGGGAGACGTTGTGGCTGTACGTAGAGCACACGAACAGCGGCACCTCCCCCCCCCCTCTCCACACGCGCCATCTGCTGCGCTGACGAGAAATCGCCCGTTCGCGGTTGGTCCATATATGTAAACATTAAAGAGTTTCCACAGCTTTTCGAGGGCTAATTCGAACTTTCCCTCCCATACCCACTCCCCCATCCTGCCCCCACCTCCCTTCGCCCTTTCCGGGCCGACAATAGCGCGTTAACGCTTCGCGCTCGCCCCCCTCCCTCCTTGCCTCTCGATGAAAATTTGAGACCTGTTTTACATACATACACACACGGACACACACACGAGCACGCGCGTAGATACTTATACGTAAACCATCGCCGAGCCAATCCATGCCCGCGGCGCGAGATTGCCTGGCTGCGCCGCCGGCGGCGCATCCCCGAGAGCGCTTGAAACTTTCAACGGCAGCCCCGCGCGCGACAGCGGATAATTCCCGCGTCCGCGGGAGAGGCAGGAGGAGGGGGGCGGGGGTGAGCGAGCGAGAGCAGCGAAAAGGGTATGGATTATACAATGGAATATTCAGGGCAGGCGTCTAGTTTGATTATACGCGGCGTTGCTTCGTTATTTACAAGCTTTGACTGCGCGGACTTTGCGAAACTGCTTCCCGTACCGCATCGCCCTCTCTCACTCTCTGTCTCTCTCTCTCTCTCTCTCTCTCTCTCTCTCTCTCTCTCTCTCTCTCTCTCTCTCTCGCTCGCTCTCTCTCCCTAACGCGAGCTTACGCTTTTTGCTTTCTGCGAGTTATGCTTAATTTTTCACAGTACTAACGGTTAGCTCTGTTATAAATAAGGCCACATTTTTTATTATGATACGTATAACATCATAAATCGGACGAGCCATACAAGAGAATCTAACGTATTTCAAAGATTATATATACATAAATATAAGAAAAAATCTTAATGTTCTTTGGAATCAAAATATTGTTAGAAATACTAATTCAGTTGCCCTAACTTCAGCCTATCAATCATATACCGATGCATCAAGATCAGATACTCTGAGTTGCCACATAAATATATTAAATTTGGAGAATTATTTATGTACTTAAATCGAGACCGATGCTTTTACAGTAATTTTTTTAGCTATTACAGTCTTTATTAATACAGATTGAATTTTGTTCAGTATACGGTACAATTCCCTGCATCTCAATTATAAATTACACTGCCGAAAATTATAATTTCTTTACCAGTTTATGAACTTTTTAAATATTATTGTTCTTTATTCGTGGAACATCTTCATTATTTGCATAGAAAACATAGAAAAATCATTTGTCTACAAATTGAATGCAGTCAAACGTTATAGTGAAAAAAATATAACGATTAAATTTTAAAAGGAAAACGTGAGGGATATTGGTTTCTGAGCGCATTCTTTATCATATAATCTAAGTTATTACATTAATTTATTTCAATTTTTAAGCAGATCGACTTATTTAAAACAGTCTTAATACTATGGAATAAAAATAAAGTAAAAATATAAAGAAAATTTTGATATTTTATACTTTTCTAGTAGTAGCATAACAGAATCTCTAAAACCAGTATAATACTAATCTTTCATTTTTGTATATATAACATAAACTTTCTATTTAGTTAAAAAATTTGTTAATGAAAATAAATTTAATAAACTATTTTTCGTAGTAACATCCAATTCTATGCCACCTTATACTTCCTCGTTTGCATAGACAATCGATTGTTATTATTATTCTGGCCAATGCAAATTATCGGGAAACCCGCTTGAATTCTCACAGCCAATCATACATATAATAAACATGATCAAAACTATGAATTCTGCGCCACGAGCACGCGCACCAGATCTTTTTTTTTATTATGGAGATTCTTTATTTTTGAAAACAAAATGTACAACTCAAATTCTGCTCCCATAGTCAATAAATTATATATATTTGCATGTATGTATTTTAATTGAATATATAAAATCGAAGGCATATAACATGGAATTTATGATTCTGCGAACTATACTTCGTATTGTTTCTATGTCGAAACTTTTATCTTGCGCTAAATAAACGGAAACGCACTCCATACAAAATGAACTGAACGTCACGCAACAATACCTAATAATTTTTATATATCCTATGTTTTATAATTGAAAAGAACAAAAGAAAATATTTGTTTATTCAAATAACGTAAAATTTCAAAGCGATCGTTAAAATGTTTTTTTTTTACCGAATTCCGACGAACACATTATTAAGAAAAAAGTTTAGCGATTGTAATTATTATATGTTTATTTGTAAAATGTGCACCCAATCCTCTTATCTCAATCCCTATAAACTATTCGGATAATTGTTTGCCAGTAAAAGGTAAATAGCTCTTTAAAGTTACTCGAATTGTCGAGGGCGACGAGAGAAAGAGAGGGGGGAGAGAATGGATCTTCGTTATGTTCCTTTGATTGCCCCATCCATTTGATTAAGCGGATTAATTATTGCAAATATAGCAGCGGGCCTCTCACCCATAATTTTCTGGATATAAGATTTAACCGCCGCTCCATTGGTACACGACTGATCCGCATAACTGTGTGAATTATAGAATCTAACTGCACCAGTGTCATTGTATACTTTATTACCTGCTGGCAATATACAGGCAGGTTTCAAATTCCAAATAACTAGGACACGTGGTTAAAAGTCTTTATACTCTTTAAAGAAAGAAGAGGAAGATAAAGGGAAAAACGCCCAATGGAGAGCGCCAACTCGAGCGAGGGATACTTTAACCGCTCGCGAATCATCGAGGACGGACTCTCGAAACGGGCTCGCCCCCGCGCGACCGAGGACGCACGCCGAAGGAGAAAATCAAGCCGAGGGATGGTGCGTGGGGAGGAAGAGATAGAGAGGTGGGGAGGCGCTCGTCGCTTTTACAAACAGCCATTAATAACGCTCTCGAAATGCATTTTTCACCGCGCATATAGCCCCGAGAGCGGAGATAGGGGGAGAGGGCCAACGGCGTATAAAGATGACGAATGAATTCCAGTTACATATATATATGCGAGCGTACGCGTCGCGCGCAGGGTGAATCACCCGAACACCGAACAAATACCGCGCGCGTTTTCGTAGCCTCCGCGCACCGAACACACCGCAACTGAACCGGAAGCGACGACGAGAACTTTGCCTAAGCTAGCTGCTGTTCGTCTTCGCGCAAACATATATATATATACGTTTTCCTGCTTTTGCATCAGCGCCGAGCCGATTGAACGAAACTCGCGCGCAGCTTTTTCTATTGGAACGCCAAGAGCGTGTTTTTGTACTTTACAGCTATATATATATATATATATATATATATATATATATAGGTAGTATAAATAATATTTTTCATTCGAGTTAAATTAGAAGGATCAAGTTAATTATGCCGGAAAAGCATACTGTTGCCTCTAGCCGAATGAGTCTTTCGCTTATAATAAGCAAATACATTCTCTATTAAAATAAATTAATCCTTGGCATATTAAAACGTGATTTGAATAGCAAAACGTGAGATATTGTATAAGTATATTGTACAAGTTATACGATGTAGATAAGATTATCCCTAGTCGCTTAGACATAATTAATATAACTAAGAAACTTTTAGAGGTGGCGAGTGACTCGCGGCGAATGATGATATTGTCACAAGTAATGCTACTATTTACGCTATAGGATCTGCATGCAGCGAGATTATAGGGACTCCTAATCCAAATGGTATAAACCAAATTCATTACACATTTTTTGAAAATATTGATGCAAATCTATTTAACAAAAGAAAGAAATACGATGTTATTTTTCTTTTATGCAGGTTTAGTATTAATAAAAAGTTTTTTCTTACAGTTTTTTATTAAATATAAGCATATATATATATATATATATATATATATATATATATATATATAAATCATAAGTATATGAGTATATAATTCATGTAAAATAACCTAAATTTTTATTGATACGTTGCTTTCTATCTGTAACTGTATTTGAAAAATACCAAAGTGTATTTAATTTATAAATAATAGAATATACTCATCAAATAATCGAATTATATGATATCTTTAAACTCAGGTATACTTGAACGGTTGGTAACGAATATACGTATTCCGCGAGAGATTATCCTCTCAATGACTTATTTACTATGAATCTTTCAAGAGGGAATAATGTGATTAGCATGCGATATCTCTACTGTGCAACGCGTTCAAATCAAAGATCGATCTATTTGCGATTTGTCATTTCATTATACACGTAACTGCACGACAGTGCAGATTTTGAATCCTCGTGCAATACGTAAATGTATACATGTTTATGCTGAACAAACTGTAAGGAGGATCGTGGAATTCTTAAATTTTATCTGTGTGCAGCGAAATACCATATTATAATACAATAATAAATCGCAAACAATAACATATAGTCTATAATAAACCATTTATTTATTAATTCTACTAACAAAGTAAGGAACTCCGTACAGGAGGAATGGAAAAATAATTGGACAATAAATAAAAAAGAAAGGGGGACCGCTGGGACCCCCGCGCTTCGCGGCGCCGTGCCCGCGCGAGGCGCGCGCGCGCGCGAGCGAGCAGCGAGCCGCGCGCTCGCGCGAGCGCTAGAGCGAGCCGAGCGCCGAGGAGCGAGCGCGCGCGCGCAGCGCGGGCGCGGCGCGCGCGCGGCGCGCGCGATCGCGCGAGCGAGCGAGCGAGAGGCGCGCGCGCGCGGGGCGAGCGCGGGCGCGCGCGAGGCGGAGAGACTCGAGGGAGCGAGCGGCGCGGCGCTCGCGAGGGCGAGTCTACGAGCGATGAGAGCGCCCTTCTCGTTCTCGCTCACAGCAGCGCGCGATTCGCCGCGCAAGCGCTGAGTAGGACAGCGCTCTCGGGAGGCGAGCGCGCTCGCTAGCTATCTCTTCTTCGCTCCCGCGTCTACTCTCGCTCTCGCCTCTCTCCTCTAGTATCTACTCTATCTCTCCTCTCTCTCCTCTTTCTCTCGCTCTAGATCTCTCTCTTCTCTCTATCTATTATCTAGCTCTCTCTCTCTATCTATTCTAATCTATCTCTCTCTCTCTCTCTCTCTCTCTCTCTCTCCTCCTCCTCCTCTCTCTCTCTCTCTCTATCTCTCTGTATATATATGTACACACTGTACACACTTCCCTTGTGCATTGGATTTTTTGTCCGAGGGAAAAAAAACTTTTCCGCTCAATGACTAACGCGAACTGAACTAACCCGTATAAATTACGTAACCGTGTCAACCGCGATGCGATTAGAGTCATGCGGATTCCGTCGCCGAGCCGGGCATTAGTCAAAGCCGACAAATTGAAAGGTAATTGCACGACGACATCTACAACGATTGTCGCGCGTACAGTAAGCGCGAATTCGCGCATTTACGTGGAAAAATACCAGTGGAAGGAAGGACGACGAGATGAGGCCGAGGGATTGGCTTTTTCAGTGCTCGCGCGCGCGGTATTTTTTGACAATTACTGTTTTTTTTTGCGACTCAAATCCATTTTTTCACGATGTTGCCAATATAATTCTGTATTCAAATTTTATAAGTGCATATTCAGTAGAAACTAATCCTTCGGACAAAAATAAAATGGGTGTATGATGTTATGAACTTTATTGTAAAATGAATTTGGAAACAAATAAACGTTAAATAAAGTAAAATATATTATACTACGGTGAATACATACACTGAATAAAATATTGAATGAAATATTTACATCAAAAATTTATTTCACTTTGATAAAAAAATGTCTTGATTCCGATAAATACTATTTATATAATTTATTTACTCGAATTTAAAGTTTTTTCAATACATTGATACAAAGTCAATTATCAAAAAATATTTGATGATATTTCTAATTATTTTTCCGTTATTTTGTTCTAGTTATAACCTGATATAGAAATTTGATATTGTTAGTAAAAATAATATTACGCTTAAATATGATTTTAAAAACAAACTTTCAAATAAATTTATTTTTAGTCAAAAATATATAATGCTTTAAATGTATTAAATTACGTGACTGGAATATAATTATGTAAAACGGGAAGCTCTGTATAAAGTAGAGAAAACAAAAGAGCGGGACGTGTTAAAAACGAAATTCCGGCTTGTAAAAATTAAAAATCTCATTGTCTTTTATATCCCGGCAACATTGCGCACGAAGCGCATAGCCCTAAATCCAACTTTATTTTTAGCATCCCATAACAAAAATTCCTACGATGCATCCACCGCCCCTCCCACCCACATCGAGGTATCGTCGCAGGCGTCGCGCCCGCTCAGGAAGCGAATTGTGCGCATGAAAGGAAGGATACTATAAGAAGAAAGAAAATTACGGCAGTGACAGAGGGGGCGGGAGGGGCGGAGCGGCATGTCGCGGCGATTGTATTCGAAAAGAAAAGCCACCCCCGGCGTCAACGGCCGCCTCCCCGACTTTTCTGTTTTTCCACTTTCGGCGAGGCGAAATTGCAACGCAATTACGGCGCCATCATCGAGAGAGCTCCTAACGAAACCTGCAATTTACATAAAAGCCCGAGAGGAGTTGCTTCTTTCCCGCCTCTTTAAGACTTTGACGGCGCGGCAAAAAACCCCCTCTCGAGAGTCAGTAAGGGAGAAAACAACAGTTTGCTTTTTGAGTATCGTCCTAATTTGAAAATGTGCCTATAAAGTAGGTCGCTACCGGTGTTCTTGTAAAATAAAGAAGAAGAAAAGTGAGATAAACGTGATGCGAAAAGGACAAGGCTTATTATAGTGGTTTAGTATCTATGTTTATTCTTTACTTAATTTTGGCACATTTGTTTATTGTATACAATGAGAGAACGGACATTTCTTTTAATTAAAGATTTTTATATAATCATCAATTTAAATGCCACCTGCAGTCTTGATTTTCAGTCCTTGGTTGTTAAAGTACAAAAATAGATGAATTATAATATTAATTTGGTGACAAAAAAAATCTTATATAAATATTGTACAGCTCAGCTATTAACTTAAACAATTAAAAAAAACAAGGAGTCTTATCAAGTAATATTCAATGACAAACTGTAAAAATCTACAATACTACCTTAGTTTCTAATATTATAAGATCATTAGTAATTTTTTACATTGTTACTTATTAAATTTTCTAAGCATGATTGCAATTTTTCATAAACAAGTTCTCTTCGGATTAAAAACTATAAAAAAATTTATTTATAGTCCTAGCAATGAATATTTTATACAGAAAATTTAGTAGATAATTTTTGTATAATTTCTCCAGTATAGCAATACTTATAATTCAGAGAGATTTTACAATTATTCAAGATACTTTTCCACAATGCATATTAATAGTTACCCCATACAACACAATTCGACATTACTCAAGCTTTAAATCTTTGGAATGACATTCCAAAATCAAAGTTTAAATTAAAATTCTTACTATCTTCCATGGGGCAGCACAGTGAATACCGAATGACTTATTTTTGCGCGGGCTTTTATTACGAAAATAAACTAAGCTTACGCGGCTTTGAAGCGAAGATTTTCTCACCCCAATGCGGAGCTTAAGCAGATTTCACCGTAGTGCGTCCTTCCAATCTTAATGGATCCTGACCCCGTCTGTCTCGAGTAATTTTCCAGAAAATTATATGTGAAGACGCGAGTGCAGAGGGGATTATCAACCCCCCCCCCCTGAAACCCCGCGAGCGCGCGACAATCCGACCACGAGAGCACTTGGCAATCGTTCAAGAGCCAATGCGCCCCGCGCGCCGCTGCCGCCACCGCCGCGTCTTTGGGAATTCATCGAGCGAGTTTCCACGTTCGCGTCCTCTCTTTGAGGGATGACCCTTGATTGACCGAGGAGACGCCATCGACACTCTGCTTCTAACCCCACCCCCTGCTCCTACGGTACGCAGTTCCATGTCGTCGCGCCAGCAACTTCGTCGGATATGTAGGTCTCCGTCTCCGCATCGGGGAACACATATAGAGCGGCCAAAGTTAAGGAGAAAGAGGATGACCTCCCCAGACCCCCCTCTCTCTCTCTCTATCTCTCTCTCTCTCTCTCTCTCTCTCTCTCTCTCCTTCTCTATCTCTCTTTCTCGCAACCCGCAGCCACAGATGCTGTATCGTAGTCGCCGTGCCGTACTTACCTACCCCCTATATATCTCTATATGTGCGACACGAGGGAGCAGACTTGGTGTGGGAGGGGGGGGGCGAGATCCGAAATTCATTGCCAAGTCGTCCGCTCTATGGGGGATCGGAAAACTTTACCGAAGCCTCTTCCTCCGATACTATATATATATGCATATGCTGAAGCAGCAGGGAGGGGGGGTATATCACCTGGAGAGCATTATGAAAGTTGAATAGGATGTTTAACGTTTAACTATTATTTGTTCCGCTGAGCAAATCCATTCTCTCTTTTTTAAATATATATTGTATATAAATATCATGTGAGGACGATAAATATATGAGTATATGTGGGATTTAAAAGAATATTTGAAATTTTATAGCTTTACGCCTTTGAATTGATAATAATGATAATATATTATAATGAAACTTCATTTGAATTTCTTATTTAAATTTTGGCAATTGTCTATTGTATTTAGTATGGATACCTATCTATTTTTATAAATAAAATAAATAAAAAAAATAATTATAAATGTTAATGAATTTATATAATAATATATAACAATGGCATTAATTTTTTAGCAAGACTATATATTATACGTAGTTTCAACCCTATTTGAAGATAAATTGTAATCATCATTACAAATACATTGATAGGAATCTAACTATTATCTATATAAAAACGTTTCATGTTAAACTAATTACTACCGAAGTTAAATACCTTGTCACTAGGTTTTGTCATAACAAAATACCTTATTTATAGCTTAAAAATGTTTAGCATTTTGCTAAATTAATTAAACTCTTTTAGTTGCTGTCTAAAATGTCTGATAGATACTGCTTGTCGATAAATTAGTTAACATAACTCCGGAAACTCAATAGTATCGGACAACGATATTGATAAAATATATAACGTGATACTGGTTAATTTTTGCTGAATTATTGTATGGTCTGGTAGGAATTACTTGGAAATTCAAATTGTTGCTTCCGGAATTCTAATAATACAGTAGATGAAAGATTTGCTTATATGTTTATAAAATGTTAAAGTATTCTAAATTTACTAGTAAATGAAAGTGGATACCACGTAAAAGTTACTTTTTGATAATTTTATTCTACATTTTGCTAATACCAACGTATTGAGGCCTCTGCAACATATTTTTAACGTTTTTTTCTTCTAATTCGCACCTCTTATATACTTTTTATATACGCGCTCAGTTCCACAAATCTTACTAACTTTCCAAACAAGATATTAAAACTAATAGGTTCCAATAAAATCAAAATAAAAATATTAGTACAAATCCGGGATGAAATTCCCGGGCGCATTGAAATAATGATTGCTTTCGCGTGCTCGTGGCCTGAATCGTAAGAAGATTTAAAAAAAAAGGAAAAAAGCAAATGGAGGGAGGGAAGAAAAATCTAGAAAGTGAGAGAAACAGGAAGAAGGAGTAGATCTAGAAAGAGAGAGAGAAGGAAAGGGCAACCACGGTAAATGACTATAATAGTAATTTTAATTATGACGTGTGTAATTATAAATTAAATCAACTGATTTCTTCGAATAAGACCTCTTATAATATCTATAATATATATTACGTCCAGATACTGATAATGATAATGAGTTTACTAAAATCTCTTAATCGGAGAAACTGAGAGTCTCATAATGTTTCCAGTTCAATGTAGGTATTTTCTCCAATGGCTGCATTGTATCCATTGTAAATTATACTTTATAACACAGCTATTACAGATTATATTTTATTATTTGCATTGATAAATTAAATTTATGCAGATTTCCAAATAATAAACAAACCCGTGAAATTACTTGTACATGTGAGTCATTTAATTTTACGCCGAATAGAATATTAGAAACTTGCAGATTTATTTTTATTTTCACAGTTACTGAAATATTCAACAAAATGAAGATACTACAAATTTAATAACCTCAAAATTGTTACAATTCAAAATTGAAAGAAAGTAAAATTGCTGATTTAACTGAACAATCGATGTGTTTATCTTACAGAACATCTACCTATCTATTGAAACGCTAAAAACAGAAATGCAACATACACTCTTTCGAAACTATAAAAATATTTTCAATAAATATTATACATCAATTGGAATATAGAGCTCTACCGCTTATGCCGCTATCTCAAAGGTCAATTGGGAACACAAGTGTCGCGCTCAGTCATCTCGAAAATAATCAGCGGAAGGGGTGAACAAAAAAAAAATCGCACGGAGGCCGAGGAGGAAAAGTTTTCGTCGCTCAAAAGAGGGTAATACATCGGGGGATTTTGAAGGCGCGGCTGAATTCACGGACCGTTGCCTCCTGCTTGTATCCACTCGGGAAGTTAATCGCCGAGAGAGCTTTCGAGAAAGAACGAAAGAAAGAAGGAGCGAGAGAAGAAACCGGGGCAGGATTGAGAAGAGGAAAAAAAAGAGAAGAGAATAAAATAAAAGATACGGATCGAGACGGGAGGAGTTTATAGGTATCATTACATGCTTAAAGTTCACTGAGCGATGCTACGGCCGATCTTTTATAGATACATATACGGCTGAACGTTGCAGTGAAATCCGCTTGTAAATATAAAAACGATGCTCTTCTAGGATTGGATTAATAAACAATAGGATATATAATGATTTTGATGAGTTATCATGCGTTTGTTTTCCTCATTTTATTTATCAATAGTTACACAAGGAGAGGAGGGGCGTCTTTTTTCAAAAATCGAAAAATTAACAAAAATTTTACGGTATCTATTCATTTAATATTTAACTATAAGTAGTTTTTAAATAAAATTATGCATTCTTTGCCCGGTATATTCTGCTCGAACGCTTGCATTCATGATCAGCAGAGCGAGTCGAACGCTGTCTATGATTCCGGCAGACTGGCTAACCAGAAGTTTAAAAAAGTTCACCGCGTTCATCTGTACAACATTACGATGGTTATCGCGGGAGTTATTGGAATGTATTGAAAATTAAATTTTTTTTCTTACTTTGAACATTTTTTCTCGAGATTGAATCTAACGACTGGCACAGAAGAGAGCTTGATTAGCCATAGCTTTAATTTTTTTGTCGGCGTTTCGAGCCTAAAATAAATTATACATAACATAACCATGCTTCGGTAATTTTATCACAACGAGTACGATTCGTGCACGAACAAGTTCAACCTTCGTCGATCAAACCCAGACAATGAAAACAATAGTGGATAAAAAAATTAAAAAACTTTGTTCCGGCGTTTCACTCTCGTGAAATCTATATAAAAACATAACCTTCTGCAAAGGCCTATCGGAAATTCACCCTCCACCCTCACATGTCCACCTTATATTATTGAGAAGAGAAATGCGTGAGATCGATACCACTCTCCCTCTTCCATCTCCCTTCGAAATACAAATGCGTCCCGACGCTCGGAGGAAATACACCAGTGGGAGAGACGCTTCCCTATATAGGCGACGGCATCTCCCCCTCCCAACGAATTCTCCCGGGGTGACCGATCGCGTTCGCACCTGCGGCTGTCCGTCGCGCTCCGGTCGGTCGGCTCAAAAAATTTTCCTATTAGAGCGCCGAGGGACCCGTGTAAGCGTCGCGGCGCCTGCGCTCTACATTCGCGAAACGAGAAAGAGATATAAATCAAAGGTTGCGAATTCCTCTGGGGAGAAACGAGGACGACGGAGGGAGGGAGAGAGAGAGAGAGAGAGAGAGAGAGAGAGAAGGGAGAAGGAGGGACGAGAAAGAGAACAAGAACCAGCGGGGGGAAGTGCACCGGCAAAATGGAGCGTGATATAATAAAACTACGCGTGCGCATGCGCGCTCGTCACATTGGCCGACAGAGTCGTTTTGTATGCACCGCACGTCGCGACGCGCCGTTTGGATTTTCGGGACGCCTCGTTTACCATTATAGAAATTTCTCCCTTTGATGTTACGTATTCCCCAACTCTCATCGTATATATGTATATATATATATATATATATATATATATATATATATATATATATTAATTGCTCATTGAAAGAGGGGGGGATGGGTGGGCATTATTACACGACGGATACAGACAATCTGTCGCTGCTGTTATATGAGCCTCCTCCCCCCACCACCACTATACACAAATACCGGGACACGTATATAGAGCTTTGTAACAGCATGTTTATGCTAACTTGAGGAATAAATCATGTTATACATGTACAGTTTGCAGTTCGTATTTGTAATTTGTAAGGCAATTTGTATATATATATATATATATATATATATATATATATATATATATATATATATATACCTCTCTGCCAAGGAGAAACTGCTTTCACCCGTGAAATTATAAAGGGAAACTTTCTCCGAGCAATGGAGGGAGCAAGAGAGACAGAGTCTCAGCGTGCGAGCCGTTGTGGTAAAATCGTTTTTTGATGACATCTCCGAGATTAATGCAAGAGTACGGCATTCACTTAGCAATTGCTAATGGAACACCCAGTTTACAAATTATTTTTTTCTAATCATACTAGACATTCTTTGTTCATTGTTTTAATTTCTCTGTATAATCTTCGTTTAGTTGAAACAATAAAAATAATAATAATTTTGGTTCTATATAATGATAAACTTTCCTAAAATGGTATAATTTTCTTCGAATACCTATTTTATAAAGAATTTATTGATCATCATTTAGGTCAATTAAAGATAAAAATAAAATTTTAAATTTAAACTGATCCCAGTTATATTTACTAAATTCGTTGAATAAAATCAAAACTTATTTTATACTACTATAAAATATAATTAATGAACTAATTTATTGCAATTTCATTAATGATCAAGGCAAATTATGATATATTACATTAAATAATTTATATCAATAGCAATTTATTCCAAATTGAATGATAAGCAAATAAATAAATTAGAATGCTAATGAATTTCTTTTATGAATTCAATTCAAACAACCACAATGAAATAATATTTCGAAGAGAATGTATGTTAAGATCGTAAGAAACTGAGGCGTAGATTTGCAAGTTTTTAAACATTTCATTCCATAAATTTTAATTCTAAAATTGTTCTACTTATACCATTGGCTATTACCAAGGTTATATAATATTTAATTTTCAGCAATAAAAACTTATCTGTACTGGAAGCTAGAAATTGAAATATTTATTGTTCCATAAAATTATAATCTTCATTATTTTGACACCATTTAACGTATTTTCATGTTCACCATATTTACAGTAACTTTAAAGGCGACAGAAATATTAATTTGGAAATTCATCAAGAATTTACTGTGTTTATCGAAGCCCTGTCCAATTGAATTAGCTAATGCGAAAAAAGCTTGAATATACTATATTATACAACTACTATAAATACCAATGAATGCAGCTACTATCATTTCGACGTAACAGACATAAAGTGCGTAATATGCGACATCTTGCACTTGATTTTATTATGAAACGGAACAGGGCAATATTTATTGAGTGTTAATATAATTGATTGTTAAAACTATTACCTTAAGAAAAATTAAAAATATAAATGGAATTCATCATGTAGAAAAATTATCTTTAATGTTTAAACAATAAAAAAATTATTATATGTGTAGCATTTGTTAAGTGCCATTTATAAATGGAACTTGTGTCTTCGTAGAATATTGCAAAATCTTGAGTAAATATTTGTTCATTTTGTGTAGTGGTTTTTAATTTCAAAAAATCTATAAAATTAATAATTTTATTTCAACAATAGATTAAAAAAGTTTGATACTGACTATAAATTTCGTAATTTCTACTTTACAAATATAAGGGATGTTTTTTATAATTCGTTACAAGAACTAAAAGCACAAACGATTTGGACATATAGAGATTAAAAATCGGTACAAACGTATTCGCTATGTTGTTATTATTCTACAAGCACACGAAATTTTACCAAATTTACTTAACTACACTTGCATACTGCTACCCGTGAGTTATAAAGTTGCTTTTCGCGCGCTGCTTTTATTGTTTCTACAATAAGACTACTTACCAAACTCAAATTCGAAAGGGTAATATTTGTACATTAACATTTTATCCGGAACGCATCTTACCTGTAACAGAAGAAATACATTTATTTAAAAAAATGTGTTTTGATGAAAATAATTTAATAGTATTTTTCTATTTATGTATTAATTAGATCGAAAATTGTATACAAGTTACGTCGAAATGAGATCAAGAAGAGTAATTATACTCAAGTAAGATCAGTTGAAAGAAAAAACGGCGATACAGAGCAAAAAGAAAAGAAATTTTACGTCAGTTAGACAGATCGAGACTCGGAAACGTCAAACTAAATAACAATTAAATTTTACGCGTGTATAACTCATACAGGGTAGGGGGTAGGGGTGAAAAGGGGAAAGGGCCGGACTCTGAAACTATCCGAATTGACCCAAACAGTCGGTATAGCGGAATATCCCGGCCAGCGCCGCCGCCGGCCGTTGCCCATCGTTGCCGGGCAGCTACGGCTGCTCTATAGCTATCCAACGGCCTACAGTAAAATCAGTGATCGAGAGTAACGATAGTCAGCCAAGCGGCTGCTCCCTCTCTTGCACTGCACCGCGCCGCCGCGCTCTCCGCGGGCCCACATATATATATATGGGAATACGCGAAGCGGGTGGAAGAAAGAGAGAGGAAGAGCGAGAGAGAGAATTCACGGATGTGAGCAAACGTTCTTCCTCCCACCCCGACCCCCTGACCCCCTCCGCGCACGCCCTCGCGATTCTCGCTCTTTGGAATTTACGATCCCGTATTCGAAGAGAGAGGGAGGAGGCCGAGGCTGCGCCAGGAATATACCTCCGGCGTCGGTGCCTGCGCGGTGTCCGCAAACGGCAATAACTCCGAATACGTCTCTATATCTCCTCGCCCTCTCTTCAACCCCTTCTCGATGTCCCTTTCTACTCTCACTCTCTCTCTCTCTCTCTCTCTCTCTCTCTTCCCCTATTCTCTCCTCTCCCTCTCTTGCTCGAACAGTACGTGCGCAATACAGGTTTAAAAGGTACCAGTTAACCGGCCCCAAGAGATATTACCACTCGTAATTCCGCGAGCTTACTGCCCCCTCACTGTCTCTCTCTCTCTCTCTCTCTCTCACTCATTCCGCCTTAGCTCCTTCTCCTCTCTTCCCGCTCCCTCTCCGACGTGCGAGCGGTAAAGAGCAGGAGATCGGAAAACTTCGAGAGTCAAAGCTCGGATCCGATGTCGTCTGTATCCGTCCGGGAAAAATAGCTCAACCGACGCGAATAAATTCTTGAGATATCCAGGGGGTGAAGGAGCGGTGCGGGCGGCGCGGCAGCTTCAATCCACTCGTCTAAGGAGCGCCGAGCGCTGTAATGCACACACGCGCGACGCTGCCTTTCTCTCCTCTTCCTCACATCGTATATACATCTTCGTTACATAGGGGCGACGTATGCACGCGTGGCTGGCTTGTATCGCCGAAAAGATTTTCCAAAGTTAAAATACGTTATAATATATGCGATTTCGTATGAGTTCCGGTCCGCTTGGATTTACGATTGACGAAGATGAACGACAAGCGCATTATCGACAAAATTGAAAAACTCATGTTCGAATTGTATATAGGTGCATCTACTGTCCGTATTACTGCCAATAGGATTCAGGATTATGTTGTATGTTTCATTAGAAATAAAAATGGGTCAATGACGGTCAGTAAGTAAATCTGGCCATCTTACGCGGAAAAAAGAATTGGCAAAAATTACCAACTTTTTATGGGTTAACTGTACAACGGGTCATTTGGTTATTTTAGAAATATAATCTTATAGATTCAGCTACCTCGAGTTGTGAAAGAATTTTATTAATATAATTATTAATATAAAACTATACTAGTTTATAAAAATTTCTATAAATCTCGAAGTTTACTGTTACTAATTTATTAAGAGCAAAGATAATCGAAATTAATCCATAAAACTAAGAAAATTCTTCTAATAATATTAGTGAATCTCCAAGTTGATATATATTTCTAAACACAGTGGGTGACATCTAGGCTTCAACACCATTCACAAATAGACTAACAATCTCGTAGGCAACAGTCTAGATACCCACCTCCGTTACAATATCTATTCCAAATTATCTAATCAGGTCAGGATCAGAAAACGCCAGTTTTTATTTTAAATCCGATACTATCTTCAATATTTTTCTCTTTCCCCGAAAAATCACCCAAATAAATAGGCGTAAAACAGAGATATTAGAGAAATACGTCTAATATATAATTATTACAATATCTGATTCATGTTAAAAAAAATTAAGAAATAGTTAATTTATTCAAATATTATATAATTTTTTCATATTATTTACGCATTAGTTTGGTAAAGGAATTATAGGTATAAATTAATAACTATAATTTTGTACATCAATATATTACTATACTAATTCAATAGTTATTCCTCGACCTACCAATTTTATTAATAATAAAAATAAATTTATTGATCAACCCTTTTGTTCCGTTTAATTTAAGAAGTTATAATCAGTTTAGCTCACATTTAACCATTTATTCAATGAAATATATAAATTGTAACTAATTTGAGCTCGAAGCACATGTTGTTTATCATTGATTTTCCAAATATAACTATTGTATTATAAATGCATAACGCTAACTATCCACAAATACTCGAGAAATATTGTCACATTTTCCTAATTTGGCACTTTTCGAATTTAATAATATCGGATGAATTATATCCATTTAATTATAATTATCTTTAATTATGTAAATTCTTTATAATAAAATATTCGGTGCGTCATTCTGCGAAAATCATAAAATCTTCACGTGCGTTAATACCGACCAAGCTGAGCACAGGGAACAATGTATACATTTCACATCCTATATACGCTGCGTAAAATTGATTCGAGAAATTTATGCAATATTTTACGACATCGTAATAAATTGTCGAACCACTCTGGCGAGAGAAAGAGAGAGAGAGAGAGAGAAGGAAGGAGAGAGAGAATAACCAATCTTTTTGGAGAAGGACAGCGCTCAATTTTAATTCACGCGTCTTTTGGGTATAAGCGAGAGATGGATTTTTATCGAAAAATGTTCGGTTCACAAAGTAAAATTTACGGGAACGTTTATTAACTCTAACCCTGAGGGGGAGGAGGGGAAGGGGAAGAAATTTATTGAAGCCAAGTGAATAATGACGACAGTATTTTCAAATGGATTTACTTAAAAAAAAAGGTAGAAGGGACTTTATTGCGAGATGGACAGTTGTAAACAAACTATGTCGATTGATCGTGTTTTTTCCGTTCAAAAAGATTGAAACGATAGTTTTTTTATACTTTTACTGCTTTAATAGATCCGCTTTAACTGAGAATGATTTATTATTGCGAGCATTATTTATCTACAATGGAATTATAGATTAAATGATTCTTTTTTGTTGAGAAGACGAAAAAACTCTTTGAGAATATTTTTTGATACAAATCTGTTTAGAGTTAATTGATATTGCAATAAACTTTATATTTGTTTATTTATAGGTCTCCGGGGCAACTTCACAGCGATTTGAACAGCGCAACGGTTCCATAGCACGAAGTCAAAATCTTCGAAAATACAAAGAGTTAAGACTTCGAACATATAACGGCTCAATGATACGAGAGAGATGAGGAATAAATCTTCAAGAAGAAGAAGAAGCTAAGCTTCGAATTGTGGTGGGATGAAATCTTCGCGGGTTGAATGAGCAATGAGCGATACGCTCCAAACGAGCAATATTGAGTCACGAACCAAGAGCAGGTCTTTGTGTCCCAGTACAATTGCACTGATTTCAGTTTTTCATTTACTACCCTCCATTTACAAAATATGAAAGTTCAAATTGTCATAAATTATTTGAAATAGATTCGTCTGAACTTTACCATTTTTGGTTTTTTGTATAAAATACGTTGCTTCAAGATTAATTTTATATAATTTAGCCAATGCCCTCAGCATATTTTATTATATAGGTCTTATTATTTTCAATTATTTGCAAATCCTGCTTTTTTTCTTTTAATTAGGATCATTTGAGTGTATACATTATTTAAAATTTAATAAATAATAAATAATAAGAAGTAAGTTAATGCTAAATATCCGTTTCATCATTTATATACTTAAATTGGCCATTTACATAAATATAAGGTTAAAAGAATCTATTGAATAATTTTACTCGAGTCCTCAGTTTAATTATTTTATTGCAAACATCTACGTAGAAACGCCAATTGTATTTCCCCTTTTAATTAAAAACAAACTTTTCAACTGGCCAGCGACAAAGTTTCTCAGATCCTAAAAGTCATTTTCGTTAACGATTACATATATATTGTCGTACTTCGGACTCTTTTTCTTACACGAAAGCGTGTAATCCTTAAAAGTTTCTACCCCCACCCATCCTTTCCCGTTTGATAATCGAGCCTCAGCAATAAAAGAGCAATAATCATGCTCATAGAGACCCGGTTTCGATATTTGTATATAATATATACATAAATATAGTATTACCTTGAGCGAAAACAACGCCGAGATAACGTTAAAAAAATCACACCCGAATAAAAAAGAAATAAATAAATGGAGAATAGCCGGGAGGACTCGTCGAGCGCGAACAACTTCCTATTAAGCGTAAATTCCTTAAGAACCGCTGGCCGCGCTCGACCCAGAACGATCTCTGTCCCTCCCTTGTACACCCACGCTCGTGGTAGCGATGGGTTGCGGTGCGCTCGGTACATGCACGCAAAAGGGCCACATACGGCGAATTAATTATACGGAGCTCGCGTGTACGATTAAACGAGCACACATCGGCGCGGGGCAGGCATGCAGTTTCGTCTCGACGGACGCGCCATTTTTCAACCTTGCTGGGAAATTTACGTGCATATACATATACTTGCTCGGGAAGAAAAAATCAGAGCGTGATAGAGATAGAAAGAGATACAGCGAGAAGTTATAGGCATTGCGCTTGAAAAGGAATGAAAACTCGTAAAACAGATAAGTGCGTTAGTGACAGTCAGAGAGAGGGAGAGAGAGAGAGAATGTGAGTGAGAGAAAAGTAAGGAGTGATGGCACTGAGAATAGCTAAAGCGCGCTTTCTTTATCTTTTATTACAATTTCGAAGTTTATAGTTACAATAAAAAATGCACTTTTCACACATATATATTACGGGACATGAATTATAAAGAAACTTTACTTTTTGTCGCCTATTTACTTCCGTTTACGTGCTTAATGTTGTTTTGTTACTTTTTGCGATATTGGCGAATTTTAATGTTTCTTAGCTTAATTATCATCCTAAAATGAATATTAAAAACAAATTGAATCATTTCGTGATAGTAAATACCGAGTAATACACGATTATATCATTATGAAGGAAGATAGGAAAGAAAATTTTTATATTATGTATATAGTAAAAATAAAATGAGCATGAAAATACCATTACAAATCCACGACATAAACATTACCGTCGTGACAGATGCTAAGATAAAGTTTATTATTCAATATTGTGTAAAAGTACGAGCATCAAAACGTTAAGCATGAATAATGTAAAAGTTGAATTGCTTAATATAAACTCCTGAAATAAACATGTGAAATTACGATTGGATTAATTTTGAACCTCGTTTCTACTTTAAGTCGTACAAAAACCGTCCATTGTTATTTAATGGAATATTACAAATATCAAATGTCTATTGTAGCACATTTCAACGATATTCACTTGTAAGTTGTTTTATCGACGACTATAAAATAAAATGACGAATTCGGAAATTATTGCTTTTCCCCCGAACGGATATAGTAACAGTTAGTTAAAGTTGGACGAGCTTAATTCCTTTCTTGATTATCGAATAAATCGAGTTACAGTATCCCGGTATCAAAAAAGCGATAGCCGAACATTTCAAAGTTCACTTATTTGATTATGCGAGAAAGCAGAACCGATTTTGTTGAAGTTAGAACTGAGCATCGAATCCGTTCCCGAATATAGATCGACTAAAAATAAAGAGCTACATAGATGTAATTTTAACTTGGCTTGACAATAATTCTCTAGTTACAATTAGATACTTTACTCTATTTCCGCCCCCTTACGCTTCTTGCATTTCACCTCCGAGCACACGTATTCGAACGTAGCTCCGCGTCTCTCTCTCTCTCTCTCTCTCTCTCTCTCTCTCTCTCTCTCTCTCTCCTCCACAAGTCTGCCCTCTTTCCTCTCTCCAATTAATTACACAAAATACAATTATAAAGTCGACGCCCAGGGAGAGAAGCGAAGCATCGGCGTTCGCGCTCGGCTTCATGAATGCCTCTTTCTATAGCTACGGTCCCAGAGGTGGGATATGGAGAAATTAATTGCCAATTTCTGTAATGCCTCTCCCTACCGGTATAATTTTATTAAAGAAATCGATCGTTAATCGCGGAAGATGCAAAAATACGTTCGATCTATTTTTCCCCGTTGGCGGGGCAAGAGTAACGAAACTGAGGAGGAGTTAAGGAGGAGAAAGCGGTGAATCGGGAAACGAGAAAAGAAAGAGCGAGGACGAAAAAACGAGAATTCTTAAATTATTCGTAGCTCGTCTTTCAATTTCTACGAGCAAACGAATCCCAATTAAAACGGGACACTTCTCTTTTTCAAACACTATATGTACACAGAGAGTAACTGAACCTTTAGACAGTCGTTCCGTTTCGCTCAGAAACTTGTGCAATTTTTACGGTACCGAGAAAGTTCAAGGCGACACTTAAAGGAAAACGATGAGAAATCAAGTTACTTCCTATCTTTCGGTTGATGAAAAATAAATGGGCAGTTCTCTAACGCAATTTTTACATTTTAGTTAAAGAAACGCATCGTTTTTTTCTTCATCATATTAATCGTTAATGTTTAAAAGGAATGTTTACGTTTCTTACGAAGAATGGCAGAAGAAAATTAATTCTGTTAAGTAATGAGTAAATAAAAATATGACGGCTATTTTTAATAAAAAATTTCCTGCCTCTTCATTTAAATGATACCTGAACGATATAAAAAATGATAAAAATATTTTTACAAAAAGCAAAAAACAATAGATTGCGATAGCAATATGTGTTTTTAAAAACCATGATCACAGACTTAGTTGGTCATATGAATAATCACACATCTATAAAAAATATTCCACAAACATCGCTATAATTTGGTTAAAGAATCCCCTTGATAATTTCTACTTTTATTCTCCTCGTTCTCCTCGTTCACAATCTCACCCCCTCCCCCGCTTTTTATTCCTACAACAACCTCGTTTACTCTTGTAACAGTTTTATCGCAGCACTTAAAAACGGACAGAAAAATTCAAATATAATCGGAGCGAAAAGCTCTTTTCGCGTGCCGCCGTGGCACCGAGCCTAGTCAATTTTCATCGTCGCAGTCGGCGTTGGCTATAGGTCGTCGCGGAACGTTCTACTGTGTCGCCTGGCCGGGGAGAGGTCTATTAAAAAAAAAAAAAAAAACAAAACAAAACAAAACAAAACAAAAAAAAAAACAAAAAAAAAGATAAGAGAACAAAAAAACAGCCGACAACGCATCGTCCGCGCAATGTTTGCTATAGTAGTAATAAAAGCACTGCCGCGAGCTGCAGGCGCGCGACAATAGCGTAGACGATGGAAGCGAATTCCAAGGGAGAGACGCAAATTTATGAGCGGTAATAATCCGATGGCATGTGCAAAGCCTTTTATTGAAATGGAAGCTGCAAGCATTGAAGTCTTATGTATATACAAAAAGCTGTAGTAACAATAGTAAACATCGGAAACAAGATTTAATCGGCTTTCTATAAGTAAGTTTGTTACGATTATCAATAAAATTAGTAAACTAGTTGTCATAGTTTCTTATTTATAAGTATGGCTCATCCTGTGCGAAGCAGAATGAAACATAGATACATTTTGGAGTACAACACAATAGATTTATATAGGATTTATATTAAATTTGTTTCATAATTTGAGAAAAACGACAAAAAATCAAAATATAATTTTTTTCGTTTTGGTCATTTGACCCCTAAAGGGTGGTTCTTAGTTTTTTACGAGTCCCAAATATCATATCTAGTTATATATGGAATATAAAATTTTTAAAAAAGGTTAAGATTTAGGATTGCAAAAGCACACCACCACCAGCCGCCTGGAACTGAATTTCTTTCATGCTTTGAAAAATTGAAAAATATTTTGTTTTTAAAAATACTGTTATTGCGCTCAAAAAATATCACGAATGTATACCAAAAAAAATAAGAATTTTTCATGCATAAGCGTAACACACGTGTTTTATTGTACGATTTTCACATTTACATTAATTTATATCTTCAATGCTACGGATTTTATTGTAAAGTCATGAACCTATTTTAAATAAATTAAGATGTCTTAAAATAATATGATATATTCTTACATAATAGATACTTATGTGGATAATTTTTTTTTTCATTTCAAAAGTAGTTTATCGCATAGGATAATTATATGTTTATATTCATCTTTTTATCAATCTTAGTTGCCCTGTTTGAAACCCAAGATTCTTGTTTTCATGGTAACTCAAAACAGCTTTCAAAGGTATCAAACTATAATTAAATTAACCAAAGAAGCGTATTACATATAACCGTTATACTCTCATACTGTGTGTGTGCAACGGTATACGTTTGACTTCTAAATTAAAATTTTTAAGCTTAAATTAATTAAGATTCTAAAAAAGAAAGTTCTAAAGAAGTACTTCAAACAAGTTCCTTCTATTAAAATGTACTCAAAAGATTACGAGTAATGTAAAATTCCTGATAATATATGTAGAAATGAATAATAATGATAAATAGAGTTATTCAAATTTGAAAATAAATGAAAATTTTAAAAAAGTATCTTAAACAAAATTAATTTGATTAATAAAAAGAAGACGTTTAAACATAAAAAAATGTTTATGAAATCTCTAATACAAAATAAAACAAAAAAACTATTCTCTTTTATCCAACCAAAATAAATTTGAACGAGAGTCCCCAGTGGATGCGCTTTCTCGGCGCAGTTTTATAGAACACAATATAAAAATTGGCGTGTACGACAACAACCCACAAAGCCCCAATGAGAGGCATATATCTATATAGTGACCAAATCAATGACTCTGCCCCCAAGCGACAATTTCAAGTTATCAGAGGGGGCGAGAAGGCAACGAAAAGTAAATCCAGAAGATTCCGTAACGTAAAGAACAGGAGTGAAAAGAGTACAAGACTGAGAGAAAGAGAGAGAGAGAGAGAGAGTGAGAGGAAGCCAGAGGTACACATCGCCGCCGCTGCTTTGAAGAAACGTCGAGGGCGCAAACAACGGGGCGAGACGAAGTGCGCAGAGAGGGTGTTTCTGTCCCGGCTTTGCGAAGGCCTCTCTATATACCTAGGCGAAAGGGCGCCGGTAAGAGCGGAGTCGGTTGGCGGGTGGGAAAGGGAGGGAGGGAGAAAATATACGGCCAGAGGAATGTAGCGGGATTTTTCTTCTTGACACATACACGCGAGCTCTCTCTCTCTCTCTCTCTCTCTCTCTCTCTCTCTCTCTCTCTCTCTCTCTCTCTCTCTCTCTCTCTCTCTCCTCTCTCTCTCTCTCTCTCCTCTCTCTCTCTCTCTCTCTCTGGCGTTCCAGACGCCGCGAACGTTATATGTAGGATGGAAGGAGAGAAATGAGCCCGGGACTGGCCGCGTTGCCCCAGCGAAAAGCCGCACTTTAGTCTCTTTCTCTCACTTTTGCTCACCTCGCCCCGTGCTTCGTATATACGCGCGCGGCCATCGGGTCGCTCCATCGCCTGCTGCTAAATTCCACTATTCCAACAATGTTATTGTTTTTTTTTCTTCTTCTTCATATCTTATTGCTCTGGACTTTGTTTAACCTTATTTTTCCCAACACCATCTTTTTCCGCTGACCGCGTTGTATTCCATTCTTTCAATTTCTCTACGTCAGACAGGAGGAGGCAGAACGCGCGGATACACATACACGAAGACGTACAAATACTAGGTATAGAAAAAAAACTTGTAAGATTATAACCAGAACAAATAATTATAACCAGACTGCGAACCGGCCATACAAATCTAACACACGAGCATTTGCTCAAAAAGTCTGATCCCCCAAGATGTATTCAATGCAAACAGCCAATAAATATTGATAGTTTGTTAATAATATGTCCAATCTTCGTAAACCAAAGAAGAAAATTTCAATTGTAAAACAATCTCAAGGAGATACTCAGCAATACGGAACAATGCAGAAACTTTCTAAAATTTTTGAACGAAACAAAGTACATTAATTTAATTTAGACACACTTATCAAATATCCTATTAAATATTCACTATATTTAAGGAAACGGTTATAACATATATGTATGTATATGCACATGTATGTGTGTATGTATGCGTATGCATGTATATGCATATATGTACGTGTATGTGTATGTATATATGTATATATAATTAACCGTACACCTTTCAGAATCTCTTTCGCAATCCTATCATATTTATTACTACTATTAATATCTATACTGTATATATTTATATATAATGCTCTTAATTAATAGCGTTGAAATGTAAGCAATCTAAACCTGTATATTACTATGAGTCGATAATACCGAAAGAGGATGCAACTTAAAATAAATAAAAAAAAAAAAAGTTCAATGGCAATTTACATCACTGAACACTGTTTGAATGTGCCAGTGCAATCTGAAATATTTATTTTCAGTCAGATTCACGATTCCCAATAAAATTTTTATGTCAATTAACAAAAAAAAACAAAGATATTGAAAATATTGTTAATATTTTGACAAAAATTCAACCACCTACACTTGTGTGTCAAATTAGACCATTGAAATTGGCTGATCAAGTGTAAAGTAATGAGTTACTCAAAATATGCTCCAAATTTTATTGTTACGTATTTTTCCTCTTCTTTTCTTATCAAGTATCAAATGTTTAATAAAAAAATTTTTACAAACTGTGAAAGTCATTGTATAAGCTAAAAACAAAGTATTAAAATAATTGTATAACAATTATAAATACTTAGAATTTTTTACAAAGATTACTTTCACTTCGACAAAATACAAACACTCAAATGAAAATTAACAAAACTGATCACTAAAGTAGAGAAGTTTTCTCAGCAGCACGTTAAATATGGCAAAATTGTACTTATCCACTTATTTACAAATAAAGCAAGTATAATTATCTATCTTTGCTGTATACCCGTCAGCTTCCAATAGAATATGAGCTGGCGAAACAAATTCAAATAAAATCATAAAATCAATTTTTTTGTTCTTCCATATCAACAAGGTTTACAATATTTTTAACTTTTAAGCATACTATATACGAATGATGAAAATATATTTTTCTACAATTCGTGAAATAAAGTAAGCCATAAATTTATAAAACTCGTTTGAAGTACTCTCATCGATTACGGATCGACGCGCAGTAGCCACCTTAAGGCGCCTTTCTATCCTTGAACCACCGGATTTTTTCTTCCTTCATCTACTTCCTTTCACTTGGCTCGAAAGCTCACAAAAGAGAGAATAACGGCGAGGTAAGGGAAACAACTCAGCATTCACCGCACCATTATTCCGATGCTATATAATAGCTGGACGGTGAGGCGCGTGGTATGGCGTCATTCGCGCGGCCGAGCGGTGCGGTGAAACGCGAATCGCGACCGATACACGTATAAAGAGAAGCTATCGCGTACAATGGGGTGTGAACGTAAACGCCTACGGCGAGGCTCGGGTTATCGCTATACCCCTTCCCCAGCCCCTCGACCAAGCTCGCTCCCCGATGCTTTCACGCGCGATTGTATCACTTTTCAGGCCAGAAGCTGATGACGCCGAATGATGGATCTTGCCAGCGCACTTCTCGAAGGCGCGTGCGAGCGCATTTTTTACAAACATTACGTTTCTCTCACGTGATGTTCAACATCGTCAGCCAAGTCACATATACATATACGCACACGCACGTAAGCATACGCATATGCAGACGAAAACACGAGCGGTACAAAGGGGAGAAGATGCACTACTTCATTATATTTTTGGATTTAATAATATATTTAATAGCAAGAAACGCTTACATTGTTGGCTAGAATAGATTTAAAGTTCGGTTCGTTTCTTGACGGTCACTTAGAAACAGCTACAAACATAAATAACAGATTTACCTTTATAAGCAACAGAAGGCCAACGCCTTATATCA
Organism: Sycobia sp. Sy_11; assembly: GCA_018907035.1. Taxonomy (NCBI): domain Eukaryota; kingdom Metazoa; phylum Arthropoda; class Insecta; order Hymenoptera; family Epichrysomallidae; genus Sycobia; species Sycobia sp. Sy_11. The sequence goes on from JACCIC010000133.1 coordinate 1,198,517, forward strand.
TATTCATTGCGATTTTTAAAAACTCTATTTGAGATATAAAAAGAAACTGGAGAAAGCGCTCTCAGAATTAGGCAAAACGTGATTACCTTCATGAAGTAAATTTAGATATATGGGTATATAAAGAGTGGAAAAAGAAAATACAAGATGATCATGTTAAATTTCTTTTCTTAACTTTTTGATATCCTTAGAGTTCTAATTAATTATGAAAATTGGATAAATGCTGTAGGTCGTTTGCGATACAAGTGTTTTGATTTCAAATATAAACATGAACTCTCATTACAATCTACACAAATTTTTGTTTCATTTTGAATCTTGAAGATGATTGAAGAAATTGGAAATTAGTATCATCTAGTAATGTCCCGTATATGTGCTGAAATATATTCTTGGTCAAAAAAGACCTAATATATATTCCATTACAAGAAGTCGATAACTGATGAAAATTGCAGCAGCGAGAATGAAAAGTTGGGGCATAAGTAAGCGAAATAAGAGCACTGGATCCCAGCCGCTCTACCGCATACCAAATAGTATATCAACTCGGCCACCATTCGGCCAGAGAGATATTCCCAATCCAGCCAGCCATCGATTCCGCCTTCCTCCCTCAAGTCGCTAAGGTATTAGCTTGACTAAGCGATAAGTGCAATAGCAAAAACGCCTTAATTTATAACCCTCACCAATTGATCTATAGTTTAATACATAATGAATCGATCTCTCTATAGTCGTATTCTGTTAGTAATTTAAATTGGTACTTTATAATTTTTACTTTTAAAATTAAATTAAATCATATTGGCATACTTTTTAAAAGCATTTAAATCAGTTTAGTCAATTTACTTAGTTTATTAAGTTTCGTCTATAAATAAGGCCTTTACTAATCATTACAAACAAATGAGCAATGTATAGAACTAACTTATTTAAAATAATAATGATGAAAATGTACCTTCTTCGTTGAAAAAATACATGGGAATAAATCAATAAGGCATTTAACGCATAAGAGAATCCATAGTATTGCAATCCAAGCACTTACTTTTAAAAATACTAGGCAGTCAGATTTAACATTAGTAATTTGGTTTTTAATATGTGAAACTGTTCCCTATATCTATCCTCAATCCCAGCTGAAATTCCATCTGAAATTGAACAACCTGACAACACCAGATTTTTACACGTTCCTACATATCGAAAAAACAAAGTGCAGTTGGGCAAAAAAAGAATCTAGAAAATTTATTGGAAAGTATATATGAAATAAAAACCAGACAGAATATCAAATTTCCATAGTCGCACATAATCGTGGAAATTGCGTAACTGACGTTTAGCTGTAATGGAAACTCATCTGACCCAACACAACTAATCGAATTAGCCGAGTCAGCCCAAATTACTAATGACAGCAATGCGGTCGCTCAAATTCGACAAAAAGAAACTGTTCCTGTGATCAACGAGACGCCTGAGTTGATTAAGAGGAACTTTCGTCGATATCCGGTAGAACGAAATGT